>JAJTWQ010000116.1:0-1200000 GCA_029007595.1 Solanum commersonii
TTTTTTTATCGTCATATTTCTACTCATATTCGAATGAGTAAAAGGCATTTTAGGGAAAATCGGCTCGCGCAAACCGCCTTTAGGCAGTTTGGTTGCGTAGGTATCGAAAAAATATGCAGGTTGAAAAAAAAAATCTCCCGAAACGGACATCCGAGGCCCGAGTTATGGCCGTTTGAAATTTCCCTTATGGCCGGACGTCCCCCCGAGCTTCCTAAATTCCCAAACTACCTTCAACACTTAAGATGCCGAATTTTCGATGGTCGTATTTTTTCGCTCGAACGTCCATTTGACGCAATTTCTTTTTTAATCCCTCGTATTTTTTAGAGATATATATGAAAAAGTCATCCCCTTTATTTGAAATTATACTTTTTTTTATCGTCATATTTCTACTCATATTCGAATGAGTAAAAAGCATTTTTCGGAAAATAGGCTCGTGCAAACCGCCTTTAGGCAGTTTGGTTGCGTAGGTATCGAAAAAATACGCAGGTTGAAAAAAAAAATCTCCCGAAACGGACGTCCGAGGCCCGAGTTATGGCCATTTGAAGCTTCCCAAATTCACAGCAACCTTCAACACTTAAGATGCTGAATTTTCAGATGGTCGTATTTTTTCGCTCGAACGTCCATTTGACGCAATTTCTTTTTTAATCCCTCGTATTTTTTCGAGATATATATGAAAAAGTCATCCCCTTTATTTGAAATTACACTTTTTTTTATCGTCATATTTCTACTCATATTCGAATGAGTAAAAGGCATTTTAGGGAAAATCGGCTCGCGCAAACCGCCTTTAGGCAGTTTGGTTGCGTAGGTATCGAAAAAATATGCAGGTTGAAAAAAAAAATCTCCCGAAACGGACATCCGAGGCCCGAGTTATGGCCGTTTGAAATTTCCCAAATTCAAAGCTACCTTCAATACTAAAGATGCTGAATTTTCAGATGGTCGTAATTTTTCGCTCGAACGTCCGTTTGACGCAATTCCTTTTTTAATCCGTCGTATTTTTTCGAGATCTATATGAAAAAGTCATCCCCTTTATTTGAATTTACACTTTTTTTTATCGTCATATTTCTACTCATATTCGAATGAGTAAAAGGCGTTTCTAGGAAAATCGGCTCGCGCAAACCGCCTTTAGGCAGTTTGGTTGCGTAGGTATCGAAAAAATACGCAGGTTGAAAAAAAAAATCTCTCGAAACGGACGTCCGAGGCCCGAGTTATGGCCGTTTGAAGCTTCCCAAATTCACAGCTACCTTCAACACTTAAGATGCTGAATTTTCAGATGGTCGTATTTTTTCGCTCGAACGTCCATTTGACGCAATTTCTTTTTTAATCCCTCGTATTTTTTAGAGATATATATGAAAAAGTCATCCCCTTTATTTGAAATTATACTTTTTCTTATCGTCATATTTCTACTCATATTCGAATGAGTAAAAGGCATTTTTGGGAAAATAGGCTCGTGCAAACCGCCTTTAGGCAGTTTGGTTGCGTAGGTATCGAAAAAATACGCAGGTTGAAAAAATCTCCCGAAACGGACGTCCGAGGCCCGAGTTATGGCCATTTGAAGCTTCCCAAATTCACAGCAACCTTCAACACTTAAGATGCTGAATTTTCAGATGGTCGTATTTTTTCGCTCGAACGTCCATTTGACGCAATTTCTTTTTTAATCCGTCGTATTTTTTCGAGATCTATATGAAAAAGTCATCCCCTTTATTTGAAGTTACACCTTTTTTTATCGTCATATTTCTATTCATATTCGAATGAGTAAAAGGCATTTTAGGGAAAATCGGCTCGCGCAAACCGCCTTTAGGCAGTTTGGTTGCGTAGGTATCGAAAAAATATGCAGGTTGAAAAAAAAAATCTCCCGAAACGGACATCCGAGGCCCGAGTTATGGCCGTTTGAAGTTTCCCAAATTCAAAGCTACCTTCAATACTTAAGATGCTGAATTTTCAGATGGTCGTAATTTTTCGCTCGAACGTCCGTTTGACGCAATTCCTTTTTTAATCCCTCGTATTTTTTCGCGATCTATATGAAAAAGTCATCTCCTTTATTTGAATTTACACCTTTTTTTATCGTCATATTTCTACTCATATTCGAATGAGTAAAAGGCATTTTAGGGAAAATCGGCTCGCGCAAACCACCTTTAGGCAGTTTGGTTGCGTAGGTATCGAAAAATATGCAGGTTGAAAAAACAAATCTCCCGAAACGGACATCCGAGGCCCGAGTTATGGCCGTTTGAAATTTCCCAAATTCAAAGCTACCTTCAATACTGAAGATGCTGAATTTTCAGATGGTCGTAATTTTTCGCTCGAACGTCCGTTTGACGCAATTCCTTTTTTAATCCGTCGTATTTTTTCGAGATCTATATGAAAAAGTCATCCCCTTTATTTGAAATTACACTTTTTTTTATCGTCATATTTCTACTCATATTCGAATGAGTAAAAGGCGTTTTTAGGAAAATCGGCTCGCGCAAACCGCCTTTAGGCAGTTTGGTTGCGTAGGTATCGAAAAAATATGCAGGTTGAAAAGAAAATTCTCCCGAAACGGACATCCGAGGCCCGAGTTATGGCCGTTTGAAGCTTCCCAAATTCACAGCTACCTTCAACACTTAAGATGCTGAATTTTCAGATGGTCGTATTTTTTCGCTCGAACGTCCATTTGACGCAATTTCTTTTTTAATCCCTCGTATTTTTAGAGATCTATATGAAAAAGTTATCCCCTTTATTTGAAATTATACTTTTTTTATCGTCATATTTCTACTCATATTCGAATGAGTAAAAGGCATTTTAGGGAATATTGGCTCGTGCAAACAGCCTTAAGGCAATTTGGTTGCGTAGGTATCGAAAAAATACGCAGGTTGAAGAAAAAAATCTCCCGAAACGGACATCCAGGGCCCGAGTTATGGCCGTTTGAAGTTTCCTAAATTCAAAGCTATCTTCAATACAGAAGATGCTGAATTTTCAGAAGGTCGTAATTTATCGCTCGAACGTCCGTTTGACGCAATTCCTTTTTTAATCCGTCGTATTTTTTCGAGATCTATATGAAAAAGTCATCCCCTTTATTTGAATTTACACTTTTTTTTATCGTCATATTTGTACTCATATTCGAATGAGTAAAAGGCATTTTTAGGGAAAATCGCCTCGCGCAAACCTACTTTAGGCGGTTTGGTTGCGTAGATATCGAAAAAATATGCAGGTTGAACAAAAAAATCTCCCGAAACGGACATCCGAGGCCCGAGTTATGGCCGTTTGAAGTTTCCCAAATTCACAGCTACCTTCAACACTTAAGATGCTGAATTTTCAGATGGTCGTATTTTTTCGCTCGAACGTCCATTTGACGCAATTTCTTTTTTAATCCCTCTTATTTTTTCGAGACCTATATGAAAAAGTCATCCCCTTTATTTGAAATTACACTTTTTTTTATCGTCATATTTCTACTCATATTCGAATGAGTAAAAGGCATTTTAGGGAAAATCGGCTCGCGCAAACCGCCTTTAGGCAGTTTGGTTGCGTTTTTATCGTCATATTTCTACTCATATTCGAATGAGTAAAAGGCATTTTAGGGAAAATCGGCTCGCGCAAACCACCTTTAGGCAGTTTGGTTGCGTAGGTATCGAAAAAATATGCAGGTTGAAAAAAAAAATCTCCCGAAACGGATGTCCGAGGCCCGAGTTATGGCCGTTTGAAGTTTCCCAAATTCAAAGCTACCTTCAATACTTACGATGCTGAATTTTCAGATGGTCGTAATTTTTCGCTCGAACGTCCGCTTGACGCAATTCCTTCATTAATCCGTCGTATTTTTTCGAGATCTATATGAAAAAGTCATCCCCTTTATTTGAATTTACACCTTTTTTTATCGTCATATTTCTACTCATATTCGAATGAGTAAAAGGCATTTTAGGGAAAATCGGCTCGCGCAAACCGCCTTTAGGCAGTTTGGTTGCGTAGGTATCGAAAAAATATGCAGGTTGAACAAAAAAATCTCCCGAAACGGACATCCGAGGCCCGAGTTATGGCCGTTTGAAATTTCCCAAATTCAAAGCTACCTTCAATACTGAAGATGCTGAATTTTCAGATGGTCGTAATTTTTCGCTCGAATGTCCGTTTGACGCAATTCCTATTTTAATCCGTCGTATTTTTTCGCGATCTATATGAAAAAGTTATCCCCTTTATTTGAATTTACACTTTTTTTTATCGTCATATTTCTACTCATATTCGAATGAGTAAAAGGCATTTTAGGGAAAATCGGCTCGCGCAAACCGCCTTTAGGCAGTTTGGTTGCGTAGGTATCGAAAAAATATGCAGGTTGAAAAACAAAACTCCCGAAACGACGTCCGAGGCCCGAGTTATGGCCGTTTTGAAGTTTCCCAATTTCAAAGCTACCTTCAACACCGAAGATGCCGAATTTTCGTAGATGGTCGTCGAAAAAAATTTTTCGCTCGAACGTCCGTTTGACGCAATTCCTTTTTTAATCCGTCGTATTTTTTCGAGATCTATATGAAAAAGTCATCCCCTTTATTTGAATTTACACCTTTTTTTATCGTCATATTTCTACTCATATTCGAATGAGTAAAAGGCATTTTAGGGAAAATCGCTCGCGCAAACCGCCTTTAGGCAGTTTGGTTGCGTAGGTATCGAAAAATATGCAGGTTGTTGAAAAAAATCTCCGGAAACGGACATCCGAGGCCCGAGTTATGGCCGTTTGAAGTTTCCCAAATTCAAAGCTACCTTCAATACTTACGATGCTCAATTTTCAGATGGTCGTAATTTTTCGCTCGAACGTCCGCTTGACGCAATTCCTTCATTAACCCGTCGTATTTTTTCGAGATCTATATGATAAAGTCATCCCCTTTATTTGAATTTACACCTTTTTTTATCGTCATATTTCTACTCATATTCGAATGAGTAAAAGGCATTTTAGGGAAAATCGGCTCGCGCAAACCGCCTTTAGGCAGTTTGGTTGCGTAGGTATCGAAAAAATATGCAGGTTGAAAAAAAAAATCTCCCGAAACGGACGTCCGAGGCCCGAGTTATGGCCGTTTGAAGTTTCCCAAATTCAAAGCTACCTTCAATACTGAAGATGCTGAATTTTCAGAAGGTCGTAATTTTTTCGCTCGAATGTCCGTTTGACGCAATTCCTATTTTAATCCGTCGTATTTTTCGAGATCTATATGAAAAAGTTATCCCCTTTATTTGAATTTACACTTTTTTTTATCGTCATATTTCTACTCATATTCGAATGAGTAAAAGGCATTTTAGGGAAAATCGGCTCGCGCAAACCGCCTTTAGGCAGTTTGGTTGCGTAGGTATCGAAAAAATATGCAGGTTGAAAAACAAAACTCCCGAAACGGACGTCCGAGGCCCGAGTTATGGCCGTTTGAAGTTTCCCAAATTCAAAGCTACCTTCAATACTGAAGATGCTGAATTTTCAGATGGTCGTAATTTTTCGCCCGAACATCCGTTTGACGCAATTCCTTTTTTAATCCGTCGTATTTTTTCGAGATCTATATGAAAAAGTCATCCCCTTTATTTGAATTTACATTTTTTTTTATCGTCATATTTCTATTCATATTCGAATGAGTAAAAGGCATTTTTAGGGAAAATCGCCTCGCGCAAACCGCCTTTAGGCAGTTTGGTTGCGTAGGTATCGAAAAAATATGCAGGTTGAAAAAAATCTCCGGAAACGGACATCCGAGGCCCGAGTTATGGCCGTTTGAAGTTTCCCAAATTCAAAGCTACCTTCAATACTTACGATGCTGAATTTTCAGATGGTCGTAATTTTTCGCTCGAATGTCCGTTTGACGCAATTCCTTTTGTAATCCGTCGTATTTTTTCGCGATCTATATGAAAAAGTCATCCCCTTTATTTGAAGTTACACCTTTTTTTATCGTCATATTTCTACTCATATTCGAATGAGTAAAAGGCATTTTAGGGAAAATCGGCTCGCGCAAACCGCCTTTAGGCAGTTTGGTTGCGTAGGTATCGAAAAAATATGCAGGTTGAAAAAAAAATCTCCCAAAACGGACGTCCGAGGCCCGAGTTATGGCCGTTTGAAGTTTCCCAAATTCAAAGCTACCTTCAATACTTACGATGCTGAATTTTCAGATGGTCGTAATTTTTCGCTCGAACGTCCGCTTGACGCAATTCCTTCATTAATCCGTCGTATTTTTTCGAGATCTATATGAAAAAGTCATCCCCTTTATTTGAATTTACACCTTTTTTTTATCGTCATATTTCTACTCATATTCGAATGAGTAAAAGGCATTTTTAGGGAAAATGCTCGCGCAAACCGCCTTTAGGCAGTTTGCTGCGTAGGTATCGAAAAAATATGCAGGTTGAAAAAAAAATCTCCCGAAACGGACGTCCGAGGCCCGAGTTATGGCCGTTTGAAATTTCCCAAATTCAAAGCTACCTTCAATACGAGATCTATATGAAAAAAGATGCTTTTTTTTATCGTCATAATTTTCGATGGTCGTAATTTTTCGCTCGAACGTCCGTTTGACGCAATTCCTTTTTTAATCCGTCATATTTTTTCGAGATCTATATGAAAAAGTCATCCCCTTTATTTGAATTTACACTTTTTTTTATCGTCATATTTGTACTCATATTCGAATGAGTAAAAGGCATTTTTAGGGAAAATCGCCTCGCGCAAACTGCCTTTAGGCGGCTTGGGTGCGTAGGTATCGAAAAAATATGCAGGTTGAACAAAAAAATCTCCCGAAACGGACATCCGAGGCCCGAGTTATGGCCGTTTAAAATTTCCCAAATTCAAAGCTACCTTCAATACTGAAGATGTCGAATTTTCGATAATGGTCGTAATTTTTCGCTTGAACGTCCGTTTGACGGAATTCCTTTTTTAATCCGTCGTATTTTTTCGAGATCTATATGAAAAAGTCATCCCCTTTATTTGAATTTACATTTTTTTTTATCGTCATATTTCTACTCATATTCGAATGAGTAAAAGAAAAAGTCATCCCCTTTATTTGAATTTACATTTTTTTTTATCGTCATATTTCTACTCATATTCGAATGAGTAAAAGGCATTTTTAGGGAAAATCGCCTCGCGCAAACTGCCTTTAGGTGGCTTGGGTGCGTAGGTATCGAAAAAATATGCAAATTGAACAAAAAAATCTCCCGAAACGGACGTCCGAGGCCCGAGTTATGGCCGTTTGAAGTTTCCCAATTTCAAAGCTACCTTCAATACTTACGATGCTGAATTTTCAGATGGTCGTAATTTTTCGCTCGAACGTCCGTTTGACGCAATTCCTTTTTTAATCCGTCGTATTTTTTCGAGATCTATATGAAAAAGTCATCCCCTTTATTTGAATTTACACCTTTTTTTTATCGTCATATTTCTACTCATATTCGAATGAGTAAAATGCATTTTTGGGAAAATAGGCTCGTGCAAACCGCCTTTAGGCAGTTTGGTTGCGTAGGTATCGAAAAAATACGCAGGTTGAAAAAAAAAATCTCCCGAAACGGACGTCCGAGGCCCGAGTTATGGCCATTTGAAGCTTCCCAAATTCAAAGCTACCTTCAATACTGAAGATGCTGAATTTTCAGATGGTCGTATTTTTTCGCTCGAACGTCCATTTGACGCAATTTCTTTTTTAATCCCTCGTATTTTTTCGAGATCTATATGAAAAAGTCATCCCCTTTATTTGAATTTACACCTTTTTTTATCGTCATATTTCTACTCATATTCGAATGAGTAAAAGGCATTTTAGGGAAAATCGGCTCGCGCAAACCGCCTTTAGGCAGTTTGGTTGCGTAGGTATCGAAAAAATATGCAGGTTGAACAAAAAAATCTCCCGAAACGGACATCCGAGGCCCGAGTTATGGCCGTTTGAAGTTTCCCAAATTCAAAGCTACCTTCAATACTTACGATGCTGAATTTTCAGATGGTCGTAATTTTTCGCTCGAATGTCCGTTTGACGCAATTCCTTTTTTAATCCGTCGTATTTTTTCGCGATCTATATGAAAAAGTCATCCCCTTTATTTGAAGTTACACCTTTTTTTATCGTCATATTTCTACTCATATTCGAATGAGTAAAAGGCATTTTAGGGAAAATCGGCTCGCGCAAACCGCCTTTAGGCAGTTTGGTTGCGTAGGTATCGCCTTCAATACTGAAGATGCTGAATTTTCAGATGGTCGTAATTTATCGCTCGAACGTCCGTTTGACGCAATTCCTTTTTTAATCCGTCGTATTTTTTCGAGATCTATATGAAAAAGTCATCCCCTTTATTTGAATTTACACTTTTTTTTATCGTCATATTTCTACTCATATTCGAATGAGTAAAAGGGGTTTTTAGAAAATCGGCTCGCGCAAACCGCCTTTAGGCAGTTTTGATGCGTAGGTATCGAAAAAATATGCAGGTTGAAAAAACAAATCTCCCGAAACGGACATCCGAGGCCCGAGTTATGGCCGTTTGAAATTTCCCAAATTCAAAGCTACCTTCAATACTGAAGATGCTGAATTTTCAGATGGTCGTAATTTTTCGCTCGAACGTCCGTTTGACGCAATTCCTTTTTTAATCCCTCGTATTTTTTTGAGATCTATATGAAAAAGTCATCCCCTTTATTTGAATTTACACTTTTTTTTATCGTCATATTTCTACTCATATTCGAATGAGTAAAAGGGGTTTTTTGGGAAAATCGGCTCGCGCAAACCGCCTTTAGGTAGTTTTGTTGCCTAGGTATCGAAAAAATATGCAGGTTGAAAAAAAAATCTCCCGAAACGGACATCCGAGGCCCGAGTTATGGCCGTTTGAAATTCCCCAAATTCAAAGCTACCTTCAATACTGAAGATGCTGAATTTTCAGATGGTCGAAATTTATCGCTCGAACGTCCGTTTGACGCAATTCCTTTTTAATCCCTCGTATTTTTCGAGATCTATATGAAAAAGTCATCCCCTTTATTTGAATTTACACTTTTTTTTTTATCGTCATATTTCTACTCATATTCGAATGAGTAAAAGGCATTTTAGGGAAAATCGGTTTCGCGCAAACCGCCTTTAGGCAGTTTGGTTGCGTAGGTATCGAAAAATATGCAGGTTGAAAAAAAAAATCTCCCGAAACGGACATCCGAGGCCCGAGTTATGGCCGTTTGAAGTTTCCCAAATTCAAAGCTACCTTCAATACTTACGATGCTGAATTTTCAGATGGTCGTAATTTTCGCTCGAACGTCCGTTTGACGCAATTCCTTTTTTAATCCGTCGTATTTTTTCGCGATTTATATGAAAAAGTCATCCCCTTTATTTGAATTTACACTTTTTTTTATCGTCATATTTCTACTCATATTCGAATGAGTAAAAGGCATTTTACGGAAAATGGGCTCGCGCAAACCGCCTTTAGGCAGTTTGGTTGCGTAGGTATCGAAAAAATATGCAGGTTGAACAAAAAAATCTCCGGAAACGGACGTCCGACGCCCGAGTTATGGCCGTTTGAAGTTTCCCAAATTCAAATCTACCTTCAATACTTACGACGCTGAATTTTCAGATGGTCGTAATTTTTCGCTCGAACGTCCGTTTGACGCAATTCCTTTTTTAATCCGTCGTATTTTTTCGAGATCTATATGAAAAAGTCATCCCCTTTATTTGAATTTACACTTTTTTTTATCGTCATATTTGTACTCATATTCGAATGAGTAAAAGGCGTTTTTAGGGAAAATCGGCTCGCGCAAACCGCCTTTAGGCGGTTTGGGTGCATAGGTATCGAAAAAATATGCAGGTTAAAAAAAAAAATCTCCCGAAACGGACATCTGAGGCCCGAGTTATGGCCATTTGAAATTTCCCAAATTCAAAGATACCTTCAATACTGAAGATGCTGAATTTTCAGATTGTCGTAATTTTTCGCTCGAACGTCCGTTTGACGCAATTCCTTTTTTAATCCGTCGTATTTTTTCAGGATCTATATGAAAAAGTCATCCCCTTTATTTGAATTTACACTTTTTTTTATCGTCATATTTCTACTCATATTCGAATGAGTAAAAGGCATTTTAGGGAAAATCGGCTCGCGCAAACCGCCTTTAGGCAGTTTTCTTGCGTAGGTATCGAAAAATTATGCAGGTTGAAAAAAAAAATCTCCCGAAACGGACATCCGAGGCCCGAGTTATGGCTGTTTGAAGTTTCCCAAATTCAAAGCTACCTTCAATACTGAAGATCTTTGAATTTTCAGATGGTCGTAATTTATCGCTCGAACGTCCGTTTGACGCAATTCCTTTTTTAATCCGTCGTACTTTTTTGAGATCTATATGAAAAAGTCATCCCCTTTATTTGAATTTACACTTTTTTTTATCGTCATATTTCTACTCATATTCGAATGAGTAAAAGGCATTTTTCGGAAAATCGGCTCGTGCAAACCGCCTTTAGGCAGTTTGGTTGCGTAGGTATCGAAAAAATATGCAGGTTGAAAAAAAAAATCTCCCGAAACGGACATCCGAGGCCCGAGTTATGGCCGTTTGAAGTTTCCCAAATTCAAAGCTACTTTCAATACTTACGATGCTGAATTTTCAGATGGTCGTAATTTTTCGCTCGAACGTCCGTTTGACGCAATTCCTTTTTTAATCCGTCGTATTTTTTTGCGATCTATATGAAAAAGTCATCCCCTTTATTTGAATTTACATTTTTTTTATCGTCATATTTCTACTCATATTCGAATGAGTAAAAGGCATTTTACGGAAAATGGGCTCGCGTAAACTGCCTTTAGGCAGTTTGGTTGCGTAGGTATCGAAAAAATATGCAGGTTGAAAAAAAAAATCTCCCGAAACGGACATCCGAGGCCCGAGTTATGGCCATTTGAAGTTTCCCAAATTCAAAGCTACCTTCAATACTGAAGATGCTGAATTTTCAGATGATCGTAATTTATCGCTCGAACGTCCGTTTGACGCAATTACTTTTTTAATCCGTCGTACTTTTTCGAGATCTATATGAAAAAGTCATCCCCTTTGTTTGAATTTACACTTTTTTTTATCGTCATATTTCTACTCATATTCGAATGAGTAAAAGGCATTTTTAGGAAAATCAGCTCGCGCAAACCTACTTTAGGCGGTTTGGTTGTGTCGATATCGAAAAAATATGCAGATTGAACAAAAAAATCTCCCGAAACGGACATCCGAGGCCCGAGTTATTGAAAAAATATGCAGGTTGAAAAAAAAAATCTACCGAAACGGACATCCGAGGCCCGAGTTATGGCCGTTTGAAGTTTCCCAAATTCAAAGCTACCTTCAATACTGAAGATGCTGAATTTTCAGAAGGTCGTAATTTATCGCTCGAACGTCCGTTTGACGTAATTCCTTTTTTAATCCGTCGTACTTTTTCGAGATCTATATGAAAAGGTCATCCCCTTTATTTGAAATTACACTTTTTTTTATCGTCATATTTCTACTCATATTCGAATGAGTAAAAGGCGTTTTTAGGAAAATCGGCTCGCGCAAACCTACTTTAGGCGGTTTGGTTGCGTAGATGTCGAAAAAATATGCAGGTTGAACAAAAAAATTTCCCGAAACGGACATTCGAGGCCCGAGTTATGGCCGTTTGAAGTTTCCCAAATTCAAAGCTACCTTCAATACTTACGATGCTCAATTTTCAGATGGTCGTAATTTTTCGCTCGAACGTCCGTTTGATGCAATTCCTTTTTTAATCCGTCGTACTTTTTCGAGATCTATATGAAAAAGTCATCCCCTTTATTTGAAGTTACACCTTTTTTTATCGTCATATTTCTACTCATATTCGAATGAGTAAAAGGCATTTTAGGGAAAATTGGCTCGCGCAAACCGCCTTTAGGCAGTTTAGTTGCGTAGGTATCGAAAAAATATGCAGGTTGAACAAAAAAATCTCCCGAAACGGACATCCGAGGCCCGAGTTATGGCCGTTTGAAGTTTCCCAAATTCAAAGCTACCTTCAATATTGAAGATGCTGAATTTTCAGATGTTCGTAATTTTTCGCAAGAATGTCCGTTTGACGCAATTCCTTTTTTAATCCGTCGTATTTTTCCGCGATCTATATGAAAAAGTCATCCCTTTATTAGAATTTACACTTTTATTTATCGTCATATTTCTACTCATATTCGAATGAGTAAAAGGCATTTTAGGGAAAATCGGCTCGCGCAAACCGCCTTTAGGCCGTTTGGTTGCGTAGGTATCGAAAAAATATGCAGGTTGAAAAAAAAAATCTCCCGAAACGGACGTCCGAGGCCCGAGTTATGGCCGTTTGAAGTTTCCCAAATTCAAAGCTACCTTCAGTACTTACGATGCTGAATTTTCAGATGGTCGTAATTTTTCGCTCGAACGTCCGTTTGACGCAATTCCTTTTTTAATCCGTCGTATTTTTTCGAGATCTATATGAAAAAGTCATCCCCTTTATTTGAATTTACACCTTTTTTTATCGTCATATTTCTACTCATATTCGAATGAGTAAAAGGCATTTTAGGGAAAATCGGCTCGCGCAAACCGCCTTTAGGCAGTTTGGTTGCGTAGGTATCGAAAAAATATGCAGGTTGAAAAAAAAAATCTCCCGAAACGGACATCCGAGGCCCGAGTTATGGCCGTTTGAAGTTTCCCAAATTCAAAGCTACCATCAATACTAAAGATTCTGAATTTTCAGATGGTCGTAATTTATCGCTCGAACGTCCGTTTGACGCAATTCCTTTTTTAATCCGTCGCATTTTTTCGCGATCTATATGAAAAAGTCATCCCCTTTATTTGAATTTACACTTTTTTTTATCGTCATATTTCTACTCATATTCGAATGAGTAAAAGGAATTTTACGGAAAATGGGCTCGCGCAAACCGGCTTTAGGCAGTTTGGTTGCGTAGGTATCGAAAAAATATGCAGGTTGAAAAAAAAATCTCCCGAAACGGACGTCCGAGGCCCGAGTTATGGCCGTTTGAAGTTTCCCAAATTCAAAGCTACCTTCAATACTGAAGATGCTGAATTTTCAGATGGTCGTAATTTATCGCTCGAACGTCCGTTTGACGCAATTCCTTTTTTAATCCGTCGTACTTTATCGAGATCTATATGAAAAAGTCATCCCCTTTATTTGAATTTACACTTTTTTTTATCGTCATATTTCTACTTATATTCGAATGAGTAAAAGGCGTTTTTAGGAAAATCGGCTCGCGCAAACCGCCTTTAGGCAGTTTGGTTGCGTGGGTATCGAAAAAATATGCAGGTTGAACAAAAAAATCTCCCAAAACGGACATCGGAGGCCCGAGTTATGGCCGTTTGAAGTTTCCCAAATTCAAAGCTACCTTCAATACTTACGATGCTGAATTTTCCGATGGTCGTAATTTTTCGCTCGAACGTCCGTTTGACGCAATTCCTTTTTTAATCCGTCGTATTTTTTCGAGATCTATATGAAAAAGTCATCCCCTTTATTTGAATTTACACTTTTTTTTATCGTCATATTTCTACTCATATTCGAATGAGTAAAAGGCGTTTTACGGAAAATGGGCTCGCGCAAACCGCCTTTAGGCAGTTTGGTTGCGTAGGTATCGAAAAAATATGCAGGTTGAAAAAAAAAATCTCCCGAAACGGACGTCCGAGGCCCGAGTTATGGCCGTTTGAAGTTTCCCAAATTCAAAGCTACCTTCAATACTGAAGATGCTGAATTTTCAGAAGGTCGTAATTTATCGCTCGAACGTCCGTTTGACGTAATTCCTTTTTTAATCCGTCGTACCTTTTCGAGATCTATATGAAAAGGTCATCCCCTTTATTTGAATTTATACTTTTTTTTATCGTCATATTTCTACTCATATTCGAATGAGTAAAAGGCGTTTTTAGGAAAATGGGCTCGCGCAAACCGCCTTTAGGCAGTTTGGTTGCGTAGGTATCGAAAAAATATGCAGGTTGAACAAAAAAATCTCCCGAAACGGACATCCGAGGCCCGAGTTATGGCCGTTTGAAGTTTCCCAAATTCAAAGCTACCTTCAATACTTACGATGCTAAATTTTCAGATAGTCGTAATTTTTCGCTCGAACGTTCGTTTGACGCAATTCCTTTTTTAATCCGTCGTATTTTTTCGAGATCTATATGAAAAAGTCATCCCCTTTATTTGAATTTACACTTTTTTTTATCGTCATATTTCTACTCATATTCGAATGAGTAAAAGACATTTTTAGGGAAAATCGGCTCGCGCAAACCTACTTTAGGCGGTTTGGTTGCGTAGGTATCGAAAGAATATGCAGGTTGAACAAAAAAATCTCCCGAAACGGACATCCGAGGCCCGAGTTATGGCCGTTTGAAGTTTCCCAAATTCAAAGCTACCTTCAATACTTACGATGCTGAATTTTCAGATGGTCGTAATTTATCGCTCGAACGTCCGTTTGACGTAATTCCTTTTTTAATCCGTCGTACCTTTTCGAGATCTATATGAAAAGGTCATCCCCTTTATTTGAAATTACACTTTTTTTTATCGTCATATTTCTACTCATATTCGAATGAGTAAAAGGCGTTTTTAGGAAAATCGGCTCGCGCAAACCGCCTTTAGGCAGTTTGGTTGCGTAGGTATCGAAAAATATGCAGGTTGAACAAAAAAATCTCCCGAAACGGACATCCGAGGCCCGAGTTATGGCCGTTTGAAGTTTCCCAAATTCAAAGCTACCTTCAATACTTACGATGCTAAATTTTCAGATGGTCGTAATTTTACTCTCGAACGTTCGTTTGACGCAATTCCTTTTTTAAACCGTCGTATTTTTTCGAGATCTATATGAAAAAGTCATCCCCTTTATTTGAATTTACACTTTTTTTTATCGTCATATTTGTACTCATATTCGAATGAGTAAAAGGCATTTTTAAGGAAAATCGGCTCGCGCAAACCGCTTTTAGGCGGTTTGGTTGCGTAGGTATCGAAAGAATATGCAGGTTGAACAAAAAAATCTCCCGAAACGGACATCCGAGGCCCGAGTTATGGCCGTTTGAAGTTTCCCAAATTCAAAGCTACCTTCAATACTTACGATGCTGAATTTTCAGATGGTCGTAATTTTTCGCTCGAACGTCCGTTTGACGCAATTCCTTTTTTAATCCGTCGTATTTTTTCGCGATCTATATGAAAAAGTCATCCCCTTTATTTGAATTTACACTTTTTTTTATCGTCATATTTCTACTCAAAGTCGAATGAGTAAAAGGCGTTTTTAGGAAAATGGGCTCGCGCAAACCCCCTTTAGGCAGTTTGGTTGCGTAGGTATCGAAAAAATATGCAGGTTGAAAAAAAAAATCTCCCGAAACGGACATCTGAGGCCCGAGTTATGGCCGTTTGAAGTTTCTCAAATTCACAGCTAGCTTCAATACTTAAGATGCTGAATTTTCAGATGGTCGTAATTTTTCGCTCGAACGTCCATTTGAGGCAATTCTTTTTTTAATCCCTCGTATTTTTTCGAGATCTATATGAAAAAGTCATCCCCTTTATTTGAATTTACACTTTTTTTTATCATCGTATTTCTACTCATATTCGAATGAGTAACAGGCATTTTTGGAAAAATTGACTCGTGAAAACCGCCTTTAGGAAGTTTGGTTGCGTAGGTTGAAAAAAAAAACGCAGGTTGAAAAAAAAAATCTCCCGAAACGGACATTTGAGGCCCGATTTGTGGCCGTTCGAAGTTTCCCAAATTCACAGCTACCTTCAATACTTAAGATGCTGAATTTTCAGATGGTTTTAATTTTCCGCTCGAACGTCCATTGGACGCAATTCCTTTTCTAATCCCTCGTATTTTTTTTAGATCTATATGAAAAAGTCATCCCCTTTATTTGAATTTGCACTTTTTTTATCGTTATATTTCTACTCATATTCGAATGAGTAAAAGGCATTTTTGGGAAAATCGGCTTGTGCAAACCGCCTTTAGGAACCTTGGTTGCGTAGGTATCGAAAAAATATGCAGGTTGAAAAAAAAAATCTCCCGAAACGGACATCCGAGGCCAGAGTTATGGCCGTTTGAAGTTTCCCAAATTCACAGCTACCTTCAATACTTAAGATGCTGAATTTTCAGATGGTTGTAAATTTTCGCTCGAACGTCCATTTGACACAATTCCTTTTCTAATCCCTCGTATTTTTTTGAGATCTATATGAAAAAGTCATCCCCTTTATTTGAATTTGCACTTTTTTTATCGTCATATTTCTACTCATATTCGAATGAGTAAAAGGAGTTTTTGGGAAAATTGGCTCGTGCAAACCGCCTTTAGGTAGTTTTGTTGCGTAGGCATCGAAAAAATATGTAGATTGAAAAAAATAATCTCCTGAAACGGACATCCGAGGCCCGAGTTATGGCCGTTTGAAGTTTCCCAAATTCACAGCTACCTTCAATACTTAAGATGCTGAATTTTCAGATGGTCGTAATTTTTCGCTCGAACGTCCATTTGACGCAATTCCTTTTTTAATCCCTCGTATTTTTTCAAGATCTATATGAAAAAGTCATCCCCTTTATTTGAATTTACACTTTTTTTTATCGTCATATTTCTACTCATATTCGAATGAGTAAAAGTCGTTTTTGGGAAAATCGGATCGTGCAAACCGCCTTTAGGAAGTTTGGTTGCGTAGGTATCGAAAAAATACGCAAGTTGAAAGAGAAAATCTCCTGAAACGGACATCCGAGGCCCGAGTTATGGCCGTTTGAAGTTTCCCAAATTTACAGCTACATTCAATATTTAAGATGCTGAATTTTTAGATTGTCGTAATTTTTCGCTCGAACGTTCTTTTGACGCAATTCCTTTTTTAATCCCTCATATTTTTTCAAGATCTATATGAAAAAGTCATCCCCTTTATTTGAATTTACACTTTTTTTTATCGTCATATTTCTACTCATATTCGAATGAGTAAAATGCGTTTTTGGAAAAATCGGCTCGTGCAAACTGCCTTTAGAAAGTTTGGATGCGTAAGTATCGAAAAAATACGCAGGTAAACCCCCTCTTTTACCAATTTTCATATGCTATAGCTCACAATCGTTTTGGTGATCCGAAATTCTGACCTTATTTTTACCAAAATATTACCTGGACGTCCTTTAAGACCTTACCTATGGAATCAGTTGGCCCTCATGGCCAAAATGCCCATTTTCAAGTTCAAAAAAGCCCAAGAACTGGTAAACCCCCTTTTTTACCAATTTTCATGTGCTATAGTTAACAATATTTTTTACTAATTTGGAATTCCGACCATATTTTAGCCAAAATTTTATATGGACGTCCGTTGAGACCTTACCTATGGAGCCAGTTGGCCATCATGGCCTAAACGACCCTTTTTAAAGTTCTAACAAGCCCAAGAGCTGGTAAACCCCAGTTTTGCTGATTATCATGTGCTATAGTTCACCATCTTTTTTACTGATCCAGAATTCCAACAATATTTATGCTAAAATATTACCTGGACGTCAGTTAAGACCTTACCCATGGAGCCAGTTGGCCTTTACTGCCAAAACGACCCATTTTTAAGGTCAAACGTTCTCCAAAGTAGGTAAACCCTCTCTTTTACCAATTTTCATGTGTTATAATTCACCATCTTTTTAGATGATTCGAAATTCCGAACTTATTTTTACAAAATTTACTTAGACGTCCGTTAAGACCTTAACTATGGAGCTAGTAGGCCCTCACGGCCAAAACTACCCATTTTCAAGGTCAAACGATCCCCGTAGAAGGTAAACCCCCTATTTTGCCGATTTTCATGTGATATAGTCCATGGATTTTTTGGTGATCTAGAATTCCGCCCTCATTTTTGCCAAAATCTTACTTGGACGTCCCTTAAGACCTTACCAAAGGAGCCAGTTGGCCCTCACGGCCAAAACGACCTATTTTCAAGGTCAAACGATCCTTGGAGTAGGTGAAACGACCCAAAAAGTTCTTAAAAATGTGCTTCGGAAGTTACCGGAAGCTTGTTTTAGCTATATCTAAAAATCCATTTCATTTTTCAAAAATCCGACTTCATATTCTTGTTTAGGGGGTCAAATTGAGTGGGAAATGGGTCTCACCCAAATTTTAGAGCAATCGTATCGAAATCCGAAATTTCCAAGTGAAGCCTTTTTCGAGGGTCTACTTTAGAGGGTCATATCTCCTAGCACACAAATAAATTTGGTGGACATAATATATCCATGGAAAGCCCTTTGAGTTAGCTACCTAACGCACTTTGTTTCACCTCATTCGGAGTTCGGACGAAGAAGTTATGCCCATTTTCGTAAAACCTGTCCGGGCAGAAAATGCAATTTCCAGTAACCAAAGTTACTGTTCACCCGCCTCACTTTTTTTTCTAAGTGTTTGTTCCGTTTTTTTTCAAAGGGCATATGTTATTTCCTATATAACATTAACTCAGTTCCCATCTCTAAAACATTTCCCAAAACACCTCTCCCATACTTAGACACTTTTTCTCTCAAAGTTCTCTCAAGAACCCTAATCCAAAACCTTCATGAAGATTGAAGAGACTCTTGCTCCCAAGTTCCAAGCTTCCATTGAAGACACTCTCAAGGCCTTCATAAAAACTCAAGGTATGTGGTGTTGAACTCATGGGTCCTTCCACCCATAGTGCCTAGTCTCTATTCTACTCACTAATTCATGGTTTAATTTATGGTTTAATTCCTGGTTCATAAATTAGTCTTGTTCCTTGTATAAATTTCCTGCACAAGTGAATTTTAAACATGAAGAGTGATTGTTTTGAGCATGTTGTGACTCTAGAACTTGAATCTAAATTCGGAATGGATGTGGAGATTTTTCATGTGGTCTTGTGGGTGTTAAAATGTGTTGTTGTAGGTTGTTCACTGGTTTGGCTGCATAATTACTACCCTATTTTCCATGCTCTTTGATCCCATTACATGCCTTCAAGGTGTTTGACAAAATGTCCAATTATGGAGAATTGATGAATTGATGCTTTAGGGCTTGAGTTATGAGATGTATGACATCCCAGAAATGTGTTGATGACAAACTAAACTTATGTATATGTTCATTCCATACATGAGATTGCATTAGAGCCTAAGGTGAATTTCCTATATAAAGTGTTGCATGACCATGCCCGGTCCGGGGGAAAAGAACCGGACAACCATGTGAGAGGTTTATATCTCGCCACCTAGGATGCTTGGGGTGTGACCAACATCAACCATGTGAGAGGTTTATATCTCGCCACCTAGGATGTTTGGGGTGTGACCAACATCAACCATGTGAGAGGTTTATATCTCGCCACCTAGGATGCTTGGGGGTGTGACCAACATCAACCATGTGAGGGGTTTATACCTTGCCACCAGGGTGTCCGGGTGTGAACGGCATCCCCCATCCTAAGTTGGGGTTACAGATTGGTCGGATTATACACGCACATATGATATCTACTATTAGTATAGTTTTACTTAAACATGTTTTGACTTCACTTTGATCATGCATCCTCATATTATCATCTATTATGCCTATGGAACTATCTCTTGCATTTCGATTGCGTCCTTGTCTATTGTTGCATTGCACCCCGCATACTTAGTACATTCCAAAGTACTAACGCATATTTTGCCTACATGATGTCACCATGTAGGGACCGAGCTAATCTTGATCCTTCTCTCCATTCACGTGGCTAGTACGGTGCTTATCCGAGATTGTTGGTGAGTCCTCAATGATTCGAGGGCTACGTTATGTTTCTTACTCTTATGTTTTGAGACTTTAGTTTGCCATTGTATTTTGACTATGAGGGGAGCGGTAATATGTCATGGCCCCCGTCCTATCTATGTATGTAGAGGTGTACGTTGGACAAGTATTTTGTAAATGAGCTTGAATCTTATTCTATGATGTTATTTTGAAATGGTTGCCCTTAGTCCCTATTTCCCGTTATTTAATGTTGAATATACTTCCGCGACCGATGAAGTGTGATGACAAGTTTGAGAGGCTTGTTTGGGGTTCCTTCGGGTTTCCCATTCGCCATGTCACGTCTAGGCCCTAGGCTTGGGTCGTGACAGTAGGTAACCCCACTCCTTTGCCGATTTTCGTGTGCAATAGCCCATGGATTTTTTGGTGATCCGAAATTCAGACATCATTTTTGACAAAATTTTATTTGGATGTTCGTTAAGACCTTACCTATGGAGTCAGTTGGCCCTCACGGCCAAAGCGACCCATTTTCAAGGTCAAACAATCCATGGAGTAGGTGAACCCCCCATTTTAACAATTTTCGTGTGCCCATGGATTTTTTGGTGATCTGAAATTTCGATCTCAGTTTTGCCAAAATTTTACCTGGACGTCCGTTAAGACCTTACCTATGGAGCCAGTTGGTCCTCACGGCCAAGAAGGCCCATTTTCAAGGTGAAACAATACCCAGAGCAGGTAAACCCCCTCTTTTACAGATTTTCATGTGCTATATTTCACTATCTTTTTTGGTAATACAAAATTCCAACCTAATTTGTGCAAAAATATTACCTAAACGTCCGTGAAGACCTTACCTATAGAGCTAGTTGGCCCTCACATCCAACACGATAAATTTTCAAGGTCAATCGTGCTCCAAATCAGGTAAACCCCTCTTTTACCAATTTTAAGAGGCAACAGTTCACCATCTTTTTAGGTGATCCAAAATCCGAACTCATATTTGCCAAAATTTTATATGGACGGCCGTTAAGACCTTACTTATGGATCCAATTAGCACTCACGGCTAAAACAGCCCATTTTTAAGGGCAAATGATCCCCGGAGCATTGACCCGCCATTTTACCAATTTTCGTGTGCTATAGTCCATGGATTTTTTTATGATTCAGAATTTTGACCTCATTTTTGCTTAAATTTTACCTGGACGTCCATTAAGACATTACCTATGGAGCCAATTGGCCCACACGGCCGACACGACTCATTTTCAAGTTGAAACAATACCCAGAGCAGGTAAAAAACCCCTCTTTCACAAATTTTCATGTGCTATATTTCACCATCTTTTTTGGTGATCCGTAATTCTAACCTAATTTTTGCAAAAAATTTACCTGGACATTCATGAAGACCTTAACTATGGAGCTAGTTGGCCCTCACATCCAACACGACCAATTTTCATGGTCAATCGTGCTCCAAAGCAGGTAAACGCCCTCTCTTACCAATTTTCATATGCTATAGTACACCATCATTGAGCCTGTTAGCCCTCACGGCAAATACGACCTATTTTCATGGTCAAAAAATCCCCGGAGCAGGTAAACCCCTCATTTTGCTGATTTTCGTGTGCTATAGTCCTTGGATTTTATGGTGATTCAAAATTTCGACCTAATTTTTGTCATAATTATAGCTGGACGTCCGTTAAGACCTTACATATGGGGCCAGTTGGCCCTGTAAGCCAAAACGACCCATTTTCAAGGTCAAACGATCTCCGGAGCAGGTTAACCCCCCATTTTGCAGATTTTTGTGTGCTATTCTCCATGGATTTTATGGTCATCCGTAATTCCGACCTCATTTTTGCCAAAATTTTACCTGGATATCCATTAAGACCATACCTATAGAGCCAGTTGGTTCTCACATCCAAAAGGGCCCATTTTCAAGGTCAAACATGCCCTAGAGCAGGTAAACCCCCCTCTTTTACCAATTTTTATGTGCTATAGTTCACCACCTTTTTTGGTGATCCGAAATTCTGACCTTATTTTTATAAAATTTTACCTAGATGTCCATCAAGACCTTAATTATGGAACCAGTTGGCTCTCACTGCCAAAATGGCCCATTTTAAAGGAAAAATGAGCCCCAAAGTAGGTAAATCTCCCATTTTGCCGCTTTTCATGTGCTATAGTCCATTGATTTTTGGTGATCCAGAATTTCGACCTCATTTTTGCCAAAATTTTACCTGAATGTCCGTTAAGACCTCAACTATGGAGCCTGTTGGACTTCACCGCCAAAACAGCTCATTTTCGTGTCAAACAAACCCTAGAGCAGGTAAACCCCTTCTTTTACAAATTTTCATGTGCTAAATTTCACTATCTTTATTGGTGATCCGGAATTCCAACCTCATTTTTGCAAATATTTTACCTTGATGTCCGTGAAGACCTTACCTATGGATTCAGTTGGCCCTCACGGCCAAAACGGTCCATTTTCAAGGTCAAACAAGCCACAAAGCTGGTAAACCCCCTCTTTTACCGATTTTCATGGTCTACATTTCACTATCTTTTCTGGTGATCCAGAATTCTGACCTCATTTTCCCCATAATTTTACCTGGACGTTCCTTATAACCTTATCTATGGAGCCAGTTGGCCCTGATGGCCAAAATGGCCCATATTCAAGATCAAATGATCCCCGGAGTTGGTAAACCCCCTATATTGCCAATTTTTTTGTACTATATATACTCTATTGATTTTGTGGCGATCCGAAATTCCGACCTCAATTTTGCCAAAATTTTACTTGGACGTCTGTTAAGACCTTACCTATGGGGCCAGTTGCCCCTCATGGCTAAAATGGCCCATTTTCAAGGTCAAACAAGCCCAGAGCAGGAAAACCCCCTCTTTTACTGAGTTTCATGTGCTATAGTTCACCATCTTTTTTGGTTTTCCAAAATTTCGACATTATTTTTGCCAAACTTTTACCTGGATGTCCGTTAAGACCTCACCTATGGAGCCAGTTGGCCATCACGGCCAAAATGGACAATTTCCAAGGTCAAACGATCCCCGGAGTAAGTAAATCCTAAATTTCACTATCTTTTTTGGTGAAATGGAATTCCAACCTCATTTTTGCCAAAAATTTACCTGCACGTCCGTTAGAACCATAACTATGGAGCTAGTTGGCCCTCACGGCCAAAACGGACCATTTTCAAGGTCAAACGATCCACGGAGCAGATAAACCCCCTGTTTTGCCAATTTTTGTGTGCTATAGTCCATGGATTTTTTGGTGATCTAGAATTTCGACATCATTTTTGCCAAAATTTTACTTGGACATTCGTTAAGACCTTACCTATGGAGTCAATTAGCCCTCACGGACAAAACGGCCCATTTTCAAGGTCAAACGATCCCCAGAGCAGGTAAAAACCCTCTCTTTTATCGATTTTCATGTTCTATAGTTCACCATCTTTTTTGGTGATCCAAAATTCCGACCATATTTTTGCCAAAGTTTTACCTGGACGACCTTTAAGACCTTACCTATGGAGCCTGTTGGCCCTCACGGCCAAGACGACCCATTTTCAAGGTGAAACAAGACCCAAAGCAAGTAAACCCCCTTTTTTACCAATTTTCATGTGTTATATTTCACCATCTTTTTTGGTGATCCGAAATTCCAACCTCATTTTTACAAAAATTTTACCTAGACGTCCCTGAAGACTTTACCTATAGAGCTAGTTGGCCCTCACGTCCAACATGGCCAATTTTCAAGGTCAATCGTGCTCCAAAGTAGGTAAAGCCCCTCTTTTACCGATTTTCATGTGCTATAATTCACCATCCTTTTAGGTAACCAAAATCTGACCTCATATTTGCCAAAATTTTACATAGACGTCCGCTAAGACCTTACCTATGGAGCTAGTTGGTCCTCATGGCCAAAATGGCCCATTTTCAAGGTCAAACGATCCCCGAAGCAGGTAACCCCCCATTTTGCTGATTTTCATTTGCTATTGTCCATGAATTTTTTGGTGATCCAGAATTCGACCTCGTTTTTGCCAAAATTTTACCTGGACGTCCATTAAAAACTTGCCAGTTGGCCATCACGGACAAAATGACCCATTTTCAAGGTTAAACAAGCCCAAGAGCAAGTAAATCCCCTATTTTACCAATTTTTGTGAGCTATAGTTCACCATTTTTTTAGGTGATCCAGAATTTCGACCTCATTTTTGCCAAAATTTTACATGGACATCCTTTACCTATGGTGTCAGTTGGCCCTCACTGCATAAACGATCCATTTTCAAGGTCAAACGATCCCCAGAGCATGTAAACCCTCCATTTTGCCAATTTTCGTGAGCTATAGTCCATGGATTTTATGGTGATCTAAAATTCCAGCCTCATTTTTTCAAAAAGTTTATTTGGACGTCCATGAAGACCTTACCTTTGGATCCAGTTCTCCCTCACATCCAAAACGGCCCATTGGCAAGGTCAAACGTGCTCCAGAGCAAGTAAATCCCTTATTTTACTAATTTCCGTGTGCTATAATTCACCATTTTTTTAGGTGATCCGAAATTCCGACCTCATTTTTGCCAAAATATTACCTGGACATCCGTAAACACCATACCTATGGAGCCAGTTGGCCCCACGTCCAAAACGACCCATTTTCAAGGTCAAACGTGCTCCAGAACAAGTAAATCTCTTATTTTACCAATTTTCGTGTATTATAGTTTACCATCTTGTTAGGTGATCCAAAATTTTGACCTCATTTGTACCAAAATTTTACCTAGATGTCTATTAAGATCTTACCAATGGAACCAGTTAGCCCTCACGACCAAAATGACCAATTTTCACGGTCAAACGATCCCTAGAGCAGGTAAACCCCCTCTTTTCCCAATTTTCCTATGCTATATTCCATGGATTTTTTGGTGATCCAAAATTCCAACCTCATTTTGCCAAAATTTTGCCTGGACATCAGTTAAGACCTTACATATGGAGCCATTGGCCCTCACGGCCAAAATGACCTATTTTCAAGGTCAAACGATCCCTGGAACAGGTAAACTGCCCATTTTGCCAATTTTCGTATGCTATAGTCCATTGATTTTTGGTGATTCAGAATTCCGACCTCATTTTAGCCAAACTTTTACCTGGACGTCCGTTAAGACCTTACCTATGGAGCTAGTTGGCCCTCACGGCCAAAATGGCCCATTTTCAAGGTCAAACAATCCCCGGAGTAGCTAAACCCTCTATTTTGCCGATTTTTGTCTGCTATAGTCTGTGGATTTTTTGGTGATACAAAATTCTGACCTTATTTTTGCCAAAATGTTACCTGGATGTACGTTAAGACCTTAACTATAGATCTAGTTGGACCTCACGGCCAAAATGGCCCATTTTCAAGGTCAAATGATCCACTGAGCAGTAAACCCCCAATTTTGCCAATTTTTGTGTGCTATAGTCCATGGATTTTTGGTAGTCCAGAATTCTGACCTCATTTTTGCCAAAATTTTACCTGGACATCCATAAGACTGTACCTATGGAGCCAGTTGACCCTCACAAACAAAACAATCCATTTTCAAGGTCAAACGATACCCGGAGCAGGTCCCCATTTTACAAATTTTTGTGTGCTATAGTCCATGGATTTATAAGTGATCCAGAATTTGGATATCATTTTCCCCAAAATTTTACCTGGACGTCCGTTAAGACCTTACCTATGGAGCCAGTTGGCCCTCACATCTGAAATGGCACATTTTCATGGTCAAACGATCCCCAGAGTAGGTAAACCTCCATTTTACTGATTTTTGTGCGTTATAGTCTATGGAATTTTTGGTAATCCAGAATTATGACCTCATTTTTGCCAAAATTTTACTTGGACGTCCATTAAGACCGTACCTATGGAGCTAGTTGACCCTCACAGATAAAACAACCCATTTTCAAGGTCAAACGATACCCGGAGTAGGTAAATCCTCTATTTTACCAATTTTCGTGTGCTATCGTCCAAGGATTTATTGGTGATCCAGAATTTCGGCATTATTTTTGCACATATTTTACCTGGACGTCCGTTAAGACCATGCCTATGGAGCTAGATGACCCTCACATTCGAAACGGCACATTTTCAAGGTCAAACGATCCCCGGAGTAAGTAAACCCCCCAATTTGCCGATTTTCATGTGCTATAGTCCATGGATTTTTTGGTGATCCAGAATTCCAACCTTAATTTTGCCAAAAATTTACCTGGATATCCATTAAGACCGTACCTATGGAGCCAGTTGACCATCACAAACAAAACAACCAATTTTTATGGTCAAACAATACCCGGAGCAGGTAAACTGCCCATTTTGCCAATTTTCATGTGCTGTAGTCTATTGATTTATTGGTGATCCAAAATTCTAATATCATTTTTGCCAAAATTTTACCTCGATATCCGTTAAGACCTTACCTATGTAGCCAATTGGCCCTCACGTCCAAAACAGTACATTTTCAAGGTCAAACGATCCCCGGAGTAGGTAACCCCCATTTTGCCCATTTTCATGTGCGATAGTCCATGGATTTTTTGGTGATCCAGAATTCTGACCTCAATTTTGCAAAAATTTTACCTGGATATCCATTAAAACCGTACCTATGGAGCCAGTTTACCATCATAGCCAAAACGGCCCATTTTCAATGTCAAACGATCCCCAGAGCAGGTAAACCCCTCATTTTACCAATTTTTGTGTGCTATAATCCATGAATTTTTTGGTGATCTGGAATTCCGACCTTATTTTTACCAAAATTTTCCATTTTCAAGGACAAACGTGCCCAGAGCAAGTAAACCCCCTCTTTTACCGATTTTCATGTGCTATAGTGCATCATAATTTTTGGTGATCCGGATTTACGACCTTTTTTTACAAAATTTCACTTGGATGTCCGTTAAGACCTTACCTATGGTACCAGTTGGCCCTCACTGCCAAAATGGCTCATCTTCAAGGCCAAACGATCCCCCAAGTATGTAAATCCCCTATGTTATCGATTTTCGTGTGCTATAGTCCATTGTTTTTTGGTGATCCAAAATTTAGGCCTTATTTTTGCCAAAAATTTTACTTGGAGTCCATTAAGACCTTACTTATGGACCATGTTGGCCCTAACGGCCAAAACGGCCCATTTTCAAGGTAAAACAAAATCCCAGAGTAAGTAAACCCTTTCTTTTACTGATTTTCATCTGCTATATTTCACTATCTTTTTTGGTGATCCGAAATTTCAACGTCATTTTTGCAAAAAATTTTACCTAGACATCTGTGAAGACCTTACCTATTGAGCCAATTGGCCCTCACGTCCAAAATGGCACATTTTCAAGGTCAAAGGTGTTCCAGAGCAGGTAAACCCCCTCTTTTACCGATTTTCATATGCTATAGTTTACCATCTTTTTAGGTGATCCAAAATTCCGATCGCATTTTTGTCAAAACTTCACCTGGACTTCCATTAAGACCTTACCTATAGATCCAATTGGCCCTCATGACCAAAACGATCCATTTTCAGGGTCAAACGATCCCCGGAACAAATAAAACCCCAATTTTATCGATTTTTGTGTGCTATTATTGTTCATGGATTTTTTGGTGATCCAAAATTCTGACCTCATTTTTGCCATAATTTTACCTAGACGTTCGTTAAGACCTTACCTATGGAGACAGTTGGCCCTCACAGC
The DNA here is from genome assembly GCA_029007595.1 of Solanum commersonii. Lineage (NCBI taxonomy): Eukaryota > Viridiplantae > Streptophyta > Magnoliopsida > Solanales > Solanaceae > Solanum > Solanum commersonii. Next base: position 27,131 of record JAJTWQ010000116.1, read on the forward strand.
CAAAACGGACCATTTTCAAGGTCAATCGATCCCCAGAGGAAGTAAATTCTCAATTTTGCCAATTTTCGTGTGCTATAGTCCATAGATTTTTTACTGATCCGGAGTTCCGACCATATTTTTTCCAAAATTTTACCTGGACGTCCGTTAAGACCTTACCTATGGAACCAATTGTCCCTAACGGCTAAAACGGCCCATTTTCAAAGTCAAACAATTGCCGGAGCAGGTAAACCCCTCATATTGCCAATTTTCTTGTGCTAAGTTCATGGATTTTTTGGTGATCCGTAATTCCCACCTCATTATTGCCAAAAATTTACCTGGATGTCCGTTAAAACCTTCATATGGATCCAGTTGTCCCAAATGACCAAAACGACCCATTTTCAAGGTCAAATGATCCCCTAAGCAGTTAAACGCCCTCTTTTACCAATTTTCAAGTGCTATATTTCACCATCTTTTTTGATGATCTGAAATTACGACCATATTTTTGCCAAAATTTTACCTGGACCACCGTTAAGACCTTACCTATGAAGCCAGTTGGACCTCACGACCAAAATGGCCCATTTTCAAGGTCAAACGTTCTCTAGAGCAGGTAAACCCCCTATTACCGATTTTCATGGGCTATAGTTCACATTTCTTTTTAGGTGATCCAAAATTCTGACCTAATTTTTGCTAAAATTTTACCTAGACGTCTGCTAAGACCTTACCTATAGAGCCAATTGGCCCCCACGGCCAAAACTGTAACGACCCTAAAAATGAACTAGTGAAACTAGAGCCTCACATGTGAGTTTGGAGTTGAAAACTTGATGAAACGATGAGAAATGACCGTGACGTCCGGAAACTAGTCATTTGAACTAGTGAGTTGTAAGGGTCAACTTTAAATGGTCATATCTTTTAGCTCAAAATGAATTAGGGGGACCTTTACCTATCCAATTAAAGGTCTCTGAGTCCTCTTTCCAACGCCACCGAGTTTGCCCAATTCCTACCTTGGAGTAAAAAGTTATGCCCAAAAAATTGAAGCACTGTCAGGCTGGAAAAAAAAAAGGGCGAATTAAGGCGGGAAGGGGTAGAATTTTTAAGTTAAGACTTTATGGGTCCTTAGTCCTTTTCCAAAATTGGCCCTATGCTATTTCATTCCTTTCCTAGCAACTATAAGACCTTTTTATGCCTTAATTCCTTTCATTTAAGTCACTCCTCTTAGAATTAAAAAGAAACCCATCTCCTTTCATATATTTCTTTCAAGTTCAAGGAAGAAGAAGGGTGAAGAACTAGGGTTTCAAATTGGAGGCTTCTTTCATCGATTTTCGTGGGCTTTCTCAATATTAAGGTATGGGGACTCTCTATCTTTGATTCCTTTTTCAATCAAAGAGCCAATTCAAAGTATTTTCAAAGTTCTTCAAAAACCCTAAAGTCCTAATTTCGATTCTAGCATGGGTTCTTGCATAAAAAGGGTTTTAAATGATGATTTATATTGTTATTAATGATTATTAATGGTTTTTAGAAAGAAATCCCCATGAACCCATGTTTTCTCAAATTCTCTAAATTTCACCATAAAGTGGGTGTATTAATTTTGAGTAGATGATTATAGAATTATGTTTAGTATAATATGGGTTGTTCATATATGGTATTATATATGTTGAATTGTGAAGAATTGATGTTGAATTTAAGGATATGAGATTTAAGTCTTGCATGGGCAAATAGTGAATCGGTCTTTATGTTGATTATTGGATTATGTTTAACTTGTATTGTATAGCTAAATTCTACTATTATCTATGTTATTCTATTGTGAATTTATCTTCATGTTGATTATGGGCTTATGCTTAGCTTAAATGGTATAGTTGAATACCATGATTACCTATGCTTTCTATTGTGAATTGTTTGATCATGAGAATGGTGAAGGTGGCTTGGAAAGGATGGTAAGTTGACCTACTTTATGAATAATGTTGAATTAGTAGGGAATTGAGTAATGTTGGTTATGGTTTTGGAGAATGGTAAGATGGCTTAATCTCTTAGTATTGATATAATTGTTATTGATTGGTTTGATCCACCTTTGGTGGAGGTGGTTATTTGTTGTATTATTGTGAATTGAGGCCATGAAGGGCATTATATAAATGTTATTATATTGTTGTATTATTATACACATATGAGGCTATATGTAAAGTCCTATATGAAGCTATATGTAAAGTTTTATGTGAAGGTATGATGTAAATGAGTTTTATGTGAAGCTATATGTGAAGGTATGATGTGAATGAGTTTTATGTGATCTTGTGATGATCCTATGTAAAGTGGATAGCATTGTGAGTTAAAGTATGATTTCTCATGATGGATATATGAAATGATGTTGGATTATGAAGTATATGGTGTTGAACTTATGCGTCCTTCCAACCATAGTGCCTAGACTCTATTCTACTCACTAATTCATGGTTTAAGTTGAGATTCATAAATTAGTCTTGTTCCTTGTATAAATTTCCTGCACAGTGAATTCTAGCATGAAAAGTGGTTGTTTTGAGCATGTTGTGACTCTAGAACTTGAATCTAAACTTGGAATTGATGTGGAGATTTTTCATGTGGTCTTGTGGGCGTTAAAAGGCGTTGTTGCAGGTTGTTCACTGGTTTTGCTGCATAATTACTACCCTATTTTCCATGCTCTTTGACCCCATTACATGCCTTCAAGGTGTTTGACAAAATGTTCAATTATGGAGAATTGATGAATTGATGCTTTAAGGCTTGAGTTATGAGATGTATGGCATTCCAGAGATGTGTTGATGACAAACTAAGCTTGTGTATATATTCATTCCATACATGAGATTGCATTAGAGCCTAATGTGAATTTCCTATATAAAGTGTTGCATGACCATGCCCGGTCCGGGGGAAAAGAACCGGATAACCATGTGAAGGGTTTATACCTCACCACCAAGGATGCTTGGGGTGTGACCAACATCAACCATGTGAGGGGTTTATACCTCATCACCTAGGATGCTTGGGGTGTGACCAACATCAACCATGTAAGGGGTTTATACCTCACCACCTAGGATGCTTGGGGTGTGACCAACATCAACCATATGAGAGGTTTATACCTTGCCACCAGGGTGTCCGGGTGTGAACGACATCCCCCATCCTAAGTTGGGGTTATAGATTGGTTGGATTATGCACACACATATGATATCTACCATTAGTATAGATTTACTTAAACATGTTTTGACTTCACTTTAATCATGCATCCTCATATTGTTATTCATTATGCCTATGGAACTATTTCTTGCATTTCGATTGTGTCCTTATCTAAGGTAATCTTGGGGAACACTTAAGTGTGCTTGAAGAGGTTGTATGGGCGGTCACTTCTTGTCTCACTCAAGTGTGTCTTAAGGTTATATTAGGTAGAGGTCTTATGGTACTGAAATGACATGTGTTCTTTTAAAGTTAAGGATGGGTTGTATATGGACATATGTTGAGTATATGTATGGTTGGCTATGGTCTTATATGTTAATGTTGACTTGTATTATGTCTCTTATACTTGTAAAGGAAAGGTTTTATCAAATGATATGAAAGCATTTTACTTCCTTGAAAATGTCCTTTTTGGCATGTTTTTGCATGGTCTCCATACTTAGTACTTAATTGTGCTAACCCCTTTCTTTCCCTTTTTGGACTAAAGTGTAGGGATTTGGAGATGATGACATGTCATGGCTATTTGATAGGTTTTTAAGTGTTGAAGAAGAAGACTTGGTGAGTCCTCATATATTCAAGGACAATAACCTAATATGTTCTTTTATGTCTTTTTAGTATTGTTTAAGTTGTGTATGGGATTAGTCCCGAATTTTGTACTCTAAAGTATTAGATGGTTTTGAGACATCATGTATAAAGTCTAGAAATTCTTCCGCTTGCTATATTTTATTTTTTTTGAAATGTTTTCTTGGTAAAGAAAGATTTTAATTCCTTATGGTTTTAGTGTATATGCAATGAATGAATGCTAAGAGACTTGTATTAGACCTCGTCGAGGTCGAGTACACCGGTTACGACTAGGGGGTGCTCCCAGGTCGTGACAAAAATGACCCATTTTCAAAGTCAAACAATCCCCAGAGAAGGTAAACCCCCTCTTTTACCAATTTTCATGTGTTGTAGTTCACCATATTTTTTGGTGATCCGGAATTTCGACCTTATTTTTGCAAAATTTTACATGTATGTCCGTTAAGACCTTACCTATGGAACCAGTTGGCCTTCACTGCCAAAATGGCCCATTTTAAGAGTCAAACGATCCTCGGAGTATGTAAATCCCCCATTTTGCCGATTTTTGTGGGCTATAGTCCATTAATTTTTTGGTGATCCAAAATTTAGACCACATTTTTGCCAAAATTTTACCTAGACGTCCTTTAAGACCTTACCTATGGAGCCTGTTGGCCCTCACGGCCAAAAAGGCCCATTTTCAAGGAAAAACAAAATCCCAGAGCAGGTAAACCCCCTCTTTTACCCATTTTCATCTGCTATATTTCACTATCCTTTTTGGTGATCCCGAATTCTAACGTCATTTTTGCAAAAAAATTTACATAGACATCCGTGAAGACCTTACCTATGGAGCCAATTGGCCCTCACGCACAAAATGGCACATTTTCAAGGTTAAAGGTGCTCCAGAGAATGTAAACCCCCTCTTTTACCAATTTTCATATGCTATAGTTCACCATCTTTTTAGGTGATTCAAAATTCTGACATCATTTAAGTCAAAATTTTACCTGGACTTCCGTTAAGACCTTACCTATGGAGTCAGTTGGCCCACATGGCCAAAACAGCCCATTTTCAAGGTCAAATGATCCCCTGAGCAAGTAAAACCCCCATTTTGACGATTTTCGTGTGCTATAGTCCATGGATTTTTTGGTGATCCAGAATTCTAACATCATTTTTGGCAAAATTGTACCAAGAAGTCCGTCAAGACCTTACCTATGGAGACAGTTGGCCCTAACGGCCAGAACGAACCATTTTCAAGGTCAATAGATCCTTGGAGGAGGTAAACCCTCCATTTTACCAATTTTTGTGTGCTATAGTCCATGGATTTTTTGGTGATTCGGAATTCCCACCTCATTTTTGCCAAAAAACTTACCTGGATGTCCGTTAAAACCTTACCTGTGGATCTAGTTGTCACTCATGGCCAAAACGACCCATTTTCAAGTTCAAATGATCCCTGAAGCAGGTAAACCCCCTCTTTTACTGATTTTCATGTGCTATAGTTCACCATCTTTTTTGGTGAACCGAAATTCTGACCATATTTTTGCCAAAATTTTACCTAGACCACCGTTAAGACCTTACCTATAGAGCCAGTTGGCCCTCACGACCAAAATGACCCATTTCCAATGTCAAACGTTCTCCAGAGCAGGTAAACACCTTCTTTTAGCGATTTTCATGTTCTATAGTTCACCATCTTTTTAGGTGATCCGAAATTCCAACCTCATTTTTGCCAAAATTTTACCTGGCCATCCGCTAAGACCTTACCTATGAAGTCCGTTGGCCCCCACGGCCAAAACGGCCCATTTTCAAGTTAAACAATCCCCAGAGCAGGTAAATCTCCTATTTTACCAATTTTTATGTGCTATAGTTGACCATCTTTATTGGTAATTCAGAATTCCGACCTTATTTTTGCAAAAATTTTAACTAGACGTCCGTTAAGACCTTACCTATGGAGCCAATAACCCTCACGGCCAAAACGTCCCATTTTCAAGGTTAAACATGCTCCAGAGAAGGTAAACCCTCTCTTTTACTTATTTTCATTTGCTATAGTTCACCATATTTTTAGGTGAATCAAAATTTCGACCTCATTTTTGCCAAACTTTTACCTTAACTTCTGTTAAGACCTTACTTATGGAGCCAGATGGCCCTCACAGCCAAAACGACCCATTATCAAGGTAAAACAAGCCCGAGAGAACGTAAAACCCTATTTTACCAATTTTCATGTGCTATAGCTTACCATCTTTTTCGGTGATTCAGAATTTCGACCATATTTTGGCCAAACTTTTTCCTGGACATCCATTAAGACCTTATTATGGATCCAGTTGGCCATCACGGCCAAAATGGCCCATTTTCAAGGTGAAAGGATCCCCAAAGTAGGTAAACCCCCGATTTTACCAATTTTCGTGTGCTATAGTCCATTGATTCTTTGGTGATTCAGAATTCTGACCTTATTTTTGCCAAAATTTTACCTGGACGTCCGTTAAGACCTTACCTATAGAACTAGTTGGTCCTAACGACCAAAACAGACCATTTTCAAGGTTAAACGATCCCCCGAGCAGGTAAGACCCCCATTTTTCCAATTTTCGTGTGCCATAGTCCATGGAATTTTTGGTGATCCGAATTTCCCACCTCATTTTTGCAAAAAATTTACTTGAACATCCATTAAGACTTTACCAATGGAGCCATTTGGCCCTCACATCCAAAACGGTCCATTATCAAGGTCAAACAATCCTCAGAGTAGGAAAACCCCCTCTTTTATCGATCTTCATGTGCTATAGTTCACCATATTTTTTGGTGATCCAGAATAAGGACCTTATTTTTGCTAAAATTTTACCTGGACGTCCGTTAAGACTTTACCTATGGAGCTAGTTGTCCCTCACGGCCAAAACGGCTCATTTTCAAGTTCTAACAAACCCAAGAGCTGGTAAACCCCCACTTTTACTGATTGTCATGTCCTATTGTTCACCATCTCTTTTACTTATCCAGAATTCCGACCATATTTTTGCCAAAATTTTACCTGGACATCTGTTAAGACCTTACCTATGGAGCCAATTGGCCCTCACTGCCAAAACGGCCTATTTTCAAGGTCAAACGTGCTCTAGAGTAGGTAAACCCCCCCCCCCCCTTTTACTGATTTTCATGTGCTATAGTTCACAATCTTTTTAGGTGATCCAAAATTTCGACCTCATTTTTGCCAAAATTTTGCATGGACGTCCGTTAAGACCTTAACTATGGAGCTAATTGGCCCTCATGGCCAAAACGGCCCATTTTCAACCTCAAACGATCCTAGGAGCAGGTAAATCCCCCATTTTTGCCCATTTTCGTATTTTATAGTCCACAGATTTTTTGGTGATGCGGAATTTCGACCTCATTTTTGCCTAAATTTAACCTGCATGTCCGTTAAGACCTTACCTATAGAGCGAATTGACCCTCACAGCCAAAACGGCCCATTTTCAAGGTCAAACGATCCCCAGAGCAGGTAAACCCCCTCTTTTACCAATTTTCATGTGCTATAGTTCACCATCTTTTTAGGTGATCCGAAATTCGGACCATATTTTTGCCAAAATTTTACCTGGACATCCGTTAAGACCTTACCTATGGATCCAGTTGGCCATCACGCCCAAAATGGCCTATTTTCAAGGTCAAACGATCCCCAGAGTAGGTAAACCCCCCATTTTGCCGATATTTGTATGCTATTGTCCATTGATTTTTTGGTGATCCAGAATTCTGACATCATTTTTGCCAAAATTTTACCTGGACGTCCGTTAAGACCTTACCTATGGAACTAGTTGGCCATCACATCTGAAACGGCAGATTTTCAAGGTCAAACAATCCCCAGAGTAGGTAAACCCCCTATTTTGCCGATTTTCGTGTGCTATATTCCATTGATTTTTTTGGTGATCCAAAATTCCCATCTCATTTTTACCAAAATTTTACCTGGATGTCCGTTAAGACCTTACCTATGGAGCCAGTTGACCCTCATGGCCAAAACGGCCCATTATCAAGGTCAAAGAATCCTCAGAGTAGGTAAACCCCCTATTTTATCAATTTTCATGTGCTATAGTTCATCATATTTTTTGGTGATCCGGCATGAGGACCTTATTTTTGCTAAAATTTTACATGGAGGTCCGTTAAAACCTTACCTATTGAGCCAGTTGGTCCTCACGGCCGAAACGTCCAATTTTCAAGTTCTAACAAACCCAAGAGCTGGTAAACCCCAACTTTTACCATTTTCATGTGCTATAGTTTACCATCTTTTTTACTAATCAAGAATTCCGACCATATTTTTTCCAAAATTTTACCTGGACGTCCGTTAAGACCTTACCTATGGATCAATTTGGTATTCACGGCCAAAACGGTCCATTTTCAGGGTCAAACGTGCTCCAGAGTTGGTAAACCCCACCTTTTACCGATTTTCATGTACTATAGTTCACCAACTTTTTAGGTGATCCAAAATTTTGACCTCATTTTTGCCAAAATTTTACCTTCACGTCCGTTAAGACCTTAACTATGGAGCTAATTGACCCTCACGGCCAAAATGGCTTATTTTCAACCTTAAACGATCCCCGGAGCAAGTAAACCCCCTATTTTTGCCAATTTTCGTGTTCTATCATTTATGAATTTTTTGGTGATGCAGAATTCTAACCTCATTTTTGCCAAAATTTTACCTGGATGTCCGTTAACACCTTGCCTATGAAGCAAATTGACCCTCACAGCCGAAACAGCCCATTTTCAAGATCAAATGATCCCTCGATCAGGTAAAGTCCTTCTTTTACCGATTTTCATGTGTATAGTTCACTATCTTTTTTGGTGATCCGATATTTCGACCTCATTTTTGCCAAAATTTTACCTGGACGTCTGCTAAGACCTTACCTACGGAGCCAGTTGGCCCCCACTGCCAAAACGGCCCATTTTCAAAGTTAAACAATCCCCAGAGCAGGTAAATCCCCTCTTCTACCGATTTTCATGTGCTATAGTGGACCATCTTTATTGGTAATCTGGAATTTCGAACTTATTTTTGACAAACTTTTACCTGGACGTTTGTTAAGACCTTACCTATAGAGCTAGTTGGCCCTCATGGCCAAAACGACTCATTTTCAAGGTCTTACGATCCCTAGAGTAGGTAAACCCCCTATTTTCCCGATTTTCATGTGCTATAGTTCATTAATTTTTTGGTGATCCAGAATTTCGACATCATTTTTGCCAAAATTTTACCTGGACGTCCGTTAAGAACTTACCTATGGAGCCAGTTGGCTCTCACATTCGAAATGACACATTTTCAAGGTCAAACAATCCCCAGAGTTGGTAAACCCCCCATTTTACCGATTTTCGTGTGCTATAGTCCATTGATTTTTTGGTAATCTGGAATTCCCTCCTCATTTTTGCCAAAGTTTTACCTGGACGTCCGTTAAGACCTTACCTATGGAGCCAGTTAGCCCTCACGGCTAAAACTGCCAGTTATCAAGGTCAAACAACCTCAGGGCAGGTAAACCTCCTCTTTTATCGATTTTCATGTGCTATAGTTCACCATATTTTTTGGTGATCCATAATGAGGACCTTATTTTTGCTAAAATTATACGCGGACGTCCGTTAAGACCTTACCTATGGAGCCAATTAGCCCTCACGGCCAAAACGGCTCATTTTCAAGTTCTAACAAACCCAAGGGCTGGCAAACCCCCACTTTTACCAATTTTCATGTGCTATAGTTCACCATCTTTTTTACTGATCCAGAATTTCGACCATATTTTTGCCAAAATTTTACCTAGATGTCTGTTAAGACATTATCTATTGAGCCAGTTGGCATTCAGGGCTAAAACGGCCCATTTTCAATGTCAAACGTGCTCCAAAGTAGGTAAATCCTCCCCCCCTTTTACCGATTTTCATGTGCTATAGTTTACCATCTTTTTAGTTGATCCAAAATTTTGACCTTATTTTTGCCAAAAGTTTACCTGGATGTCCGTTAAGACCCTAACTATGGAGCTAATTGGCCCTCATGGCCAAAACGGTCCATTTTTAACCTCAAATGATCCCCAGAGCAGGTAAACCCCCCATTTTTTTTGTAATTTTCATGTTCTATAGTCCATGTATTTTTTGGTGATGGAGAATTCCGACCTCATTTTTGCCAACATTTTACCTGGATGTCTGTTAAGACCTTGCCTATGGAGCGAATTGACCCTCACAGCTAAAACGGCCCATTTTCGTATGCTATTATTCACCATCTTTTCTGTTGATCCAGAATTCAGACCATATTTTTGCCAAACTTTTACCTAGACGTCCGTTAAGACCTTACCTATGGAGCCAGTTGGCCCTCATGGCCAAAACAACCCATTTTCAAGGTCAAACGTCCTCCCGAGCAGGTAAACTCCCTCTTTTACCGATTTTCATGTGCTATAGCTCACCATCTTTTTAGGTGATACAAAATTCCGACCTCATATTTGCCAAAATTTTACCTAGACGTTTGTTAAGACCTTATCTATGCAGGCAGTTAGCCTTCGCGGCCAAAACGTCCCATTATCAAGGTCAAACAAACCCCAGAGCAGTTAAACCCCCTCTTTTACCGATTCTCATGTGTTGTATTTCACCATCTTTTTTGGTGATCCGAAATTTCGACCTTAGTTTTGCGAAAATTTTGTTGGGACGTCCGTTATGACCTTACCTATGGAGCCAGTTGGTCCTCATGGCAAAAACGGTTCATTTTCAAGGTCAAACAAGCCTAACAGCTAGTAAACCCCGTCTTTCACAAATTTTCATGTGTTATAGTTCACCATCTTTTGTGGTGATCCAAAATTCCGACCTCATATTTGTGAGAATTTTACATGGACATCCATTACCTATGGAGCCAGTAGGCCCTCACAGCTAAAATAACCCATTTTCAAGGTCAAATGATTCTCGGAGCAGGTAAACCCCCCTTTTGCAGATTTTCGTGTGCTATAGTCCATGGATTTTATAGTGATCTGAAATTTCGACCTCAATTTTGCAAAAATTTTACCTGGACATCTGTGAAGACCTTATCTATGGAGCCAGTTGGCCCTCACATCCAAAACGCCCCATTTTCAAGGTCAAACGTGCTCTAGATCAAGTAAATCCCTAATTTTACCGATTTTCGTGTGCTATAGTTCACTATCTTTTTAGGCGATTCAAAATTCCGAACTCATTTAAGCCAAAATTTTACCTGGACGTCCGTTATGACCTTACCTATGGAGCCAGATGGCTATCATAGCCAAAACGGTCCATTACCAATGTCAAACAAATCCCAAAGCAGGTAAATCACCTCTTTTACCGATTTTCTTGTGCTATAGTTCACCATCTTTCTTGGTGATACAAAATTACGACATTATTATTGCCAAAATATTACCTGGACGTCCGCTAAGACCTTTCCTATGGAACCACTTGTCCCTCATGTCCAAAACGGCCCATTTTCAAGTTCAAAAACCCCAAGAGCTGGTAAACCCCCTCTTTTACCGATTTTTATGTGCTATAGTTCACAATATTTTTTACTGATCTGGAATTCCGACCATATTTTTGCCAAAATTTTACCTGAACATCCGTTAAGACCTTACATATGGAGCCAGTTGGCCCTCACAGCCAAAACGGCCCATTTTCAAGTTCTAACAAGCCCAAGAGCTGGTAAACCCCAATTTTACCAATTATCATGTGCTATAGTTCACCATCTTTTTTACTGATCCATAATTCCGACCATAATTTTGCTAAAATTTTACCTGGACGTCAGTTAAAACCTTACCTATGGAGCCAGTTGGCCCTCACTGCCAAAACGACCCATTTTTAAGGTAAAACATGCTTCAGACTAGGTAAACCCCCTTTTTTACCGATTTTCATGTGCTATAATTCACAATCTTTTTAGGTGCTCCGAAATTCCAAACTTATTTATGCCAAAATTTACCTAGACATTCGTTAAGACCTTAACTATGGAGCTAGTAGGTGCTCACAGCCAAAACGGCCTACTTTCAAGGTCAAAAGATCCTCGGAGCAGGTAAACCCCCCATTTTATCGATTTTTGTGTCGTATAGTCCATGGATTTTTTGGTGATCCAAAATTCCAACCTCATTTTTGCCAAAATCTAACTTGGACATCCCTTAAGACCTTACCAATGGAGCCAGTTGGCCCTCACGACCAAAATGACCTATTTTCAAGGTCAAACGATCCCCGAAGGAAGTAACCTCACTATTTTGTCAATTTTTGTGTGCTATAGTCCAGGTATTTTTTGGTGATCCGGAATTACGATATCATTTTTGCCAAAATTTTCCCTAAAAGTTCGTTAAGACCTTGCCTATGGAGCCAGTTGGCCCTCACGGCCAAAGCGACCCATTTACAAGGTCAAACGATCCACGGAGCAAGTGACCCCCCCATTTTAAAAATATTCGGGATCGCATGGATTTTTTGGTAATTCGGAATTTCGACCTCATTTTTGCCAAAATTTTACCTGCACGTCCATTAAGACCTTACTTATAGAGCCAGTTGGCCCTCACGGCCAACACGGCCCATTTTCGAGGTGAAACAATACCTAGAACAGGTAAACCCCCTCTTTCACCAATTTTCATGTGCTATATTTCACCATCTTTTTTGGTAATACGGAATTCCAAACTCATTTTTGCAAAAATTTTACCTAGACGTCCGTGAAGACCTTACCTATGGAGGTAGTTGGCCCTCACGTCCAACAATGCCAATTTTCAAGGTCAATCGCGCTCCAAATCAGGTAAACCCCCTCTTTTAACAATTTTCATGTGCTATAGTTCACCATCTTTTTAGGTGATTCGAAATCCAACCTCATATTTGCCAAAATTTTATCTGGTCGTCTGTTAAGACCTTACTTATGGAGCCAGTTGGCACTCACGGCTAAAATGGCCCATTTTTAAGGTCAAACAATTCCCGGAGTAGGTTGACCCCCCATTTTGCCAATTTTCGTGTGCCATAGTCCATGTATTTTTTGGTGGTTCTTGATTTCGTTCTCATTTTTGCCAAAATTTTATCTAGATGTTCGTTAAAACCTTACCTATTGAGCCAGTTGGCCCACACAGCCAAAATGGCACATTTTCAAGGCCAAACGATCCCCAGAGCAGGTTAGCCCCCCTTTTTGTCGATTTTCATTTGCTATAGTAGTCCATGGATTTTTTGGTGATCCGTAATTTCGACCTCATTTTTGCCAAAATTTTACTTAGACATCCATTAATATCTTACCTATGGATCCAGTTGACCCACACAGCCAAGACGGCCCATTTTCATGGTGAAACAATACCCAGAGCAGGTAAACTCCCTCTTTTACAAATTTTCATATGCTATATTTTGCCATCTTTTTTGGTGATCCGTAATTCCAACCTAATTTTTGCAAAACTTTTACCTGGATGTCCGTGAAGACCTTAGCTATGGAGCTAGTTAGCCCTCATGCCCAACACGGCCAATTTTCAAGGTCAATCATTCTCCAAAGGAGGTAAACGCCCTCTCTTACCAATTTTCACGTGCTATAGTTCACCATCATTTAGCTGATCCTATATTCCGACCTTATTTTTCACAAAATTTTACCTGGGCGTCCGTTAAGACCTTACCTATGGAGCCTATTAGCCCTCATGGACAAAACGACCCATTTTCATGGTCAAACGATCCCCGGAGCAGGGAAACCCCCTATTTTGCTGATTTTCATATGCTATAGTCCATCGATTTTATGGTGATTCAAAATTCTGACTTAATTTTTGTCACAATTATACTTGGATGTCCGTTAAGACCTTACCTATGGGGCCAGTTGGCCCTCACGGCCAAAACAGCCCATTTTCAAGGTCAAACATCCCCGGAGCAAGTTAGCCCCCCATTTTGCATATTTTTGTGTGTTATTGTCCATGGTTTTTATGGTGATCCTTAATTCCGACCTCATTTTTGCCTAAATTTTACCTGGACGTCTATTAAGACCATACCTATGGAGCCAGTTGACCCTCACATCCAAAAGGGCCCATTTTCAAGGTCAAACAAGCCCTAGAGCAAGTAAACCCCCTCTTTTACTGATTTTCATGTGCTATAATTCACCATCTTTTTTGATGATTCAGAATTTCAACCTTATTATTGCCAAAATTTTACATGGACGTTCGTTACGAACTTACCTATAGAGCCATTTGGCCCTCACGGCCCATTTTCAAGGTCAAACGTGCCCTAGAGCAGGTAAGACCTTCTCTTTTACCGATTTTTATGTGCTATAGTTCACCACCTTTTTTGGTGATCCAAAATTCTGACCTTATTTTTATAAAATTTTACCTGGATGTCCATTAAGACCTTACCTATGGAACCAGTTGGCTCTCACTGCCAAAATGGACCATTTTCAAGGAAAACCGATCCCCGAAGTAGGTAAATTTCCCATTTTGCCGCTTTTCGTGTACTATAGTCCATTAATTTTTTGGTGATTCAAAATTTCGACCTCATTTTTGCTAAAATTTTACCTGGACGTCCGTTAATACCTCACCTATGGAGCCTATTGGACTTCACCGTCAAAACGACCCATTTTCATGGTCAAACAAGCCCTAGAGCAGGTAAACCCCCTCTTTTACAAATTTTCATGTGCTAAATTTCACTATCTTCTTTGGTGATCCGGAATTCCAACCTCATTTACCGAGACATACGTTAAGACTTTACCTATTGAGCCAGTTGTCCTTCACGACTAAAACGTCCCATTTTCAAGGTCAAACAAGCCCAGAGTAGGTTAACCCTCTCTTTTACCAATTTTAATGTGCTATATTTCACTATATTTTTTGGTGATTCAGAATTTCGACCTCATTTATACCAAAATTTTACAAGAACGTCCATTAAAACCATACCTATAGAGCAAGTTACCCCTCACGGCCAAAACGGCCCATTTACAAGGTCAAACAAGCCCAAGAGCAGGTAAACCCATCTTTTACCGATTTTCATGTGTTATGTTTCACAATCTTTTTTTGTGATCCAGAATTCCAACCTTATTTTGGCAAATATTTTACCTCGATGTCTGTGAAGACCTTACCTATGTAGCCAACTACCCCTCATGTCCAAACCGCCCATTTTCAAGGTCAAACAAGCCCAGAGCACGTAAACCCTCTCTTTTACCAATTTTCATTTGCTATATTTCACTATCTATTTTGGTGATCCAAAATTTTGACCTCATTTTTGCAAAAATTTTACCTGGACATCCGTTAAGACCTTATTTATGGAGCCAATTGGCCCTCATGGCCAAAATGACCCATTTTCAAGATCAAACAAGCCACAAAGCAGGTAAAGCACCTTTTTTACTAATTTTCATGTGCTATAGTTCACCATCTTTTTTGGTGATCCAGAATTCCAATCTTATTTTTGTTAATATTTTACCTGAACGTCCGTTAAGACCATAACTATGAAGCCAGTTGGCCCTCACGGCCAATGCGGCAATTTTCAAGGTCAAACAATTGCAAGAGCAGGTAAACCACCTCTTTCATCGATTTTCATGTCCTATAGTTCACCATCTTTTTTGGTGATTCAAAATTCCGACTTTATTTTTGCCATAATTTTACCAGGACGTCCGTTAAGACCTTACCTATGTAGCCAGTTGGCCCTCTCAAACAAAATGGCCCATTTTCAAAATGAAACGTTCTCCGGAGTAGGTAAATCCCCCATTTTGCCAATTTTCGTTTGCTATAGTCTAATGATTTTTTGGTGATCCAAATATTCGACCTCATTTTTTCTAAAATTTTACCTGGACATCCGTTAAGACCTTACCTATGGAGCCAGTTCCCCCTCACAGCTAAAACGGCCCATTTTCAAGGTCAAACAAGCCCCAGACCAGGTAAACCCCCTCTTTTATCGATTTTCATGTGCTATAGTTCACCACCTTATTTGGTTATCCGGAATTTTGACCTAATTTTTGCCAAAATTTTACCTGGATGTTCGTTAAGACCTCACCTATGGAGCCAGTTGGCCCTCACCGTCAAAATGGCCCATTTTCAAGGTCAAATGATCCCCGAAGTAAGTAAACCCCTCATTTTACCAATTTTTGTGTGCTATAGTCTATTGATTTTTTGGTGATCCGAAATTCCCACCTCATTTTTGCCAAAATTTTACCTGGACTTCCGTTAAGACCTTACCTATGGAGCCAGTTGCCCGTCACAGAAAAAATGGCCCATTTTCAAGGTCAAACAATCCCCAGACCAAATAAACCCCCCTCTTTTATCGATTTTCATATGCTATAGTTCACCATCTTTTTTGGTTATTCGGAATTTTGACCTTATTTTTGCCAAAATTTTACTTTGATATGTGTTAAGACCTTACCTATGGAGCCAGTTGGCCCTCACGGCCAAAACGACCCATTAACAAGGTCAAACAATCCCCGAAGCAGGTAAACCCCCTCTTTTACCGATTTTCATCTGCTATAGTTCACCACATTTTTTGGTGATCCAGAATTCTGACCTTATCTTAGCAAAAAATTTACCTGGACGTCCGTGTAGACCTTACCTATGGAGCCAATTGTCCCTCACATCCAAAACAGCCCATTTTTAAGGTCAAACGTGCTCCAGAACAGATAAACCCCCTTTTTTATTGATTTTGATGTGCTATAGTTCACCATCATTTTAGGTGATCCGAAAGTCCGACCTCATTTTTGCTAAAATTTTACCTGGACGTCCATTAAGACCTTACCTGTGGAGCAAGTTCGCCCTCACGGCAAAAATACCCCATTTTCAAGGTCAAACGATCCCCGGAGAATGTAAACCCACTCTTTTACCGATATTCATATGCTATAGTTCACCATCTTTTTTGGTGATCCAAAATTCTGACCTCATTTTTGCCAAAATAATATCTGGACGTCCGTTAAAACCTTACCTGTGGAACCAGTTGGCCCGCACTGCCAAAATGGCCCATTTTAAAGGTCAAACGATCCCCGGAGTATGTAAATCCCCCATTTTGCCGATTTTCATGGGATATAGTCCATTAATTTTTTGGTGATCCAAAATTTTGACCTCATTTTTGCCAAAAGTTTACCTAGACATCCGTTAAGACCCTAACTATGGAGTTAATTGGCCCTCATGGACAAAACGATCCATTTTTAACCTCAAACGATCCCCGGAGAAGGCAAACCCCCCATTTTTTCTAATTTTCGTGTTCAATAGTCCATGTATTTTTTGGTGATGCAGAATTACAACCTCATTTTTGCCAACATTTTACCTGGATGTCCGTTAAGACCTTGCCAATGGAGTGAATTGACCCTCACAGCCAAAACGGCCCATTTTCGTATGCTATTGTTCACCATCTTTTCTGTTGATCCAGAATTCCAACCATATTTTTGCCAAACTTTTACCTAGATGTCCGTTAAGACCTTACCTATGGAGCCAGTTGGCCCTCATGGCCAAAACTACCATTTCCAAGGTCAAACGTCCTCCCGAGCAAGGAAACTCCTTCTTTTACCGATTTTCATGTGCTATAGCTCACCATCTTTTTAGGTGATCCAAAATTCCGACCTCATATTTGCCAAAATTTTACCTGGACGTCTGTTAAGACCTTACCTATGGAGCCAGTTGGCCCTCACGGCCAAAATGGCCCATTCTCAAGGTCAAACAAACCCCAGAGCAGGTAAACCCCCTCTTTTACCGATTTTCATGTGCTATGGTTCACCATTTTTTTGATGATCCAGAATTTTGACCTTATTTTTGCGAAAATTTTACTTGGACGTCCGTTATGACATTACCTATGGAGCCTGTTGGCCCTCACGGCAAAAACGATCCATTTTCAAGGTCAAACAAGCCCTAGAGCTGGTAAACCCCCTCTTTTACCAATTTTCATATGTTATAGTTCACCATATTTTGTGGTGATCCAAAATTTCAACCTCATATTTGTGAGAATTTCACATGGACATCCATTACCTGTGGAGCCAGTTGGCCCTCACGGCTTAAATAACCCATTTTCAAGGTCAAATGATTCTCGGAATAGGTAAACCTCCCTTTTGTTGATTTTTGTGTGCTATAGTCCATGAATTATATGGTGATCTGAAATTCCGACCTCAATTTTGCAAAAATTTTACCTGGACGTCTGTGAAGACCTTACTTATGGAGCCAGTTGGCCCTCACATCCAAAACGCCCCATTTTCAAGGTCAAACGTGCTCTAGATCAAGTAAATCCCTGATTTTATCGATTTTCGTGTGCTATAGTTCACCATCTTTTTAGGTGATTCAAAATTCCAAGCTCATTTAAGCCAAAATTTTACCTGGACGTCCGTTACGACCTTACCTATGGAGCCAGTTGGCCCTCATGGCCAAAACGATCCATTATCAATGTCAAAGAATCCCCAGAGCCGGTAAATCACCTATTTTATCGATTTTCTTGTGCTATAGTTCACCATCTTTTTGGGTGATACAAAATTCCAACATTATTATTGCCAAAATTTTACCTGGACGACCGTTAAGACTTTTCCTATGGAACCACTTGTCCCTCATGGCCAAAACGGCCCATTTTCAAGTTCAAAAAACCCAAGAGTTGGTAAACCCCCTTTTTTACCGATTTTTATGTGCTATAGTTCACAATATTTTATACTGATCTGGGATTCCGACCATATTTTTGCCAAAATTTTACCTGAACGTCCGTTAAGACCTTACCTATGGAGCCAGTTGGCCCTCACAACCAAAACGGCCCATTTTCAAGTTCTAACAAGCCCAAGAGCTGGTAAACCCTAGTTTTACCAATTATCATGTGCTATAGCTCACCATTTTTTTACTGATCCATAATTTCGACCATATTTTTGCTAAAATTTTACCTGGACGTCAGTTAAGACCTTACCTATGGAGCTAGTTGGCCCTCACTGCCAAAACGGCCCATTTTTAAGGTAAAACATGCTCCAGAGTAGGTAAACCCCCTCTTTTACAAATTTTCATATGCTGTACTTCACCATCTTTTTAGGTGATCCGAAATTCCAAACTTATTTTTCCCAAACTTTACCTAGACATCCGTTAAGACCTTAACTATGGGGCTAGTAGGCGCTCACAGCCAAAACTGCCTATTTTCAAGGTCAAACGATCCCCGGAGCAGGTAAACCCCCCATTTTGCCGATTTTTGTGTGGTATAGTCCATGAATTTTTTGGTGATCTAGAATTCCGACCTCATTTTTGCCAAAGTCTTACTTGAATGTCCCTTAAGACCTTACCAATGGACCTAGTTGGCCCTCACGGCCAAAATGGCCCATTTTCAAGGTCAAATGATCCCAGAAGCAGGTTAGCCCCCCTTTTTGTCGATTTTCGTTTGCTATAGTCCATGGATTTTATGGTGATCCGTATTTTCGACCTCATTTTTGCAAAAATTTTACTTGGACGTCCATTAATACCTTACCTATGGATCCAGTTGGCCCACACAGCCAAGACGGCCCATTTTCACGGTGAAACAATACCCAGAGCAGGTAAACTTCTTCTTTTACAAATTTTCATGTGCTAAATTTCACTATCTTCTTTGATGATCCAAAATTCCAACCTCATTTTTGCAAATATTTTACCTTTATAACCGTGAAGACCTTACCTATGGAGCCAGTTGGCCCTCACGTCCAAAACGGCCCATTTTCTAGGTCAAACAAGCCATAGAGCAGGTAAACCCCTTCTTTTACCAATTTTCATGGTCTATATTTCACTATCTTTTCTGGTGATCCAGAATTCTAACCTCATTTTTGCCAAAATTTTACCTGGACGTTAGTTATGACCTTATCTATGGAGCCAGTTGGCCCTCACGGCCAAAATGGCCCATATTAAAGATCAAACGATCCCCGGAGTAGGTAAACCCCCCATTTTGCTAATTTTCGTGTACTATATATAGTTTATTAATTTTGTGGTGATACGGAATTCCAACCTCAATTTTGCAAAAATTTTACGTGGACGTCCGTTAAGACCTACCTATGGGGTCAGTTGGCCAAAACGGCCCATTTTCAAGGTCAAACAAGCCCAGAGCAGGAAAACCCCCTCTTTTACCGATTTCATGTGTTATAGTTCACCATCATTTTTGGTTATCTAGAATTTCGACATTATTTTTCCCAAAAATTTACCTGGACATCTGTAAAGACCTTATATATAGAGTCAGTTGTCCCTTACATCCAATACAGCACATTTTCAAAGTCAAACGAACTCCAGAGAAGGTAAACCCCTCTTTTACCGATTTTTATGTGCTATAGTCCCCTATCTTTTTAGGTGATCCAAAACTCCTACCTCATTTTTGTCAAAATTTAACCGACATACGTTAAGATCTTACCTATTGAGCCATTTGG
The DNA here is from genome assembly GCA_029007595.1 of Solanum commersonii. NCBI lineage: Eukaryota > Viridiplantae > Streptophyta > Magnoliopsida > Solanales > Solanaceae > Solanum > Solanum commersonii. The sequence goes on from JAJTWQ010000116.1 coordinate 47,073, forward strand.
CCCTCACGATCAAAACGTCCCATTTTCAAGGTCAAACCAGCCCAGAGCAGATTAACCCTCTCTTTTACCAATTTTAATGTGCTATATTTCACTATCTTTTTTGGTGATTCGGAATTTCGACCACATTTTTAACAAAATATTACCAGGACGTCCATTAAAACCTTACCTATGGAGCTAGTTGCCCCTCATGGCCAAAATGGCCCATTTACAAGGTCAAACAAGCCCAAAAGCAAGTAAACCCCTCTTTTACCGATATTCATCTGCTATGTTTCACTATCTTTTTTGGTGATCCAAAATTCTAACCTTATTTTGGCAAATATTTTACCTCGATCTCTGTGAAGACCTTACCTAAGTAGTCAACTAGCCCTCATGTCCAAACGGCCCATTTTCAAGGTCAAAAAAGCCCAGAGCATGTAAACCCTCTATTTTACCGATTTTCATTTGCTTTATTTCACTATCTTTTTTGGTGATCCAAAATTTTGACCTTATTTTTGCAAAAAATTTACTTGGACGTCCGTTAAGACCTTATTTATAGAGCCAGTTGGCCCTCACGACCAACATGGCCCGTTTTCATGGTCAAACAAGCCACAGAGCAGGTAAACCACCTCTTTTACCAATTTTCATGTGCTATAATTCACCATTTTTTTTGGTGATCCGGAATTCCAACCTTATTTTTGCCAATATTTTACCTGAACGTCCGTTAAGACTATAACTATGAAGCCAGTTGGCCCTCACGACCAATACGGCCATTTTCAAGGTCAAACAATCCCAAGAGCAAGTAAACCACCTCTTTCATCAATTTTCATGTGCTATAGTTCACCATCTTTTTTGGTGATTCATAATTCCGACCTTATTTTTGCCATAATTCTACCTGGACGTTCGTTAAGACCTTACCTATGGAGCCAGTTGGCCCTCTCAGACTAAATGGCCCATTTTCAAAATGAAACGATCCCCGGAGTAGGTAAATCCCCCATTTTGCTAATTTTCGTGTGCTATAGTCTAATGATTTTTTGGTGATCCAGAAATCTGACCTCATCTTTTCTAAAATTTAACCTGGACATCCGTTAAGACCTTACTTACCTATTGAGCCAGTTGCCCCTCACAGCCCAAACAGCCCATTTTCAAGGTCAAACAAGCCCCAGACCAGGTAAACCCCCTCTTTTACCGATTTTCATGTGCTATAATTCACCATCTCTTTTGGTTATCTGGAATTTTGACCTTATTTTTACCAAAATTTTACTTGGATGTCTGTTAAGACCTTACCTATGGAGCCAGTTGGCCCTCACGGCCAAAACGACCCATTAACAAGGTCAAACAATCCCAGAGCAGGTAAACCCCGTCTTTTACCGATTTTCATGTGCTATAGTTCACCACCTTTTTTGGTGATCCAGAATTCTGATCTTATTTTAGCAAAAAAATTTCCTGGACGTCCGTGTAGACCTTATTTATGGAGCCAGTTGTCCCTCACATCCAAAACACCCCATTTTCAAGGTCAAACGTGCTCCAGAACAGATAAACCCCCTCTTCTATCGATTTTTATGTGCTATAGTTCACCAATATTTTAGGTGATCCAAAAATCCGACCTCATTTTTGTTAAAAGTTTACCTGGACGTCCATTAAGACCTTACCTGTGGAGCAAGTTGGCCATCACGGCCAAAATGACCTATTTTCAAGTTCAAACGATCCCCGGAGCAGGTAAACCCCCCATTTTGCCAATTTTCGTGTGGTATAGTCTATTGATTTTTTGTTGATTCGAAATTCCAACCTCATTTTTGCCAAACTTTTACCTGGACATTCCTTAAGACCTTAACTATGGAGCCAGTTCACCCTCACGGCCAAAATGCCCCATTTTAAAGGTCAAACGATCCCCAGAGAATGAAAACCCACTCTTTTACCGATTTTCATGTGCTATAGTTCACCATCTTTTTTGGTGATTCAAAATTCTGACCTCATTTTTGCCAAAATTATACCTGGATGTCCGTTAAGACCTTACCTATTGAGCCAGTTGGCCCTCACGGCCTAAACAGTCCATTTTCAAGGTCACACAATCCCTAGAGTAGGTAAACCCCCCACTTTGCACATTTTAGGGTGCTATAGTCCATGAATTTTTTGGTGATAAGGAATTTCGTCCTCATTTTTGCCAATTATTTTTGTGGATGTCCGTTAAGACCATACTTATGGAGCCAGTTGACCCTTTTGGCCAAAACGACCCATTTTCGAGGTCAAAATACCCCCAGAGTAGGTAAACCCCCCATTTTACCAATTTTCATTTGATATAGTTCACCATCTTTTTTGGTGATCCGGAATTATGACCTCATTTTGGCCAAATAAATTTGTGGACGTCCGTTAAGACCTTAGCTATAGAGGTAGTTGGCCCTCAAGGCCAAAACGTCCCATTTTGAAGGTCAAACGAACCTCGAAGCAGGTAAACCCCCCATTTTGCCGATTTTCGTGTGCTATAGTCTATAGACTTTTTGGTGATCTAGAATTTTGATCTCATTTTTGACAAAAAATTTCGTGCACTTCCTTTAAGACCTTAACCATGGAGCCAGTTGGCCCTCACAGCCAAAATATCCCATTTTGAAGGTCAAACGAGCCCAGGGTAGGTAAACTCACATTTTGCCAATTTTTGTGTGCTAAAGTTCACCATCTTTTTTGGTGATCTGGAATTTTGACCTCATTTTTGCCAAGGTTTTTCGTGGAGGTCCGTTTAGAACTTAGCAGTAGAGCCAATTGGCACTCACGGCCAAAACGGCCCATTTTCGAGGTCAAACGACCCCCGAAGAAGGTAACCCCCCATTTTACAAATTTTCATGTGCTATAGTTCACTATCTTTTTGGTGATCTGGAATTTCGTCCTTATTTTCTGCCAAATTTTTTTGTGAACGTTTGTTAAGACCTTAGCTATAGAGCCAATTGGCCCTCACGGTCAAAACATCCCATTTTCAAGGTCAAATGAACCTCGAATTATGTAAAGCCCCCCATTTTATCGATTTTCGTGTGTTATAGTCCATGGACTTTTTGTTGATCTAGATTTCTGAGCTCATCTTTGCCAAATATTTTTGTGGACATCCGTTAATACCTTAACTATGGAGCCAGTTAACTCTCACGGCCCAAACATCCTATTTTCAAGGTCAAACGATCTCCGAAGCTAGTAAACCCCCCATTTTACCAATTTTTGTGTGCTATAGTCTAAGGACTTTTTGGTGATCTGGAATTTCGACCTCATTTTTGAGAAAAAATTTCGTAGATGTCCGTTAAGACCTTACTTATGGAGCGAGTTGACCCTTACTGTCACGACCCAAGCCTAGGGCCTAGACGTGACATGGCGAATGGGGAACTCGAAGGAACCCCAAACAAGCCTCTCAAACTTGTCATCACACTTCATCGGTCGCGGAAGTATATTCAACATTAAATAACGGGAAACAGGGACTAAGGGCAAACATTTCAAAATAACATCATAGAATAAGAGTCAAGCTCATTTACAAAATACTTGTCCAACGTACACCTCTACATACATAGATAGGACGGGGGCCATGACATATTACCGGCTCCCCTCATAGTCAAAATATAATGGCAAGCTAAAGTCTCAAAGCGTAAGAGTAAGAAACATAACGTAGCCCTCGAATCATTGAGGACTCACCAACAATCTCGGATAAGCACCGTACTAGCCACGTGAATGGAGAGAAGGATCAAGATTAGCTCCGGTCCCTACATGGTGACATCATGTAGGCAAAATATGCGTTAGTACTTTGGAATGTACTAAGTATGCGGGGTGCAATGCAACAATAGACAAGGACGCAATCGAAATGCAAGAGATAGTCCATAGGCATAATAGATGATAATATGAGGATGCATGATCAAAATGAAGTCAAAACATGTTTAAGTAAAACTATACTAATAGTAGATATCATATGTGTGTGCATAATCCGACCAATCTCTAATGCAATTTGAACCATCAACAACAACTACTCCTCCACTATCCACCCCTTCTAACCTAACTCCCAATTTGGCCAACCGATGGACCTCCTTAGCCAACTCTTTACTACCTTCCTCCACATGAGCCAAGCTACCCATAGACACTCTACTCAATGCATCCGCCACTACATTAGCTTTCCCCGGATGATAGTGAACACTCATATCATAATCCTTAAGGAACTCTAACCACCTCCTTTGTCTCAAATTAAGATCTTTTTGCGTGAACACATATTGGAGACTCTTATGGTCAGTGAAGATATCAACATATACCCCATACAAATAGTGACACCAAATCTTCAAAGCAAAAACCACGGCGGCCAATTCAAGATCATGGGTTGGGTAATTCTTTTCATGAACCTTAAGTTGCCTAGAAGCATAGGCTATAACCTTACCACTTTGCATCAACACACAACCCAAACCAATACGGGAAGCATCACAATAAACAACAAAACCTTCTAACCCATCCGGAAGTGACAAAATAGGAGCGGACACAAGCCTTTCTTTCAAAGTTTGGAAGCTTTCCTCACACTCATCCGACCACACAAATTTAGCCTTTTTTTGAGTCAACTTAGTCATAGGAGAAGCAAGAGAAGAAAACCCTTCCACAAATCTCCTATAATAACCTGCTAAACCCAAGAAACTCCTTATATCCGACGGGGTCAAAGGTCTAGGCCAATTCCTAATAACATCGGTCTTCTTAGGATCCAGCTTAATACCATCCCCCGACACTACATGGCCTAAGAAAGCAACTTCTTTCAACCAAAACTCACACTTTTCATATTTAGCGTACAACTTTTCTTCCCTCAATTTTTGGAATACAACCCTCAAGTGACCCATGTGCTCTTCCTCACCCCGAGAATAGATCAAGATGTCATCTATAAACACCACCACAAAAGAATCAAGGTAGGGTTTGAAGACCCTATTCATCAAATCCATAAAGATAGTCGGAGCATTAGTCAACCCGAAAGACATCACCACAAATTCATAGTGCCCATACCTAGTACGAAAGGTCGTCTTAGGACTATCACACTCCCTCACCTTCACTTGATGATACCCGGACCGAAGATCAATCTTAGAGAAGTGACTAGCCCCATGCAATTGGTCAAATAAATCGTCAATCCTTGGAAGAGGATACCTATTCTTGACGGTGACCCTATTAAGTTGTCGATAATCAATACACATTCTAAGAGACCCATCTTTCTTCTTCACAAACAAAACCGGAGCACCCCATGGAGAATGACTAGGTCTAATAAACCCCTTCTCTAACAAATCTTTTAATTGCTCTTTCAACTCTTTTAACTCCGCCGGGGCCATACGGTAAGGGGGAATAGAAATAGGTTGAGTATCGGGAAGGAGGTCTATACCAAAACCTATCTCCCTTTTGGGAGGGACACCAGGAAGGTCTTTTGGGAAGACATCTAGAAACTCATTAACGACCGGAATAGACTCAATAGGAGGGACTTTAGAGTCCACATCATTGACTCTCACAATATGGTACAAGAACCCTTTGGAAATCAACCTATGGGCTTTAATGCAAGAAATAAATTTCCCCTTCACCACAACATCCCGACTCTCCCACTCAAGGACGGGTTCGTTAGGAAATCAGAACTTGACTTTACGAGTCCTACAATCAATAGAAGCATAATATGCATGCAACCAATCCATCCCAAGAATAACATCAAAATCCACCATATTCAACTCAACAAGATCACAAGGCAACAACTTATTCAATATGCAAATCGGACAATTTCTATACACTTTTCTAGCAACAATAGAGACACCAATGGGAGTAGATACTTCATATGACTCATGCAACAATTCCGACTCGACGTGAAATTTTCTAGCAACTAAGGGGGTAACAAAGGAAAGGGTGGCACCCGGATCAATCAAAGTATAAACATCAAGATCAAAGTTTTGCAACATACCGGTCACCACATCGGGAGTCTCATTAACACCTTGTCTACCATGCAAAGCATAAAATCGACTGTGCCTTGAGACACCACTTTGAGAAGCACCTCTACCCAAAGGAGTAGTGTTAGCATTTCAGACCTTGTTGCGAATCTTGGGACACTCAAACCTCTTGTGACCCACTTCTCCACATTCAAAGCAAGCACCCGAATCCTTCATGCAAGGACCACTATGCTTCCTCCCACACTTAGGGCATACATCCATAGAATCCGCTTCACCTCCCCCTTGAGGTCTAGGAACATTGATAGCAAATCCCCGGTTGACATGAGGGTTTCCTCGGCCTTAATGAAATCTAGCACCCTTAGGGAACCTATTCTCCAATCGGGCCCTCTTGGCCTCGTGCCCCCTTCTCTTTCTCAATTTCTCCTCCTTCATTTGCTCGGCATAAGTCATCAACCGAGACAAGTCCATATCTCCAATGAGCATAGCGGACCGACACTCCTCACTAACCAAGTCGGATACACCCATCACAAATTTGTTCATCCTCGACCTAGAGTCGGCCACCAAGTGAGGTGCATACATGGAGAGTTGGACAAATTTGAGGGCATACTCCCTCACACTCATAGCTCCTTGCTTCAAGTTCATGAACTCCACCAACTTTGCCTCCCTAAGCTCAAGAGGGAAGAACCTATTAAGGAAAGCAAGTTTAAACTCCTCCCACAACACCACATAGCCATTACCTTTCTCACCCTTCCATTGATCAAACTAAATTTGAGCAACCCCCTTGAGTTGGTAGGCCGCCAACTCCGCCTTCTCACAAGCACCAACACCCATAATGGTCAAGATTTTGCATACCTCATCGATGAACTCTTGCGGGTCCTCATCCATCTTTGAACCATGAAAGACCGGAGGGTTCATCCTCATGAAATCTCTCACCCTTTCCCCCGAGGTGGTAGCTCGAGGAGCTTGGGCTCCTTGTTGCACTTGGTTAGATACCACTTGTGCAAGCATGGTGAGTGCATCACGGAGCTCACCATTGGTGGGTGGCTCTTCCGGTGATCGGGCCCATCTTCCCCTCATGTTTGGCATGATGATCTAGCAATCCAAAGAACAAGCGTTAGGAAGGAATCACCTTATTACACTCTAAGCACGACATAGAACATAAAGAAGGGAAACCTTTCCTAAAATGTTTTGTAGCCTCCCATTCATAGTTGTGGCGCGCTTCACAACCATGATTAGGACTCTACTCAACGCGGTGTGTTGGACTCCGAGGATTTAACAACCTAGTGCTCTGATACCAAGCTTGTCACGACCCAAGCCTAGGGCCTAGACGTGGCATGGCGAATGGGGAACCCGAAGGAACCCCAAACAAGCCTCTCAAACTTGTCATCACACTTCATCGGTCGCGGAAGTATATTCAACATTAAATAACGGGAAACAGGGACTAAGGGAAAACATTTCAAAATAACATCATAGAATAAGAGTCAAGCTCATTTACAAAATACTTGTCCAACATACACCTCTACATACATAGATAGGACGGGGGCCATGACATATTACCGGCTCCCCTCATAGTCAAAATATAATGGCAAGCTAAAGTCTCAAAACATAAGAGTAAGAAACATAACGTAGCCCTCGAATCATTGAGGACTCACCAACAATCTCGGATAAGCACCGTACTAGCCACGTGAATGGAGAGAAAGATCCTAGGTGGCGAGATATAAACCTCTCACATGGTTGATGTTGGTCACACCCCAAGCATCCTAGGTGGCGAGATATAAACCTCTCACATGGTTGATGTTGGTAACACCCCAAACATCCTAGGTGGTGAGATATAAACCTCTCACATGGTTGTCCGGTTCTTTTCCCCCGGACCGGGCATGGTCATACAACACTTTATATAGGAAATTCACCTTAGGCTCTAATGCAATCTCATGTATGGAATGAACATATACATAAGCTTAGTTCTGGAATGCTATACATCTCGTAACTCAAGCCCTAAAGCATCAATTCATTAATTCTCCATAATTGGATATTTTGTCAAACACCTTGAAGGCATGTAATGGGATCAAAGAGCATGGAAAATAGGGTAGTAATTATGCAGCCAAACCAGTAAACAACCTACAACAACACATTTTAACACCCACAAGACCACATGAAAAATCTCCACATCCATTCCGAATTTAGATTCAAGTTCTAGAGTCACAACATGCTCAAAACAATCGTTCTTCATGTTTAAAATTCACTTGTGCAGGAAATTTATACAAGGAACAAGACTAATTTATGAACCAGGAATTAAACCATGAATTAAACCACGAATTAGTGAGTAGAATAGAGACTAGGCACTATGGGTGGAAGGACCCATGATTTCAACACTACATACCTTGAGTTTTTATGAAGGCCTTGAGAGTGTCTTCAATGGAAGCTTGGAACTTGGGAGCAAGAGTCTCTTCAATCTTGATGAAGGTTTTGAATTAGGGTTCTTGAGAGAACTTTGAGAGAAAATGTGTCTAAGTATGGGATAGGTGTTTTGGAAAATGTTTTAGAGATGGGAATTGAGTTAATGTTATATAGGAAATAACATATGCCCTTTGGAAACAAACGGAACAAACACTTAGAAAAAAAAGTGAGGCGGGTGAACAGTAACTTTGGTTACTGGAAATTACATTTTCTGCCCGGACAGGTTTTACGAAAATGGCCATAACTTCTTCATCCGAACTCCAAATGAGGTGAAACGAAGTGTGTTGGGTAGCTAACTCAAAGGGCTTTCCATGGATATATTATATCCACCAAAATTATTTGTGTGCTAGGAGATATGACCCTCCAAAGTAGACCCTCGAAAAAGGCTTCACTTGGAAATTTCAGATTTCGATACGGTTGCTCTAAAATTTGGGAGAGACCCATTTCCCACTCAATTTGACCCCCTAAACAAGAATATGAAGTCGGATTTTTGAAAAACGAAACAGATTCTTAGATATAGCTAAAACAAGTTTCCGGTAACTTCCGAAGCACATTTTTAAGAACTTTTTGGGTCATTTCACTTACAGCCAAAACGACCCATTTTCGAGGTCAAAATAACCCCAGAGCAGGTAAACCCCCCATTTTACCAATTTTCATTTGCTATAGTTCACCATATTTTTTTATGATCCAAAATTGCGTCCTCATTATTGCCAAAAAATTTTGTGGACGTCCGTTAAGACCCTAGTTATGGAACCAATTGGCTCTCAAGGCCAAAACATCCTATTTTAAAGGTCAAACGAACCCCGGAGCAGGTAAACCCCCTATTTTACCAATTTTCGTGTGGTATAGTCCATGGACTTTTTGGTGATCTGGAATTCCGACCTCATATTTGAGAAAAAATTTTGCGGACGTCCATTAAGACCTCGGCTATGCAGCCAGTTGACCCTCACATCCAAAATATCCCATTTTGAAGATCAAACGATCCCAAAGTAGCTAAACCCCCAAATTTGCCAATTTTCGTGTGCTATAGTTCACCATCTTTATTGGTGATATAGAATTTTGATCTCATTTTTGCAAAGGTTTTTCGTGGACGTCCGTTAAGACCTTAGCTATGGAGCTAATTGGCCCTCACGGCCAAAACGGCCCATTTTCGAGGTCAAACGTACCCCAGAGAAGGTAAACCCCCCATTTTACTAATTTTCATGTTCTATAGTTCACCATCTCTTTAGGTAATCTAGAATTCCAACCTCATTTTTGCCAAAAATTTTCTTGAATGTCCGTGAAGATCTTAGTTATGGAGCCAGTTGGCCCTCATGACCAAAACAGCCCATTATTGAGGACAAATGACCCTTGGAGAAGGTAAACCCCCCATTTTACCAATTTTCATGTGCTATAGTTCTCCATCTTTTTTGGTGATCTGGAATTTCGACCTTATTTTTGCCAAAAGTTTTTGTAGACGTCCGTTAAGACCTTTTCTATGGAGCCAGTTGACACTCATGGCCAAAACGTCCCATATTCAAGGTCAAACGACCCCCGGATTAGGTAAATCTCCCATTTTTCTGATTTTTGGGTACTATAGTCCATTGACTTTTTGGTGATGTGGAATTTCGAGCTCATTTTTGCCAAAAATTTTTGTGGACATCCGTTAAGATCTTAGCTATGGAGCCAGTTAGCCCTAACGGCCAAAACGTCTTATTTTGAAGGTCAAACGATCCCCAAAGTAGGTAAACCCCCTATTTTACCAATCTTCGTGTACTATAGTCTATGGACTTTTTGGTGATCTAGAATTCCAACCTCATTTTTGTCAAAAAAATTTGTGGACGTTTGTTCAGACATTAGCTATGAAGTTAGTTAACCCTCACTGCCAAAACGTCTGATATTCAACCTCAAACGATCCCCGAATTAGGTAAACCCCCATTTTGCCGATTTTTATGTACTATAGTCCATGGACTTTTTGGTGATCTGGAATTCCAAGCGCATTTTTGCAAAAAAAAAAATTGTGGATATCCCTTTAGATCTTATCTATGGAGCCAGTTAGCCCGTATGGGCAACACGACCCATTTTGATGGTCAAACGACCCCCAAAGCAAGTAAACCCTCCATTTTGCTGATTTTTGTGTGCTAGTCCAAGAAATTTTTGGTAATCAACATTTCTGACCTTATTTTTGCCAATATTTTTGTGGACGTCCGTTAGGCCTTTATCAATGTTGCCAGTTGGCCCTCACGGCCAAAACGTCCCATTTTAAAGGTCAAACAATCCCACGATCAAGTAAACTCCTCATTTACCCAATTTTTGTGTGCTATAGTCCATGAACTTTTTGGTTATCGGGAATTTCAACTTTATTTTTATCAAAAAATTTCATAGAGGTCCGTTAAAACCTTAGATATGGAGCCAATAGGCCCTCATGGCCAAAACATCCCATTTTGAAGGTCAAACGATCCCCGGATTAGGTAAACCCCCCATTTTACCAATTTTTCTATACTATAGTCCATGGACCCTTTGGTGATTTGCAATTCCGATCTTTTTGACGCAATTTTTTTTGTGGATATCTGTTTAGATCTTATCTATGGAGCCAATTAACCCTCATGGACAAAACGACCCATTTTGATGGTCAAACAACCCCCAGAGCAGGTAAACCCCCCATTTTGCTAATTTTCGTGTGTTATAGTCCATGAAATTTTTGGTGATCTAGAATTCCGACCTCATTTTTGCAAAAAAATTTCGTGGACGTTCATTAAGACCTTAGAAATGGATCCAGTTGTCCCTCACGGCCAAAACGTCCCATTTTGGAAGTCAAACGATCCCACGAGCAAGTAAACCCCCCATTTTGACAATTTTCATGTGCTATTATCCATGGGCTTTTCGGTTATCTGGAATTCCAAACTCATTTTTACCAAAAATTTTCATGAACGTCCGTTAAGACCTTAGCTATGGAGCCATTTGGCCTTCATGGCCAAAACATCCCAATTTGAAGGTCAAGCGATCCCTGGAGCAGGTAAACCCCCTATTTTGCCAATTTTTGTGTGCTATAGTCCATGGACTTTTTGGTGAACAGGAATTTCGACCTCATTGCTGCCAAAGTTTTTAGTGGACATTCATTAAAACCTTAGCTAGGGAGCATGTTGGCCCTCACGGACAAAATGTCCCATTTTGAAGGTCAAACAATCCTCGAATTAGGTAAACCCCTCATTTTGCCAATTTTTGTGTACATATAGTTCATCGACATTTTGGTGATCTGGAATTTCGAGCTTATTTTTGCTAAAATTTTTCATGGACATCTATTAAGACCTTAAATATAGAGTCAGTTAGCCCTCACGGCCAAAACATCTCATTTTGAAGGTCAAATGAACCCCGGAGAAGGTAACTCCCCTATTTTGCCGATCTTAGTGTGCTTAGACCATGGACTTTTTGGTTATCTAGAATTTCAAGTTCACTTTTGCCGAAATTTTTTATGGTCATCCGTTAATACCTTAGCTATGGAGCCAGTTGGCCCTCATGGCCAAAACATCCCATTTTGAAGGTAAAACGAGCTCCAGAGCAGGTAAAGCCCCCTATATTTGCCAATTTGTGAGCTATAATTCACCACCTTTTTTGGTAATCTAGAATTCTAACCTTATTTTTTCCAAAAATTTTTGTGGACGTCCGTTAAGACCTTAGCTATAGAGCCAATTGACCCTCATGGCCAAAACGTCCCATTTTGAAGGTCAAACGATCCCCGAATTAGGTAAACCCCCCATTTTGCTAATTTTCGTGTACTATAGTCCATGGACCTTTTGGTGATCTAGAATTAGGAACTTTTTTTTGCAAATTTTTTATGTGGATATCCGTTTAAATCTTATCTATGGAGCCAGTTAGCCCTCACAGACAAAACGACCCATTTTGATGGTCAAACGATCCCCAGAGCAGGTAAATCCCCCATTTTGCCGATTTTCTTATGTTATAGTCCATGAATTTTTTGGTGATCTAGAATTCCAACCAAATTTTTTTGTAGACATCCATTAAGCCCTTGTCAAAAGAGCTAGTTGGCCTTCATGGAGAAAACATCCCATTTTGAAGGTCAAAGGATCCCACGAGCGAGTAAACCCCCCATTTTTGATGATTTTTGTGTGCTATTGTACATGGACTTTTTGGTTATCTAATATTCCAAACTCTTTTTTTCCAAAAAATTTCATAGACGTCCGTTAAGACCTTCGCTATGGAGTCAGTTGGCCCTCACGGACAAAACATCCAAATTTGAATGTCAAGCGATCCCTAGAGCAAGTAAACCCCCTATTTTGCATATTTTTGTGTTCCATAGTCCATGTACTTTTTGGTGATCTGGATTTCCGACCTCATTTGTGCCAAAAATTTTCGCAAACGTTCGTTAAAACCTTAGCTATGGAGCTTGTTGTCCCTCACAGCCAAAACGTCCCATTCTGAAGGTCAAATGATCCCCGGAATAGGTAAACCCCTCATTTTGCCAATTTTCGTGTACTTATAGTCCGTAGACATTTTGGTGATCTTGAATTTCGAGCTCATTTTTGCCAAAATTTTTTGTAGACATCCGTTAAGACCTTAAATATGGATTCAGTTAGCCCTCACAACCAAAACATCTCATTATCAAGGTCAAACGATCCCCGAAGCAGGTAAATCTCCTATTTTGCTGATTGTCGTATGCTATAGACAATGGACTTTTTAGTTATTTGGAATTTCGAGTTCATTTTTGCCAAAAATTTTCATGATCATCCGTTAAGACCTTAGCTATGGAGCCAGTTGGCCCTCACGGCCAAAACGTCCCATTTTGAAAGTCAAACGAGCTCCAGAGCTGGTAAACCCCCCACTTTTGCTAATTTTTGTGTGCTATAATTCACCACATTTTTTGGTAATCTGGAATTTTGACCTCATTTTTACCAAACTTTTTCATGGACGATCGTTTAGACCTTAGATATGGAGACAGTTGGCCCTCACGACCAAAACATCCCATTTTGAAGCTAAAGCAATCCCCGGAGCAGGTAAAACCCCTATTTTGCCAATTTTCGTGTGCTATAGTACATGAACTTTTTGGTGATCTTGAATTACGACCTCATTTCCGCCAAATTTTTTCATGCATGTCTGTTAAGACCTTATCTACGGAGCCTGTTGTCCATCACAGATAAAACGTCCCATTTTGGAGGTCAAACGAGCCCCAAGTAGGTAAACCCGCTATTTTGCCAATTTTCGTGTGCTATAGTCCAAGTACTTTTTGTTCCTCTGGAATTCGAATCTCATTTTTACCAAAAATTTTTGTGGACATTCGTTAAGACCTTAAATATGGAGCCAGTTGGCCCTCATGGACAAAACGTCCCATTTTGAAGGTCAAACGAACCCCAAAACAGGTAAACCCTTTTATCGATTTTCGTGTGCTATAATCCATAGGCTTTTTGGTAATTTGGAATTTCGACCTCATTTTTACCAAAAAATTTTGTGGACGTCCGTTAACACCTTAGCTATGAAGCCAGTTGGCCCTCACGGCCAAAACGTCTTATTTTGAAGGTCAAACGATCCCTAGAGCAAGTAAACTTCTATTTTACCAATTTTTGTGTGCTACAATCTATGGACTTTTTGGTGATTTGGAATTCCGACCTCATTTTTGCCAAAATTTTTCATGGACATCCGTTAGACCTTAGCTTTGGAGCCAGTTGGTCCTTACGGCCAAAACGTCCCATTTTGAAGGTCAAACGAACCCTAGAGCATGTAAACCCCCCATTTTATCAATTTTCGTGTGCTATAGTTCACCATCTTTTTTGGTGATCCAAAATTTTAACCTCATTTTTGCCAAAATTTTTCATGCACATTTGTTACGAACTAAGATATGGGGCCAGTTGGTCCTCACGGCTAAAACAGCCTTGTTTCAATGTCAAACGATCCCGGGGGCAAGTAAACCCCCCAATTTTGACGATTTTCATGTGCTATTGTTTACCATCTTTTTTTGTAATCTGCAATTCGGACTTCATTTTTGCCAAACTTTTACATTGACGTCCGTTAAGACCTTAACTATGGAGCTAGTTGGCCCTAATGGCCAAAATGTCCCATTATCAAGGTCAAACGAGCCTAGAGAAGGTAACCCCCCTCCCGTTTTATCAATTTTCATGTGCTATAGTCCATGGATTTTTTGGTGATCCAGAATTGCAACATCATTTTTGGTGAAATTTTTCGTGGACGTCAGTTAAGACCATAGTTATGGATCCAATTGGCCCTCACAGCCAAACCGGCACATTTTTAAGGTAAAACGATCCTCGAAGAAGGTAAATCCCCTATTTTATCAATTTTCATATGCTAGTCTATGAATTTTTTGGTGATCCAAAATTTTGGCCCTATTTTTGCCAAAATTTTACATGGACGTTCGTTATGACATTAATTATGGAGCCAGTTGGCCCTCATGGCCAAAATAACCCATTTTCAAGGTCGAATGATCCCCGGAGTAAGTAAATCCCCTATTTTACCGATTTTCATGTGCTATATAGTCCATTGATTTTTTGGTGATCCAAAATATAGACCTCATTTTTGCCAAACTTTTTCATGAACATCCGTTAAGACCTTAGCTATGGAGCAAATTGGCCCTCACGTCCAAATTGGCTCATTTTCAAGGTCAAACGAGCCCTCGAGCAGGAAAACACCACATTTTGCTAATTTTAGTGTGCTATGTCCATGGATTTTTTTGTGATCCAGAATTCAAACCTCTTTTTTGCTAAAAATTTTCATGGATGTCCGCAAAAACCTTAACTATGGAGTCAATTGACCCTCATGACCAAAACGGCCATATTTCAAGGCCAAACGAGCCCAGAGCAGATAAACCCCAACATTTCGTAGATTTTCGTGTGCTATAGTCCATGGATTTTTTATTGGATCCAAAATACCGACCTTATTTTTGTTGAAATTTTTCATGGACATCCGTTAAAACCTTAATTATGGAGCCAGTTGGCCCTCATAGACAAAATGGCCCATTTTTAAGGTCAAACGAGCCTCGGAGCAGGTAAACTCCCAATTTTGACAATTTTGGTGTGCTCTGTTCACCATCTTTTTTGGTAATCCAGAATTTTGACCTTTATTTTTGCCAAAACTTTACCTGGACGTCCGTTAAGACCTTACCTATGGAGCCAGTTGTCCCTCACAGCCAAAACGACCCATATTCAAGGTCAAACGAGCGCCACGGAGGGCAAACCCCCAATTTTACTAGTTTTCGTGTGCTATAGTCCATGTATATTTTGGCGATCCGAAATTCTGGCCTCATTTCTTATGAAATTTTTTATAGATGTCTGTTAAGACCTTAGCTATGGACCCAATTGGCCCTCACGACCAAAACGGCCCATTTTCAAGGTCAAATGAGCCCTGGAGCAGATAAACCCCCATTTTGCAATTTTTCGTGAGCTATAGTCCATGGATTTTTTGGTGATCTGGAATTTCGACCTCATTTTTGCCAAAAGTTTTCATGGACTTCTATTAAAAGCTTAGTTATGGATCTTGTTGGCCCTTACAGCCAAAACGACCCAATTTTAAGGTCAAATAAGCCCCAGAGCAGGTAGACCCCAAATTTTACCAATTTTCGTATGCTATATTCCATGAATTTTTTTGTGATTCAAAATTTCAACCTCATTTTTGCCAAAAATTTTCATAGACGTCTGTTAAGACCTTTGCTATGGAGCCAGTTGGCCCTCACGGACAAAACGACCCATATTCATGGTTAACCGAACCCTGGAGCAGGTAAAACCCTAATTTTGCTAATTCTCAGTGCTATAGTTCGCCATCATTTTTGGTGATTCAAAATTTCGATCTCATTTTTGCCAAAAATTTTCATGGACATCCGTTAAGACCTTAGCTATGGAGCCAGTTGGCCCTCACGGCCAAAACGGTTAATTTTCAAGGTTAAACAACCCCTAAGTAGGTAAACCCCTAATTGTGATGATTTTCGTGTGTTGTAGTTCACTATCTTTTTTGGTGATCCAAAATTTCGAACTCATTTTTGTTGAAATTTTTCATAGACGTCTGTTAAGACATTATCCATGGAGCCAGTTGCCCCTCACGGCCAAAACGACCCATTTTCAAGGTCAAAAGAGCCCTGGAGCAGGTTAACCCCCATTTTCTCAATTTTTGTGTGCTATAGTCAATGGATTTTTTGGTTATCTGGAATTCAGACCTCATTTTTGCCGAAATTTTTTGTGAACGTCCGTTAAGACCTTAGCTATGGGGCCAATTGGCCCTCACGGCCAAAACATCCCATTTTCAAGGTCAAACGAACTTGGGATTAGCTAAACCCCACATTTTGCCAATTTTCGTGTGCTATAGTCCATGGACTTTTTGGTGATCTGGATTTCCAAGCTCATTTTTGCCAAAAAATTTCGTGGACATCCGTTAAAACCTTAATTATGGAGCCAGTTAACTCTCACGGCCAAAACATCCTATTTTCAAGGTCAAACGAGCTCCGAAGCAGGTAAACCCCTTATTTTCTCAATTTTTGGGTGCTAGTCCATGAACTTTTTGGTGATCTGGAATTCCGAGCTCATTTTTGCCAAAAAATTTTGTGGGCATCCGTTAAGACCTTAACTATGGAACCACTTGGCCCTCACGGCCAAAATGTCCAAATTTGAAGGTCAAACAAACCCTGAAGCAAGTAAACCCCCTATTTTACTGATTTTCGTGTGCTATAGACCATGGACTTTTTGGTGATATGGAATTCCGACTTCATTTTTGCCAAAAAATTTTGTGGACGTAACATTAAGACCTTTGCTATGGAACCAGTTGGCCCTCACAGCCAAAATGGCCCATTTTGGAGGTCAAACGAGACTAGAGTAGGTAAATCACCCATTTTACCAATTTTCATGTGCTATAGTTCACCATGTATTTTGGTAATCTGGAATTCCAACCTCATTTTTGCCAAAAATTTTCCTGGATGTCCGTGAAGTACTTAGCTATGGAGACTATTGGCCATCACGGATAAAACGTCCAATTTTGGAAGTCAAACGAGCCCCAGAGTATATAAACCCTCCATTTTACCAATTTTCGTGTGCAATACTACATGGACTTTTTGTTGCTCTAGAATTCTGACCTCATTTTTGCTAAAAAACTTTATGGACGTCCGTTAAGACCTTAGCTATGGAGCCTATTATCCATCACGAATAAAACGTCCTATTTTGGAGGTCAAACGAGCCCCAGAGTAGGTAAACCCGTCATTTTGCCAATTTTCGTGTGCTATAGTCCATGGACTTCTTGTTGCTCTAGAATTCTAACCTAATTTTTGCCAAAAATTTTCGTGGACGTTCGTTAAGACCTTAGCTATGGAGCCAGTTGGTCCTCAGAGCCAAAACGTCCCATTTTGAAGGTCAAAAGAACCCAGAGCTGGTAAACCCCCCATTCTGCCAATTTTTTGTGCTATATAGTCCATGGACTTTTTGGTGATCCGGAATTCCGAGCTGTTGTTTGCCAAAATTTTCGTGGACGTCCGTTAAGACCTTAGCTATAGAGCAAGTTGTCCCTCACGCCCAAAACGTCTCATTTTCATGGTCAAACGAGACCTGGAGCAGGTAAACTCCCCATTTTACTTATTTGTTGTGCTATAGTCCATGGATTTTTTGGTGATTTGGAATTTCGAGCTCATTTTTCTCAAAAAATTTTGTGGGCGTTCGTTAAGACCTTAGCTATGAAGCAAGTTGTCCCTCACGGCCGAAACGTCTCATTTTCAAGGTCAAACGAGACTCGGAGCAGGTAGACCCCCCATTTTGCCGATTTTCATGTGCTATAGTCCGTGAATTTTTTGGTGATAAGGAATTCCGTCCTCATTTTTGCCAAAAAATTTCGTGGATGTCCGTTAAGACCATACTTAATGAGAAAGTTGACCCTGACGGCTAAAATGACCCATTTTCGAGGTCCAAATACCCCCAGAGCAACTAAACCCCCCGTTTTACCAATTTTCATTTGCTATAGTTCACTATCTTTTTTGGTGATCCGAAATTGCGACCTCATTTTTGCCAAAATTTTTCGTGGACGTCTGTTAAAACCTTAGATATGGAGCCAGTTGGCCCTCAAGGCCAAAACGTCCTATTTTGAAGCTCAAACGAACCCCGGAGAAGATAAACCCTCTATTTTGCCCATTTTCGTGTGCTATAGTCCATGAACTTTTTGGTGATCTAGATTTTCGACCTCATTTCTGAAAAAAAAAATCATGGACGTCCGTTAAGAACTTAGCTATGGAGCCAGTTGGCCGTCATAGCTAAAATGTCCCATTTTGAAGGTCAAACGATCCCAAAGTAGGTAAACCCCCCACTTTACCAATTTTCGTGTGCTATAGTTCACCATCTTTATTGGTGATCTGGATTTCTGACCTTATTTTTACCAAGGTTTTTCGTGGACGTCCGTTAAGACCTTAAATATGGAGTCAGTTAGCCCTCACGGCCAAAACATCTCATTTTCAGGGTCGAACGAACCCTAGATCATGTAAACCCCTAATTTTGCCAATTTTCGTGCACTATAGTCCATGGAGTTTTGGTGATCTAGAATTTCGACCTAATTTTTGTCAAAAATTTTTGTGGATATCCGTTAAGACCTTAGCTATGAAGCCAATTGATAGCCAAAACGTCTCATATTCTAGGTCAAACGATTTGCGAAATAGGTAAACCCCCATTTTGCCAATTTTCGTATCTTATAGTCCCTAGACCTTTTAGTGATCTGGAATTCTGAGCTCATTTTTGCCAAAAATTTTTGTGGATATCCGTTTAGATCTTATCTATGAAGCCAGTTAGCCCTCACGGCCAAAATGACCCCTTTTTGATGGTCAGACGACCCCAGAGCAGGTAAACCCCCCATTTTGCCAATTTTCGTGTGCTATAGTCCATGAACTTTTTGGTGATCTATAATTTCGACCTCATTTTTGCCAAAATTATTGGTGGACATCCTTTAAGACCTTAGATATGGAGCTAGTTGGCCCTCACAGCCAAAACATCCCATTTTGAAGGTCAAACGAGCCCAAGAGAAAGTAAACCCCCCATTTCACCGATTTTCGTATGCTATAGCCCATGGACTGTTTGGTTATCTGGAATTCCGACCTTATTTTTGCCAAAAAATTTTGTGGTCATCCGTTAAGACCTTAGCTATGGAGCTAGTTGTCCCTCATGCACAAAACGTCCCATTTTGAAGGTCAAACGAGCCCAGAGAAGGTAAACCCCACATTTTACCAATTTTTGTGTGCTATAGTTCACCACCTTTTTTGGTAATCTAGAATTCCGACCTGATTTTTACCAAAATTTTGGTGGACGTCCGTTAAGACATTAGCTATAGATCCAGTTAGACCTCACGGCCAAAAAGTCCCAATTTGAAGGTCAAGCGAGCCCCGGAGCAGGTAAACCCCCTATTTTGCCAATTTTCGTGTGCTATAGTCCATTGACTTTTTGGTGATCTGGGATTTAGACCTCATTTTTGTCTAAATTTTTTATGGGTGTCCGTTAAGACCTTAACTATGGACCTAGTTGGCCCTCACTGCCAAAACATCCCATTTTGAAGGTCAAACGAACCCCAGAATACGTAAACCCCCTATTTTGCTGATTTTCGTGTGCTATAGTCCATGGACTTTTTGGTGATCTGGAATTCCGAGCTCATTTTTGCCAAATTCTTTCGTGGACGTTCGTTAAGACCTTAGCTATGGAGCCAGTTGTCCCTCACGGCCAAAACTTCCCATTTTCAAGGTCAAACAAGACTCGGAGCATGTAAACCCACAATTTGCTGATTTTCGTGTGCAGTCCATGGATTTTTTGGTGATCTGGAATTTCGACCTCATTTATGCCAAAAATTTTCGTGGACGTTCGTTAAGACCTTAGCTATGAAGCCAGTTGGCCCTCACGGCCAAAACGTCTCATTTTGAAGGTCAAACGATCCCCAGAGCAAGTAAATCCCCTATTTTGCCAATTTTCATGTGCTATAGTCTATAGACTTTTTGGTGATCTGGAATTCCGACCTCATTTTTGCCAAAATTTTTCATAGACATCCATTAAGACCTTAGCTTTGGAGCCAGTTGGCCCTTACCACCAAAACGTCCCATTTTGAAGGTCAAACGAACCCTAGAGCATCTAAACCCCCTATTTTGCCGATTTTTATGTGCTATAGTTCACCATCTTTTTTGATGATCCAAAATTTTGACCTTATTTTTGCCAAAATTTTTCATGCACATCTGTTAAGAACTAAGCTATGGGGTCAGTTAGCCCTCACGGCCAAAACGGCCCGATTTCAAGGTCAAACGATCCCGGGGCAGGTAAACCCCCCAATTTTGACGATTTTCATGTGCTATTGTTCAACATCTTTTTTTGTAGTCTAGAATTCTGACTTCATTTTTGCCAAACTTTTACATTGACGTCCGTTAAGACCTTAACTATAGAGTCAATTGGCCCTAATGGCCAAAATGGCCCATTATAAAGGTCAAACAAACCCAGAGTAGGTAAACCCCCCGTTTTATCAATTTTTGTGTGCTATAGTCCATGGATTTTTTGGTGATTTGAAATTGTGACCTCATTTTTGGTGAAATTTTTCGTGGACGTCAGTTAAGACCTTAGTTATGGATCCAATTGGCCCTCAGCCAAACCGACGCATTTTCAAGGTAAAAACGATCCCCGAAGAAAGTAAACCCCCTATTTTATCAATTTTCATGTGCTATAGTCTATGGAATTTTTGGTGATCCTAAATTTTGGCCTCATTTTTGCCAAAATTTTACATGGACGTCCGTTATAACATTAATTGTGGAGCCAGTTGGCCCTCACGACCAAAATAACCCATTTTCAAGGTCGAATGATCCCCGGAGTAAGTAAATCCCCTATTTTACCAATTTTCATGTGCTATATAGTCCATCGATTTTTGGTGATCCAAAATTTAGACCTTATTTTTGCCAAAATTTTTCATGGGCATCCGTTAAGACCTCAGCTATGGAGCCAATTGGCCCTCACATCCAAAACGGCTCATTTTCAAGGTCAAACGAGCCCTAGAGCAGGAAAACCCACATTTTGCCAATTTTAGTGTAATCCATGGATTTTTTTGTGATCCAGAATTCAAACCTCATTTTTGCCAAAAATTTTCATGGACGTCCGCAAAGAACTTAGCTATGGAGCCAGTTGGCCCTCATGGCCAAAACAACCCAATTTTAAGGCCAAACTAGCCCAGAGCAGGTAAACCCCAACATTTTGTAAATTTTCGTGTGCTATAGTCCATGTATTTTTTGGTAATCCAGAATTCCGACCTTATTTTTGCTGAAATCTTTCATAGATGTCCGTTAAAACCTTAGCTATGGAGCCAGTTGGCCCTCATAGACAAAACGGCCCATTTTTAAGGTCAAACGAGCCTCGGAGCACGTAAACTCCCAATTTTGACAATTTTGGTGTGCTCTGTTCACCATCTTTTTTGGTAATCCAAAATTTCGACCTTATTTTTGCCAAAACTTTACCTGGACGTCCGTTAAGAACTTACCTATATAGCCAGTTAGCCCTCACGGCAAAAACGACCCATATTTAAGGTCAAACGAGCCCCAGGGAGGGCAAAACCCCCAATTTTACTAATTTTCGTGTGCTATAGTCCATGTATATTTTGGCGATCCGAAATTCTGGCCTCATTTTTGATGAAATTTTTTATAGATGTCTGTTAAGACCTTAGCTATGGACCCAATTGTCCCTCACGACCAAAACGGCCCATTTTCAAGGTCAAATGAGCCCTGGAGCAGATAAACCCCCATTTTGCAAATTTTCGTGAGCTATAGTCCATGGATTTTTTGGTGATCTGGAATTTCGACCTCATTTTTGCCAAAAGTTTTCATGGACTTCTATTAAAAGCTTAGTTATGGATCTTGTTGGCCCTTACAGCCAAAACGACCCAATTTCAAGGTCAAACAAGCCCCAGAGCAGGTAGACCCCAAATTTTACCAATTTTCGTATGCTATATTCCATGAATTTTTTTGTGATTCAAAATTTCGACCTCATTTTTGCCAAAAATTTTCATAGACGTCTGTTAAGACCTTTGCTATGGAGCCAGTTGGCCCTCACGGACAAAACGACCCATATTCATGGTTAACCGAACCCTGGAGCAAGTAAAACCCTAATTTTGCTAATTTTCAGTGCTATAGTTCGCCATCATTTTTGGTGATTCAAAATTTTGACCTCATTTTTGCCAAAAATTTTCATGGACATCCGTTAAGACCTTAGCTATGGAGCCAGTTGGCCCTCACGGCCAAAACGGTTAATTTTCAAGGTTAAACAACCCCTAAGTAGGTAAACCCCTAATTGTGATGATTTTCGTGTGCTGTAGTTCACTATCTTTTTTGGTGATCCAAAATTTCGAACTCATTTTTGTTGAAATTTTTCATAGAAGTCTGTTAAGACATTATCCATGGAGCCAGTTGCCCCTCACGGCCAAAACGACCCATTTTCAAGGTCAAAAGAGCCCCGGAGCAAAGTTAACCCCCATTTTCTCAATTTTTGTGTGCTATAGTCAATGGATTTTTTGGTTATCTGGAATTCAGACCTCATTTTTGCCGAAATTTTTTGTGAACGTCCGTTAAGACCTTAGCTGTGGGGCCAATTGGCCCTCACGGCCAAAACGTCCCATTTTCAAGGTCAAACGAACTTGGGATTAGCTAAACCCCACATTTTGCCAATTTTCGTGTGCTATAGTCCATGGACTTTTTGGTGATCTGGATTTCCAAGCTCATTTTTGCCAAAAATTTTCGTGGACATCCGTTAAGACCTTAATTATGGAGCCAGTTAACTCTCACGGCCAAAACATCCTATTTTCAAGGTCAAACGAGCTCCGAAGCAGGTAAACCCCTTATTTTCTCAATTTTTGGGTGCTATAGTCTATGAACTTTTTGGTGATTTGGAATTCCGAGCTCATTTTTGCCAAAAAATTTTGTGGGCATCCGTTAAGACCTTAACTATGGAACCACTTGGCCCTCACGGCCAAAATGTCCAAATTTGAAGGTCAAACGAACCCTGAAGCAAGTAAACCCCCTATTTTACTGATTTTCGTGTGCTATAGACCATGGACTTTTTGGTGATATGGAATTCCGACTTCATTTTTGCCAAAAAATTTTGTGGACGTTCATTAAGACCTTTGCTATGGAACCAGTTGGCCCTCACAGCCAAAATGGCCCATTTTGGAGGTCAAACGAGACTAGAGTAGGTAAATCACCCATTTTACCAATTTTCATGTGCTATAGTTCACCATGTATTTTGGTAATCTGGAATTCCAACCTCATTTTTGCCAAAAATTTTCCTGGATGTCCGTGAAGTACTTAGCTATGGAGCCAGTTGGCCCTCATGGCCAAAACAGCCCATTTTCGAGGTCAAATGACCCCCGAAGCAGGTAAACCCCCCATTTTACCGATTTTCATGTGTTATAGCTCACCATCTTTTTTGGTGATCTGCAATTCCGACCTTATTTTGGCCAAAAGTTTTCGTGGACGTCCATTAAGACTTTAGTTGTGGAGCCAGTTGACCCTAACAGCCAAGACATCCAATATTCAAGGTCAAACGATCCTCAGATTAGGTCAACCTCCCATTTTGCCGATTTTCATGTACTATAGTCCATTGACTTTTTGGTGATCTGAAATTCTGGGCTCATTTTTGCCAAAAATTTTCGTGGACATCCGTTAAGATCTTAGCTATGGATCCAGTTAGCCCTAACGGCCAAAACGTCCTATTTTGAAGGTCAAACGAACCCCAGAGCAACCCCCAATTTTGCTGATTTTCGTGTACCATAATCCATGGACTTTTTGGTGATCTAGAATTACGACCTCATTTTTGTCAAAAAATTTTGTGGACATCTGTTAAGACCTTAGCTATGGAGCCAGTTGACCCTCACGGCCAAAACGTCCCATATTCAAGATCAAACGATCCCCGGATTAGGTAAACCCCCCATCTTGCCCATTTTCGTGTGCTATAATCCCTGGACTTTTTGGTGATCTGGAATTCCTAGCTCATTTTTGCCGAAATTTTTTGTGGATATCCGTTTAGATCTTATCTACGAAGCAAGTTAGCCCTCACGGCCAAAATGACCCATTTTGATGGTCAAACGACCCCCAGAGCAGGTAAACCCCCCATTTTGCCAATTTTCGTGTGCTATAGTCCATGGACTTTTTGGTAATCTAGAATTCCGACCACATTTTTGCTAAAAAAAATTATGGACATCCATTAAGACCTTAGCAATGGAGCCAGTTGGCCCTCACGGCCAAAACATTCCATTTTGAAGGTCAAACGATCCCAAAAGCATGTAAACTCCCCATTTCGCCGATTTTCGTGTGCTATAGCACATGGACTTTTTGGTTATCTAGAATTCCAACCTTATTTTTGCTGAAATTTTTTGTGGTCGTCCGTTAAGACCTTAGCTATGGAGTCAGTTGGCCCTTATGGCCAAAACGTCCCATTTTGAAGGTTGAACGTGCCCTAGAGCAGGTAAACCCCCTATTTTGCCGATTTTCATGTGCTATAGTTCACCACCTTTTTTGGTAATCTAAAATTCCGACCTTATTTTTGCCAAAAAATTTTGTGGACGTCCGTTAAGACCTTAGCTATGGATCCAGTTGGACCTCACAGCCAAAACGTCCCAATTTGAAGGACAAGCGAGCCCCGAAGCAGGTAAACCCCCCATTTTACCAATTTTCGTATGCTATAGTCCATGGACTTTTTGGTGATCTGGAATTTCGACCTCATTTTTGCCAAAATATTTCGTGGGCGTCCGTTAAGACCTTAACTATGAAGCCAATTGGCCCTCACAGCCAAAACGTCCCATTTTGAAGGTCAAACGAACCCCAGAGCATGTAAACCCCCTATTTTGCCAATTTTCATGCGCTATAGTCCATGGACTTTTTGGTGATCTGGAATTCCGAGCTTATTTTTGCCAAAAATTTTTGTGGACGTCCGTTAAGACCTTAGCTATGGAGCCAGTTGTTCCTCATGGCAAAAACGTTCCATTTTCAAGGCAAATGAAACCCGGAGCAAGTAAACCCCCAATTTGCCAATTTTCGTGTGTTATAGTCCATTGATTTTTTGGTGATCCGAAATTTTGACCTCATTTTTGCCAAAAAATTTCGTGGACGACCGGTAAGACCTTATCAATGAAGCCAGTTGGCCCTCACAGCCAAAATGTCCAAATTTGAAGGTCAAATGAGCCCTAGAATAGGTAAACAACCATTTTACCGATTTTCGTGTGCTATAGACCATAGACTTTTTGGTGATTTGGAATTCCGACCTCATTTTTGCCAATAAATTTTTCGTGGACGTCAGTTAAGACCTTAGCTATGAAGCCAGTTGGCCCTCACAGCCAAAACGTCTCATTTTGAAGGTCAAACGATCCCCAGAGCAGGTAAACCCCCTATTTTCTCCTTACTTTTCTACGATCTTATGATATGATAATGCTAAGGGCTTGTATGTGACCCCTTCCGGGTCAAGTACGCCATGTTACGACTAGGGGGTGCTCTCGAGTCATGACAATTGTTTATACATTTTAGCACAATTTCATTAAGGTTGTTACTTGAATTTTCATGTTATTTCCTCTTAGGTTTTGATCCTTTTTTTTTTCTCTTACCCCATGTGACATAACTTGTTTGATATGTCTTTTAGGGGCGTCTTTCTTCTGACATGTTCTATTTTTTAAAAGCTTGAGACTTGTGTATTACTGATACTTTTGTTTCTTTGTTGTTTGTCTTCTTTGTTTCAGCCTTACTTTATTGTTATATGTTCAGCATTTCAAATAAGTATTGTTGCTTCATGTTGAGAGGAGACCGGCATCCCAAAATTCATCTTATATTTTGGATAGCGAGGCATTAGGATTACATTGAATGATTTTGAAGATGTCAACCCCTTTATCTATATTGATCATGTTATTGACAGTTATTGTCGTTGCACAACAAGGAGTGACAGACAATGATCATCCTCTTTGATTTTTTTCCCATCATTTTTTGTCCAATCCTAAATACGATAATACGATAAAACCATTTGTAATATTATGCTTAAATGTATATTTGGCATCAACTATATTTTTTGCAATTGTTGAAAATATTGTTCATCACATTCAAAAGCACTATAAGCACTACAATATTTAAATGTTGGGACCGTGATACCTATTTAGTATATTATAAAGAGTCAATCGTGGGACGACCAGGGCTAATTTAGTCATTTTACTTTGCTAAGAAAAAATCTTCCCCTCACTTGGTAGCACAAACGATCAGTTATTGTCTATAAAAATCCATCAAGACTCTTTATCTCTAATCTTACTATCAACATCAAGAACTAGATATGTCGCTTCCAAAAATGGTCTTTTGCTCTTCACTCTCAAAACTACTTGATTCTCTTCATCTTCACAATGGGTTACTCCTATTCATATTTTCAAAAATGGTCTCCTGTTATGTGTGAATGTAGTTATGACAAGAGCCAAGAATTACTTGTTTCTTTGGGTGATTTTTCTAGCGTCAGGCACTCCTATGTTTCTGTTGTATATATGGTGCATCATGCATGTTTGAAGTGTTATGTGTTAGAACCTCAAATGCTTACTGTTATACATATATATAATGTTTGAAGACGAACTTGTCACGTATCTACCTTCTTTTGCTCTAACAGACTCTTCACTTCCATTATAAGTTGCTGTTTTTGTTTCCCGTGTAAATAAAGTATGATGAACGATATATCTGCTTGTTATCTATTATTCATCTTTGATGGTAGAAAGTAGATTGTTATCCTTTGCCTAAACTCTCAAACGATTGAGCTAACTCCATTTCAACTTCAAGTTGCAATCTTGCAGTTCACAAGTTTTCTTGTGCATATTTCTAAATTGTACTGTGCAAAACTTTTCCCTCAAGTCTGATTGATTCCTTCCATTGAGTTTAAGCAATGAATCTGATTCATGTCTGTGACCTTTATTTGCCAAAATGATTTGCTCTTGACTGTATGTATGCCTGCCGTCTTCGTTGATAAGCAAATTTCCACTTGTAACTCTGCCTATGCTAATTGTACGTAAGCTTGAGGTAGGTTTTATCTTACTTGAATATCCATCCATCCCATTATCCTTTTCTCTTGATTATCTCAAACAAGTGAGTGATTAGTCTTAACTTCAGTTCGTCAAGGAAATGTTTCAACAAGCATAATCACTTATCATCATCACATCAGACAATTATCTTCCTAGATTTTTAAAAAAGAGGGTCATACACATCAAATGTTTTATTTTCCATATATTAGTCAATATCCTATCATTTGAGTTGTGTATCCAATTATGCTTCTTGATTTTTACCACTGCATGCAATGTAGAAATATGTCTCATTTAACCATACTAGTAACTCATTTGCCTGGAATATAGGGAAAGGGATGAATTTTAGTATTCTCTGCTCGCCATTCTATTTGATTATAGTTGGAATTAAATATTTCTCTCTCAGGTTTAACTTTTCAAATCTGAGATGATCAAACAAGAAGAATTGAATAGGCATACAAGGGTTTTTCCAAAGAAATGATTTGTGGATCATGCACTAATCCCACATATCTAGTTTAAGAATATATGAATGTCATATGTTACACACTAACATCCTTTCAGTGCAATACTCTGAAAACGGGAGGAACTAGCTCTCCCCAATATGGTCATTTCTTGTTTTTCCACCAAAACTCATACCCACAATTTCATACACCTACTCCTCTTAGTTCATTTACTTTCCTCATCAAAGGGGCTAGGGAAAAAAAATAACTGCAACATGTACCCATTACTACCTTGTACCCACCGCGACATGGCAATTGCAAAGATACTAGCAGTAGAAAATCCTTCTGATAGAGATCAAATTGGAGTATGATTCTTGTACAGTAATTTCTAGGCACAATTGTACAGCCCAAATTAAATATAAACACGACAGGACATTAGCACAACGGACAAAGAAAACTTCTTCCTACTGCCAAACAGCTCCATACTACTTCAGATCTTCTATCTTAGCCAAATGTTGAAATAAGGAAACTCTTGTAGATGCTCATGAATTTGGCCACAAATGCTGCAAAAACAAATCAAAGATGAGGTACAAAATAAGCTCGAAACATATTACAGACATCAAACCATATCCGGAAGTTAACAAAATCACATCTTTAAAATAACAGTTCTTGTACCAATATATAGAAGAACTATTTAACTTTAGCAACAAAAACTGTGATTACTGAGCAAGCTTGGTCTGTAGCTATGACACCATTAAGTGTGAACATCTATCATGCTTCTCCAATTAAGTATATCTGCCTCTGCCAAACAGCAGACTATACAGTCATACACCTGCTGCAAGTACATGCTAAAGAATGGAATTAAGCAATCCCTTGCTGCCAAAGATTATCTCCCTGATTGTTACAAATGAACTGTCATCATCACTCACTTTCAATTTGTAGATGGCTCTTAATTGAATCATTTATTGGTGTAAAGCAAAATCAACTTATAACGTATATTGAGCCCCTTCCCCCTTCAGTGACCAACTTTGAGTTAAATCCCAAACTAAAAAAAATGCTCCATGACCCATTTAATATGCAGAACTTTGGGCTAAATTCCTCAGTTTTTTCTGCTCCAAGTTACAAATGAGAAACTAAAAGTACTTAGACTAATAAAAAAAAAAACTAATGTCTTATTTCCTACAAACAGTCACCCCTAGTAATTGAAGAAACATTCCTTAGCTTCAATCATTCTGTTCAAGGTGTCCATCAAAACTCTTCCACACTAGCATGCACTCCAGTCACACATAAACACACCTAATACATGAAACGGAGAAACTATGCTTATATGATAACCCTTTGTTGATGTGCTCACTGTGATGGGATTTAAGTATATTTAGTCACGCAGTTCAACACAAAATAAACTCAAATATATATACACAAAACTGTAAAGTTGATCCCACAAGCAGAAAGCTCATAAAATTTCTTTCCCTTCCATTTTCCCAGCTTCTGGTATTGTCTGTTGGTGATAAATCCCATATTCATATCTTGTTTTATTGACAAGATTTACGAGCAAGGTATAACAATATCTTGGGGATATAAAATGTGACAAGTAATGAAGCACACATCTATATTGCTCAGACTCTTCAAAAATGTTGACGGGTGAATGTCAGATCTTCAAAAGTAGAGCATATTTGGAGGATCCAACACGGGTGCGGCAGTATTTTGGGAGAGCCCGAGCAACATAACACGGAGAAAGGAGGGCATTGGCCGGAATATCCAAATACTGAAATGGTGCAACTAACATTAACAGGGGTAAGCAAATCAAGTACTCTAATTTGTCTTTTTCACAGCAAAGGAACATATTGAGTACATAGAAAATCCTAATATATTTGAAAAGACAGCTTAGGTAATTTAATTTACATCCTGAGCAACGGTTGGTTGTCCTTGACAGTAGCTTATCAGGAAGTTTGCATATCATAAAAGAAACATGGAAGTAATTTGAATCCCATAGAAGTGTTTATGGCTCTAAACTCAACTCACGTTTGTCTCAACTCTGGGAGTCTATTCATGCATTCATTTCCTCAAGTCAGTGTAATTCTATTTCAGGGGTCTGGAGTATATCAACAGTTTTCTTAAAATTGATATTTGGCACCAAACATTCAACTGTGAGATGCACCTAAATCACCCAACATGCAACCCCAAATAGGACATCGGTCTTATTTAGTACTTCCCAGAATGTTCCTTGAGACTCTTGCTTTTTTTCTCTTTAAGCAACTCCTATAGATCAACCCCCAAAAGATTAACGGTTCACATGCTAGACATTCCTCTGCCTCTGCTAACAGTATTACTTCTTCCTTATTAAAAATAGTTTTACTTCATTTTTTTAATTTCTAATTTTCAAAAGGTATTACTGTCGATGATAACGGCTGCAACTTTACAGAGGTCACTTTCAAGCTTTTCCAACATTTCTTTTTCATAGATTAGTAAAAAGTTTCATTCATCAAAACGGCACCAAGGTGGTGTTGGGAGAGTACAGCAGGGATATTACAAAAAATTCAGTTCCTCTCTACTCTAGTATGTGAGGTAACTGAGGAACTCCAATAGACTATCTACATCATACACCTTTCGAGATTGAGCACTGTTTAACTTGGAATATAGTTTGATTCAAGTAACGTTGAAAAGTAGAGAGAAATGCTTGCATATTAGGGTGTCTCATTAGAAGTAAATGAGAAAATCAAAAGTTGCTAACAATGTCCCTTTCCCATATTTGGCAAGCAAAACAGAAAGGGAAAGGAAAAAAATGAAAAACTACTGAAAACACATTTTCTAGAAGTGGCAAGTTTTTCTCCTAGTAAGATGACAAAAGATATGAAATCTATTCGGTGAACTCATCCATAATAAATAATACTACTTAGCAATTCATCGATATATAGATAAGAAGGGCATGCCCGTGCAAAAAACATCCCGCATTCACGCAAGGTTCCAGGAGAGGGGCGGACCTCAAGGGGTGTGATGTAGACAGTCTACCCTAATACAAGCATTAGTAGCTGTTACAACGAATCATCCATATACGGACAATATCTTTGTTAGAACAGTGGAGCGGGGGCTAGCTAGCCCACACTTCAACTTGTTCCACGGGGTATTTGCTACCTTCCACCAACACAGGTACCAAGTAACTCCATCCACCAAGACTTGGACAGATGGGAAGAAATCACCTAGTGTTTTTGCTTCACCGGATTTGAACCTAAGACCCTATGATTCTCAACCCACTATATTGACTATTAGAGGTCACACCATTGAGTGCTCATCCAGATACAATTTTTGTATCATACCATACAGATACAATATCTCCACCATCACGTTCCTCGAGCTACAATTTTTTTATATTCCTTATGCACTAAAATCAAATGATTTTTCTTATAATAATTTCTCACCCTACCCATACACATGGCTGGTTCTGGAATTGTAATCCTCACCTTCCCCTTATCCGTGGTTCCAAAAATTACAATCATGATACAAGTACAATACATGCAAATATTTACAGGTTGAATGAGAATCCATCCCTATCTCCAAGCAAAGATAAATCTTATTTTCCTTTCAGTTTCTTACTTCAACAGAGGTACCCTTTGGTTTTCTTAAACCAGATAATGCATATTCTAGAAGCTGCCTTGGCATCCCAAGGGGAGGTATATCAACATACCTAGTATGATCTCACAAGTGGGGTTTGAGAATGGTAGTGTGTACGCAGTCTTGCCCCGATGTTGTGAAGGTAAAGAGGTTCCTTTCAATAGACCCTCAGGCTCAAGTAAAGCATAATAATAACAAGTATAGAAAGGAAATACAGTAGTGAAGAAGCCAAGGTAAAAATAAAGTAGAAGAGAGCAATAGCAACAACAAAAACAACAGGTGGTAGTAAAACAAAGAATAAGATAGTAGAAAAGTAACAATTGGAACAATACTGATAAGGAAAACTAGTCAATGTTCGACTACCTATCAACCTTTTACCCTAATCCTCGACCTCCATACCCTCTTATCTAAGATCATGTACGCAGTAAGTTACACGTGTGTCATATCTTATCTAATCACCTCTCGCACTACTTCTTAGGCCTACCTCTACCTATCCTCATACTACCATAGCCAACGTCTCACATCTCCTCACTCGTTCGGAATTTCTTGGTTCCTAATCATATCTTCTCTTTGTATGCCAACACATCCATCTCAACATCCTCATTTTCGCTACTTGCATCTTCCAGACGCACGAATTCTTGACTATGCCCCATGCAACATAATTGGTCTGACAATCACTTTATAAATGTTACCTTTAAGCCTTGGTGGCACATTCTTATCACACAAGACATTGTATACATCGTCGGTCGCCCAATTCCTTGGATTATCGACCTAAACAATAAATAATCCAACTGTTTCTTTACGCATGATGTTTTCCCAGGCTTCTGCTCCGATCAGCTCACTATCCAAATATAAATATAAAATCCCTTTAATACTAGCATCCTATTAACCCCTTCAGACTGAACTAGGCATGTGCAAATCCTATCTACAAATCAAATATGTGGCAGAAGATTTTTTTAAAGAAACATTCCAAAGCTCTTAGACGAATAGAACAACACCAGTATTCAAAAATTAAGTTCACTTAAAAATTTAAAAAGGCATACAAGAAATCACAGAAGCATGAACAATAGATCCACCATTGTAGTTTCTAAGTTATTTGCAGCAACTTATATGTCAAACAATGTATGAGAGCATATACAACTGAGAGATCAAGTAAAGGTAACATAAAAAATCAGTATCTGAGAAAATAGAGCTCAATCACTACAAAGCAGCCAGTCTAAGCTGTTTTCTGATAATGCTCAAAGTTAATTTCTAATTAAAAGGTTATGCAATACCTTCAAGATGAAATATAGCCTTCTGTCCAAGGCGCATCCTATGCTCCTGAAAGACACACAGAGATTTTCTTAAGGAAAGTTTTAAGCTATTTCTTTATAAAACAGCAAATATTAATCCATGCACGAGAAAATTGCAGAAATATCTATACAATAGAAGTGCACATAACCTAATGACTGATTCAACAAAGAATATAAAGCATCCCTTTACAACCCCCAACCCCCCACCCACACACACCCCACTAGGAGACACTGTTGACACGGTAATTATTACTCCTTCTGCCTCAATTTATGCGATATTTTTTCCTTTTCAGTGAGTACCAAAAAGAATGACATCGTTATATACTTGGTAACAATTTAATTATTTTTTTTGAGATAAAGGTAACAGTTTAATTTTAAAACTTCCCATCTAACCCTTAATGAGATGATTTGTAATCACATAAATTTATATGGCTTGTTTTAGACCACAAGTTTCGAAAGTCATTCTTTTTCTCTCAACTCCATGCACAATAAAACACCTTCACATAAATTCGGACGGATGGACTATTTTCTAAACAAACAATTATTAACCCTCACCCAAGTTATAAATTGCTCATATTATTGAGCTTACCTTGATATTAAGATATGTTCTTCTACATATCATAATAGTGTTGTTGATCTTTTTCAAGTAAAATCCAACTCAAATCAAACCACAAACCCCGTTACCTTCATGCATGTATAACCAATATAGGGGTTCTGAGTTCATACATTGACTTGAATCCTAATTATACTTGGTTATAATACTACAGAATGATTGATCATCCAACCCAAAACCATAAGGCAATGGTTGGAGTAGTCCGACCTTTAGAAATTCCTTTGATTCCTTAACCCTCATCGACCTAATATGAAACATTATGTAACTCAATAACTTACATAATGAGCAGCCCAGTTGGACACCTCATGCTTCAACTCTGAATCCAATTTCTTTAATAGTTCGAAAAGCAGCCTCTGCAGTTGAAAGCAGAATCATTCAAACATAAACTTTTGTAACACCTTACAGAGTGAAAGGTGAAGCACCTGGAAAAAAGATCTTACCTTCAAAATAATTTCAGGGGGAATACAATTAGTTAGTAGCTCATATAACTTTCCTCTTACCTCAAATAACCTGTAATAAAGAACATTGCAGTTCAGATAAGGAGGCAAATGTACATTGTGTAGTTGTGCTGTCATAAGCACAATTAAGACCCATGTCTTGTTCAGATTGCCCATGGGAAGTTACCCACCTCCCTCCTTCCTAACTTCGTATGAAAGATGATGATTTCTTTGCATGATTAATAGTTGAATATCTTAAATGATGTGAAAAACAACGTAAGCTCAAAAACACATACAGTTTTCCACTTTTCAACTTACAGTGAGGGTAGAATATTGTTCTTTTTTTATGAAGTTGTTGTGTTGAAAAGCATCAAGAAGATACATAAAGCTTTACAAAGAAAGGTTAAAACTCCAGACACTGCAAAAAACTAATATCATTCTAGTGATTTTTTTTATTTTTTTTTATAAAGGTAACGTTTTGTATATCAATCTTCAGCTCAAAGCTGGTAAGCAAATATTTACAGCATATCCTATATCCACAGGAGTGTGCCTATCAAACAAAAACATAAAGAAAAAGCCAAAACTATCACTAGATCCTCCATCATCTTACAAGGATCCTGGGATATCTACAATAGCCACAGGACCATCTATATACTCTGAACTACACCAATATATCGTTCTAGTGATTCTTGTGCTTGAATATTTGGATTTTGCCTTTCAACTGAACGTTTCTTCTGGCTCTGCTTATTAAAGAGCGTGCAGTTCCGTCTTTTGACATTTTATGGGAAATAGTTGAGGAAATTTGTGATGCAACACTATGCATTATTGGTTGCATCGGAATGAACAAGAAAGGAAATGCTTTAAGGGGGTATCAACCATTGTTCATAAAGTATGCGTTTGTTTGGTGTATCCAAGGTAATGAAAAGGACTTAAAGAATTTTAAGGATCTTTAAAGATCTTGGAGATGGAGACTTCTGTAAATCGATTGCAGCAAATATTCATTCTTTTTGCTTCTTTTTTTTTAATTTTGTTTTGTTTCAGTGAGCTAATTTTTTTTAAAAAAATCCTGGACAACTTTGTGAAGTTTGGATACAAATTGCTTATTGATATGCGACTCGCTCGCTGAATTGTCTGTGGTTTACATTACTGATTTATTAGTCAAATAAGACATTCAGATCCTCAATTTGGAAACTACTTCAGAAACTGAGACAACTTATAACTACTCACTTTAACAGAAGAAAGCAATCAACAAATTCCATGACAAGGATAAATTTCAATATGCCCCCTTTTGACTTCTTACAGCTTCTTTTCTACTTATACGCAAAGGAGTGTCGCCAAGGCTTAAGCCCAAAGCGCAATTACGGCATGCTGTAGTGAAGAAAGGCACAAATGTAGGAAGAAAACATAAATTAATATGTGTAATGTAAGAAAACTAACTATAAGTATGTATGGATTATGGTAAAAATAACTACAATAAGTTAAATAAATGAAGTAAAGGCCCTATCAATCAAGTTTGAAAACCTTTTTAAATTAGATGCAAATTAAGATTCTAAATCATAGAAGCAACTAGTTTTCTAAAACTAATTTCTAATTTCCTATTTCGAGTCACTAACTTCCCCATTTCTAGTCATTTATTACATTACTTGAAACTTAATTTTGCTTTGCTTGCTTTTTTTTATGACAAGGGAAACCCGCAGCCGCTACCCTTTGTGTGCGCACCTAAGTTGCTTGGACTCGGGTGCGGGTATCCGAGACGGATGCGTATCCGAGACGGATGCGAATCCGAGAGTCGGATTCGGTAAAATCCAAATTTTAAGATTCGTGGGTACAAATTCGAGTGTGGATACGGGTGCGGGGATACGGCTAAAATTTTCAATATTATAAAAATATAGTTATATAGATATATTTCAATAACATTATATCTAGTATAATCAAATAAGTGGGATATATAAATATATATATATATATATATATATATATATATATATATATATATATATATAAAAAAAAAAAATTGAATTATACCAAGCATACTAAGTACTAAATAACTGCATAAAATACTACTAAAACTATTTATAAAATATATATAATGATTAATTGCATATTTTGGTACAATTACATACAAAATAAAAGGAGTATAATTGTTAAAGAAGAGAGAGTATTTAATAAACATGAAAAATATAATTTATTTTATAAAAAAGTACACTTATTTTGAGAAACCCTTCGTTTCTGCCTCTTGGAGTTCTTTTTCAAGAAAAATTGAAAAGACCCTGTACTTTTTCACTAAAGATAAAAAAAAAGACTGTTCCTTGTACTTTTTCAAGAAAAAACTCTTCTTTCTTCTCTTCTCTGTACTTTTTCAAGCTTTGTCCTCTTTAGGTCGCCGGAAACTGATTTTTTCTTCCCCAAATCTTTTCTCGGCTCCGGTCAAAGTGTCCGGATCGGATTGACCGAATCCGACACGCACCTCGCACCCGTGCCCGCACCAGTGTCGCGTTGAGACGGGTTCGCTTGCAAATATGAAGAGTCTCGACGAGTTCGCTTGCAAATATGAAGAGTCTGCGCAACATAGGTGCGCACAGGGTAAGACCCCCACTCCTATACAATAGCTCACAAACCACACAGGAGAGGTAACCCGCACTAGGCAATCCCGGTGAGACGAGCTCAACCCAAAAGGCAAACCCCTTGCTTTCGCTGGCAAGGGGTATCGAACTTCAGACCTCCAACATGGGAGTCTCAAGCCCAAACCACTGGGCCACCGAAGGTTATCATGTGAAGTCTTATAGGTTTCTCTCTCAGTCTTTATAACATACTCCTCTCTCAGCACTCAAAAGCCTAGTGTTGTCTTAACTTTAAAATTCCCTTCTCTCAAAGTTGAATCTCCAGTTGTCTTTGAATTCCGTGTCGACCTCTAGTGGCAGAACTAGACATTCAAAGAACAGTTTATAGAATCACGAGCTGAATATTAAATACCCTATTCGTATTGACTGTCAACAGTACCTTTTAGGGCTCTGCTCTTTCATTATGTCTGATGCAATTTCTGAAACATATTGCTCCCAGTCCATCGGAGGTATAGTTTGGTTGTTTGTAAAGGGATACCTTGCACAAATAAACAAGGGATCAGCACGTGCATAAGAAAACTTTGGTGCAAATAATATACCATAAACTCAGAATTACAGCTTAAACTAGCAAGAAACTAAAATAAATCAGTATCCAGCAGTTAAAGGGCTCAACTGTTGAACACGGCAAGACTCAAATGTCAAAACTGCCCTCCTCAGATTCCTATTTGACTTTTCCACAATGCGGGCTGCAAAACCCTGTGGAAATTGAAGTCCTTCCTTTTTGGCAATAAATTCCAAAACACTAACAATCTGTCAAACAAAAAAGATTAACAAGAAACAGTTAGAAATGCAATGAATAATCAAAGGACCACATGTCAACAATTCTTTGCTACATGACTGACAAGGCCGTATATATACTTTGATTCAGAAAAATTCTTATGGCTTACAAGAATCAAAAACTTCCTGATGGTCCCACACCAAAGTCAATGAAGCATTAGGTCAAGTAGAGTCGCAGGTCCTAAAGCAACCAGGCTTTAGTCTAGTAAGAGTGCAGCACGTGATGTGTAGATTAGGTTCAAGGGTTTGAACCCTGCTGCGGAAAAAGTCATGGTATTTAAGTGGAGAAGGGTAAGGTGGATCAATTATTCAATGAGCTTCGAACAAGGCCCACTGCCCTTCAAGGATTTCTCAATTATGGGGGGAAAATGTCACTGGAAAAAAAAACATGCTTTATGGTCCTTCAGTTGACGTATTTTCTAAAGTTAAAAATTTAATCTTATAAACGTTTCCTGGACAACTAGAACATGTCAGTGGAATAACTCAAATTAGCATATCCGTAATTAATCAAAAATAAACTAAAATAAGATCAATACATACTTAAGCAAATGCTCCTATATTTTTTTTACTTTTTTTGAAAATTAATTAAATTACAACAAATGTTCTTATATTTAATCCAAGTATAACCAAAAATAATTAATTGTAAAGAAAATTTAAACAAACTCATGTGGCAATTCTACAAATAACTACTGCTCTCGTACTGTGAAATGTGTTCAAATGTTAGTGTTGAACTGTGTGATGATCTCATCTAAAAGTTTAAGCTGTTAGAGAAGTCACACTATTATTTATTTAGTGTTACATCTATAACACACCCTCTCATGTGCAGACTGCAGACTTGATTCTTTTTTCATGAGCCAAGCACGTGGATATTACTTTTAATAATGGGTGATGGTGAGACTGACCCAGGACCTGTGCGTGCTCTAATAAATGTTGAAGTTAGTGCCATCTAATCTAAAAGCTTAAGCAATTAAAAAGAGCACACTTTTATTATTTAAGTATATCTCCAACATTTAGTTGTTCTAGTTACTCTATTCACTAGATGAGTCTCCATCTTGTTTCAAAGGCACAAATTGGTATGTAAGACCAAAGACTGCTCAAACTACGTTCAAGGATGTATAGCACCCTTTGCTCAAAAAGTGCCTTTTCCTGTGGTAAACGAATAGCCAAAGCAGTTGAAATGGCATTTCCAATCCTCCATGTCTAAGCAAGCACAACAGTTAACTTTACATAGCACCTTTTTTGGTGAGAATGAATGTCATTACAGGGAAATTCTCACATGAAATAAACCCTGGAGGAAAGACCAGATAAACACACTAGTCTAATGCAAGCCTGAACCCAGAAGATGCAGGCAATTGTTAAACAGCACATACACTTCTACTCTTGATCTTGAAGTATGAACACCAGAAAAAGAAAATAAAAGAAGACAATGTTGTAATATTACCCGTGGGACAAACCAGAAAGATGGTGAAAGAAAATATATCAACAGTCAGACAACTGAATTTCACTGACCTCTTCCTCCATTGGTGCATTTATTCGCACATTAAGGCATCGTGAGCGAACTGCTTCGGTGACCTTTGAAGAACTGTTGGAGCAAAGAATCAGGCGACATGATGCACTGTACTTCTCCATTGTTCTTCGAAGAGAATGTTGTGCTTCTCTTGAGAGCTTGTCAACTTCATTTAGCACTAAAACTAATATTTACCAACATGATATCAGCTAGGTAGCTTTTACAGCTACTAATGAACAAATTACAAATAATAGAAGATATTTACACAATGCTGGTGGCAAATAATTGAAATTCCGAAATAATATCTCAAAGTTGATAAGGCATTTCAATATCTATTTTGAATTCCTCAGCTTAACATAGAGAAATCACTATAGAATATCAATCTTCTTGTCCTATTAACCTTTGGCATGATATATCACATGAAATGCTTCTTTTTTATAAATTATCTATAACAGATCATATTATTTTCCTTATCAAAAGACAGATGACGGATTTTGTTGTTTTTCATTTATTCATACAAAACATACCTAGTGTAACCCCACAAGTGGAGCCTAGGAAGGGTAGAATGTATGCAGATACCCCTACCTTGGGATGTAGTCAGGTTGTTTCCGATAGACCCTCGGCTCAAGGAAAAGAAACTCAAAGCAGTTCGAAAAACAAATGACAGAAGTGAAGAAGAAGCCATGGCAAAATACCATAGAAAGCACGACAAAGAAGTCTGAAAAAAGGAGCAACTACAACAAATAGTACTATGATCAAAGTCTCTAGAGAAGAAGGAGGTCATCTCCTTCCACTAAGCTCTATCGCGGGTATTGTTAGACCTCAGGGAAGATGCCAACAGAACAAATCAACGAGAGAACCCTGTTTCTCTCGTTCTACAGAATATGTCTTAAGAAGGAAAAAAAAATTCAAGAACTTGCCTGGTTGGTTCCATTACGAAATGGGTGCACTTACGAGGCAATCAGAAATTGTGTTGTTAATGAATGGGAAGTAGCAGATGGGTTGAAAATTATGCAGCTGAGAGACACCAAAACCTTATTTCGCTCTGCTAATGAGGAGCAGGCAGTGAAGACACTTCCGGGAGGAAGGAGATGGTTAGCTAGCAACTTCTGTTGGAAAGGTGGATAGAGCAAGATGGGTGTGTTGACACAAGATTCTTCGGCAACACTATGATAGTAAATCTGGTGGGCCCTCCATTCCATCTTTGGAGTGTTGATCTATTCAAAAAGGTAGGGAAGATACTTGGTGGAATGGGTATGAAGGTGTTGCTACACCATCTTTCCGACTTGCTAGCAAGTTGAAAATGTTAAAAAGAAATATGAGGAAGTGGAGCAAGGAGATGTTTGGGATTGTGGCAGTTAAAATGAGGGAATTAGAAAATGAGGTGGACAACAAAGAATGTGGAAGGGATGAACGCATTAGAAGATAGGGAGAGAATTAGGAAGGAGATGGCGAAAAGGTAGCTCGCTGCTTTAGCGGTTGCTTAAGAGACTAGTTGGAGTCAAATATCGAGGATATTGTGGCTGAAAGATGGGAATTCTAATACAAACTTATTTCATAGGGTTGTCATAGCAAATAGGATGAGGAACTTAATTGAATCTCTAGATGTGAATGGAGAGGTGTATGAGAAGGATGAAGAGGAAGTGAAGGGAGCCATTGTAGTATTTAGTCAATTAAGGAAGGGGATGAGGGAGCGGTTGGAAAGGGGTATAGATGAAGAAGAAGTGCGGGAAGCGGTGGCAAGTGATGGATTCACTCTAGCTTATTTCCAACAGTGTTGGGGGTAGTTAGAAGTGAGTTGATGGAGATCATTGCAGAATTCCAAGATACTAGGAGTTGGGGAGAAGTCTTAATGCATCTTTCATGACCACTGTGCCAAAGAAGGAAGGAGCAATGAATATAAAGGATTTTAGACATATTAGTCTGATAGGAAGCATTTACAAGATTATTTCTAACGTGCTTTCATATAGACTAAAAAAAAGATTTGGGATAAGACAGTGTCTACTTGTCAGAATGCTTTTGTGGAAGAAAGACAAATTCTGGATGCAGCTTTGGTGGCAAATGAAGTGGCTAATTTAGAAAGACGAAAGATGACTCATGTACTTGATGTAAGTTGGATCTTGAGAAAGCTTACGATCATGTGAGTTGGGATTTCCTTCATCAAATAATCTTGATGATGGGTTTGGGGGACGAGTCAAGGAGATGGATCAAGTTTTGCTAGAAAGAGTTGCTTTTACATATTTAATCAGTCAAAGTTGTTAAGACTCTTTTTAATAAGTAGAAACTAGACTAAGTTGTTGAGTCACCTTTAAACCCCTTTTTCCCTTTCGTGTCAATTGGTCTATTCTTGGCCATTTCTTTGATTATCTCTTGAACAACGTATCTGTCCTGAAATCCGGCATCACTTGGATTTAATTCCACATGGTGAGTGCTTGACAATGTTGTGAGCTCCACATCAATTGTCCGAGTACCAGCCTGAGAAGAAAACCCATAAAGAGAGATCAATGCAAGAAAACACTCCTTGCTTTTTTCCTTTAGCCAAATGTCCCTCAGAGATCACATTTCCCCAAACTCTTAAATATCAAATTTCTTGCAGTTTTGACAGATAGATTAGAGGTATACTGGCAGAAAAGCCTCTCAAATGCAAAAGATAATTAGATATTGTTAATTAGTAAATAATGTACTAAAATAGTTTTATGAATAAGTACTTTAATTACTCAGTTCCAGACATCAACTGAATTAGAGTAGTGCTGAAACTGATAAAAGGTTCTGTTTTATTTTGTGATAGACATGGGAAGAGCATATGAGGAATCAGAGAGGTTCTCATGTTTTTAACACTTCAGTCCAGGTCATTTTAACTAGCACAATTTCATTTGAACTTAAAAGTTAATGAAAATTGTCTGTTTACATATTGCCTAAACTTTCTATTCTTTAATACTCAAATTCACACAATATGTTGCTGACAAACAGTGAGAAAATATTTATACACACGTGACTAAATTAAAACTGGAGAAAGAGAAACACAAGAATTTTTTTAAGAAAAAAAGGAGAATGTAAGTCTTCAGTCTCATTGTATTTCCTTTCTTTCTTTTTGGAGCAACATGGCAAATGTACATGGATACTCACAATGTTGAGCCCATGATTTACTTAATTAGTTCTCTACACAACCAGTAAGAACTTTTAATGTACTCTGTGGTACATGATAGCATACTCTCAATAAAATAAAGTTCAATAAACAATATAAAGAACAAAGAAAAGAAGAGATGGATTCCAATTGCAATTAATCCTTAATCATAGAAGTCACCAGTTGTTATCACTTTGACCAAAACCAGATCTTTATCAATAGCTCCACATTTTTGCAACACAAAAAATATATTAACTCTACGTCCTTGCATATTATGTTGCGAGTACGCATGCTCTCTCTATGTTTGATGATAAGTTATGTACTTTATTCTTAAAGCAAATACACATTAATATTGATTTTCTACTATTACATGATCGTCACTGAAGCTGACACCAATAACAATCATGAATTGTTGCTACAAAAAATATGAAGGTATGAAGAAGATTTTATATCCAAGCTATTGACCCTTTTTTTCTTTGTTTTAATAAATCCAAGTTATTTATATTACTGCTACATGAAGAAGATGATAGCTTTACAAGAGAAGTACAGTGCTATAAATCAAATCACCAAAAATCTAACCAACTATCTATAAGAGTAGGTACATATGTTGTGCACCAAAAGTTTAGAAGGAACAAACTAGAACTATTCTTTGTCGCTTTTTCTTTGAATATGAGTGTGTATGTGTAAGTTCAATATTAAGCAGCTTCCACTGTTTTTATGCATTTTACTTTTAAAAAGGGCAATTAAAGTTACAATATTTCTTCTTATATATTTGAGAAAGAAAAAAGGAATAAATTGATGTCAATATGTATGCAACTAATAAGAATGCAGATATACAAAAAATTCACATTGACATACTTGCATTCCAAAAGAAAAAGAAATTCAAGGAAAAGCTTACATCAACTTTCCAAATCTTGTTCTCAACCTTAACCTGCATAAGTTTTCCAAACATAAATTTCAAATTTTTAGAGAGAGGGAGAGAGAAAAAAAAATGAATTAAAGAGTTACCTTGTCAGCACTTGGACCAAAAATCTGTCTAAGAAGTGCCATAATGAGAGTTTTCTTTCCTGAACCGGAAGGGCCGTAAAAGAGGAGATGAGGACAATCTCCCTCTGAGACCTAATAGTAATAAGGGTGATGAGTTTGAGTATGAAAGAATTGACCTAATAGTAATAAGACAGATATTTTACCAGTTTACGAAGATTTTGAGCAACATCCTGATGTACAATAACTTTGTCTAATGTTTTAGGGCGGTACTTGTCAATCCACAACATTTCCACTATAGTTGAAGAGAAATGCAGATATCAACACTGTGAATTTTGATTGTTCTTTGTTAATACAGACAAACACAAAAAGGGAAAAAAAATAACTCAAACAACGCACCGTAATGACTCTTGACAAAGATGAATGATGAGAAAGTGACCAGACTGAACAGTCGAAAATTGTCGACGACAAGGACAGCTGCAACGGTCGAGCTCCACTGTAGAGATTTGGGGATTTTTACATTTACATTAGCGATTTTAGTTTTACTGTTGATTTGGGTCAATTCAATTTGGCCCATTAATTTATAAGTGCGTAATCCCTTGAATGAATAAGGCAGCCTATTTTAATTAATTTTGGTTTTTCAAATTAACCTATTTAAAATAGCCAAAAACCAAAATACAGAATTTTTAGGATTCAAAATTGAAATCCACCAATAAAAACCAAAAAACCGGAATTGAAATTATAAAAAAATTAGTTCGGTCGGTTTTTTCGGTTTGAACCATATTATACCCAGGCCTAGCTATAAGAATTATTTATTAAGATAATTTATTTAAAGCTACTAAATTATTCAAGACGGTAAATAAAAATGGTTCGATTAAAAATATACAATTTCTTACATGTTTCTCAATTGACCTCTACAAAATAAATTTTTAAGTTATTATCTATTAAATGAATTACAAATTAATGAAAAATTAATTTTATTTTTATTATAAAACTTAACCAGAAAAAGAAAATATTAAAAAGATTATGCAAAGCGGATTGAAAACGAAAAAAATTATTATGCCGAGGGGTCGAATTAAAAAATTTGCAGGTTAAGCTTAACCCACCCACCCCGCATCGGCACCCGTTGTCATCTCAGGGCGAGATGGTGGATCTACTATTTGAATTTTTATTATTTTTTCATTTAGAGAGCTCCTCGTGGATGATTTTGAAAATGAAAGCATATATACTCCATCTTAAGATCGTTTACTTGAAATTGGTTATACAACTTATTTCAAAGTTTAATAGTACTTGTGGCTTTGGTATGGAAAAGTTCTTGATAATGAGCAATTTTTCCTGTAATATAGTGCAAATTTGAACTAGTCAAATTCTAATATAGATATCAAACACCGAATAAATTGATTTTTTTTTTGTTAGCATTAGTATTGGGCAAAAGGGTCTGGTGGACCCTTGTACTTGTATGTGTTTGTATTGTGAACCCTTTTACTTGCTCCTTTGTCATTTGAACCCTTGAACATATTGAAACAC
Organism: Solanum commersonii; assembly: GCA_029007595.1. Lineage (NCBI taxonomy): Eukaryota > Viridiplantae > Streptophyta > Magnoliopsida > Solanales > Solanaceae > Solanum > Solanum commersonii. Next base: position 91,345 of record JAJTWQ010000116.1, read on the forward strand.
AATATTTTAAACACTATTTTTACTTGGCATCCTATGTGGCAGCTACTATCAAAGTGCATGTAACACACACCTATTAAGAGCGTGAATTGGAAAAGGGTCTAACAGTCACATTAGGGCTTAATATAGCCATCATCTTCCTAGTTGGATCTAACACCATTGTTGGACAGAATTTGAGGTTTCCTTGGCCTTTTATTTTTTTTTATCTTTTCCCCTAAATTTCTTCTCTATTGTTTATTGTCATTATACTGCTCTCTTTATTATGAAACACGTCATGGAAGGCAAACACTACTATCAAAACATCTTACACTAACATTAAGCATAAAACAAAGCAAGATTTTCAAAATTTTCCAACAAAATCAATGTAATCGACTAAAACCCAAAACCAAACAAAGACACAAATAGAAGATCGAATCCAAATTAAACAACAAATAAATTCGAAAATAAATTGAAAAAACTACCTAGATAAGTTGAAAAACAAACAAAAACAACAAAAAAACACTCAAATAATGTTCAACATTGACCCCTATTTCAATCATCCACCACTCAAATGACCCATGTTTCAGATCCAAACCAAACACAAACTTACTGTCTTCCTCTCATCCTCTTCACCTTCTCTGACCAAAACACCTTCATTCTCACCACCTCCGACAAGTTTTCAACCAGCAGCTATAAGCGAGAACCAACAACAACAATAAAAATACCAAACCAACTCCGCCAATAAGCCTCAACCTTCCTAACGCCGCTAGCCCCGAGCTTCGGCAAGATTGTGAACAACTAGAAACAATCAGACCATCCAACAGACCCCCACTCTTCCATAGGCCATCGGTCACCACCAAAACCCTAATCCAATAAAATTCAAAATCAACTCCGAACTCCGACGAGATTGTGAACAATCAGAAATCATGCCAACATTTTTTACTTCAATTGAAAGAGTAGAAGAAGTAGGAAAAAGGAAAAGGTAAGGAAGATGAGAAGAAGAGATGAAGTGAAATTGTGGGGATGGAGACAATTACAGCAAAAAGAAATAAAAATTGGCAAGAAAAGTGTTGCTACATTAATCTAATATAATTAAAGGAAAAATGATGTGGAGTGATTATATATATGTGTGTCAATTTATAATTATTTTTAAAATTATGCGTCGGGCATTTGTGATACACACACAATTGAGTAGTAAAAAACGTGTTTAAAATGTTGTGTTTCAATGGGTTCAGGGGTTCAATTGACAAAGGAGTAAGTAGAAGGATTCACAATACAAACTCATACAAGTACAAGGGTCCACCAGACGCCTTAGTATTGATTTGATTTTGATTTGAGCTTTATTAGAGTTACTAATTTTATCTATAGATTATAATATTTATTGGACCATTCAAAATTCTAAATCTCAAATATGAAATAATATCTTAAAAGATAAAAACTATGAAAAATATAAGAAATATTTATAAATTATATCAAAGTAAATACTTTTATGTATAAAATAAATTTAAAAATATATATATATAATATCGGGTTGGTTTAATCTCAAGTTGATTTTTTTAAAGTTAAAACCAATCAACCCAACCCAAGTATAGTCGGGTTTTTTTCAATACATGACCAAGTCAAATCAAACTACTAGTTAGTTTTTTTTTCTGATTTGACTCAATTTACGATTTGATTCGATTTTCGATTTGGTTTTGTTGCCCCTATATCCTACAAAGGCTCCTTCAACATCCGAGGTTCCTTCACTTCCTCATCTGCATTCCCAAAGTAAAATGCTGATATGAGTGGGAAAAGGAAATTTTTCTTTACCTTTAAATTACTTCTAATTTAAAACAGCAAAAGCAACTAAAGTTACAAAATTTCAACCTATCTTCTACGTATGTTCAAATGATCTATTCACTGGTGGCGGAGCATAGTGGCGGAGGGAATCAAGACTGCCAAAAACATACGAAAAGTATGTCAAAAAATAGAAATAATAACAAGTCAAAATGTTTGTAACCAATTTACATTATCGAACAAAAAGGACTACATCCCCCTTAACAATTAGTAATAGGAATTTAGAATGAGCAAACACATGTGTATGCACACGTATGGTTAACCTGCAGAGGATACAGGAGGTCGAGAACGTGGTAGGAGGAATAATGGGGACAGAAAGGAAGAACAGTGAAACGGGGAACAATAGAGGGATGCTGGAACCGTAACCACAAAAAGAAGGGAGTTGGGAACCAATTAATCATGAGTTTGGGAGACAAGGGAGAAAGGATGGGAAATGGTGGATTATGGGCAGTGAAGGGGCCATACTATGCCAATTGATGGGTGTTAAACAAGGCAAAAAGGACTATTATATTTCCATTACAACACTATTAATCAGTTATATTTGGAGAAACATGTTATGTTTGAATATTTCATGAAGTTGTGTGTTTGAATGTAAAGCAGGCTGGTGTTGTTAGTATATTAACTTCAAATAGGATTTCAGTGACACGAAATCTAGAAAATAATGACTGATGGAAATCTTACCTACAGTTTTGAGGAACTCGCCATGATAACGCTGATGATATCTTTTGTGCTGGTGGTAATGACAAGAATTTTCTCCAGTCTTGAAGAAGGATTCTAAGATCGTGAAGTTTGCTTTCCAGCCCAAAACAGCAATTAGCATGCATTGTACATACTTCACTCAAATTTTTGCTTGGTTCACAAAATCCACCAAAGTATGCAGTGTCCAAGAATCTCATTTTGAGATCAATATCCCTAATGAAAGAATCGTTCTTGATATTGTTAAGAACATCTTGATCATGCAAACCTAGATACGTCTCTCGTGACGAATACCAGTACTTATAAAATTCAATTGATCTGTTATTTGACCTCACATGATTGAAACCACCATTAGGTCTATTCCCCACACCCTCTGGTTTGCCTGAGAAATGATCACATGCTATCTGAAAGTCTGCATCCTTGTAAAAGTGAGGAAATGGATCTCTGAACCACATAACATCGGCGTCCTAGCAGATGGAAACAACTAAAATGTTAATTATGGAACTTGTTTGCCAGCTAGATACACAATGTAATAGATTTACTAAACTACATAGCATCATAAATTGTTCAATATATTGAAGTCCCAATAAGCTGAATTTTATTTTTTTTGGCAAGTAAACAATCGTGTTTATCACCAAATCAGTATCTTTACAAAACCACAGCCAAGCAACACATTGACTGTCTAAAGTAATAAAAAAAATGGAAAAAACACCTGTTAGAAAAGACAAAGCAGAATTATTGAAGAAGCAAAAAGTGATTCTTCAACAAGACAGTACCAATAATGCAAAAGGTGAGCATGTACAGTGTATATCAAGTGGTATGTACAGCAGAATTCATTCCACTGCTCTTCCAAATTTAGTTAATCAGAATGAGAGATGATCAAAAAGAACTAAAAAGGAAAGGTGTAACCAGATAATAGGAACTTAACATATATAAATTCTATATTAGTAGCTACATGTCTCGCTTAAAAATCCTGTAGGCGTGCATCACTCATCAGTTTGTCGATTGATACTTTAGCAACGTTCCAATGTGCTAGCCATCTTGCTTCAGAAGAACAATGAGACCCTAAAAGAAACACTATCTACAATCTAAAACACCTAAAACACTGGCCTTTGTTAATAGTACTTAGAAAGTGATTTATAAGGAGATCTCACAAAAGCCTCGAATCTTGTCAGATCAAGTTCACAATAAGACTACATGTTCACATTTCATCAGACTCCCATTAAAGTTGATCTTTATAATCATGCATATTTTTTCTTAAAATTTCAACATGGAAACATCTCAAAGTGGGAAAGAAACTTTTTTTTCTCTAGTTCTATATCTAGGTAGTTTTCAAACAAGAAAGAGAGAGACCTCTATGTAATATCTGGAAATGAAAGCCATTGGAATATTAACTAAAATTTGGTCAAGAAGTGGCTCCAAATTATGTATATTTCACATAACTATACCAAGTTAGTCCAAAAATATAGAGCATAATACAGATGGTAGTTAGTCCAAAAATATAGAGCATAATACAGATGGTTCTCTCGGGATCATGTATTTTTGGATTTATGGCATGCCTAACCCAAGTAATGGTAAATCAGAAACAAAAGATATGAGGCCTTCATTTCCTGTCCTGCTTTTTTCCTAAGAAACAAGTGGAACAAACACAGTTTGAAATAATAGCTATCGTGCTAGATAGCCAGAATTTTAATTATGAAACAATTGAATTGAAATTGTAATCCATGAAGACAAAGTTGTAGACGGTACCAAAAATAAAGAAAATTAACTCAAGCAATAGAAAGTATACAGTGAAGACGAAGTTGTATCCCATTTCAAGCACCACCCTCAAATAGTCGATCGTTCTCCACATCATCTTCAAGTAGTCAGGGAACATGAAATAGGCTTCCTTTGAAAGATCAACCCCTTGAGTAACTAGTGCATAGCAATGACTATGTAAAGCCAAGCATCTTGAGAATGCCTTCTCATCAAGAGCAATAATCACTAAATGATTCAAAAGCTGACGGGTTTGATCTCCGATCCTAAAACTTTCAAGAAACAGATCAAGAACTGAACTAGGAGCAGCCCATGCTTCATTCAAAGTTGTTATGATCACCGTTTTATCCTCCATAGTTGCGTTCTTCAACACTTTCTCAAGCATGTACTCTTCCGTATCCTACAGAAGATTTGGAATTTAAGCAAGGAAACTAATGTATTATGTGTTATATATGAGATTATAACAATAATAAATATAAATGGTCAGTCCGCGCAAGTTTTTTCTTAATTCACATTTACACTATGAAAAGACAGTTAATTTTGCATGAAAAAAAAGTACTCTTACAAAAGAAACTCAAAGAAATACTCAATTTTCTCTTAATCCAGTAAATCAATCAACTTCGCATCAATCTTAAACTAGTGGGGATCAGCTCTAATTTTTTTTTAAAAAAGTAGGACAGCTCAGTGCACAAGCATCCTGTGTTAGACCAGGGAAGGACTGCACCCCTAGTGGAGATCAGCTCTGAATCCTCTAAATCAAAACTGGCCATTTCATCTCATTTCAGCTCTATGAATCCACTAAATCAGATTGACCCTATTTAAAATGTACTTTTTAAATCTATGCAACAGAATTGCAAATTTTCGTATAGTTTTTGAATATGTAAACTGTAATGTTTTGAAATACTGAGTTGATGAAATTCACTTTAGCTTAAAAAATTAATCAAATTGACGAAATGCAGGAAGTAGTGATTTTTTTGGCGAAATTTCAAAGTCCTTCAACAACAGCAAACCTAAGTGAAAACTCGGGAAGAAGAATGATGGATCCTCACCGAGTAAGCCGCGGTGGACACATTATCGGTAGGGAGAAAGAAGGATGCGCGTGAGGTGAATGAGGCGGGGATCCTAAAACCAATGCTTTCACCAGCTCTGTAAAGTACGAAACAAGAGAAAGAAACAAAAAGCAATACAGTAGCAATCCGGCGAACAATCAAAACGGAATTTCCCACAGCAGTGCTACTGCTAGTACTACTAATCGCCGCCGTTGCCGTCGTCGTTGTAGTACAGAAATCAGTTAACATCTCCGGCGAAAATGCGGCGGTGGTGGATTGACGGTGACGGTGACGGTGGCGGTAGTGACGGGCGAAGGAAACGAGCGTTACAGAAAACAGGGAAGGAGAAGCGGAAAAAGTGAATGCAAATTTATATTATATGTATTTATTTATGATAAGTTTAATTTAAGTTTGGCTAACCACTTTTCAACCGCGCGCTTTCTCGAAAAAGACGTACACTGACTAAGTTGCATGCAATTACTTTGTTTACTTTATATTAATTATACTACTTAATCTTTATTATACTAATTATCTTTGTTAATCTTTGGACAACAAACTTTCAATAACATGAAATAAAAGTAAAAACTTGCACCCTATCCTAATTTTCAAGTTTCATATATGAGTTATCGGGTATAAGTTTCTTACCTAAACAATTTCAAAACACAACTCAGCTTTCAGTTATTCTCTTTTCCTACTTGAAATATCACCCATAAGGAAAAAGAAATAATTGCGGTGTATTTTTATATGTAATTGGTGATAGATTAGGTAGGGAACTCGTATACATAATAATTCAGGTTGGAACTCATGATAGTTCAAACATGAAACTCGAAAAAACGAAACACTTTAGTTGTAAATCTTTTCAGCTGCCAAAAACAATTCAAACTCTTAGTAAAGTCTATACCTGATGATGACAAGATAGATAGTGCATGCAGTTACGACACCTAATGATGATGCAAAAATAATAAATCGCTACACTGCAAGGCGAGGCGCTGAAAGAGCGAGTTAACAAACAACAACTAAACATGTGTTAAATAAGTCGGGATCGACAATATGAATCTTACTGACCATGTTTTCTTGTCTAAATTCATCTCAAACCAACATTATACTAAACACAAATAAAAATGAAAAGTACTAGAAGTTCTCTAATACTCTTCCTACTAGCATAAGAATCTCTACTAGCAAAGTAACAAAAACGGACAGAAAATTTCAAATATACGTCCTGTTCTTGAAGAGACCGTTATCTTTTCTTCTTATTCGTCTCTTTTGTATCCGAGACTAAGGCCTTGATGCAGAGTCGAGGCTTTGTGGTAACAAGTGCTCGTGGAAGAACTGATACACCAACTATGGCTGTCCTATCTGGTACTCCAGACAGTGGAAGTACCTCAACAAGCACACAGATCTGCAAAAGAGAAGCTATTTTCAGTACATTAAAGATACAGAGGAAGTAAAACGCTTATAAATTGTCACTGACGACAAAATAGTTTTGACCTCTGGATCTTTCAAATCCACTATCGAATCTGGGAATACTTCTTTCACTGCTGCTGCTACGACGCTAAAGCATTTGTTGCGATCCAACAAAGCAAATATATCAGGATCACTGGAAGTGTTTCTTAGATTCTTCATCTCGGTTTCTTCAATCCCTCTCCTGTTATACCCAACTGCAAACTATAATGTCATTAGTTCTACAAGTTATATAAGAATGATCGACCCACAGAGAGCAGAATGCTTTGAGCTACTGAACATACTACTCAAATTCAATTCGATGTAATAGAAAAAAAAATAGGTTGAGCTACTGAACGTAATACTCATGTAAGAGAACTTGGGATTAGCTGGTACCACAAAGTTACAATAGACAAGATTTACCTTAACAGAGCTTCCAGTCTCCTTCTTCCTATTTTTCATAAACTGCTCAACAAGCTTTGTCACAATCTTCTTAAGTTCCTTCTCATCTAAACAACATGTACCTTGAATTGGTAATATCCGATTGCACCAACTGCATAACATGATAAAAGTCATGATCGTCTTAGTTTCTTCGGTATTAGAAATAATCTTCGAGACAAGAAAGGATAGAAAGATAAAAAGACAATTGTCTCCTACTATAATGAGAAATACCACAAACATAACCACATAAAGCAATATTACATGTAGATAAGAGCTCAAAAATTGATCGAGAGCAACTCACAGAGGAGACTTCAATATTCCAGATTCTAGGGATTGAAAAATCTGTGAAACGATGTCAACAACTGCTGGAGACTTGTCAAATGGAAATTTAAAGAGAACTGATCCACTTCTGGTTATAACTAAACAAGTGAGAGAATGTCACTTTTCTCCATAGAAGTACCAGATTCTGCATGGGGAAAACAAAGAACTGTTTGACACTTCCTAGTATACCTTTGCATCAGCAAGTCCACACAGATAAAAACACTACAACATACCCAGTGTAGTCCCAAAAATAGTGGAGGGTAGAGTGTGTGCAAATTTTACCCCTACCTCAGAGGTAGAGAGGTTGTTTCAGATAGACCTTCCGCTCAAGAAAAAACAATCAAAAGCAATCCCGAACTAAAAGTAACGGAAGTACAAGAAACAACAGATAATAACAAAAACAACAAACAATAACTAAACAGAAACTACAACAAAACAATACGATAATTGAGGTACAAGGAACAACACATAGCAACGGCAATCGAAGGACAAGAAAATATAGGGGCAATACAACGACTCTAATATGAATGGACAGCAAGACAACGCCCTGCTTCCACTAACTTATTTGTGTCATACACACCCTACTATCAACACTAATAAAAAAAGTCCACAGATATCAAAATGTTGAAGAAGCATTAATACCCGAATTCACATGTTCATTAGTTGCAGCTTCTCCTGATTCTTTACATTATTCATTAGCATCATCCATGCATGTTTTCTTTCGCTTAGCATCATGATTTGAAACAATATACTGACAGGCAAACGACAACAACTATATTTAGTATTATTTCCAACACAAGGGTCACACAGATAATTTAACACCAACTTATAGGTGCAACACAAAATAACATGGATATTTAATGGAAACTTAAAGATCATTTGAATAGAAATGAATAAGGTTTCCACACCCAGCTGTAAGTCACCAGAAAGGTGCATATTACAGATCCAATGGAAAAACAAAATCAAAGGTCACTTGTCCAAAACTTTTTCCAAAACAAAATAAATAAAAGAATTGAAAATACCAACAAAAAAAAGGTAAACAAATAACCTTTTCAAGGATACCTATAGCTTCTTTCGTTGCACTTTTTTCCCTCTCTGAGGACAAAAGGAAAAAACTCTTAGGAATACCAAGGTGTAAACAAATACTCCCTCCGTTTCAAAAATAGTGGTCTGGTTTGACTTGGCACGGAGTTTAAGAAATTAAAGAAGACTTTTGAATCTTGTGATCCTAAATTAAAGTTATGTCAAATTTACAAAATTGCCCTTAATCTTGTGGTCTTAAACATGTCACGTGGAAAGCTAAAAGTAAAATGTTACCAAAAAAGGAAAAAGGTCATTCTTTTTGAAATAAACTAATAAGGAAAGGAGGCCATTCTTTTTTAAACAAAGGGAGTAAACTTTTTTTGTATTATGACATGCTACACTATAAACATCAGCTCTGTTTATCAGGCAAGTAATGGAGTTGTTCACTTATCCATTTTAAGAAATAAGTTCAAAGTTTAATAAAAAAAAATCCTACCTTTGACTAAAATCCGACACAAGTTTTGACCTTTTAGTCATAGAGCACTAAAGACACATTTTTGTTTAATAATTGTGGTGTCTGGATCAGCTTTTGCGGACCTCAACTAATTCCAAGGGATACCTCCTACCAACAATAGTAATAAGGTAACTCTATCCACCAAGACAAGGGCATATGGAAGAAATCACCTAACATTTTCTTTCTTTGCTGGGATTTGAACCCGAGACCTCATGAGACACATTCTTTATCTAAGGCAAAACACATCGATAGTCCCTTAAACTTGCCAGTTAATTTCATTTAGACACTCAAACTACAAGTTGTTCCGATTGAGAACCTAACTAGATGATGACGTGTTCCTACACTTCCAACTTAAAGTTTGGAAAAACTTTTGCGCATGTTGTCAAGCGCCCATTCCATAGATAAATCAACCACTTGAAGCATCCCTCAGTTATATGCATTAGTCTCAATAAGCCATAAAACCTCATGTTTGTTCAAATTATGCTGATTTGTTAAATTAAAGTAGGTGATATATTATAGTGGTTAACTTATCTATGTAATAGGCAGTTGAGAAAACGTGAAAAAAAAATCCAAAATTTGAGCCGAAAGTGTCTAACTAAGTATATTTTACAATTTTCTCTTTGAGAATAGTAGATATTTTTTAATGAGTTTCATACTAGGAGACAAAAGCACACCAACATAACAGTGTAACCAACAAGCTCCACAAGTTGCTTAACTTCATGAATTTAAGATAGTTTCGCTTTCTCACCTCTTCTATGTTCTACAAGCACTCAAACATTCTAGCTCAAGGTCCATTCCGTCTTTAGGCCCAAACTAATGCCATGTGTCAAGTGACATGGCAGTCCTGTCAAATTCAAGGCCAACAACATAATGTCACATGTTCAAAAGATGTGGCCCAAAAACGAAGCCCTTTAACTTTGAGCAAGTGGTACCCAACTAACAACTGGTTTTTGAAGAAATTTGCACAATAAATACTTGAAGAGGGTACCTAAAAGTAGCTTTTTAACAGACAAATACTACCACATAAACCTTTTCAAAGTTTAAGCATCTGCTAAAAACAAAAAGAATAAAGAGAAGTGGACACATCTTAGCTAGAAAGGTTACATTATTTTCCAGTGTAAGAAGGAATCTAGTGAATCTTCATTCACCCGGCACACCAGTTGCCACACAATATCAACTACCAAACTCATTTATTTGAAAAGCTAAATCAATTTCAATCAATCAACTATTCCTCATTTCAAATCAGTTGGGATCAATTATTCCTTGGGGTACTTGCTATCTCCCACCAAACACAAGTAACGAGCAATTCTGTCAGCTACTTGGGGATACATGGAAAGAAATCACCTAATATTTTGTTGAGATATGATCTTGTTACCTCATGATTCTCAGCTCGCAACCACAACACCACACCCTTGAGTACAAGAAAATGGACACATTTTATCCAGCAAGAATACTTCTCTTTTTTCAATATGAGAAGAAATTTACTGAATCATTATTCAATAGCACACTATTTGCCACGCAATTCCAGTCCCCTAACTAATATACTTGAAAAACTAAATCAATTTCAATCAATCAACTATTCCTCAATTGGGTACCTGCTATCTCCCACCAGCACAGGTAACGAGTAACTATGTCACCTTTGGACACATGGAAGCAATCACATAGGGTCTGTTTGGAAAGCCACCAGGTAATTAGAATTGGTGTAATTACTAGGGTAGTAATTATCAGCCTAGTAATTACACAGTCTAGTAATTACACTGACCTGTTTGGTTGCCACAGTGTAATTACACATGTCATGTTTGGATGTCACAGTGTAATTACACATGTTTTGTTTGGATGCACACATTGCAAACATAAAATTATAATAAATTTTAAAAATAAAAATTAATCATTTTAAATTTATACTAGACAAATAAGAAATTTTATAAATGACATTAAATTAAATATTTAAGATATATATTTTTTTTTGAAAATATATTAATTAATAAACATATTTACTGTAACTAATATTATGAAAAAATAATTGATTTATATTTTTTCAAATTAGTATATTTCAATTGAATTGATCGTAACAACTAAAAGTATGAAGTTTCTACGAACATTGTGAAATGCATGTTTGATAAAAAGAATAGTAATATATAAATAAAATATCATAAATTATTAAATGTTTGACAAAAATATAATCTATTGAGTCTAATTAAAAAATGACGTGCAATGTAAATCAATATTACTAAAACAAATGAAATTGAAAATATAACATAAGTAATAAATTCAAAACAAAAAATTTAACATAATACTCTTATAACAAATTTCAACATAGCAATAAAATATGATTTATTTTTATTTCTTCATAATAAAGAAAACGTAAGTCTATAACCTTACTTAACAATAAATTCTATTTTAATTTAAAAATTAGAATACTAATAAAATTATGCTAATGAAAAAATAAACATGACATAAAGAAATAGATAATACGAGAAAATTACAGAGAATCACGTAAAGTAAGGTTGAGAACAAGAATAAAATGAAATATAATAATATAAAATAAAAAATAGACTTTTACAATTTTTTAGAATAATAAAAATAAAAATAAAACGAAATTAAAATAATAGAAGCAAAAAAAATTAAAACAAAAAAAATAAAAATAGAACTTAAAAAAAATGAAAAAGTAATCAGGGGTAATTACCAGCAATTCACAGCCTCTGCCTGTGAATTGTAGAGTGTAATTACCCCTGCCAATTACACCAATTATCTACTGACCAAGTAATTACTTGTCCTGTAAGGACAAGACAGTGTAATTACACCAATTACACCAAATCCAACAATTACCAGGTGTCCTTCCAAACAGGCCCATAGTGTTTTTGCTGATATTTGATCTTTAAGACCTCATGATTCTCAGCTCGCGACACATTTTATCCAGCAAGATAACATTTTTTTCAATATAAGAAGAAATCTACTGAATCTTTATTCAACAGAATACCATTTGCCACACAATTCCAGTCCCCTAACAGATATACTTGAAAAGCTAAATCAATTTCAATCTATCAACTATTCCTCAATCCTAAACTGCCAGTACCCTAACTATCCAATCAGCTGAATTTTTTCAATCCAATACTAGTAAGTTCAGCAGAGGTTCTAAAATAAACAAAATTGAAAAATCTTTTAATCCCAAATACTCAAGAAATTGAAATATCAAAGTTAGGAAAACTGACTGATTGGGAATGTAATGAGAAACCCAGAATGTGAATGGCGGAGTAAGGAAGAAGAAGCGTTGTAATCGAAACGAGGGATGCTTATCGCAGCAGAATGATGCTCCCATGGCTTCATCTCTTCAACTCTTTCTCCTTCTGCAATTGTTTTCCCTTCATCTTCCGCCATCTTTTTCTTCTTCTCGTTTACTGTCGGCGGTTTTGAATTAACCCTTTGCTCGATTTCTCGTATAGTGAATCAACTACTCTCTTCGTGTTGCTCTGTTTTTCCGTCCCAATTTATATTATATATATATATATATATATATATATATTTTAACGTGATAAAGTAAAGTTTTACTAAAATAAAAAGTATTTTTAAAATTTATGATCTAAAATAAGTTATTTGTATAGTTATAATTAATTTTTATTGGAAAAAGGCTCAAATAGAAAGTCTACGGCTAAGCTATTTTTAATGACATATTTGAACATTTTTAATGACGTGGCCCAATCATAATCGATCAAATATAAAGAGTGATTTTGCAAAATAGATATTATTTTCAATTAATAAATAATGGTGAAGAAGAGCGTTTTCTCAAATGGAGTTGCATAGATAAGCCAATTTTTTACTGTTGGCATATATGGCTATTTTCTCAAAAGTTTGATTGCATATTTGAGTCTTTTTTTTTATTTTAATTAAGAGTAAAATAAAATTTTAAAGTCAAATTATTACTAAATATAGAAATGTGATATTTTTTTAGAATTGGCTAAAAGTAAAACTAAGTTATATAAATTGATTTGAGGTGAGTCATATAAATTGAGACACACGACTAATTATTTTCTACATTTTTATATTTAAAAACAAAGAGATGTGTTTTAATAAATATTTGGTTCAAATACTAAATTTGCATATTTATAGTTTAGATATGAAATTCATAAAAACATTATACTTTAAATGTACTTTTCATCATTAATAAAATAATTCATAATCACACAAAAATCAATGATTTACTTTAAGTCACAAAATTCAACTATAAGTTTCTTTGTTAAACTCCAACTCCATAACTCCATATAAAGTGAAATTATTTCATATACAACGAGCGGAGGAAATATTAATTTAAAATGAGACCATAAAAAGTTGAAGGTCTAAAGCCATTGGTTTTATCCGGACAATATTCACATAGAATAAAATTTTACGTTTTTACGTAACATAATATAATACAATAAAATTTAAATTCAATTCAAACAAATACAATACAATATATTACAACAGATAACAACCGTTCAAACAAAAAAAAAACTTGCAATCAAAAGTTGACAACAACATTAATCATAGCAATCATTAACTCCCCAAGAAAAAAGAACAATTCTATTTCTTGAGGTTCAAATGGTTGATAATTAATTTTATTTATTTCATGATAATAATCCATATAACATAGCACAACACTTATAATTAATAATAACTCCAATAAAAAAGCTTAATTAATTAACACTGTTTGGTGCAGATGCAACGGTGACGGAGTCCATTGCAATGGCCGCTACTAAACCGCTCCGTACTGCAAACGAAACGACACTTCCACGTATTGAAGCATAACCCCTTGAACCGGCGGCTCTGAGATTCGCAAGTCTTCGCCTCCACTATCATCCATGTATATTATTTAACGTTACAGGCAAATTTAGAATCTAGAGTCATATTAGTATTGTCTAGAGTGAAGAATATATAATTGAGTAAATATACCTATGTTTATTTTAATAATTTAAATATTTAAATGAGATGACAATTCAATTTAAAATGGTTCTATCAAAGTAGTTAGAATCGTTAGTTCAAGTCTCACTTTAAATTTATTATTAAAAAAATATTCTACATGCTTCAAAAAAGCTTGTCGAGAAGATCATTATATTAAGTGAAAGTTGGATAAGCATGTGCGTACATCGACTAAAGGAATATCTATCACAATTCACCAGAAATAAATATTAAATAACTCTTTCGACTAAGACTACAACATATAGAAATATCACGTAGTGTTTCTTTATCTCTACTATAATTTTGAGAAGATCATATATAATTGAGTATTCAAAGTTTTAGAGGTGATACTCCGACATCAACTACTAGTTTTAAAATGTGTATGATCTTACTATATGTTTAATATTTTAACTTTTTTTTTAAAATATGATAGTTCAAAATGAAAATAATAAATTCAGTTAAACTCGTAGAATTCATCTTAAATCAGTCTCTTGAGTAAACATACTATATAGTAGTTAATAATCGGTAAACCATATTGGTCCTTATAAGTGTAGTACTCTTAATTTTGAATCATATCAAAAAAAAATTAAAATAAGACTTTTAAAGCTTTTAATTTTATATGTATAGACTTTATACATCTATAAAACTTTTGAAACTTATCAGCATCATATATGAAAAATCAAATAGAAATGAAAAGAAATTAATTACCGGTAGAAAAAACCAGCATCAGCATAAGGAGAATAGTTGCAACTACTTTTGAAAGGCCAGCCATATTGGATCTCTTTTATTTTATTTTTCTTTCTTTGCTGGGGTGAAGGAAGAAGAGTGAAGAGGCTACTACTAAATAGGCAGAGGCGGATCCACCTTAGATGAAAGGGGTGTATGTGTCCTCGTTAATTTCAAAAAAATTATGTATATACCCTAATACATATATTTACTTGTGCATCCTTAATCACAAAAGTTGATGTGGTGCACTGGTCTAATCCTTGACTTTCTGCATCTTTATTAGCAAGGTGTGTCGGGTTCGATTTCTCGTGTAGTCAATCAACTACTCCCTTTGTCTCACTCTCTTTCTTCGTTTCAATTTATATGATTTATTTTGACGTGGTAAAGTGAAGTTTTACTAAAACAAAAATTATTTTAAAAACTTATCATGTAAAATAAGTTATTTACGTGGTTATAATTATTTTTTATTGGAAAAAGGCTCAAATATGAATTCTCCATCTAAGTTATTTTCGATAACATGTTTAAACATTTTTAGTGACGTGACTAAATCATAATGGACTATGTGTAAAAAGTGATTTTGCAAAATTGATACTATTTTTAGTTAACAAATAATGACATGGATAAGCTTTTTCTCAAACATAATTGTATAGGTAAGCCAAATTTTTAACATATGACATAACTTTTTCTCAAAGTTCAATGCTATATTTGAGTCTTTAAAATCAAATTATTACTAAATATAGAACTGTGATATTTTTTTAGAATTGGCTAAAAATAAAACAAAGTTATATAAATTGATTTGAGGTCAGTCATATAAATTGAGACATACGAATTATTATTTTTTATATTTTTATATTTAGAAACAAAAGATGTGTTTTGATAAACATTTGGTAATAGTTCGAATGTGAAATTTTTTTCAGATATAAAATTCATAAAAATATTATACTTTAAGTGTGATTTTCATCATTAATAAAATGGTTTATAATTGTACAAAAAATGATGATTTACTTTAAATCACAAATTTAACTATAATTCTCTTTCTTAAACTCCGTGAAATTATGTCATATAAGATGAACGGAGGGAATATTAATTTAAAATGAGACCATAAAAAATTGAAGGTATTGCTTTCGTTGGGACAATACTCGCATAAAATCCTTTACATAAAAATGATATTTTAGGACATGACACAATAAACTTTAATTTCAATTTAAATAGATACAATTCAATACGATATATATTACCACACATAACATTAACCATAGCAACCATTAACTCTCCAAGAAAAAAGAATAATTCTATTTCTTGAAGTTCAAATGGTCGATAATTTTATTTTTTTTATTTCATGACATTAATTCATATTAGATAGCAAAACACGCATAATTAATAACAACTCCCTCCGATAGGAAAGCTTAATTAATTAACAGTGTCTGGTGCAGAAGCAACGGCGACGGAATCCACGGCAATGGCCGCCGCTAAACCCCTCTGTATGGCAAACGGAACCACAGTTGCTCTTACTGAAGCATAACCCCTTGAACCGGCGGCTCTGCGACTCGCAGGTCCTCGCCTCTGCTATCATCCCTATACATTATTTAACGACGACGAATTCAGGATCTAGAGTCATATTAGTATGTCTAGAATGAAAATATATAATTGAGTAAATATACCTATGTCCATTTTAATAATTTAAATATTTAGATGAAATGGTGATCCAATTTAAAATGGTTCTATCAAAGTAGTATTAGAGTCGTGAGTTCAAGTCTCACTGTAAATTTATTATTAAAAAAAATTCTACATGCTTCATGAAACGCTTGTCGAGAAGATCATTATTTTAAAATCGTGAAAGCTGGATAAGTTTGTACATACATCGACTAATTTGAGGGAAAAAGGGCAAATATACCCCCAAATTTTCGAAAATGGTATGTCAATACCCTCCGTTATACTTTTCGTCCACCAGAGCCCTTGTCGTCCAATAATCAGTACACATTTACCCCTCCCACTAACGGAACACTCATTGTGTACACGTGTCGCAATCCTACGCCACAACCCGAATTGACCAATTTTTTAACCCAAATTTCAAAATCCACCCATAACCCATTTAACCCACCCGATTTACCCACGAATAAACTCTTTGAAATCCTAAAGAAAAATCCTAAAGTTTATTTATTTATGTTAAACTTTACACACATTTTTAAAAATATGATTGTAATAAGAATTTTATTGTAATACTCCTATTAATTAATGGATTGTTTTGGTAAAACTTAATTTTTGAAATTATTTTTTCAACAACTTAACTTCCTAATCACTTTCCCTTAACAACGTGGGTCCCACATTTCCCATCATTATTCTTCTCTAATTCTTTTGTTAATTTCTTCAAAATCCTTCTTCTACTGTTCCTCTAGTTCCTGCAAGGAAGAAAAAATGGAAATTTCATGGAGTAAAAGGCATCAAAATCATCACCTCCACCACTTTCCTCCTCCGTTACTGCCGCCGCCGTCTTCTTCTATTACTCCACCCTTTTCTTCCCTTCCCCACCACCTCCCCACCCAACCTACTCCTTACCTGCAACTTCTACAACACCTCCCCCTTCCCGAAAATCCTTATCCTTTACTAACTCCTCCTCCCCAACCCAACTACCCGCCTCCTTCCAATTCGAATTACCATTTTAATTTCAGTCAGTCCAGTTATGGTACTAGATCTGTAATCTATCAAAATTAGTATCCTCTTTATTATCATCCTCACAGTAATAACAAATAGGATGGGTATCAGCCTCCGCCGCCACCTCCACCGCCGTGGTCGGCGATGCCGTATGTGGATTACCAAAATGCGAAGAAGATTAAAAATGATGTTAATGTTGATAAGGATACTATCAGGGTTCATGTTGATGAATTCAATAAGGATTTCCATTTTTCTTTAGGATTTTAGAGAGTTTATTTGTGGGTAAATCGGGTGGGTTAAATGGGTTATGGGTGGGTTTTGAAATTTGGGTTAAAAAATTGGTCAATTCGGGTTGTGGCGTAAGATTGCGCCACGTGTACACAATAAATGTTCCGTTAGTGGGAGGGGTAAATGTGTACTGATTATTGGACGGCAAGGGCTTTGATGGACGAAAAGTATGACGAAGGGCATTGACATACCATTTTCGAAAGTTCGGGGGTATATTTATCCATTTTCCCCTAATTTGAAGGAATATCTATCACATTCCACCAGTAACAAATATCAAATAACTCTTTTCGACTAAGACTAAAACATATAGAAAAATCACCTAATGTTTTTTTTTCTGTATGTACTATAATTTTGAGAAGACCATATATAATTGAGTATTTAAACTTTTAGAGGTGATACTCCGACATCAACAACTAGTTTTAAAATGTGTATGATCTTATTATATGTTTAATATTTTATCTTCTTTTTAAATATATAATTCAAAATGAAAACAATAAATGCAGTTAAACTAGCAGAATTTATCTTAGATCCGTGTTTCGAGTAGACATACTACATAGTAATTAACAACCGGTAAACCATGGTCCTTATAAGTGTGTTACTCTTAATTTTGAATCATATCAATTTTATAAAAAAAAAATCGTAAGATTTTCGAAACTCTTAATTTTAAATATAAACTTTATATATCTATAAAACTTTTGAAAGTTATAAGCCTGCTATGAAAAAATAAATAGGAAGGAAAATAAATTAATTACCAGTAGAAAAAACCAGCATCAACATAAGGAGAATAGTTGCAACTAATTTTGAAAAGCCAGCCATGTTGGATCTCTTTTATTTTATTTTTCTTTCTTTGTTGTGGTGAAGGGAGAAGAGTAAAGAGGCTACTACTAAATATGTCTAATTTATAGTAGCATAAAGTCATATGAGTGTGAAGCAAAGTTTCAAAATAGCGGTAAATTATTTCTGAGTAATTTATAGGTTACGAATTTAAATTATAAAACATACTCATTAATGTTTGTATTAATAGAGTAAATTGTCTTATATCATGTACGGAATAGTTTGTTTACCAAACTACTCTTCTCTTTTCTTTTTTCTTTTTTTAAAAATTATTGTGTGAATAGAATTATAGAATCAAACTTTGAAAGACAATTAATAATATTTGTATTAAAATAAATTATCTTATGTCATACTCCTCGATGGTAGCCTTCTCAAACCCTATGAAGACGAAATAATTTGTTCAACGACCTACTCTCATTTTTTCTTCAATTTTTTTTTTTTAAAGTTATATGAGCGTAAGAGATTGATTTTGGAACTACATATGAAGCGTGCTACTTTGAATAACCCAGAAGGGAAAAGTAGAGGATAATCTAATGTGTAAAGTATTTTGTGTTTATATAGAATTTGGAAAGGATCGTATTTTAAGGAGTAGGGGTATGCACTATTTAGATTAAACTGAAAAATCAAATCAAACCGAATTCTAATTTGGATTGGTTTTCTGGATTTTTGGTTTGGTTTTGGATTTATAATTTACTTTGTTTGGTTTTTTGGTTTGGTTTCGAATTTAGAAAAATGAAAACCGAAAAAACCGAATTATATATATATATATATATATATATATATATATGTGTGTGTGTGTGTGTGTTTAGAATTAAATTGGAGTTAACCACTTTTGTCCCTTTTTAGTTATTTTCATTATGATTTACTAGTTTATTTTTTTTATGTTTGGACATCTATAATTGATATACTTTTAAGTATTGTGTTTTACGTTTTACTTGTGATTTATATTAAAAAGTATATTTAAGAAATTCAATATTATATATATATATATATATATATATATATATATATATATATAATTTTTTTAAAATTGCAAATATAACTTTGTTATGTTTCTAATTATTGACATAACTGATTAACCAAATCGAAAAACCCAAACCAAAAAGAGAAAAATCAAATTAAACCAAACCAAATTTATTTTGGTTCGGATTGGGTTACACTTCTTCAAAACCAAAAACCGAAAAACTCAAACCGAATAGTATAAAACCAAACCGAAAAACCGAATGCACACCCAAGGAGTGTTATATAGACAGTTCATCATTATATAGTATAAATATTAATGACAATTTTCATAATTTAAATTCGTTATTTAAAAATTATATAAAAATAATTTTATCGTAATTTTAAAATTTTCGGTGAAAGTAAAAGAAAAAACACACATTATCTGTACCAAATCATGACAACTCGATGTCCACTAATCTTTGCTCTTCTTACGTCTTAGCTTTTACACTTACTTTTTTAAAATCTAAATATATACTATATTGATAATATAATATGTAAAAAGAATAATTAAAAAAAAAGGTATATCTTGACCTTTTATAAGAGATCTATTTATTTATTTATTTTAAATTAATCACCAACTAATATATATTCATCTAGCTTTTATATTTATTTATTTGATCGAACAGTCTTTTGAAATTACATTTATGTGAGTATAAAAGATGGTGATAAAAGATAAAATGAAAAACTCAAGTTAATTTATTTCCCAATTCAAAAATACATCGTTTTTGTCTTCTTCTTTTTTAACAAAAAGAATATAATTCTAGCATATATATTCTTCTTTAAACCCCAAAAAGAAAAAGAAAAAATAAAAGAAAGAAATGAACTTTCTAGAAAGAAAAAAAAAAACATGAAGATGTGAACATTCACTTTAGCACGTTCTTCCTCGAAACGTAAAAAGAAGTAAAAGAAAAGAAGTGCTTAAAAGAAATTAAAAAGGCGTGTGTCCTTAAAAAGAAAAAAAATCATGAAGGTATGAACCTTCACTAAAAATTAAAATAATACGATGCACCAAACATCTTGTATTTACGCAGAGATCAACTTAGAAAGGGTTTCACATTTAGAAACGTAGCTACACATAGCTTAGGGTTGCCAGTCGGACACCCTTTGTCAAAAAATTATAATATATATATAGAGAGAGAAAAATTATATAAAGTATATTTATGTCAAAAATTATTTTTCATACATATGTATTAAATTTCGAATATCCTTAACAATTTTTCTAATTTTGCAACTGTCTCACAACCCCAAACTAAAGAATCTGATGTATAAGGTAGCTTATTGTAACGCAAACATCTGTAATTGATTCCATCGCTCAAACAATCTATATTGCATAGAAATAACTTTATCATTATTTGAAGGTCCCATCCCTTTGGAATATTAACTTTAAATACCTATGAATATAAATATGTCTAAAGTTTAGTGTCTGATCTGAATCAGCATTTGAATTATTGCTGGCATTTTCTATCTTTGTAAAAGGGCCTTAATTGCGTATATGAGTTGGGAATATCTAGTTCTGGAAAGTGAGTTCATAATTAAGATTATCATTTGTTCAATTACTACTATAACCTAAATTATAAACCTTACTTTACGAAGGATAACATTTTTTTTCGAATCAATTATGTCCTAAATACATATTTATATGGTAAAAAAAAACTTTTAAGATGAGATTTTTTTACAGAGCTTTAAGCCCAATGAGGAAGAAAAAGAAGAAGAAGAAGATGATGATGATGATATCATCAATAATATTTCATTATATGGTTTAGTAATTGGTTTGGAGGGTGATCATTCATACGGATAATTTGAGATCAATCCCTCTTTAATGGCTTTTAAACAGTCGTATGGGATGGCTAAGTTGGTTTGGAGGTTGATTATTCACACGGATGATTTGGGATCAATCCCTCCTTAATGGCTTTTAAATGGTCCTTCGGGATCGCTAAGTTGGTTTGGAGGGTAATCATCCACAGGGGCGTAGCTAGAACTATCCCAGGGTGTCCAGTTGGACAACCTTCGTCGTAAAATTACATTGTATAAATATGTCAAATTCTATATTTAAAGGATATATATTTAAAGTTGGGCACCGCTGACTAAAGCTATGCTTGTGGCGTAGTGGTAATTAGGTGTCCAGTTAGTGAAGGAGTTTGGGTTCGAACCCCAAAATAGCACAATATTTTTTTTTTTATTTTGATAGCCACAAATCATTAATTTTGGAAACTCTTCATTAAATTTTTGGCTCCGCCATTGTTCCCGGGGTCGATCCCTCCTCAATGCCTTCGGAGTCGAGTCTATCGCACAGAGCTTGCCTAGTGCAATTTATGCCCCCGGTGTAGTTTGCAGAATATTACTTATTTGGGATTTACCTAATGCGTAAGTGCTCACCATAGATTGTTCATCCAAAGAGGGCAAACGTTGTGTAAAAATTGTTGCGGTCGCGGATTATTTCGAGATTAAAAAAAAATATTTGATTACATGTTAGAATGATTTTTTCATTAATTTTTTAATACAACTTTTACACATTAAAAATTAATATATTTGAGATCACTACTTTTTGACATCCATCATGTGGTTCAAGATTTGTGTGCTGCAAAAGCTAACAAAAAAAACAAAAGAAAAAAAGAACCATCAATTATTATCCTTTTTTCTTTTCTTTGTAAATATTTATAGAAATAAAAAAATTGGCGACAGCCGACACATGAAGAGGGAATAGAATAAATATCATGATCTCTGTCCATACTTCATAACAGACTCCATAAAATATAATCCGACAATATAAATTTTTTTATATTATTCGTATAAATTGACAGATTATAATTAATGACAGAATTAATATTTTTTTTAGTAAAAAACTTCAAAATATATAAAAGTTAGCATATGAAAAAAATCAAACATATATTTCCACTTGACATCTATCAACTATCATATTGGTAAATACCACCCAACACTTCATCAGAAAATTTGTGATTTTTATTTTTATTGCCTTTAAATCAAGAATATTTAATCGAAGACGAAGTTTAAAATATATAAAAATAAGCACACGAAGAAATTAATAGCGTTAATTGACTTCTTTCACTCGTTATGACATATTAGTTCTCATTTATTCTAGATTACGTACGAGTCAAAATTTATTAAATAAATTATTTGTAATATTACTTATTAATTAAGTGATCTTAGGTAAATATCATTTATCTCTTTTGAATTATGTTTCAATCTAATTTCTTTTAAAAAAAATAATCTTTCAAGACAATCTTAATAAATGATTTTGACTAAACACATATTAATCCTTTCTTCTTTTTTTCCATCTGGTGCCCGGTATCTATATTGAAGCCCAACTGAATCTAAATTCATGCTGGAAAATTCCACATTGAGAGGTAAAACACTCCCTAACAAAGCCAATTCCATACCCAGGAATAGGGGTGTGCATTTGGTTTTTCGGTTTGGTTTTGCACTATTTGGTTTGGATTTTTCGGTTTTTGGTTTTGTAAATGTGTAACCCAATCCGATCCAAAATAAATTTGGTTTGGTTTGGTTTTTCCCTATTCGGTTCGGCTTTTATCTGTTTGGTTATTCGGTTATGTCAATAATTAATAACATAACCAAAGTAATAATATTTACTCGCTTAAATATACTTTCTAATATAAATCATAAGTAAAGCTTAAAACTCAATACTTATAAGTATACCTATTATAGATGTAATTCAAACATAAAATATAAACGCAATCATCATGAAAGACAACAACCAAAAAGGGACAAAAGTGGTTAACTCCAACTTAATTCTAAACCTAAACATTATATATATAAAATTCGGGTTTTTTCGGTTTTTTGATTTTTATTTTTTAAAACCCGAAATCAAACCAAAAAACCAAACAAAGTAATTTATTAATCCACAACCAATCCGAAAAACCAAAAAACCAATTCAAATAAAAATTCGATTTGATTTGATTTGGTTATTCGGTTTAATCCGAATAGTGCACATCCCTACCCAGGAATACTCAAACCTAAAACTTATAATTAAGAATGAAAGAATATTTACCACTCCACCACAATCGTTTTCGATCTTCTTAATCTTTTCTATTCTAACTTGCCAAACAACAGGCAAACATTGTGGGGTCTACAAGGAAGCTGAGTTTTACACGTTTAAATAAACTCTTTTGTCATTATCTTTTCTTGCTTTCGTAACAATTAGGCTAATTTGCCTCCTTCATTGGGGCGAGTTTATCGCTTTGCCAGAATTTAATAGTTTTGATTCAAATTTTAAATTTATCTTCAAATACTCATTTAAAATAAAAAATTCAGAACCCAATAATTTCAAAGAATTAAAATTCAAAATTCATAATTAATTTCTAAATTAGCTTCAGTCGTTTACTAACATTGATTTCCCTATTATGTATCATATCTTTGCGGGCAACCTAGCTATTTACACACCTCATCTATTTTGAACTGTTAAAACAACATTTTTCGTATGTTGGTGGTGGAGGTGATTTGTGGTGATGGTAGGCTGATAGGTGTAATTTGTGCAATGTAACTAGCTAGTTACCTAGTGGTGGAGGTGGTTGATAATTGTGACTTATTATATATGTTGAAGGTGAATAAGTAGTCGATGGTGGAGCCGTAAATGTAATAATTTTTAAATTTCATTTATGAAATTATATCAGATATGTTATTGTTGTCATCGTCATAGTTATCTCTATAAATTTTATCCATGGAAGATTTTTTTAAAATTCAGTCTACTAGTCTACTAGAGTTCGATCAATTTGAATTTTGCGCGTCATCAGACTTAAAATATACGAGCGGTAGTGATTGATGGTGATGGTGGAAATGGTCGGTATCACCGATGAAAGGTGATGTGGTTAGTGATTGACAATTGTGATTTGTGAATGTGCAGAGGAGATCGATGCTAAAGGTACATTATCGATAGTAATAATAGATTGAAGTAGTCCCTTGTGGTAAAAGCGATTGATGATGACTATAATTTAAGTTTATAATAAATAAAATAGTGATAAAAAAAATTATATAACATGATTTTAAGAACATATTAACAATTTTAAGACTACATACATACAAGAACTAATTTATTAAAACTACATACATAATTAAATAATTTAGCTACATAACTCTATAATGTGAAAAACAAATAGTATAACCTACCTTAGTGTCCTTTTTCAAGAAAAAAAAATCGTATCGTTGATATTGTTGTTTTGTTAATTATTGAAACCTTTACGTCTTTATTTTGGACTCAAATGTCAACTCCAACACTATTATCGACGTTGACATTACCTCTGAGAGAACGACAACATGGAATAATTTAATCGATTACAAAATTTAAAAAAGTAAAATTTAAATTAAGTACTGAAATGAAAATGTTATTGATTAGTGACATGATCTCCCTAAGCAAGAATTACTATTGATTAGTGACATGATCTCACTTTCTGGAATATAACACTTCATTGATTGGAGAGGAATGAATTCTTCTCTAAATCATCTCTTTCATCCTCGTAAATCTATTGAAACAGAATAGTTTCATGTTCTTTTATCAATGGATTATTCCTCTTC
The DNA here is from genome assembly GCA_029007595.1 of Solanum commersonii. NCBI lineage: Eukaryota > Viridiplantae > Streptophyta > Magnoliopsida > Solanales > Solanaceae > Solanum > Solanum commersonii. The sequence continues at coordinate 116,377 of JAJTWQ010000116.1, forward strand.
TTTCGTATTGTATTTGATTGGAAATGAGAAAATAGGAAATTTTTCTTTTAAAATTATTGTTTATAAACCATCTCTAAATATAAAAAGATAATATTCTACTTGGAATAGAAGGTTGAAGGGAAAAGAAGAGTGATACATTAATTAGGGTAAAGGAGTGAAATATCTTTTACTCCCCCCGTTTCAAAAAGAATGGTCTGGTTTGACTTGGCACGGAATTTAAGAAATTAAAGAAGACTTTTGAATCTTGTGGTCCTAAACTAAAGTTATGTCAAATGTACAAAATTGCCCTTAATCTTGTGGTCTTAAACATGCCACATGGAAAGCTAAAAGTAAAATATTACCAAAAAAGGAAAGAGGTCATTTTTTTGAAACCGACTAAAAAGGAAAGGAGGTCATTCTTTGTGAAACGGAGGGAGTAATATTTAATTAAAAATAATTTAATCTTAAAACCTTTTATTTTATCTTTATTAAGAGAAGTTTTTTATATTCTTTAATAACTAATAATCGGATTTCTTTCGATTGTCTTTACCATATCTCTTAAAGCTATACAACATTTCACTTTCACTAATTGATAAATCTCCTCTACTAGTTTTCTATAGCTATAATTTCTTAGATTATAGTTCGTTTTATATGATGTACATTGTGTAAATATTATTTGAGTGAAGATTTGGGTGAAATTTCACCATGTGTTTGGCCATAGTATTTGGGAAACATATTTCATTTTTTTAAGAAATATGATTTATACCCATAAGTTTTTAAAACTATCAAAACTAACCATAAATTTGTATTACATAGCAAAATAGAAATGTCACGTAGTAAGATTCATGACTTTCACAACAAATCAACAAGCATCATTACAGTAAATATTCGTATTGTTAAAAGGACTAGTACAAATCATGATAATGAAAATACAACTAATATGAATTTGAAAAAGAAGAAGAAAACAGAAGAAAAAAATTATAGCAATCACTGAAGCACCTCTGCCTTCTCTTCCAGAAGAGTTCAAACTATTCTTTAATATAATCTTTCCACATTCTATGAACAATCTCTTCTCGATAAGCTTGCATTTGCAAATCAAATGATCGAGAAGATGAAGCGATATTACCCTGAGCCGATTATTCGTCATTTTCATCAACAACCATATTATTACTTTCATATTCACTGAATATTTCATCACTATTTTGGTGTTCACGTAAAAATTCATTGAGTTCAAACTTTCATTAAACTTATCACGATTTTCAATTTTCTCAAAAAACTCATTCCTAACTTCTATCAATCGTGGACCACTGATGACATAACCTTTAAATCCAGACTTTCTCACATCATCATGCAGGACACTTATAAGGATTGAAGTTTCTTCATCGGTCCATTTATCAGCAGCTAAACCACGTGATTTTTTATTTTTTTTGCGTTTCTACAGTACAACATCAACATGACAACACATCATATGCATAACTTAATTTTGTTTAGAGTGCACATAATCTAAAAGCATATCTTTAACTAAAAATGAAAGACATACGTTGCACCAGTCGAATGATAAAATAAAACACAAGGAGAAAAGATTATTATCATTCATAACTCTTAAAACCTAGACAAGAGAACAAATTCAAATAGATCAATTCAAGCAATATCAATCTAAAGAAAATTCATACATTTATGCTCTTTATAATATAAAAGTTTATTAATTGAGTTAGTTGGCAAATGGAGAGTTAATTGAGTCGGTTGGTGTTAATAAATAGTGTTTTTGTAAAAGATAAAAGTTTGGTGTTAAATTTAAATTTTTAAAACTTTCCAAATAATGAGATTTGACCCAAATACTAGAAAAAACTAGTATTTGGAAATTTGAGTTATTTGCCAAAAAAAATTGCCAAACAATGAGAAAGTGTATGGACAAACAATATTTGCCAAATTTTTTCCCCAAGTTTTACTTGGGAAATCTATGGCCAAACCGTTTACACCTTAAATGGTTTACAATGTCATTATAATAATATCAGCTTTTAGCGGCAATAAATATGTACATTAACAAAAAATGTTAATTTTTTTATCGATATTAGTTAGTTGTCATTAGATCCAATGTCACTATACAATTTAGTGATATTTATAAAGAATGTTAATTACCTCTAAAAGTACATATTTAACGATAATTAAGCTATTACCTTTAAGTAATTACTGTTAATTTTATTTTTTTTATATAGTGTGTAAACATTATTTCTCAGTTGGAAATTGAAACATATATATAGTGTAGAGAAACACAAAGGATAATATTCTTGTTGGGTTAGTCCAACTCAATTATTTTTTTTAGGTATCATATAAGATAGTATAATAACAGATAAGAGACGTGGAAACATGAAAATTAATAATTAAAGGATAAATAATATATCAAAATATTATTCACAAATTCGTTGATTCGAAATTTGAGACGCGGTGAATATAACCTTCTATAATGGAGGAGACCATAAGTGACACGTGTGGGTCGGGAAGAAAATTAAAACCTAGAACCCAATCTTTTTTAATAGGAAATTATGCGGATAAGCAAATACTACATCCGTCCACTTTTAATTATCATCGTTTCCTTTTTTAGAATCAAACGATAAGTATATTGACTAACATTGTACAATGTATTTTTCCATCATATTGATACGCAAAAAGTTACCATTTATAGTATTTTTCGTATAGTTTTTGAATATCTAAATGTTTTGTTTAAAATATCGATTTAATATAATCTAATTTTACTTTGAAAATTAGTTAAATTGACTTTAATAAGCGTAACATGACAATTAAAAGTAGACGGAAGGAGTATATATTACTTAATTAGCTATTATAGCTACAATTTGAATGAATTATCACTCCTTCACTTTAGCTATAGTCATGTGCGCATCTCTCCTCTCTTTCTCTTTCTCGCCTCTCTCCTCTCTTAACATATATACAAATACAAATTATACATATACACAATTATATGACAGATATACAAATACAATTCTTCTCTCTGCATTCTCTGCTCTCTCTCGCTCGCCTCTCTTCGCCATCTCCCAATCTCGCTCGCTAGATATACAAATACATATGTATACCATATATACAATTATTTGACAGATATACATATACAATTCGACATATATACAAATAAAATTCACCTCTCTCCACTCTCTAGCCCCCTCTCTCTCTCGTCTCTCTCCCCCCTTTCCCATTCTCGCTCGCCTCTTTCCTCCCTCTAACATGTAACTGCGAATTATAATTAGCAAACTATAGCTATTGAGCCTAATTAAGTGATTTTTAGTGGCTATTTGCAAAATTTCCTATTTTTATTATAAATTTAATTTTATGCCTGCAAATCTAATTAATCAAAATTTTCACATATTTAACCCATACTAATACCCATTTAAACCCATAATTAGAGTTGGACATCGTACGGTAGCTATCAAAATTTTCACATAATAGTTTGTACTTTCAATCCACAAAATATCTTCTAATTGAAATACAACAAACTATGACATAAAATCACAAAGTAATTAACTAACGGAATGAATTGTAACTAACTAAAGGATCAGGTTAATTGTGTATTGTACCCAACTAATAGACCCGATTCATCATGTGGTGCATTTCAACAAAACCAAAGACAAAACACATATTAAAAGGGAGAATATGTTCTTAATTTTCAAACGATACATAATTTAATTTGACCATTTATTCTTCTATATGTTTGCGACCTTCATTTGCACATTGATTTGCCTGTTTCCCTTTGTTTAACCATGTTATTGACTCTAATTAGGTATATGAAATCTTTAACTATCCGTAAAGGATTAAACTATACATTGCCTGATTTAATATAATAAGCTTGATAGCAAGTAGATTTCCACTTTTAAATTCTTATATCTTATTATTTACGTAATTATAACCCTTGTTTGATGCTCCACAATTTTTGCACTACTTAAATTCATTACTTGCATATATTATTATCCAAAAACATTTGTTTTTCTTCCGGAAAATCTTGTTAGGCCTGCAAGAAGATTGTCACCTAATTTTTAAAACAAATCACCTATCTTTGGAAACGGGTGATAAAAGGATTCTTTATAACTTTCTATTTTGTTGACTTTTGGGTCAAAGTTAGTATATAAAATTTCTACTATAATAATAATAAAATATTGAATACAATTGAACTTATTGTAACACTTTTTAAGGAGAGGTTTAAGCTCAAATTATAATAAATGTGAATTTATAATTTCTTTATAAAATTAGATATTTTATAATTATATTTTTTGAAATTGATTTAATATTAACGATGGGCCTCTATGCTCAGAAAAAAATTAAATAATCCACTTGATTAAATATTGAGTTGTTTATCCAAAGCAATAGGAATCGGCAATTTAACAAGTCTTTTTTCAATAAATAAATAAAAAGAAAAAGAAAAAGTCATGACTCATGAGGACAATTAAATAATTAATTTTAACAAAAAGAAATCATAAAGGGGTTTGGTGGCATATATTCCCAAGTGGAAAACTAGTGGGGGAATAAATGTAGTTCCCAATAAGATAACAAAAGATTAAAAGGTATGTGTGAAAAGAGGTGCCAATCCTCCAATTATTAAGAAGGATGAAGCATTGTTATTTATTATATATATATATATATATATATATATAATACTCATAGAATTAGTAGGAGTATTTGCTAATTAAGCACACACATCGAAAGGGGAATAAACAAATTCATTTTAAAATTGAAATTTAAAAAGAAAGTTCATACTTAAGTACTTAGTTATATGAATTTTTGTTTTATTGATAATAATTTTATTTTCTACCTTATAATTCTCTTTATTTTCTCTTCTCCTATCCAAGCCCCAATTATTAAAAAAAAAAGAAAAGAAGATTACTATAGTTAGTTTAGAGAATTCTTTAAAAAATAACTCAAAATTTTGAAAGTATATATAGACAACATGTTCATAGTTTTTTATTTTATTTTATTTTTTTGCATGGTTTTCTCTATCTATTTTGAAGCTAATTTAATTCAAATTTATAATGTATAATTTCATTTAGAAATAAATTGCTCTCTATCAAAAAATGATTACGATTCATTTTCAGAACTCAAACACAAAATATTTAATTAATAATGAAGAAATACTAGTCACACTAGCTACCATAAATCATAATGATTGGTGGTTAGCATTTGTTGCTTTAGAATAACATAAAAAATAAAAATCTATAAACTCTCCACTATTTTTTCCCAGCTAACAACTTTACTATATTATTTTGCATAATAAATCTCAAAGTGTCAAATGATGCATCAACATCACTTACAAATTACAATAATCCAAACTTGAAAAATAAAATCTCAAGTAATTGTATTCTAATAACTAATAGAAAATTTAGCTAAGCTATATAGGTGCAGAACGTTTCAAGATTTAAGAATATATATAACATTTCAAGATTTAAGAATATATATATATATATATATATAAAAATCAAATCTTCTAATAACATCGTTTGTTTGATTTTTATTTTTATTTTTTTTACTATTATAAGGAAATTGATTTCAAAAGAAGTCACTGTAATAAAATGTTGTTATATAAATATGACGATACATTATAAAGAAGTGTGTCTGTATTAATGTTTTTGAAACGTCATCAACTGTCCTATTTCTTACTCAATTTTTAAATCTTGTGTGAGAAAATAACAACCTCATATTATCAAAAGATCAAGATATTAAAAAAATCTTATATTGAGTCTTAAGAGTGGGCATACACCTATATAACTATATTCTATATATTAGGTTTGCATGCCTTATTGACTTCGTAAACAAAATTATTATTATTATTATTATTATTATTATTATTATTATTTAAGTTGTTATAAATGGAGTTCACAGCTGACAGTACCATCAGTTTGACAATTTGCACAGGGAGGGATAGAAAGTTAGGCAATCCTACATTCTACACCCTAGAGTTTGTTATACATGATAACTTGGTCCACATTTTTCATCAACTACGTAATGTATAATCAATTTTCAAGTATTTACGGACAAATTGTTTGTCCTTTATTGACTCTTCCAAAACCTTAATATTATTTTAGTTTCAATTTGTTAACTTACATTTGAAATAACTCATATTATCATCTTGACTTTTTAGGGTTATAACAAGATGAAAATGATTTGTCTTTAATTAGAACCGTTGAGTTCAAATTTTGAAATAAAAAAATATATAGATATGGAGTAAAAGTAGAATCAAAATATAAAATTCGCTAAGCCTTTTTAATTTAAGTCATGATATTCTAAATTATTCCCTTCGTTTCAATTTAGTTGTCTTATTTTTCCTTTTTAGCCTATTTAAAAAATAATGTCTTTTTTGATGGTCAAAGCGAATATCGAATATCGTATATCGAATTCTAGATATCAAATATCAAATATCAAATACCAAACATCGAATACTAAAATATCGTTTGTCAGAAAAAGAATAAAAGGTAGAGAGGAACCTGCGTTCAGCCAACGGAGCCAAAGGTAAATAAGAAGATGGAATTATTCATTTCAGTAGGCTTTTTATTTGTGGTTACTATTATTAGGAATATAAGAATATAGGAATATAAGATAAAGTATTTAAAGTAGTTCACATAAATATAGAGAACGTGGCTCTCACTTTTCAAAGAATAAGATATCTCTTATTTCTCCTCGTGACACAAGTTTATTTAAGAAATAGATTTAGAAATTCGAAAATGTGATCGAGTTGATTGAAAATATGATTTCTTAAAATGTGGGGTTTAATTATATTTAAAAATTTTGCATGGTTTTTTCGATCGAACTTGTTATATGGGTCTTATTTAATACAATTTATTTCTCTTATGTGATTTTACCTATAGTTTATGTGCACCTGAAAAATGACGGTGATGGATTTCATTCTCTAAACTAAATATTAAAAAAAAAAGGAATAAATTTGGATGCTTTATTTATCTAACGTAGTTTTATTATGTCAAATGTCAGAACAAAGCTAAACAAAATTGACAAAAATATTACTCTATTACTTTTGAATATTATTATTTTATTAAAAGCACAAAATATTTCTTGGACTTAGATCAATATAATAATTATACTTTGAAAATAGTATTTTTATTAAAAGCACACAGCAACATGGTCAACATATATTTCACAAACACTTTCCAATATTATTTCTAATATTAAAAGGGGAAGTGCTAAATAATCAGAAAATTTAGCCAGAATTTGACCAAAAAATTAAAAAAACTATAATATTTTTTTTATTTTAAAACAAACTGATATTTTTCCATTTTTTAGTTAAAATATATTTAAGTTAAAAGGGTAAGAATATTTAAAAAGTTAAAATAACATAGAAAAGTATCATTCTGATCAAATTTTGGCCAAAAAATTTTTTCCTATTAAAAGAACTTTGACAAGGTCATTTGCCATGTTCCTCACAAATATGCCTTTTGTAATAATTCCCTACCAAGCATGTCATCAAATAATTTGACAACTATAAATACCCATAGCCCTTTCTCCCAAACACAAACAAACTTTAATCAATTCTCCTCTCTTTTATATACCAAAGTTTTTTTATTTCCATTTTTACAAAAATGGTTCTCTCAAAAACTTCCTCTGAGTCTGATGATTCTGTACACTCCACATTTGCTTCTCGCTATGTTCGAACTTCACTTCCAAGGTAAACATCGTGTAAATAATATCGAAATCAGAAATTTCGTTAATAGTGTATATTCAACGTTTAATACATACTATATATAATGTAATCAGAGGCGGGTTCTGGATTTTGATTTGATGACTTCAATCTTTACGTTCTTACCACAAAATTCATTACGTGGATTCATAATCTTCAATTTATTTAAGTTTGAATGATTTTTAACATGGGGCAGAGCTAGGGGTAATGTAAGTTTGTTAAAAAATTACTTTGTATATACAAGATATAAAATTATTTTTAATATATGTATATGTAGTAGATTCTGAATCTTCTTGGAGTTTTTTTGTATATTTTGAATCTTCTCAGTGAAATATCTGGCACTACCACTAATTTTTTTACATATATTTCTATATTTGTGTTGAAGTATAGAAATTAAGTCAGTGTAGATTTTTCACTATTATATTTACTTTACATACTTGCTTTACATATTTTTTTTAATTATATCAACTTATAAACATGTTTAGTTTGATCAAAATATTTTAATCAACGTTTTTTTGGGTTTATTTTAGGTTTGAGATGCCAGAGAACTCTATACCAAAAGAGGCAGCATACCAAATAATTAATGATGAGTTAATGCTTGATGGCAATCCAAGGTTAAATTTGGCATCATTTGTGACAACATGGATGGAACCAGAATGTGATAAGCTTATGATGGCTTCAATTAACAAGAATTATGTTGACATGGATGAATACCCTGTCACCACTGAGCTTCAGGCAATTCCTTCTTCCCTGTTATTTTATGGATTCAGAATTTTAAGTTTATGAGTTTTGAATCTTATAACGAGACAAACACGATAGAATATTTATACATTTAAGTAAGGTAATTTTTAATAAAACACAAGGCTCCCTACCCCTCTCCTTTCAGAATTAGTTTTATTTAGTCTCTATTATACTTTTTCGAACAAACATATTCTTGTCGTAACGTAAAGTAGACACAGAGCATTTACATTAACAAATATACATTCTCAACGTATAAAAACATCATATGCTAAACAAAAATTCAATCAATTACAGAATCGATGTGTGAACATCATAGCGCGTTTATTCAACGCGCCTTTGAAAGAGGAAGAAACAGCAATTGGTGTGGGGACAGTGGGCTCATCAGAGGCCATAATGTTAGCAGGCCTGGCCTTCAAGAGAAACTGGCAAAACAAACGCAAAGCTGAGGGAAAACCTTATGATAAGCCCAACATTGTCACTGGTGCTAATGTTCAGGTATTATTTTCGTTCCGTTTTACTTGTCACATTTTTAGTATAATAGTTCTTTTTATAATATTAATCGTTTGAGATTGAGGGCTACCTCATTTGATGAGCTTGTGCTTCCACGGTTGAGCTTATAATTTAAATAAGAATAATTTATTTAAATCATGCTATTTATTAAAGTATTTTTTTTTCATAAGAGATATCAAAAAGACAAAAATAACGAGAGAAAAGGAAAATGTGTGATTCGATTTTTTTAATTCACTAAATTAGCATCCACAATGCACACACCCATTCCAAAAGGTGTGATGCTATATAGGAGTTCAATTGAATTTCATTCGTTAAATAATCATATTATGTTAAAAAATAATTCTAATAATCTTATCTGAATTTCTGACTTCGTCGCTGTATTTCAAGAACTTGTTATACATAAAATAAGAGTTTTTTTTTAATACTTTTTTTGTCCTTTTTTTTAGGTGTGTTGGGAGAAATTTGCAAACTACTTTGAAGTGGAATTGAAAGAAGTGAAGCTAAGTGAAGGGTACTATGTGATGGACCCAATCAAAGCTGTGGAAATGGTAGATGAAAACACTATTTGTGTTGCTGCTATTTTGGGTTCAACACTTAATGGAGAATTTGAAGATGTCAAACTCTTGCATGATCTTTTGATTGAAAAGAACAAGCAAACTGGGTAAAATACCTCTACTTTTTAATTTATGTGATGTAATTTATTTTTCAATCTGTTTCGAAAGAAGATATGTTTGTTGGATACATTAAATATATGTGGAACTCCAATTACCTCTCATTTAAAGGATACATTTGATATATTTGTCTTACACATTAAAGATTTCTTAAGGAATTTTTTAAAAAACAAATAGCAGGTCTGAATTGTTTACTTTTCTTAATTGATATACATAAATTATACATTGATCATATACATGATATATATGAATCATGCATTCTTTGAATATTTTTTCTTTTTTAAACTTTATCACCATTTGAGTATTTACTTTTAGCATCCCCTTTTAAATGAAAAGATATGTGGAACTCACACTATCTCTTATTTATAGAATAATTTTGATACTTCAGACTTACATGTTAAAAGTTTCTTAAAGGGATATTTTTTAAACATATAGACGGTCGGATTCACTACATACTTTTTCTATCTGATATGCATAAATTATAGATAAATTAGACATGAATTATATATTTGCCGACTGTTTTTAGTTTATGCAGTTAAGTGAACGACTATAAATATATAATTTTTCTTTTTTACTTAAAAAATAAATATTTATGATTTTGTTTTTGGAAGATGGGACACACCAATCCATGTGGATGCAGCAAGTGGTGGTTTCATTGCACCATTTATCTACCCAGAGTTGGAATGGGATTTTAGGCTTCCTTTAGTGAAAAGTATCAATGTGAGTGGACACAAATATGGGCTTGTGTATGCTGGTATTGGTTGGGTTATTTGGAGGACTAAACAAGACTTGCCAGAAGAACTCATTTTTCATATCAATTATCTTGGTGCTGATCAACCTACTTTTACTCTCAATTTCTCCAAAGGTACAACTTTTTTCTGTCTCAATTCGTGTGATATACTTTCTTTTCATATATTTTCTTGAAAAGAAACTGAAAAGGGTCTTTTTACAACAACAATATCATACCAGTGTAATTTCATAAGAGAAGTATGGAGAAACTGATATGTACGTAGTCTTACCTCTACCTTGTGAAGATAGAAGAGTTATTTTCAAGGGGTTGTTTCCAATAGACCTTCAGCTCAAGTAAAATATGTCTTTCTAAATTTAGAAATAATATTAACTTTTAACTTCTATCTATAATGTGATGGTTTATTTATGACCACAAAAATATATACAGCTCGATTATAGACTAAAAGTTGCAAAATTCTTTATTTATTTCTTAAACTTCGTAATCAGTCAAGTAAATTTATTTTTATGTTATTAGATTTATTATAATTTTGTTCAAGCATCAATGTAATATAAATTTGTGTGAATGTAGGTTCAAGTCAAGTCATTGCTCAATATTATCAGCTTATCCGCTTGGGCTATGAGGTAAAATTAATCATATATATATATATATATGTGACATTGCTAAAATTAACAAAAAATTGTGATTCATAAATATATATTTTTTTGTCAATTAAATTGTAGGGATATCGAAATGTAATGGAAAATTGTCGTGAAAATGCAATTGTGCTAAGAAATGGACTTGAAAAAACAGAACGTTTCAATATAATCTCCAAAGATGAAGGTATACCCTTGGTGGCATTTTCCCTCAAGGACAATAGCCTTCACAACGAATTCGAGGTCTCCGAGACCCTCCGTAGGTTTGGGTGGATTGTCCCGGCCTACACTATGCCAGCTGACGTGCAACATGTTACAGTGTTGCGTGTCGTGATTAGGGAGGACTTCTCCCGAACCCTGGCAGAGCGTCTTGTCTCTGACATCGTCAAGGTCCTCCACGAGCTCGATACGCTTCCTGCTAGGTTGAATCCCAAAATGGTGGAGGCAGAGGAGAATAATTTGATGATCAATAATAATAATAATAATAATGTGAAGAAAACTGAAATTGAAGTTCAAAGGGCAATTGCTGATTTTTGGAAGAAATATGTTTTAGCTAGGAAAGCTTCTGTTTACTAGGGAAGGATTAATTGTTAAAGGAATAAGTATTAATTAGTAGTAACTTTTTATTATTAATTATAAAAATTGTGAATTTTTATTTATGAAGGATGATGATGAATGTATCATCGTTTGTTCTATTGAATTAAATATTATATATGATTGCTAAGTTATGTTATGCCATACCTCTTTTAATTATGTATCGTAAGACTTTTGTTAATTTATTTAATTATGTTCATCCTTCTTCTTTTTTTTCTCTTATATTTTTGGTTTGTACAAATAATAATTGGTATTCCCTCCGTTCATTTTTGTTTGTTAACTCGCTGATTTAGAGGCAAATTGCATAAACTTTGACCTATATCATATTAATATAAGAAGAAGTTTCTGATAGTTTTTTTATAGCTTTTAAATATTTATATTTTATGTTAAAACGTTAAACTACTCTATTTTAATTTAATTTTGATAATTAATCAAAAATTAACTCTCGAGCAGAAAAATGTGATAAAGTAAAGAAAATTTGAAGCCCAATAAGGCCTGACAAACTATTTTTAAGTAGTGCACAACAAGACTTTTTCTTGCTGAAAGGAAGACATAAAATAGTAAAAATGACTTTAGGATTAGGATTGTGACACTTGAAGAGAAGTGTTTGAACTCATTTTTAAAGCTTTAATAATAAGTTTATGTTTAAAAATCTACTAAAATTATGATAAATGGTATATGTAAATTGGTAATTTAAAAATGTAATGGATTCAATATTAAGAATCTTAAATATTGAACATGTAGCACTTAAATTTTGTAATCTGCTTAAAGTCTTGATCGAGAGTGATTTTTCTTTAACCGGCGTTATGTGACATGATTCCAAATAAGTTAGGACCCCAACCGATATGCCTTATTCTTGATAGCACAAGAAAGAGAGATTCTGAAATCTCTTGAATTAACCGCTACACACCTTTTAAGCATTTTTTTTTTTACTTCAAAAACGAAAAGAATATTGCATAGTCGGTTATACTATCCAAAAACAGATATGAATATCAAACATTAGGTGGATCCTCCCTCTTTTTTCAAAAACAACTTTTACTACTAAAAAGACACATTTTTAATGGACAAAACCAGTCATTGGTAAACAGGAATTTATAAGAAAAAATCAATGGATAAAACTCTATTGAAAATAATCGTACGATTAACTATTGAATATACACTATCAAAATTACTTATAAACACCATTGGAATCTTCTAGAGTTATGAAAAAATATTATTATAATTTCTGACTTCGTCACTCAACAAGAATTATTTTACATGAGTCTTGATAGAGTTGTGGTCCATTGTTAAGAGGAAATTGAAGCTCAATAAGGCCAGACATACTATTTTAAGTATTTCTTCCACCAAGCCTTTTTCTTGCTGAAAAAAAAAAACTTTATTAGGATTTAGATTGTGACGTTAGAAGAGGAATGTTTTGTGATGACATGTTCATGTTGTAGACAACACTGGCCAAACTCTGGTTAATTAGAAAGCACATCCACGCGCGTGAATATATATAATTTTGCTTCCAATGATGTTTAATTGTCTGTCCTTCGACGTATATATAGTTATACCATTGAATATTGAACTAGGACAACATAACACTCTAAATAGACGTTTGGATATAGATTTCAAATATTTTTTACTTTATTTGATATTGATAAAGTTGGAGTACTTGAAAGTGAAGTTGAGTTTATTATGTTATAGTTTGTAAAATATATTTGAAATAATGTTATATTCATAGAAAAACATGAAATATGTTTTGGATCCCATAATTTCTAAAATTAGCAAAACCAATCATTTTTTTTAATTTACCTGAAACAATCAATCGAATCTACTCCAAAAGAGTAATATAATATCACTGCATTACATATATATATAGTCACATAATATCATAAATTAAATCTCACACACGAACTATTACATGCTATTACACTACGTTAATTTAATTTTAAATACTATTACAAAGATCTATTAGTACAAAAGTCAACAACACTAGGAACTAGTTGTTTATTAAGATATCCTTCCATATTGTGTGAATAATTTCTTCTCGTCAAACATGCATTCTTGATCAGCTAACCTGAAAGATGAAGCGGTATTGTTAATCTTCGTCGTTGGTTACTGGCTGAAATGAAAGAGATGGTGATGAACCAAAAATTTAGGCAAAAAAAAAAAAAGTTGAAAACATATTTTAAGTTATTTTTTCAAATTTAAAATACAACTATTAAATTTTTATAACTATACACTGCTTTTTATATAAAGTAAGATATTATTCGAGAAATAAATACTAAATAACTTTTAAAATAGGATCAAATATATCACCTTGCTTCTTTCTTCTCTGTTCTTTTTTTAATCCACTCTTGTCACACTTGTGAGTTGTGACATATTTCAACGGTTTAGTTAAAATGTTTTTGACTTAAATGAAATAGATATTTTTAAATTACTATATAATTAACATAATTATTTAAATTTAAATTAAGCAGTGTGATGGAGATAGGAATATATCTAAATGAAAGTCCTAATTTTAGTTCGAAATATTAATTAAAAACTAAAATACAACAATGAAACGAAATAGTACTTAATTTGACTTTGAGGTCAAATCATTTTGCTTAAACTATTACAACAAATGAATACCTACTATATTTGTTTTAAATTATAATTTTTTTAAGAATTAATATAACTTTTATATTTTAATAAATATATCGTATAAATTGAGATAGAAAGAATAACGGAATCAAATCAATGTCATTCACACAAATTTGGATGTTTCTCATCTAACATACACAAATCAAACTTCTTTCTCTATGTTTGAAAAATCCATAAAAATTATGGTCCCAATTAATGTTACTCACCTTTGGACCCACATGCCAGCATGACATTTTGTAGGTCCCACTAAAGTTAGTATAATTGGAGTGCTAACCAACCCCATGGACTCTCAAAAGATTTTGGGGTCTACTTTTGTTTACTTTTGGTTTGATATGCTAAGTGAGATGACAAAGAGGAAGGCCCACAAACAAACCTAAAGTTTGAAAGGAGGAAAACAGTTGGAAAAAGTTTCAAAGAGAAGAAGAAGCAATATACCTACATACATTGTTTTAAAATGCAAGCATGATCTCAAGTGATCCACTTGTGGAGATTTTTTTTTTAAAAAAAAGGTCATTTCAATATTTTATTTTTTTATTTTTTTCATCTCACTTAAATAAGTTGTGCCAAAATAACTTTTTGATGCTGAAGATGGAGTCAATTTTTGATGGAGTTCAACTCATGATAGAGCACAAGGAGTTTGTAATGAATGAGGCTTGTCACAAGTTCTAGTGAATCACCTACATTTATATATTAAAAAAAGTCACGATAGGTCACCAAGAATTTTGATGATGAACTTGTCATAAGTCCTAGAAAATCACAAGGGGTTTAGTCCAAATTATGTTAAAACTATAGAACTATTTTTTCGTATAGATTCTAGAGGAAAACAACAAGTTTTTAAGAAACTTCACAAATTTTTGTTATAAAATTGATCCAAATTGGTCAAAATCAATTTCAAATGACTCCAAATTTGATTTTCAAGGTTCTAATAACAATCACAATATTTAAATTCAATTCAAACTTTCAAAATTTAATAGACTCACTTTGTCTTTTTCAACAAGTTCTTTTGAAGCTCAACAAATTAGTTGTGTTCTTTCATAGTTTATAACATGTAGTATAGAAATCTACCAACACATAATTAGTCAATAATTCCTTCTCTAAAGCTGAATGATACTTTAAAGAAACATGTAATGCAGAGAGGAGGCTTCCTTCCTGCCTCTCCCATACAAAGTGCAATAATAATGAGCTTCTACACATTCTTATCTAGGGTCATGTCCTTGGTAAGTTGAAGAGATGTCATGTCATGTCTAATCACCTTCCCCACCCCACTTTCAGTTCTTCATCGACCTGCCTTTACATCTCCTAACTCATGTTACGACCAACTTCTCACACTTTCTTACTGACGTAGCCATGCACATCCTCTTCATATGTCCAAACCATCTCACCCTTGTTTCCCTCATCTTATCTGCCACTAGGGCCACTCCTACCTTGCCCGCATAACTAGATATTCCTAATCCTTTCTTTCCTCGTTTGTCCACACATTCACCCGAGCATTCTTATCTTTTCTACATTCATCTTCTGAATGTAGACGTTCTTGACTTGCCAACACTCTGCCATATATAAAACAATTTCTTACATATTGTGAATCTGAATTAATCAAGGCCTGACACTAATATCGAAATCGAATAAAAAATAAAAAAGTTAATGTGGATACTCTAATAGAAGGAACTATTCATTATGTTATTACTCGAAGTTCTTATCCATTGGAATTTAAGAACAAAAACTTCAAAAAAGAAATACAAAAAAATAAAAAGCAAAAGAAATGAGAAAAAAGCAAGAAAGGTGAAAAAGCTGAATTTGAATTTGTGTTTTGTCTGTGAAGCATGTAAAAATAAGCAGTCCCTTCATGCATTGCCAACAAAATGATATCATAAGCACAGCAATTATTTAGTCCCCCACATATTCACTTATTTAATCATGCAAAATGTTAAAAAGTTGAATTATTTTACGAATCCCAAGAAAAAAAATCACAAAATCTTATTTCTTTTTCTTTTTTTAAATAAATTTTGCTTGCTGGCCGTTGACTGGAATTTGCTTCTTCTAAAATCATGATTTCACCATCACTTTATTTCTTTTCTTGTTCCCTTAGTTTGAAGACATCAGAACCAAGAATTTTTAAAAAATCAACGTGCATTATAGTGAAATGGTTGAAATGTCTTTATTCTCTATCAAAGATTTCGATTTAAAATGTCTTTATTCTGTATTAAAGATTTTGATTCGAGCCTATGAGAATAATATAAAAATTGTTAAGAGTGTTATCTTCATAAATGAGCCTATAATGTGCGAATTCAAATTTAATTAAGTAACTTTCAATATAAATGCTGAATATCCACCGGATAAAAGAATTAAAAAATATAAAATTGAAAGAAACTTTAATGAGGAAAAGTTTTGTTTCGAATTTCTGAATGAGGAATAACTTTATAAATAATGATTAAAAAATAGGATTAATAGTAGTTTTGCTCCTTTGATTATTGATAAATTTTAAACTTAGTCCTTACAATATCTTATTCAGCACACACACATATATATATATATATATATATATATATATATATATATATATATATATATATATATATATATATATTCCTTTATTCGTCAATATATACCATCGTTTTTATAATTGTACATCATTCTATCATTTAATTATTCGTATATTTTAGTAAATTAGTGATGCGTAATATTTAAGGGATATATATGTCTAGAAATAGTTTGGATATAACATGTTTCTTATATAAAAAGACCAAAACACATCTTAAATAAAAAATAAATATATTAAGCCATATATAAATATATATCATAAGGGCTGAAATTAAAATTCACAAATACAAGTCTTATTTAATTTTCCCTATAAAACAATACTTAATAAAACTAAATGAATGTCAAGGAGGAGAGGAATAAATAAATAAATTCCCAATATAACCTGGAGGCTAGTTTTGCAGACAAATTAGACAAACCTATATGATAGCTACTATTGGAGGCAAATTCAAAGACTAGAGGACAAAGTTTAGGAATTTAAAAATAATGACTGGAGAATAAGAAAAAGACAAAGTTCATATTATAAATAATGAAATATGTGTTAGTCTCTATTCGTTTGATTTAAATATTCGATGAGGGTAAGTTGTTATATACCTACCCATTAATTTTTATAAAAATATAAACGTTCATGTTATAAGTATGGGGGAAAACTTTGACATATGAATTTAACAGAATTCAATAATTTTAACTCAAGATAACAAAAAAAAAAAAACGTTATTTAATTAAAAGATTTTGAAATTACAAAATAAAATATTCAAAATAGAAAAACTCAACAAATTTTGAAAAGATAATTATTGTGCTTGCAAATCTTATATATGAACTCTGCAAAACAAATTTCGAAATCCAACCACTATTACTTAAAATTATTATCCTAAAAGTTTATTGTTGATATAAATCAAATTTTGAATTCATTTGCCTACTCTAGCCACACGTTCTCAAAATATCATATATCCTACCATAAGACTTAAAAGCATACTCTTTATGTCTCAAATTTATATAGTACCATTGATATTTTGAAATATAAACTTCTACATTTTTTTAATCATAAATTCATATATATAAGTTTTAAACTTTTTAAAATAAAGTTTCTATATTTGAAAACTACGTATAAAAATACTATAAGTAATAATAAATAACAATTAAAAATAATTAAAAGATATTAATTTCGACAATCTTTTTAATTGACTTTTGATATTTTATTTGTATTACATAAATTGAGATAAACGAGGCAATAAGTGAGGTCACAAGTTTTTTTTTCTTCAAGTATAAGCCCCAAATCTTCCTTTGAAACATTTGATTACCCATTATTTTTTTAATTATATTTTTTGCACCTTGTCTTTATTTTTCTTTGATGGGCCATATATTTTGTCTCTATTTAAATGCTAGATGACACATTTGGAACATACATACATACTGAGTACTTACTCTTCTCTGCATCACACAAAAACTTATCAATCAAAAAAAAAAAATGGGTGACCTTCACTCAATTGCTTACAATAGCTTCTCTTCCCTAGGTTGTGACTTCCATGGCCTTGAAGTTTTCAACAATGACATGTCTCCATGTAAAACATCTATCTCTTCTTCTCTCATTTATCTTATTTCGATATTCGTCACTAATAGTCGAGTCAGAATTTAATATTTACTATACATAGATATACATAATTTTATTTGAACATTAGTTATTTTACGGTGTTGAATCCCCTTATGTCTCTCTAGCTTCGCCATCTAACTACTCTTTAGTTTCTATCTTCTTCTTGTTCTCAATTTTCTTGTTTGGCTTAACGAGTAGTGGTGAAAGCATAGTTTTCATCGAAGAATTCAATATTTACGATATATATAGAGAGAGAGATACATAACATATTTATCTTATGCATGTGTAACATAATTTTTTGATGAAAGAGATTCAACAGTTCGAAGCAAAATTTTCACCAAGTAATTTACTATGTGCTATATCTATATATATAACCTTATAAAAAAATTTCGCCTCTCTAACTCCGCCTCTGCTATTTTTTTTTGGTGGTGTATATAAATAACCTTATAATTTTTATTTTCGTTTCTCTAACTCCGCCCCTGCTAATTTTTTTAATTTTTTTTATAGTTATGGAGAGCACTCCTCCATTTCTGTCAAATGTTGATTGTGACTTATCAAGTGGATATCTACAAGATGCTTTATTCAAATTCAACTCGAAAAGAAGGCGTTTATTATTGTTTAATGATGATGATGACAAGGAGAATTATCAAAATAAAGATTCAAATAATTCCATTAAGGTATAATTAATTACATCAATTACTTTGTTAATTCTATGGCATTTATTTTTTGTTGTTGAATTGTAATTCAATGATTTTTTTTCTTATTATGTTGCAGAATTTGTGGAGCTCCACAATTGACCAACAATTTTCTGAGGATTATGATTCTTTTAGCCAGATAACCAAGTGTGATAGCTTTTCTGGTAATTCTAATTCTTAATTCTCTTTTAATTTATCTCAATATAATTAAATATTTATTTTGCTTAAATAATTTAGAAATGGAATTAATTTCTATTGGAGTAATTTAGTAATATAAATGTTGATATTTAGCTTTGTTTCCTATGATTTTTCTTTTCTTTTTATTAAAATTTAAATTACATCGTCAGATCTCTTTATAGCATTAGCCGTCATCAGACAACCTTTGCCTTTTGTTTTTAGACCTCTTCATAATAATCATGATCATTATATATAGCTTTTTGAAATGGTCAAGCTCTTTTGAAATGATTTTTTTATATTATATTATACACATACAAAAAAAAAATTATTTACACATAATTACCCTAATTATATGAATATTTTTTACGTCATTACTAGTAAAACTTAAACATTATTACTATTTAAAATTATTACTAACAAATAGTACTATTTTACTAATTTTGCTCTAACCTAGAACTTGACCAATGCAATTATTATTATTTTAAAAAAACGTTTGGTATGGAGTAATGATTAGTAATTGCCGTTATGATTTGCATGTTGAATTGAAATTTAAAAGAGGAGATTGATTTATGGTATTATGTTTGTTTTAATAAAGTTGTATTTTGATCATAATAATGATAATTTATACTAATGATTAATTTAATTATAGGGGATCCAATGAGCAAAATGAGTGAAGAATATTCCAAAAGAACAGAGGAGGAAGCAATCTCAGAAAATTATTATTCTTCTTCTAATTCTTCACCAACATCATCATCTCATCATAATAAACAACCTCTACAATATGGTAACTCTCTCATTTTGTTTCTTTTATAATTAATTATAATCTTATGTGGATTATGTTTTAACGAGAATGCAAAATTTTGATCAAAGTTATTAAATTTTATTAAATTCATTATTAAAATTTTAGTTCCTCCCTTGAATTATGAGATTGGTTTTGAGGGTATTTGATTTTTAAATTAAACTCATTACTTTTGACTCAAAATATATATGCATATGCTCGAAAACAAATATTTTTACATACAATAAGATCACACTAGCCTATTTTTGTGTGTGGGGGTTGTTGTTCTTTCTCACGACAGCATACCCTATTTAATTTGACATTTTCAAAAAAGAAATTCCATTAAAGTCTATACTTATTAATTAAAGTGCGACTTTATATAAGAATTTTCAGTTACTAACTAATTAAATCTTTATTAATATGTTTTTTTTTGCTACTGTTGAATAGCAAAAATAAAAAATGTTTAAATGGTACAAATATATTGGATACTCAAAAGTCAAAAAGTAACCACTAATATTGTTGACTTGCCTTTTTAATTTGAATAAAATTTCGTAACTGTAAAGCAAATAATTTATCATTTAATTATATAATTATTTATAGGTTACAAGTTGAAAGCAGTCATTAATGTTTATATCAGAATAGACTTGTTACATCACATTTTTTAAAGTGCAATTTTTTTTTCAAAATCTACAAATACAAAATATTTTATATAGCGAATTGTCTTTGACTGACATTTTTTTTTTAAAATTTGAAGGAGGAGGTGATCAAAAGAGAAGCAAGAAAAGGATGTGTGGAAAAATTGTGTATCCATTTGGGCTAGTGAAGCCCGGAGGGCTAGAGGGAGACGTGACGTTAAATGACATTAACGAGAGGATTCTAATGAGGCCGACCCGGCCCGTAAGGCATCCGGTTGGGGACTTTGCATGTCGTCCGACCGTCTGTCCTGCCGGACCAGGATTGTCCGGCAAGACGGTGGTCGCACTCACTAAAATTCATACTCAAGGGAGAGGGACAATCACAATTATAAGGACTCGAGGGTGATTGAGGACAAGTTAGAGAGGACGTACCTAGGTAGCTAGGGTTGGCATATCATCTATTTGTTAAATTTTCGAGGTACGTAGGATCAGATAGGAAGGTAAAATTAAAAGAGAAGATGTAATTTTATATTTTATCTTTTGCTCATTCGATGAAATAGGCTTGTAAATAGAGAAAAAATATTGTCGTCAATATATCTTTGACAACGTTTCAGATGAAAAGACCTAGCTCGCTTAGCGCTTGTTGACATGCTATGTAGTTATTTAATGAGAAAGGGGTATGAATTATGATATCTATAGATATATGGAGGTAAGTGGATGTACAGATTATATGTTTATTACTGAAAATTAGAATGAAAAATGTTTTTCTTTTAAAATTTTATTTCTGACAATTTGAAGATTTTTTAAGTACTATTTTGAGTTATAAAGGGATCTTGTTTGTACGTAGTTGAGCAGAATATGGACTGAAAAAAGGTCCTAATAATAATCCAAAAATGTTACTCTAGTTTTAAATATCTTAAAAAGAAATTATGGTCTAAAATATGATGTAGGAGTATCATTTATATGGCTATAATATTTTTGAACTTAAATGTGTCATAATAGCTGTGTAATTATCAAAAAAAATTCTTAGTTCTCATTAAAATAAAATATAAAATTAGTTATTCTAAATTTATTTGAAGTGTGTCATCTAAATTGAAACATATATACGGGACTAGTTAAAAAAAGATGTATTACTTCTCCTACGTTAAAATTTGGAATAATTTCACTTTTAATCCCTCATGTATTGATAATTTTTAGCTTTGGTTCTCATAATATTTATCTAAGCATATTTGGCTTTTAATTAACTAAAACATATGTTTTGATACCAATTACCACTATATAAAAAATATGTGATATTTGGACTATATTTAGAATTACAATATCCTCAAATATGAAGTAGTAGTATCGATATATCATAACATAATGATAATTGATTTGCTTAGATCTCATTAAATTTGTGAAGATTCATAGTAAGAGAGGTAAAAAAAAAATACACACTAATTAATTGAGCCGATAATTTATTGCAAACGGTCTATTTATTCCTAGAAAAATACAAATAAGATCTATGTATGTTTTTATAACGATTTGTTCCCGTCTTTATAGAAAAGTCAACGGGGGAAAAATTTGGGGTCGGAAAACTTTTTCGTAGTATTTGGATTTTCCCAACCTTGTCCAGATTTGGACGAAATCAGAGTCATTGAGGTGTAGGGAATTATGGTAACAATCGGGTGAATCATTTATGATTTTGATTACTTGAGTAGTTAGATAACTCGTTAAGGAATCCGTACGACTTTATTGAATTTGGGCAAGTAGAAATCCTGAAATCTATCTTACCATAAAAGGTATTTACTGAACGTCGTGGGTTAGAGGTGTGTTGTGAAATGGGAATTTTAGAATTCTTAAAATAGCTCTCCGTTTCGTTTTGGCTGCTTTGGCGGGGATTTTTGCAGCTCTGGCGTCGCTGTTGTGGCGGGGTGGTGGACGCTGTGGCGGGTCCCGACATGAATTAAAGTCGTTAATAAACCCCTAAACGACCTCATTATGCACTTTTTGACTTTTAGAGCTAAGGAATGACCCCCAGGCGACTCCTACTCGTTTTTCACCATTCTTGAGGCTAAATGTAAACTCTTCACTCCCTGAATCCATTTTTTGATCAGTAGAACGTAATAGAGTGGGTGAATACTGATGGGGGAAGGTTTTGTTATATATTCTATGGTGAAAAAAAACCCTAAATTGGATAATTAGGATCATGGGTATGATCTAGGGTTCATAGAATTGTTATAGATTTGGGTAATTAGTGATTGTTTATTGATTCCCGTATTATATTGATTGTTTGTAGACCAAGAACAAGCGGAACGAATTCGGAAAGGGAAGGATCAAGTTTTTTAGGGTTTCAAGCCTGTTTCGAGGTAGGTGATGGTTGTGATTCTATGATTGTGGGATGTATGCTTGTTCTTGCTTCATTATGATACTTGTATATGTATGAATGTTGCAATGTTGATCACACTTGTGATAAATGAGATAGATAATTAATGAATGCCATGAAATCATGACTTAAATGTATGATCTTGATTATATACATGTGATTGTAATTGTGGTGTGTGAATGGGATCGGTTGCCACGTTTCGGCATAACTAACTTGGATCGGTTGCCACGTTTCGGCATAAAAATAGGATTGATTGCCACGTTCCAGCATAAATATGGGATCGGTTGTCACGTTCCGGCATGCTAACTGTTTAGGTTTGGGTTTCATGAGAGGACTAATGATTTGATATAAAATGTGAAGTTGCGCGTTGTTCGTAAATGTTGATAATGTTGTATATGTTGATATATATGCATGTGATTATAATGTTGTTTGATTTGTTTATGTTGCACTAGTGGGATAGCCGTCTGATCCTACAAGTACATTGTGGTTGTGTATTGATTTTGCACTTGCTCTTATTTTTGTTAAGTACAGAGCATCTTCAAACGGCTATTAACAGACCTCGCTTAGGAGATCAGTGACCGTCACTTCGAATTCAAGGGTGAGCTAATTCTTCCAGGCTGCCATGAGATTCTCTTTCATCTATGTCCACCATTTCCGAACTTAGACTATGTTCTAGTTAGTTGATTAGTTCATTAGATTGGGGTTGCATCCCTTCTTGTTTAGACTTGTTGAACTTTAGATGTTTTGGTACATTGACTTTCAGGTTCTAGGTTATTCTTCTGCATTGTTTAGTTCGTTGTTAGACTTTTGTTGAAGTTTATGGGAACTCTGTTTTTAAATGGCTTAGTTTTTAGATTATTTGCTTGGTTGGGTTGTAGTAGTGGTTTTCCCATCGAAGTGTTAGTGTGGGTGCCAATCACGACGGTCTGGGTCGTGACAGTTTTATTCTCTTTAGATTTTACTTCTGAAATTATAATTGGTATATTATTATTATAATATTTTTATATTATTATTTATCAAAAAATTGTAATCCCTAAGTAGCCCCTTTGCATCATGTTGACAATTATGTTATACCAATACAATAAATTAATAAGATCAAATAATTAGTGTTAGGTCTATTTCTTGAAAAAGAATTTAAAAGTGTTAGGTGATAAGGGAAAAAAAAATACTTATTAGGAAAGCAATGCATGTGACTAAAGTGAACTATCTCTTTGACTATATTGCATCCTAAGACTTAATATAATAAGTTGAAATTAGTAAAGGGGAAAAAAAGAAAAAGAAAAAAAGAAAGAAGCTCATTTATTAAAGAAAAATAAAGAGAGAAAAAAAAGAAAATAAAGGGTAAAGGTTGATAAAAAAAAATCCTTGACAAGTATAGTTGTTGTGTGGATAAACAATACTGGTTTACATTTTTTAGTTATTAATAATATTCTCAAGTTCCATTTATGTGTCTTAGTTTATCATTTAGTCTATTTCATAAAAAAAATTAATTTTTATATTTAGGAATTATAATTTTAATATAACTCAATTTCACCTTACCCCTTTAACATTTAAGATCTGAGTGGAAGAAAAAACATTCTTTGATTCAAAAATCAAATAATTATCGCCAATTATTTTTAAGAAGTCAAAATAATTCCTCTTTTTTTAGAGGATATAGTTTTGGGGATAATTATTTTTCCGGACTTTTGAAGTTATATTTTTGATATCTAGTGATCAAATAAAAGAGTTTGAGTAGTAATAGCTTCAAACTTAGCAAATAGTGAGTTTACTAGACAATTTTTTCATATTTGTCTAAATTATGATTAATGAAAAAATAATCGTTAAATTAATCGAGATGCACTAAATCATTTAAAAGAAACATACTATACTATATTAGAAAACATACAAATGATGTTTTCATGAGATAAAAGTAAAGTTAATATAACTATAACTAGTAATATTGTCAAACTTTCTTTTTGATACATGTTTGCACTTATGCTACTTTAATTTCACTAAAATTAAAAATATAATATTGTTGGTGGAAGGTCCATACTCTATAGTCCATAAATTTTAAATATAGGACAAATTATAATGAGTAGCTATTATAGGAGGCACATGTTACCATATAATAAGTTTCATAAAAAAAAGGACCATTTCCCATAACACTTGGTGAAGGACAAATCATTCTATGTAACAATTGGTATAAAAACAAGATTTGGTAAAAAAAGGAAAATCATCACCCTATGTTTAAAGTTTAATTATATGTAGGACCCTAATTAATTAATCATTAGTGTAATGTGCATGATTTATGTTTTAATTTGAAATTAATCTATTAATTATTAATAGGTTGGTGAGGTGGAATTCTAGACTATATATGACCTTGTTTGAAAACTATGGGAAAAAGAAAGGGATAAGATATGGAAAATATTTGAGAATGACTATTATATAGGAATAATTTTACAAAGAGTATATTGTTATAATGAATGTGATTATTATTACAGGTAGAATGTTATTATAAAAAAATAAAATAAAATATAAAAAATTGATTCCAAAGAAACTTGTTTCATTAGTGAAATGTTATAACACATAGTTATAATAACAAAGTTCGACTGTATTACAGTATTTAGATTAATGTTTCTTTTTATTATAATGTAAAGTTTATTAAAATTAAAAGTATAGACTATAGTAGGCGTATATATTAATTAAACTTAATAATTATGGCTGGCATATCTTATAGCTGTATGGCAAACTAAACAAAATATCTTTTTTTTTCGTCTTTTCTGAAACAATTATATATTAGACCTGGTTTGGAAGGACATTTGACATTTCTGTGCACAGTTTTTTTTATTATTATTATTTCATTATAGTAGGTATGAATAATTTTATAAGTTAGGTATGCATAAGTGGAAAATTTAATAGTAAATGATTTTTTCAACAAATAGTATTGTCATCTATTAATTATTTCACTAAGGAAATAATATTATGAGAAACTTTCCAAAATTGCTATATTTTTGTTAATTAAAATTTATAGCTATATTATTGTTTGTTATTAGACATATTTAATGTTGCTTTTCGTTTAAAATTACTCTGAATATAAATATAATATTTAATGCAGTGCATTAATTGTCTCTTCCGCTTAGGGTCTATTGAAAAAACTCTCTCTACCTCTCAAGACTATCTTCCTCCATTCTCACATATAAAATTACACTGAATATTATTATTATTGGAATATCATATTCAATTTTACCTTTTAGATTTATTGCTGAAATGAGCTAATGACTTTTTGAGATTATTGCTCAGCCTTAAACAGAGTTGTTGATTTGACTTTCCATTAAAAGTATAGTTCCTCACTTCAATAAAGAAATTATAAGTCAGGAGGTCAGATCTCCAAATTTTATGTAATTCCATAGAATATTATTTTTCTTCTTTTTTTCTCTCTAAGAATTAATACAAGTGTAAAAAGTTTAATTAATCCACTTATTTATTTTACAAAATAATACACTTAAAATCCTTTCCTTTCACTTTTACTTGTTTTAAAAAAAAGATTTAATATATGCCTTGTTCCAGGAGCACCTGATAATTAATATGAGACAGAGAGCAGAAAAAATACAAAGTGTAATATTTCGATATTCACACAAATACAATGAAAGTAGGAAAATACTTTGGAATTCAAGTACTAGAGTTCCTTTTTATTACTTGAATTAATTTAGAGAAAGAAAATAAAGGAAAAGACAAGTAGCCAAAAGAGTAAAAGAAAAAGAAAGATTGTTATTAAAGCAAAGAGGAAAAAAAGAAGAAGGAAGAGATAATAAACCTAGATATATGTGAGAATATTATCCCTCTACCTTTTACTTTTTCTCAAATCCCAAATGAATAGAGAATTAGATTCTCCTTCAGGTATATAATATACAATAAAAATATACACTTTTATATTGTGATTTGTGTCCTTGGGATTTCATTAACTTTTAATTTTTCTATTAAAAAATTATTGATGACGTCAAAAGAATGCAGTTCTCACGTTATTATGATATCAACTCATGAAATGGGTTTGGATGGGAATATAACAACATGTCCAAATATATATCTGGTGTAATCCACAAGTGTGGTTTAGAGATGGTGAGATATACGCAAATATTAGCTTACATCGTAGAGTATATAGGTTGTTTTCAGTAGATCCTCGGTTTTAAAAGAAAGTTATTCATATATATATAGAAGGATTGTCAGAAGAAAAAAGGACAATAAAATATCAAGATATAAAATAAAATGAAACAACAGATAGTAGAAACACATATAAGAATAAGAAACTACGTGATACTAAATACAACTATTACTAAGAAGAAAAGGGTATCAGAAAACCTTCATGCTTAGCTCTCCCACCTAAGGATCGACCATACTCGGTTACCTACTAACCATTTATACTAATTTTTGATAGTTGTTATACCTTTCTATCTAAGGACTTGTACTCAGTAACAGAAGCGGTGTGTGTCTTATTAAATCATCTCCCTTAATTTTTGTAGGTCTATCTCTACCTCTACCTCTCCTAACTATATTGCTACAACCAACCTCTCACACCTCCCTAATTAACACATCTATACACCTCCTTTTTACATATCCAAACTACATGATCCTCACTTTTCTCATCAAATCTTGTCCACCACAGAAGTCACTCACCTTTTCACAAATCATCTCAACTCCTCAAGCATTATACTAATGGATGATACAACCACACTACTAACAAATTAATGTATATATCGATTCGTTAGTGTTGAGCCCAATATATTTCTAGGCCCAAACAAATTGGTTGAAAGTGCACAAATATTCAATGAGCAACTTTCACATATAAAAAAAATAAAATCATATTTGTATGCTATAGCAAAGTTTGCATAATTGCGCTCCATAGCAAACATATATATGTATAATTCGCTACACATATACAATTGAAAACTATGTCTATTTCGCTATACATATATACAAAAAGAAGCAATTGTATAATTCGTTGGCTCCTCTTCAGATTTGTATAATTTCGTTGGCGGACCATTTGTATAAATTGTTGTTAGCCTCTCGTTTGTAGGGGAATATTTGTATTATATAATTATAAGTGTCTAAGACGAATATATATGTATTTGCATGTGTATATACAATTTTCTTTCGCTTTATACAAACATAAATTATACATTACACAAACATAAATTTTACATTATATTGTATAATCTGTGTTTGTATAAAACGAGAAAGAGAGAAAGGCAAAACAGAACTGGGCAGGGAAATATTTTTATTGTATAATTATAAGTGTATAGAACGAATATATATGTATTTGCATGTGTATATACAATTTTCTCTCGCTTTATACAAACAAAAGCACAATTTATACAATTCTGTTGTATAAAGCGAGAGAGGCGAGCACAGAGGGAGCGAGCGAGACAGGGAGAGTGGCGAGCGAGAGTTTGAGGGAGAGAGGCGACTGGCAAACAATTTGCTATAGGGCACAATTAAATCAAAGTCTGATTATACCATTTAATTTGAATTAATAGTTTGTCATTATGTACAATTTTCCCATATTCAATACCTTTAGATTTGACAAATTAAATCCAACTTTCATATGGTTTAAATTTAGTTATTTTCACCCGAACTTTAACTATATATGACTAACATTATTTTGTCTTAAACTTCAACTATTTTTGCTTGAAGTTGAGAATTTTTTTTATTTTTTTTTTGCCTAAAATCGTGCACGACTAAAATTTAGTCATTTTTGTCTGAACTTCAAACATAAATACTTGAATTTCAACCGTATATAACTTTCGACTATGCATGAGACCACATAGGCGAATGCATTATTACGTTATTTAATTAGTTTGGTTGTTATTTTATTTACTGCTACTTTATGTACTTGAAAGTATTATCTAATAAAGGAAGTTGTAATGTAATTATATTAAGTTAGTCTATTTTGGTGTCCATTTTTTTTTTTTTGCATTTTAGTAATTTAAGTTGAAGGAATATAGAGATTGCTATTTTGAATACTATTTATTTTGATAACTATTAAAATTATATGATATTATATGGTTAAATTTTATCATTCTGTAATGATAAATCTTTCATCCTATGTCCCAGACGATTCGATGTAGTCGCAACATTACCTATGTTTCATCAGTAATGAGTTGTCGAACTGTTTTATTCTTAATTAAAGTCTCGAGTTCAATTCTTAGATATAAAGAAAATTCTATCGAAATCATCATTTTCAAAATGCATGATCCAAATTTGATCGAAACTTCAATATATACTATTATACATTATAAAATGATTATACCAACCATTCAAACAAGTTGTCAAGGGCTTACTCGAATTCAATAGTTATATTGGTTTAATCCCTCAATATCAATTAACAATAAATATTTCACCCTCATCTCAATTATTATTATAAATTAACTCGGCAAACCCCTATAAATTATCAATCCTAGCTACATAATCATTGCTCGTCAAATAAATTTCAAATTCTAAATATGTTTCTCCAATATTATAAATCATTGATAATAATCAGAAGAAGCAAAAACAGAGGAATTAGAATGTCTGGAACGACGTCGTTGTTGACCTGAGAAGCAAGAGAAAATTTTCTTTATCGCATTCTTCACAACCTGTCCCCTTTCCGGTATCCAACGCGGCGCCGTCCCGGCGCCACATTCCGTTTGCCGGTGCCGGTGCCGGTGCCGGAGTTCGTCGGTAACTGCCATTAATTAACGTCCGTGTAATTAAAAATTAACCGAATACTTGAATTTTTAATTAACTCGAGGTGAGAATAATTGTGTGTTTAATAACTGACATAAGATTCAGTTATATATAAACGAAATGGAAGTGGAGCTAACGCGTAAGCCGCGTGAAGAGTTTCGAGCGCGAAAAATCAAAACGACTAAATTCTGAGTTTTTGTACTTATTTTTTTGAGTCTCTGAATAAGTCTTCTTGTGCTTTGTTTAATTTTTGGTAAGAATAAGTCGAGATGAAGTCAAGATCAACCACCTCGGTAAAACTTTGGGTAGGGCTATCCATATATTAAGTGTAATTAGGTCTGAAATACATTTCGTATTCAAATGATGGGATTAGCTATTTCATTAATTTTGAAGATATTTTAATTTATATTAATTCATGAAATATCTTTTGTCTATATTATACTGAAAATCAAAACGATTATTTAGTCGGGATTCAAATCTCACGTATCGAATAAACTCTTGGATCAAATTAGGTTTCGAGATAAATTTGGGTCTCGGGTCAGAATCAAGTCCCAAAATCCGAGTCAAGTTTAGGTATTGAGTCAGACTCGCATCTCGTGTCAGGGTTGGGTATTGGGTCAAGCTCAGATATCAGGTTCAACTTGAATATATCAGGTTCAACTTGAATCTCATGTCAAGGTTGAGGTTAGATTCAGGTCTTAAATCAAGGTTAGACTTTGGGTATCGGGTTAGGGTCGGGTCCCTGATCAGGTTTGAGGACGAGCTTAGATTTCTAATCGGGCACAAATTCTGAGTCGTGGTCGGGTCTCAATTGTGCTCAGGTGTTAGGTTAGGGTGGGATCTCGATCCTCGGGTTAAGGGTCGAAGGTCCCAATTAGATCTTGAATCTCGAATCTCGTGTCGAATCAGGATTTGGTCTCAAGTCATGGTCAGGACTTGGATCTTAGGGCGCTTGTATCAGGAGAGATAGAGGTAGGCTAAAGAAGTTTTGTGGAGAGATGATTAGACAGGGTACGACATATCTATAACTTATCGAGGAGTGAGGATAAAATACTAAATAGGAAAATATAAAGATTGAGGATTAAAGTAAAAGGTTAATAAATAATTAGATAGTTGACTGTTGTCTAATTCCCTTATCAATATTATAATATTATTACTCTCCTGCTATCTTATTCTTCCATCTTAGTATGACATAATTTCATTGCTTCAGTTATCATATTATTTGTTGTTTACTACTGTTCTCTTTTTCAGTGTTTTTCCACATGACTTCTTTACTACGGTATATAACACTATAATTCAACAAAACAAGACAATTATATACTTGAGTAGCTGTTCAGAAATTAGGAGATAACAACTTTTAGTCACTATAAAAAGCTATGAATCTTATTAAACAGGATCAATGTTGCCTTTTTTTCAAAGAAAAATTGTACATCATACATTTTGGACATCTATAAAGAAGAGCTTTTCTGGAAACAAACCAGTTACAACAAAAAATTGAAACCATCATATATAAGTGAGTTTATAACTTCCTCAATACAAAGTAGCACTTCTTTTTTCACGCATACTAAGACAGATACATTATTCAGATGAACTTGTTGTAGAACAATATGGAAAAATTACTCATGCTACTCGATCGCGTTATTCAAACATAAATCGATGTTCTTAGTAGTATTCATATAGTCACAGTGTGGAAAGGCTCAGTCTGCCTATGATGTTTTATCCTCCTCTGTGATCCATTGAGGAAAGCTTGGTCTTCCCGAATCAATTCTGATGAGATGCTCATCCTCGCCACCAGAATCATCACTCGAGTACTCTCTTGTGTCACTTTCTTCAATTGGTGCGCTTGGAAGTTGTATACTCATATCTTTATTCTCTCCTTGCACTTGAGCCTTCTTTCGCAATGTGGTAGATCCTTCAGATCGAACAGAAACAAGTGTTTGTGCGTGATCTGATCGAACTTCTGGATATGACTGACTGTGAGAGGTTATTTTTTGATAACCCCGACTGTGAGAGGTTTTGGCTGCACTAATTCCAGAAAAACTTCTCGGAAGTCTTCTTGTGTTGCTTATCTAATAACCAAAAAGAGCAAGTAATCTTAGAAGCCAATATTGAAAACTGGCGATTTCAACTGAATGCAACTCGATGATGAATAAGACAAGAAGATTCTCTTCAAGCCCATATTGTTGGTTGCAACCCCGAGGGTTGGGAAGAGGTGGGTGGAGGAATGGGATAGAGGTGTGTGAGTAGGAGAAATCATAATGACCAAACACATAGACGGACCCTTAAACTTGGCAGGAGTTTTCATTTTGACACTTCAACTATAGATGAACATTTTATATTTATGTTGTCAAAAATGTGGTCTATCAAACACAAACTCGTCAGTTCCAAAACCAAAAAAGTACAAGGACATGGCACGCTCCGTCAAACAGTAAATAGAATTCTGGCCTAATCGACACACTGTTTTGAGCAGTTGCTCCATTCCCCAAAGCCTAACATTTAAGTAAACTTTGTTATGGGCTAAAGAAATTGTGAAATAAATTTACACTACTAACCATGCTTCCAAAGATGTTTAGCTGCATTGCGCGGGTAGACATATTCATTTCCTGTTGACCAGTTTGTTCCACATCCTGTCTATGTTGCATAGCCTTGTAAGTATTTTCTGGCCAGCTCATTAAACCACCAAGCTCTCTACTAAAAGACCTTGAGGGATGATCAATTGAGTGCGATAATAGGGAAGACGATCTTCTCTGGAGACCCCTGCCTGACAGAAATCCCGCAATATCAAACATAATCAACCTTGCCCTTGTCTCAACTTGATACTGACAAGGTTGATGAGAAAAACTAGCTGCATGGACACCTAATTTTGAACCAGAAAAAAACAAATTAATCAGAATTATCTGAGATGAGGTTATGAATCAGAGAGGATTTATGCAAATAATCAAAGTTGCAAGTACCATCAATTTCTGAAGCAAAAAATATTAATTGCATAAATGCCAACCTTAAGAGAGAATAAAATTGTCAGCGTACCACAAAAAAATTGTTTTTAACAGTCATGTAAGTTTCTAATCAAAGACCATATGGGAGGTAAGTATAAACAGTGTTGTCAAAGGCGCACTTAAGCCCTGAAGCGAGGCTCAAACATGTTAGAGTGTTTTTCCTCGCTTAATGTGTGCTGTTAGTATTGTCATCAAGGCCTCAAGACATACTTTTCCTTGCCAATGAGCATTTCCTGAAGAGGCAAGCAACACTGCACAATTGATATTTCACTTCACCATTATCTTTTTTCAATTTCCTGTCCATATATTTGTTGTTTGTACTTGTAATTATTAGTCTTGGACTAACATATATATTTGTATTCTTTCTCTATTTGCACCTTAAGTGCCAACAGACTTTAGAGCTTTTTTGCGCTTCTCGCTTTTGATAACACAGGGTATAACCAAGATTTAAGATGTCCCCTAATTACAAAGAGTGGGATACTGAAAAACTGCAGCTAAAGGGGTGAGCAGCAACCTGATGCTTCTGTGTTGTGGAAGCTTTGTTCTTCCAATGCCAAAGGCAGTAACGGTGCAGGAGCTGAAAGAAGCCCTTCATTTGAACCATGAGATTTAACAAATCCCTCCAACAGAAAACCAATGGAATGGTGAGGCAATTCAAAACTTTCCCCTCTTATGTATACGCTCATAGTTGACCTTTCTGCAACCAGAGTTCTCATATCTTGCATTGTTGTCGTTTCAAACATTTGAGGAAGCAAGACTTTAGCAAGCACAAGTGCACTTTCCTGCAGACACCAAGATAACCTGTGTGAGTCACTGCTTCAAAAAAACCTTAAATTCTAGTTACTCCCTCTATTCCATCTAATGTGGCACTCTTCCCTTAGATGGGATCTTTCTATATTGGGAAGCAATTTAACTTTAATTTTCTTATTTTACCCTTAATGACATGCTTTTGTAGCGACAGGGAGCAACAGAGCCTTCGAGTATCATTGAAGATCATTCAAGGTGATATAATTTTCTTTTGATAGGTAAGCAAAAAAGGGCAACTTTTCTGAAACAGTATCACTCGATCAGAGCAATTCTAGACCTTAGTATAATTAAATCCTTCCTTGCTGAGATGTACTTGAGTTCTTACTTTTCTTTTGTGTTAAAAGAAAGCGGAAGAACCATGCAATATGGTAAGAATGTTAATGTTAGGGACCCAAAATCTCCTCTCTTGTCTTAACTCAGTTTACTCTTTCAGTAGTTGAAGAACTCTGCTATTTTTCACCATACTGATAATGACGAGAAAGATGTGTTAAGCTTCAGCATATATGTATGGAAGCTAAAAAAAAAGTTGAAAA
The DNA here is from genome assembly GCA_029007595.1 of Solanum commersonii. Lineage (NCBI taxonomy): Eukaryota > Viridiplantae > Streptophyta > Magnoliopsida > Solanales > Solanaceae > Solanum > Solanum commersonii. The sequence goes on from JAJTWQ010000116.1 coordinate 150,375, forward strand.
TGATAATCATTCAAAATACCTGCCAAAAGAAATCTTCTACAGCTGGATCAGATCTGAGAGCAGTAAGTATCCTCTCACTATCAACAGAAAAGCAGAGAGCCACGGAATCCGTCATAATGTCACAGATGTAAGGCTTTCCCACAAGCACTTCATATAAACCTAGAGTACTCCCATGTGAAAAAGTTGGATGCAGTAGATGCATATTACTCGTGCTCTTACTTGACCACTATCAAACACAATATCATATTTTCAGAAAAATGTTTTTGGCTAAAGGTTATTATTGTAATAACCATTACATTACTAATTACCTTCACTACACCATTTGAAATAAGCCAAATTCTAGTTGCCTTTGATCCCTCTTCATAGAGGGTCGCACCGCGTAACTTCATTATCTCCTTGGTTGAACCAATTAGTGTCTCACTCACCGTAGGAGGTAGAGCTCCCAACAAAGGATTGACACTAATCAAATCACGAATCTTCGGAAATTTAACCAGAGGTGGATTTCTTACAAGCCTTTTCAAATCAGTCTGCACAAAATACATCAAAAGATATCAAGAATGAATCAGATGTAAGACAAAAGCAATGACATTGGACTAGCAGATGAGAAGGAAATGCTCACCTGAACAGCATCGTGAAGATGTGTCATCTCTTTTTCCTCCAATATACCAATCTTCTCAAGATTATGGACATAATCAATCAAGTGATTCAACACCGCATAAGTAACTTGTCTGGTTTTCACAACTCGGAGAACCTGAGTATGTACTTTCTTTTAGAATCAAGTAAAATTACTCAAGATGTAGACTGGATAGTGTCAACACATAAAGTTCATTTATGCGTTGCAGAAACCAGACAGCTGTATTCTTGATTTCAAAATATAAGTGGAAGACCATGATTCAAGCATGCAGTAATCTAGCAAACAAATGCAGGTAGCATAAAATTTCTTGTACTACCAGGCTGCATCCTCTAGTATTTTTATTCAATATGTTCGAGTCTAACAGGAAATATTGAGCTCATTGAGAGACATTTGTCTTTGTATACCTGAGGAAATGAGACACGGACTTCTTCCAGAAACTTCCGTGCATCCTCTCCTTCTTCCTCACTTTCCTTGATAACAAGGGAAGCAATTTCACTCTCACCTGAAATCATCATTGCTTGCATAAGAAACTTCCAACTCCATTAGATATCATTCTTTTTCTTTATTTTTTCTCTCTGCTGTAAGGATTTCACTGCTGAGAAAGCTTCCTCATAAAGAGATATAAAAAGAATAAAGCCACGAAAGTGATGCTAAATTGAGGCATTCACTAGGGAGCATCAAAAAAGATTCTTGGTAAAATATTTTCCTTTTCTCCCTTTCTCCGGGAAGAGAACACGGAGGAGAAAAAAATGTATCAATAGTAGCTGTTTAACCCAATGTGCAACCTTTATCAGTCATTAGTACCAACAGCATAAAGATAAACTTAAGGATACCACCTGATGGAACCTTTTTCACTCCTATCATGCCAGATATCTATAGTTTTCAACATTTCTTAGTACTATCTTCACCTAATGCCTTATAGACCATAACTCGACTTAAAATATAGAAGAATATGTTACTTGAATGCAATAGTTCAACTTCAACACAATTGTAGGAAGTCGCAATCTAAAGAAGTCAATCCTCAGATTATTGTTTATTGAGCAAACTGAACAATTGAGAAATCTCATATAAAAGACCTAATCTCCTTAGACTACTCAAGATGACTATCTAATCTTCAAATGCAAAAAGACTTTTTGGTCAATGGAAAAGGCTTTGTTATGTTAAGCCAGAATGTCTCAGCATTCAACCTTTGCCACTGATGATTTGTAGGCAGAAAGAAATGGTCCAACCGAAGATGAGCAGGGAAAGTCGAACATAATTGAAAAGAATCATAACACGCTGGAAAGGATGTGCCAAAAAGATGTTATATAGAAATCAGTACTAGTTACTTACCGATAAATTCATTTAGTTGCTGTCGTGCAGTTCTATGCGCCCGGAGAAATCCAGCACAGATATAGCATGCAGATTCTAACCTCTCAACAGTGAAATATGTAATAAGCTTCCGGTGGACAAAACTTGTTCGAAGAAACTTGTAATAATTTGGGATATTAACATAAGATTTTAAACCCTTCCAATCACATAAGGACTCATGCGATACTACGTCAATTGCTTCCTCCACAGATTGCATTAGAAGATTTGCTATAGTTTGTGGGATCCTGCCCTCATTGAGCATTTCCCAGTATGCTGCTTGAACACCTGGAAACATGATTTCTCTTTTAGCAATCAAATTTGAATATCATGATGAATGGAAAAGCTAGGAATTTCACTAGGATAGTCAAAATAAAAGATTTTCTACTGTACAGATGAACACTGCATAGAGTCACCTTCTGATTGACGTTCTACTCCATATACACTGTACTGATGGGAGGTAATTTGGTGTGTTAGTGGTCATAAGATCGATTACATAAGTGGAACAGGCTGCGAAGCACACAATTATCGAGGAAAATGACCCAGAAGTTACAGAGCAGATCACAAACAAGATGTACTTTAAATTGAGAATGTAATGTTCTCACCATTTAGCAGGCGAATCCGAATATCTTCTAAATGCATATGGTCCACATTATCATCATTTTCAGATGAAGTATGAGGATGCACTGGTTCACCCTCCACATCATTTAGGCTAGTAATATATCTTTTAACAGTTGGCCAGTCAGCAGGTCCTAGTTCCTCATCATCTCCAAGATCACCAAACGCTTCCAGAGCTTTATTCAACATCTCATACTTTGTGTAGTTCAACATGCGCTTCTGCAATGAGATAATCTACGTTATAAAAAGAATCTATAGATGAAGATTAAAAAATATAAAACTGCAAGTAACAGGACTTTACTTGCTTACCTAAGCATCTACTGTTCAACATGAAAGGTTAGTGTTTTATTTAAAAAAATTATTGACTAATTAAACTACTTTCTTTCCTTATCATGGCATTTCTTTTTTCCAGGAATACAAGTGACAGAGAGGCAGAGGTTTTCCATCTCTTTTGGATTCTACTACTCAACCCATCTTTGCTCATCTTGTCATCATAGGATTTGGTCTTTGAACAGTTCTGACATGTCAAGGTAATATCCTTTTCTTTTTATGATAAGGAGGTAAAGTGATTTCTTCTCTTATTTTGCTTAAATTCAATATCATGTAGTGTTTTTTTAGGTCAGTTAGAGAAAAGCAGTCGGTCCATGGAAGATATAAATTCTGCTATGCAGGGCATATTCCGATTTCTGAGGGGCTGACAAATTTGATTGCGATCAATGACAAACCACATATTGAAACAGTTTAGGCAGCAAATTTGGTGAACTGATGATAGATGAGCTAGCATAAATGAGGTTAGATGAATAGTTATTCATTCCACATGTCACCCATTTTACGTAGTTGAAAAATGGGTTGGATACCATTTACTCCATTAACACCCCCCTTAAAGAAATCAAAATCCACTGGGAAAAAAACCATTTTTCCACCTCTAAAGCTCCAACAAGGACAAAATAGTACCACATCGAAATCAACTCTACCTTTGCTGCTGATAGCTTATCCATTCCCAGATAATGCAAAGCAAACTGTGTGGTTGAACCGTTGATGATTAGCGTCAAAAATACAACCCCACCAGTCAAGAAAACAAACTGCAACAGAAGAAGGCCTGTATGACTAGAAAGATATAGCTAAAAGATAATTAAATATAGAAAACTTCAAACTTGTTGGATTTCCCATTAACACTTCTTTTCTTTTACTTACCAGAGTTCCAGTATCAGGACTGATGTATTGAGAGCCGTCACTGGAACGCTGAAAACAGCCAGGAAGGAATAGTTTTAGAAACAAAGGCACACTTAGGTAAGAATTTTTTGCAGAAGGAATGAGAGGGCTTGGAGAGAGCATCCGCACATAGTTACCTTGACTGACAATGAAAGAGACAACGCTACAGCACCTCGAAGGCCACCCCAGACAAGAATAAAAGCTTCTTTCAAGTCCAAACCATAGCCAAAGTATCGTAAAAATGGATACAATACACCAACTACAACGACCCGCGAGACAAGGATAAGCACATAAAGAAGGATGAGGTAGCCCCACGAATTATCTGAAATACATTAAAAAGCATTAAACAAAGATGTAGTTTAACTAGAATGAAAGTTTAACCAAGTGTAAAAGACTATCATTTGAAATAGAACAGAAACTAGCCGTCCCCACATACATATAAACAATCATAATACTCGTGTAAATAGAGAGGCCAAAAGAGAAAAGCACAAACTACAAAAATAAGGCAAAGTAAAAATATAAAATCCAATCATGGTGTTTCTTTTTTCTGGCTGGATATTGTGTTTTAGCAGGAAGTAATTTGGTGTTTTGGAAGAGCAGAAACAGAATGCGGTTGCTCAATCTAGTGCAGTAGCAGAAGATCGAGCAATGATTATAGCAACTTGGAGCTAGTTTAGATTATACAATTGCTTACAGAATTGCAATTTGGAGAAATTGTTCAGATGGAACTTGTGTGTGATAATCAAGCGGCCCTTCATATTGCATCACATCTACTGTTCTATCAAATGACTAAACACATAGATATTGATTATCACTTCATCAGAGAATAGATACTATCATGAGATATTGTTAACAAATTTGTGAAATCAAATGACCAGCTTGCAAATATTTTCACAAAGTCACTCACTGGTCTTCGCATTAGTTACATCTGTAATATGTTTGGTACATGCGACTGATATGCACCGGCTTGAGGAGAAGTACAGATAGTTAATGTATATATTAGACTTAGTGTCCCATACTGGAAAATCTGTATTATATACTATATGTGAATTGTGAAGTATAGATAAAAATAAGGCTCAATATAAAACAATTGTTTACACACATTCACATAAACTCTTTCCCGTGTTATATTTCTCACAAGTAGCATGGACAGCTCCTTCACTTATTTAATGTCAGTTGACTCTTAGTCGGAAGACACTTCAAGTAGTATATGAGATCTGTTAAAGGCCATCAGTACCAAATTCATTTTGATAAATATCACTTGCAGGGAAAATCTACAGAAAATAAATAGATATTACACCTAACACAAGAAAGAACACAAATAGGGTTTGGTTGTAGTAAGGTAAATGTTACTTCTGTCTTCATAAGTCAAATGTCATTACAGCAGAAGTACCGTAGATTTTGAAAATATTGTCACCACCAAGAATTCCTTCAGCTATGACGACTCCACTGCAGAAAAAGATAACCAAAATGAGCAATTAGGTTTTCTGTTTCACGGGATAAATTTATAAGAACAAGAATTAGTTCTACTCCAATAAAAACTATAGTCAACTGGGTTTTTGATGTACACAAGCGCCTAAAATAACTTCCACCAAAGCTTAATCCTCCTCAATAGTACTTCTAATTTTTTGGATGGTCAAGGATGAAAGTCCTCAAACAGCGGAACCAAGGGAGTGCCTCCCCAGTGCAATACAAAATCAGTTTTATACAAGTCCACCAAAAAGTTGCCCACGCACCAAACGTCCAGCCCTAGGCGTGAGGTGGGGTGCTGAAGAATGAAAAAAGTCCCACATTGTTGGTTAATGAGATGCGTGGTCTCCTTATAAGGCTTAGACAATCATCCTCCCTTTGAGCTAGCTTTTGGGGTGTGAGTTAGGCTCAAGACCTAATTTTACAATAATTGTTTACCTGATCAAAAAAAGACTTAAAATGAAGTAACATTTGGTGCTAGCAGCCTAAATTCTCCTAAGCAACATAACCATCAAAAGACCTCCAAAAGTATCAATGCTAATAACTATTGTTAATAACAACTAAATCAACATAGTTGATTAAAGAAAAAAGAAGCTAAATACATACTTACCTTAAGATAAAAATTAATGTATTTGCAATATAGGAAACCATTTCCCTGAAACAAAGGTGAGATTTGTATTAAAATCCAAAACCAAAAGCTGTTGCACACACAAATAAAAAGATCATGTCATGCTATCATCTTACAGATGCTCAATCATGCGGGTAGTGATGTCAGAAGGTAAGACATAAATCTTACACCAGATATATAATGCAATGTTGTAGATAATGTTACCCAATTCCAGATTAGATATTCATAATGGTATTGCACAAAAATTTTCTGGAGTGATGAAGTGCTCAACTCAAAACAAGATGAGAAGAATAAGTATATCATAAGGTCTAGTGCCATAAAGCAAGTCTTCATATCTGTTGTTCAATTACAATGTTTGTAAGAAGGTTAGTAAAATTTACCAGAAGTGATGCAAGCTTTGATGACTCTCGCCTTTGAAAGCAGTTTTAGCTACAGCTGAGTAGAACCTGTTAGTGCATGGCATATGAAAATAAGTTATTCTCCAGCTGTAGAAAGAGTATCAAAAGATCAACTCTAACACTTACATCCCTAAAGTCATCACAGTCAAGACACCAGAGACATCAGCCCCTTGTTGTGCCTGTTTCATTGTTGGAAGCAGTCATTAGACTTTGTTTTTTTCCTTTTTTTCCACATCATTAGAATGCACAGTTGATAAATTGCAAAAACTCGAACTGGACTTGCATCTGGCTAAGTAAAATTGATATAATTAACTTTGTAACTGCTATTTTATTTCCGCTATTAATATAAAATTTGGCATTTAAATTACATGTTCAGTTAAGTTATGTTACATAAATTGCAACAACAACATCATCTATCCTTCCATCCTAAGCTAATTGGTACCAACTATATGAATCACCACTATGCATTTTGCTCCATTTCGACCCATTTTCTTCTAATTCTCAATAACTTCACAAACAAGGATGCATAATTTCTTTGCAGCAAGAATTATCATGCCGGATACATTTTCAGAGAAAGCCATTGCTTGGAATCCACTTTAGTTATTTTTGTTTAATTTACTCATAATTTTGATGTACTTAATTTTCATTGTCTATTTCCTTCACAAAGATGGTCACATATGATGATGAATTTAATAGTCATACACCTTTCCAGGATATTGTTTATTCCAAGATATCTCTCCTGTGGTTAAGTCACACATTGATTGAACGAATGGGTTGTGGTTTCCATATATGGTCTTGTAGAGTCCTCCTTCCGGGGTTGAGTTAGACACAGTATCCATTTCTATTAAATTCAAAGAGTAGATAGCAGTAAGGTTTCCCATCCCAATATAAATAAATGGTGGACAAAGCTTTTTAAGCATGCAAGATTGGAAGGGTACATACTGTGAAGTAAGCAACATAGCTCACGGCAAGAGTCAGGCTGATCTCAATCACTGTGTCATTGAAAATGAATCCCAGCCATAAAACAGAAGCTATTCCAAAAGCAATACCAAAGCCGACTCTGGACAACAGAAACTGAACTTATCAGCCAACTTCCCACGAGCAGATAACCAATATAAAATGCAAATATACATACGCCCCAAAGGAAACTTGTAGTAGGAATTTGATGACAGCTCCCCAGTTAAAGGTCCAACCAGTTACCATCCTTAAAAGTAGCTGATAGACAACAATTGCCGTCCTAAAGAAAAAAGAGGGGTTATGGCGATGATGAATAAGCAAAATATTATTGGAAAAACTCTCTAAGTTAAAGGGAAGGAAAGAGGATATAATTCATGAAATTCCACTTATCCCCTCTCATCCCACTATGGAAATTACACAAATTCCCATCTCTTCACCTAAGCAACATATTTCTACTAGGAGAAAATTACCCATCATTCATCAAGGATTCTCCTTCAATTATGGTACTCAATTTCTTGCTGGCACCAAGTTCCTTCAGAAGGGCTACAACAGCCACAGGATCAGTAGCGCTTAGAAGTCCACCAAGCAACAATGATGTTGACCAGCTCCAGTTATAAGGAAAAACAATCTACATTTGTCACTAATTTCAGATGCCTCCGTCAAAGAAACTATCAAACTCTTAGAAAATCGAATTCAGCTTACCTTGAGGGCAGCTCCGAGAAAAAAAGTGGAAATAAGCACGCCAGGCCCAGCAAGTAAAAGCATCTGTACTGCACACCTCTGCATTAGGAGAATAACTGGTTTAGTTAACTAATAGAGGTGAAATCCATCTTGACAAATTCAATGAATCGTAGGATGTAAAAAGAATAGAAAGATACTGTTGCAGAAGGCAAATTGTGTAAAGCCAAAAGCCATAATATAATTAGTGACTGGGAGCTCCTCCCGCTAGTGTTCTAACTCAGCCACCTCTTCTTCTGGAGTTTGCTTATGGAAATGCATAAGAGAACGCTTTCGGAAGAACTCTCTTTTTGGTTACAGCATCCAGCTTAGGCTGCGGAAGGAAAATACAGTTCTGGCAAGATGCATGGTTAGGCACACCCCCCTATGAGATGAATTTCAAGATTTGTTCCACATGATGCAGAATACTAGAGACACAGAAGCTCAATGCATGACCAAAAATTGATGGGAAGAAAAACTTAGAAGAATTCTAACAGATTGACAGATGGGCAGCATCACGGAATTAATAGAGAAGCTTGGACAAGTACAGTCATTTATCTAATAAACCAGATTGCTTGTGCTGGAAAGTCGGTGAAAAGGAGGGTTTCACAATCAAATCTTGTTATCTGTCCTTAGTTTCGTCAGGGGAGAGACAGAATGGTTAGTTTCATCAGGGGAGAGCCAGAACAGTTTCTCATGACAGCACCTATGGAAGATCAACACACCATTAAAAGCACGGTTCATGTGAGCAGCTTTACGCAGTGGCTGTCTCACACAAGGAAACCTCCAGAAAAGAGAAGCCATCCTACGTAATAGATGCTACTTGTGTGCAGTGAATCTGAAGACATAGAGCATATCTTCCTACATTGCCACCTAGTACTTCATTTATGGTACATGTTCCTCTCCTTTAGGTGAAAGTGGCACCACCCCAGCATGTATGCTATGGGTGTTACGAGAGAAAAGAGCTGCAGCAATGAGGATGCATTTCATGTACTTAAATGTAGGTGTTTGTAGCTACTAGCATTTTGGACAAATTGAAGGATTATACAATTTATACACTTTCTGAGTTCATGCCTCTATCCAGAAATTATAGGGGGAAATTCAAACCATTTTTGTAAATTGCAGCCTTTTCTGTGTATGAAGCATTCCTCAATGCTACATTTTATTCAATAAAATTATTACTCATCAAAAATATATTGTATCTGTAGTTTTTAGAAAACGCTCAGTGCCAGCAGATCAATATTTGGTGATCAATTAAAGATGAAAGCATCTAACTGTAAAGGATCCGCAAGATATAAGGTTGTAAGAAATGAAGAAGACGTAACACATGACATTTACATGAGAAGAATTGCATAAATTATGTGATAAACAACCATATGAATGAAACAAATAATGCAAGCAAGAAGGTAGACGTTGAAAGTGCACAAGCATAACAACATACAGATGTGAATACATGGAAAAGAAAAATCATCACTTGGAGCTCTCCATAGTATTAGCATTCAACAAGCAGTAGAAAAGAGGAAGGTCAGTGGTAATGTACCTTTATCTGGTGAATTTCCATTGAGAAAGCACTCTCGAAAAGAAGAGCAGGAAGGAAAACCACCAACAAAAGATCAGGATCAATGTTTGCCCCTGTGCAGATACCAAATATGGTTTACCACGCGCAGACATTTGAGAGCAGAACAATTGACGGGTGGTATACTTGTGAATGGGGTTTCTAGTTGATATTGGACAGAGGGAAACTTGATTTGAACTTAATGGATACTTAATGAAGAAAGATAAAGAATTGAACTTACAGATACGGATACCATCGCCAATCCTTCCCAACCCATGATGTGTTCCATACTCTGCGGGGTAATTTATTATGTATATATCAACATCAGCATTCAAATATCATGTGAGAGACTGATTAGTAGTTCAACCAACTCTGAAATGTACGTTTTTTTATTTCACTAGTTTGTTGGCACCTAAAGCAAAGGTGCATAATTTTATATGTTTGACAGATCAATAATATAAGTGTCATTTCCATCTCGAGCTGGTAGCAGAAGCTCCAGAAGACGTCCAAAAGTCAAATTCTAGAAAGAGGAAAAGAATACTAACACGGAGTTAAGCAATTAGAAATTGAAGCTAACATTTTAAACTTACCCCAGAACAGATAAGACAGTAGGCTTGAGCTGCAGAGATGGAAGGCAAATGAAAGGAGAAGCTAAGGAAAATCAAAAGTTAAGGATGTTTGTTATGAAGGGGCTTTCGAGAGATAGAGAGAAGTGTAAAGGATAACAAAGTAAAATGTTTGGTCAAACTAAAATAGCTTTTAAGCTAAAAAAACACAAGGGGTTGCCCAGCTTATAGCTTTTGGTTTGTTTTTATCTAAAAAGCACTTGGACTAAAGCACGTTTGGTGTTCACCAAACACCCAAATAAACAAAAAAAAGTGCTTAACTCAAAAATCTTCTAAGTTCCCTCTCTAAAACTAAGTTTTTAAATGAGATTTTTATTTCATTCATCTGTAAAAGATTGTGAGAGAAGGAAATAACGATAAGGCCCCATTACGAATGGAGAAACATTTTATGTATTTTATTCAAAGAGTAAGAGGTAATGTTTATACATTCAACACAACTCCACTTATATGTAAAGTGTAGCTGGACCCAATTGCAAGGAGGGTTGCGTTAGATGGACAGCCAACATAAAAAATAGCCAAAGAAACCATTTAAATCCTCCAAATACAAACAACTCATATACTCAACCCGAACTAGTTTGTATCATAGGGGTTGAGTTTGACATAACATGAAGGAATTCCCCAAATTAACTCAGATCATACAAAAAATAAACAGATAAATACACAACAACAATAAACAGGAAGAATTAGAGTAAGACGAAGAATCTCTCGAGGGTGGATAAAGATGAAGCTAAGTGGTACCTTCAAATACCAAATCATAATAAAGCAGTGCATAATATATGTAAAGATATAAGCTAGCGTTTGGCCATAGATTTTGGGAGTAAATTTTGAAGATGTATCTCCAAATATCTATATGACCATGAACTTGATCAGATTTTGATCTTCAAATAGTTTCCAGTTCCCAAAAACTAAGCCCAACCAGTTTTTGGATTTTTGTGACTTCCATTCACAAAACTTCAATTTTTTTCCAAACATAACTTCAAGTTCCAAAAACCACAACTTCAGAAACTCAAAAATTTCAAGTTAAGACCCGTGATAACACGAGAGCTTAAAAGGGTGTATGAAAAACTAAATCTTTACTAATATTTGTAAAGAAACTAAGATAGCATTTGACCATAGGCTTTATAAATTAATTTATTTTCAAATATTTATTCGTCTATGAAATTTGATCATATTTTTAAAATCTAATCTTTAAATATGTTCAAGTTACCAAAAAACAGCTCAAACCAACCCATTTTTGGATCTTTGGTACTTCCACTCACAAAACTTCAAATTCCCAAATTTTCAAAGTTCAAAATCTACAATCAAACGAGAGCTTAAAAGGGTGTCTTAAAAGCTCAATCTTTCTCCATAATAAAGCTATGCATAATATTTTGTAAGGAAACTAAGCTAGCGTTTGACCATAAGCTTTATAAATTTATTTCCAAATATCTATTCGTCTATGAAATTTGATCATATTTTTTAAATCTCTAATCTTCAAATATGTTCAAGTTCCCAAAACCCAGCTCAAATCAGTCTTATCCCTTTTTTTGGATTTTTCGAACTTCCACTCACAAAACTTCAAATTCAACAAAATCACAACTTCAAAAACTCAATTTTTTCAAAGACCAAAATCTACTATCAAACAAGAGCTTAAGAGGTTGTCTTAAAAACTCAATCTTTCACCATTTTATACAAGCACAAGCACAATAATATTATAATAACAGAGAGAAAAAAATAAAGAAAGAAGAGTTGACAAACCTAAAGCCCCAAGTCCAATGCCAAGAACAAGCAAAGCAACAGAGTAAGGTACTCTAGTACCCCTCAACAAATGTCTACAGCCAATTCCCAATAACAAACTGATTCCAACAAAAATGACAGCATTTGTAGGATCTGAACTTGAACTTTCAGCTGAAATTGACTCTTCTACTATTCTAAACGGCCTCGTTTCCACTAACAACTCCATTATTCGCTTCACAAACAATAATCGAATATCAGTGGCAAATTCAATGAATTTTAGAGTGTTTGAATGAGGGACAAGGTTAACCAGAGAAAATTGAAGGAAAGGTATTTTTAAGTCTTGAATTAACTATTGGTGACAATGTTGACAAAAAAGAGGTCAAAGACACTTAAATAATTGATTAAGTTAATTGGGGACTCAATTAATATTTTCAAAAACTTATAATTTTTTTATAAATACAAAACAATCCACACACTAAATAAATAAATTTTTCACTCTCTCTCTCTCTCAAACACGTTCTCCTATCTCTCGACTGGGCAGGCAACGATCTTCTCAAAAAATTGAAATTGCTCCATTCTTCCAACCAGTTTCTCCGATAACTTTCAATTTTCGACGCCTAACTTTTCAGCTTCCGATTCATCTATTCTAACCAGCCAAGGAAACATCGATTTGCGGGTAAAACTTTATTTTTTTGAAAAAAATTAGGGAATTTTAGTTCATCTTTTTAAAAGAAATACTAGAATGAACAAATCGTTGTAGATGTTTTCCATTAAAAAATTAGCGATTTTTAGTTTAAGTTTTATTTATTGATTCCATTCTTTTTAGTTTATCAAAATGTTATCTTGGGCCTTTTTATTATCACTTTTGTATAGTATTTGCTACTTGTTGTAGTTTTAGCAGATGTTTTAGTGCAATTTTGGTCAGATTAGGTTGTTGGTTTAGTCTAGATATTGCTGCAGTTTTGGTAAGTTTTGGCTGTTGCTTTAGTGTAGATATTGCTGTAATTTTTTTTCCAGTTTTAATAGTTGATTTAGTGCAGTTTTTGCTGCTAATTTGTGCATTTTTTTGCTGCTGTCTTGATGCAGTTTTGGTTAAATTTTTGTGATTGTTTTGATATCAGTTTTGTTCAGTTCTTGCTGTTTTAGTGCAGTTCTAATATAGTTTCCGTTGTCTTGTCCATTCAAAGGTGTTTTGGTGCAGTTTTTACAACTGATTTAGTATGTTTTGGTCAATTTTTTGTTGGAGTTTTGATCAAATTTTTTGTGGTTATTTTAGTGTATATTTTACTCTGATTTTAATTCATGTGGAATACAAACTTAAATAATTGAGATTCACTTGATTTTATTTTAAAAGTTAACCATAGACAAGTAAGGTAACCTTGTTGGTTCGTTCTTTCATTGACTTTGGGTATTAACACTCGAAAGGATTTTGGTGAATACCTTTGCCAATTGTCATTGTATTTGAGATAGTGAAATAAGAGAGCTCATAATCCTTACACGATCTTATTAAATAAATAAATATCTACATGCCTAAATCTGTGTGTTAACTTGTTCGCACTAAATGATTGTGTGGTGACTGCCTTTAGGTGCATGCTTGCCGAAATGTACCAAAAAACACTTTCAATTGCCTCCTTTTAATTTAACTTTCTAATGATGCACAAATTGATTGTTAACATTTTTTATTTTTTTTATTTGTAGATAAAATGACTTCCAAAAGAAAAAACAAGTGAATCATCTTTGATAAATCAAGTAGAATAGCTAAAGTACAAACACCATTAGATGAACTCGCTGAACAAGTCATTCCACAAACAAATGATATGTTGGGTATACACCATTAGGCTTGGGCATTTAAAGCAATATCTTATCTCAACCAAGGATTCTTAGGTGGTTGTCTGCTAAGAATAACACAAAAATGGATTTTGTTGATCTCTTCAATCCTCATTATGATATAGTAAATCTTCTATAGAATAATCTTTACTTAAATTAACTAATCATTTGTTTTGTTTTTGTTTAAATATATGAACCATATATTGCAATAGATGAGTCATTTATTGCAATAGATGGGTCATCTGTTGGAAGAAAATATAAGGGTTTGCTATTGTTTTGCTTTGAACCAACAGTTGACCCATCAATTGCAATAGAGATGGATATCTATTTGAAGAAAACTTAGATCTTTGGTGTTGTTTTGATTTCTTCAAACAGATGACCTATTTGTTGCAACAGATAGGTCATTTGTTATTTGTTAGAACAAATAACACAAAAATGAATTTTGTTGTTTGCTAAGAATAACATAAAAATGGATTTTGTTGATCTCTTCAATCCTCATTATGATATAGTAAATCTTCTATAGAATAATCTTTACTTAAATTAACTGATCATCTGTTTTGTTTTTGTTTAAATATATGACCCATATATTGCAATAGATGACTCATTTGTTGCAATAGATGAGTCATCTATTGCAATAGATGGGTCATCTGTTGGAAGAAAACATAAGGGTTTGCTATTGTTTTGCTTTGGACCAACAGTTGACCCATCAATTGCAATAGAGATGGATGATCTATTTGAAGAAAACTTAGATCTTTGGTACTGTTTTGATTTCTTCAAACAGATGACCCATCTGTTGCAACAGATAGGTCATTTGTTATTTGTTAGAACAAAACTTAATTGTTTGCTTTTGTTTTACTTACTTCCAACAAATGACCATATATTGCAACAAATGGATAATATGTTGGAAGAAAATTCAATGTTTGGTATTGTTTTGCTCTCGTTGGTCCATCTATTGCAATAAATGGGTCATCTGTTGAAAATAAAATTAATCATTTGCTAATGTTTTGCTTTCCTCCAACAGATGATTCATCTATTGCAACAGACGAGTCATTTGTTGGTAATACAATATATAGGTAAATATTACAATAAGCATTTTTATCTATTATAATTTATGAATTAGTTTAAATATAAATTACTTTTGTATATAAATTGTGCATCCCTAACTTGTTCCCATAGAGCAAGAGTTGCAAATGTCATTCTTTTTAACTCTAGGAATCATGGCCACAAATCAGACCCTACGGTGGATTTGATAAAAAGAGAATTGCCTGGAGCAATAGCCATCAAAAGAGAGGCACCTACTGGTGGTGCTGATGATGTTGCAACAGATGTTGGTGTTGATGTTGATGTTAATGTTAATATTGGTGATGCTGGTGCTAAAAGTGGTGGTGAACATGTTGATGATGTTGGTGGTATATATGGTGGATTCACCCCTTCCAGAGTCATTCACTTCATTGAAGATTAAGAGGAGAAAAATTGAAAAAAAAGACTATTTTATATTTGATAGATTTTTAGTTATTTTATCATAAATTCTATTTTGTAAGTTGAAGAATCTGAAATGGATTGTAATTCATGAACATTTATCATATTTTGTAATTTTTTATGAGAATATTTTATATTTAATAGATGTTCAACTATTTTATCATGAATTTTATTGTGTAAGTTGAAGAATCTGATATGGATTGTAATTCATGAACACTTATCATATTTTGTTAATCATATTTAATTGTTGATGACAATATTGTGTCTATGCTCATCTGTTGCAACAAGTTATGATCTATTGCAATAGTTTATGAGTTAATTGTTGCAGTAGATGACATATCTATTGAAAACAATCAATATTTATTGCAATCGATTATAACATGTTGTAACAAATAACTCATCTGTTGAAAATAATCAAGAAAATATACACATATGTTGCAACAGGTTATAATCTGTTGCAATATGTTACAGTTAGTTGATCATGTGATTACTCTATAATGCATTAAGATTTTAATTGATTTTATTAATTAAAAGGTAATTATAATTAAATAACTGTATATATCACTAATTATGGATTAATAAAGCATTTCATATCAAATTAATCAATTGATCACTTTTTTTTAGGACAAATATAGTTAGTTGATCATTTAATTACTCTATAATGCATTGAGATTGTAATTGAACCTATTAATTGAAACGTAATTATAATTAAACAACTTTAAATATCACTTTCATATCAAATTAATCAGTTGATCACTTAATTTAAGACTAATACAGTTAGTTGATCATGTAATTATTTTATATTGCAATAAGATTGTAATTGAACTTATTAATTAAAAGGTAATTATAATTAAATAACTTTATTTATCACTAATTATGGATTAATAAAGCATTTCATAACAAATTAATCAATTGATCTCTTTATTTAAGACAAATACAGTTAGTTGATCATGTAATGACTCTATAATGCATTGAGATTGTAATTGAACTTATTAATTGAAAGGTAATTATAATTAAAAAAAAACTTTATTTATCACTAATTATGGATTAATAAAGCATTTCATATTAAATTAATCAATTGATCTCTTTATTTAAGACAAATACAGTTAGTTGATCATGTAAAGACTCTATAATGCATTGAGATTGTAATTGAACTTATTAATTGAAAGGTAATTATAATTAAAAAAAAACTTTATTTATCACTAATTATGGATTAATAAAGCATTTCATATTAAATTAATCAATTGATCTCTTTATTTAAGACAAATACAGTTAGTTGATCATGTAAAGACTCTATAATGCATTGAGATTGTAATTGAACTTATTAATTGAAAGATAATTATAATTAAAAAACTTTATTTATCACCAATTATGAATTAATGAAGCATTTTATATCAAATTAATCAATTGATCACTTTATTTAAGACAAATACAGTTAGTTGATCATGTAATTACTCTATAATGCGTTGAGATTGTAATTGAACTTATTAATTGAAAGATATTATAATTAAATAACTTTATTTATCACTAATTATGGATTAATGAAGCATTTCATATCAAATTAATCAATTTATCACTTTATTTAAGACAAATACAGTTAATTGATCATGTAATTACTCTATAATGCATTGAGATTGTAATTGAACTTATAAATTGAAAGACAATTTTAATTAAATAACTTTATTTATCACTAACTATGGGTTAATGAAGTATTTCATATCAAATTTATCAATTAATCACTTTATTTAAGACAAATACAATTAGTTGATCGTGTAATTACTCTATAATGCATTGAAAATATAGTTGAATTTATTAATTCAAATGTAATTATCATTAACTTTATATTGAACTTATTAATTCAAATGTAATTATCATTAACTTTATTTATTACTAATCATGGACTAATGAAACATTTCATATCAAATATATATATAATCGATTGAAAATGATCAAGCATATATGCTTATATGTTGCAACTGATGTTCATCTGTTGCAGCAGATGAATCATCCGTTGCAACAAATGAATCATCCGCTGCAACAGATAGACATATATACTTGATTATTTTCAATTGATAGATCATCTATTGCAACAAATAATACATGTTAGACATTTATTGTAACTTATTTCTATATTTGTTGCAACATATGATCATATTTATTTGATTATTTTCAACAAATGGATTATCTATTAATTAACTTTATTTATCACTAATCATAGACTAATGAAGCATTTCATATGAAATATATGTATAATCGATTGAAAATGATCAAGCATATATGCTCATATGTTGCAACTAATGTTCATCTGCTGCAGCAGATAAATCATCCGCTGCAACAAATGAATCATCCGTTGCAATAGATAGGCATATATACTTGATTATTTTCAACGGATGGATTATCTATTGCAACAAATAATACATGTTAGACATTTATTGTAACAGATTTCTATATTTATTGCAACAGATGATCATATTTATTTGATTATTTTCAACAAATGAGTTATCTATTGCAACAGATCGGATGAGCATAACTAATATATTTTATATAATAAATATGAACATACATAATCAACAAAAATGAATTAAAATTATCAGATTCATAACTAAGTAAATAATAAAGCTATTTCATATTACAATAATTACAGAGCATTTTGAACTGGGCTCGTAGTTCTCTTGCGGCCAATATTTTTACATATTGAACACTTATTTTTTCTTGTTAGAAATGATTGCCCAACTCCACGCCTCCTTTTCGTTTGCTTTCTTCCCGGTTTGCTTGGGTCAACATAAGGAGGAGACAAGTTTGTTTCCTGCTTGGGTCAATATTTTTACACATTGAAGAAACAAATTTGTTTCCTGAGTTGACCAACTCCATACGTCTCTCATGAAATAATTTTCAAATCTCATATTTATTTCGTTAAATAAAGCGACGATATAGAAAATTCTCTTTCAACTTCAAATATTGCATTCACGGATTTAACAATGTTTGACGTCATAATATTTTACCTATACAAAAAATAACTTAATAAGATATATAATTATAATAAAATCAAACAAGATACTCAATATATAATATTGTACCTATTTCTCGGGCAAAATGCCATGCTCCATCTATAAAATTCAACTGATTCGAGATGTTCGGCTGTCTTGGGTACCATATTGCTTATTTGATTGAAATGGTCATAGAACTCAACTCTTTGTATGCTTTCGCTGCATTATAAAAATGAGATACAAGATTGTTCTTCTCGATTCATTCACCATAACAGTCAACAACTATTATTATTGATTCTTCCATTAATGGTACCTAAAAGAATTTATTAAAACTATTTAATAATGATTGTATAGTAAAGTTGAGTGACTATATACAGTTAAAAAAATTATATGCACAATTATTGTCCCAACAAGTCAGTGGTATGTTGCAACAAGTAGGTCATCCATTGCAATAGATGACTCACTTATTGCAATTGGTGACTCATTTGTTGGATACATTTCCAAAACCAGAAGCCTATCCATCATGTAAGTCAATTGTTGTAATAGATGAGTCATCTATTGCAACAAGTAATTCCTATGTTGCAATATATAACTTACAGGTTTGGACAAACTTTTGATTTTGTCTCAATTTGGCTTGGTACTATAACATGTATCTAATAGGTAAGCCATTTGTTGCAACATATGAGTCATTTGGTGCATCAAATGACTCATCTGTTGTAATAAATGACTAATCTGTTGGGACAAACTTTTGGTTCTGTCTCAACTTGATCTGGTACTGTAATATGTATCCAACGGATAAGTCATCTGTTGCAATAGATGAGTCATATGACTTATCTGTTAGGACAAGTTTCTGATTTTGTCCCAGCTTGGCCTGGTACTGTAATATGTATCCAACAGGTAATCCATCTGTTGCTACGTATGACTTATCTGTTGGATATACGATTGTAAATTATTGAACAAACACTTAAAATACCCAAATGAAAAAATAGGTTAAGAATAATTAATTTACTTACCAAAATCACTTATGAAGTAATATGATGAAATTTGATCCGATAGCTGCATTACCAACAATGTGAATGTTACGACAAACAATAAAATAAGAAGAAGATGGTGAACAAGGAAGAAGAATAAGAAGATGAGCAAAGAAGAAGAAGAAAAAAGATGATAATGAACATATAGAAGAAGAAGAAGAATGATGATGAAGAAGAAGAGTAACAACAATGGAAGAATAGGTAAGAGAGAGTAAAAGGAAAAAAGGAATTGTGAGTCGTTGGTATCATTTTTTTCCTCCATTTTTCATTATTAATATTTTATATAAGATGGGGCAAAGTGTAAAATAAAAAACTTGAGGATGAGAAATTAATTCCCTTAATCCTTAATTTAAAAGTTGTCACCCCTACTCAATAATTAAGACTTGAGTCACCTACATTTCATTTTGAAACTTTTCTATCACCTTTAATTCATTGTCCCGGTTGACTATGAAGTTCAAATTAAAAAATTGAACTTGGCACTGTACAAGATGCTATCATTTTTGGTTGTCTAGTGTACTATGATTCCTTCAATTTTTGTATTTTTTTAAGTAAGTAATAATCACTATGATTGTGACAGACGAGCGAGATAGGAAAAAATCGAGTAATAGAGTGTATTTTAGATACATATAAATCATGTTTATGAATAGTATTTTTTAAATAAATTATAATTAATTTCGTGTAAATATATATTTGAGATATATGTATCTAAAGAAAACAAATATATAAATTTAGTGAAAGAAAAATAATATAAGAAGTAATTTTCTAAATTGATAGGATCATGTATAGTTAGGATCCGAATAAAGTGAGATTGTGTTGTTTGTTCTTCTTTTTCCCCTCCAAAAATGCTTTTGGAATATTGATTAATCACAAAGTTGATAAAGTAATTTTTTTCTTTAAGGAATTTAAGTTTTTCACTTTGTTGTTGTAGGGATAATAACATATTTTTTCAGAATTTACAAAGTCAATAAAATTCATTTTTTCCACGAAAATAAAGTTATATTTTGTAGTAAGTAATAAAATAAAAAGAGAATAATGTTAATTAAATTTTATTTAGGAGGACATACAATATTTATAACACCTGTAGAAAAAAAAGAAGACATTTTCTAACGTATTACTTAACTCGAAATCTCTTATGCTATCTATTTCAATTTATATGATTATTTTCAATTTTTAATTAATTTTTAAAAAATAAAAAATATATTACATTCCATATCAAATTAAATTATATCATATTAAATAAAATAAAATATTTATCACTCTGTGAGCAGCGGTGGCAGGACCGCCTTTGTTTGCTTCCTCTGTGTTGTATTCTATTTTGCCACTCCTTAACGCAGTCTATGATAGCTCCGTGCACGTTTCTCAAAGCTAAAAAAAGTTGTCATTAGCTACTAATTTTTCTTAATTAACCACTTCAAGTAAGCATTTTTATTCTTTCCCTAGTAATTTGATACTATTTCTTACCTGGGTTCTTGATAATTTGATGATATAGCAGCTTTTCTTTATTGGGTATTTCGATTCTTGATTTCCCAATTGTTGATTCATGTGAAAGAATGGTTTTTTATTTGTTCAATTTTTGCCTTTAAGTGTTTTTTAGCTGTGGCTTTTGAACCTGTGATTGAAATGAAAAAAAAGGTCAACTTTAAATAAACACCAATTAGTAGATTTTGCAGTGTTATGTGATGGGTGGGGGTTTGATTCTTGATTATCTAATTGTTGATTCTTGTGAAAGAATGGTGTTTGTTTTTCAATTTTTGCTGAAAGTGTTTTAGCTGTTTTGGAAATTAAAAAAAAGGGGCAACTTTAAACAAACACTAGTTAGTATTTATGCTATGTTGCTCGGACTCTTCGAAAATGTTATCAGGTGCGTGTTGGATTCTTGAAAAGTAGTGCATTTTTGGAGGATCCGACATGGGTGTGGCAACATTTTTGGAGAGTGCGAGCAATTTGTTAAGGTTTATGTCAATAGTTTTCTGATTTGGCAGTACTATATGATGGGTGGGTTTGATGCTTGATTTTATAATTGTTGATTCTTGTGAAAGAATGGTGTTTGTTTTTGAATTTTTGCTAAAAGTGATCTAGCTGTGTTTGAAATTAAAAAGGTAAGCTTGAACAAACAGTAGTTAGTATTTATGCTAAGGTTTATGTATAATTTACTGATTTGGCAGTCCTATATCTATATGTTGGTGGATTTGGTTTTTGATTATCTAATTGTTGATTCTTGTGAAAGACCCCTTTTCCCCCAATGTGTACTAATATCTGTTGCTACACTTGTTTTTTGACATTTGCTATTTTTGTTGTCTCTTTTTCTTTGCATCAACTAATTTATTTTGAGTCAAGGGTCTATCGGAAACAACCTCTCCACCCTTCAAAGGTAGAGGTAAGGTCGCGTACATCCTACCCTCTCTCGACCACACTTGTAATACACCGAGTATATTGTTGTTGTTGATTCTCGTGAAAGAATGAGTGATTCAAATAGAGGAGGAGGGTCAGTTCAATTCTACATGCCTTTTTTAACTAACATAACGGTAACTGATATGGAAGTGTGAAGGTGTACTAGACTACTAGTCAAATATTAAATAGAGGACTCACTAGGGAATCCATTGCGTAGCCATTTAAGGAGTAAGGGAGGCAGAAATCATCCACTAGTTTGTGTAGTTGACATGGGAACTGACCACTTCTGGGCTCCTCAGTGGGGGACTTGGATTAGTGGCGGGGTAGAGAAGGATGTCTTTGGGGAAATCTATCAAGTGAGAGAGGTTGAACTAGATTTCAGGAAAACATTAGGTTTGATTTAATTTTTTGGTTGTTTTATAGCTCTTCGTGAGAAGGTCTACGTGCTCTTTGGATGGGTAAGGTTTTCACAGTGGACATGTTTGGTAGTTCAACTGTTATCCTTCTTCTATCTCAACTAATCTTTGCTTCCTGATATATCTTCATTTGTTAATGGGGATTCTATTTATCGCTGTAGGATCCCCACAACAAATCACATGGGTGTCTTCTATCGTACCATACCCCCCACATAATAGAGATTCTGAGTTCTCTTTACTAATTCATGGAATAGTGTCCTATTTAGTTTAGAGATTTAGTGACTAGACCAGTGTAGCTGGGTAATGTGTTGAGGGCATCTACATATAGACCTTTTGTTCCCCTTTTCTGTGCATTGTCTTCTAGTCAGTTTACTTTAGCAAGCATGGAGAACCACTTTGTCAAAAACCTATAAGAAGACCTAAACTACATTTATGTGGTTAAATAAAAAACAAAGGTTTTGGGAAACTAATGTTATCTGCAGTTCTGGACCCACAAACTAGATTAGTGTGCATGGCTTCCTTTATACCAGTGAAAGAATGACTGGAAAAAGTTTTGGGACTTGATCTCCAAAATGACTTCCTCCGTATAACCTGTTCTCAGGGACACTATGTAGGAGCGTCAAAAGACGATGGGCGTGCTGAACTTAGAACTTTGAAATTATATATGGTTTATAGAAGAAATATGCCACTACTAGCTCTCTTTATTTAATCTGTAGAGCCTAAGTCTAGTCTTAGATTGAAACTACTGTTTATTACTATTTTACTACTGAAAGTTATCTGTAAAAAGCTTAAAGCTTTCTAGTCACATCAATATTCTTTTTATTGTTCCTTCTGTATGATATATTTCGATGAGTCAATTACAAAAATAACAGGATCACGTATTTATGATGTATTTAGAACTTTACTGCATATAAAAGGTGATGAACGGAATGTCCTACATCGGTGAATGAATGGATAAAGCTTTGGGCAATTCTCCTCCCTTTGAGCTAACTTTTGGGGTTGAGTTAGGCCCAAGAACCATTTCTTTAAAAAAAGAGTATAATAGGTTAAACTGTTCTTCCTAAAAGAAACACTATTTCCATTGTGTTAGAAAAGTTGCTTGAGGAATTGAATAATTCAGTTTCATTTACTGGTGGAAGTTCCTGTAACATGCAATGCAAGTTGTGGGTGTTGATCTCATTCTCCTTTTTGTTTTTTGGTCTTTGCCTTCTTAGCTGAGAAAATGGCTAAAGAGATCAAAGGATCTCCTTTGGCAGCCTCTTTCGATTATGAGCTTTATGAAGGAGATCCTGATCATCTTAGAACTGTTGTTGCTGCACCTGCCCCAGCCGGTTCGTATGTTGATCCTGCTTCAATCAAACTTAAACATAGGATCGGGCGTGGATACTTTGGTGATGTTTGGTCAGCCACACATCATCAATCAGCTACTGATTACGATGAGCATCATGAAGTAGCTGTAAAAAGGTTACATCCTATAAATGAAGATCAGGTAAAGGCTTTCTTAAGTAAGTTCGAGGAGTTATGGGTGAAGTTGAAGTCCAAACAAATCCAAGGTGTTTGTTGGCTGCATGGTATCACTGTAATATCTGGAAAGGTGAAATTCTGTCTGCATAATTTTGCTTAGCTCTAAATGGGGCCTTACAATTTGTTTATTGTTCTTGAAGAAAATGACAAAAATGGTCCTTTATATTTTAGGGTGGGTTTAAAATTGTCCCTTAAGCATGCACTGAACAATTTTTGTCCTTTAAATTTGCCAAAAGTTTACACTGTTAGTCTCTGTCAGATATTTAACAATTTATATTTGCTATATATGATGGAAATAGTGTAAAACAAGATTTTGCAATAAACACCAAGAAGGTCCTATCAAATCCTAAAATATGCGACTTAGGAATTGCGCTAGACACTAAAAATATAAAATTTTAGCAGAAATTACATCTCAAAAAGTTGCACAAAATGAATAATAAATAGCATAAACTACAAAATCTATACCTCTAAATGTGAGTTCCCGCTAATTCCTATTTTTTTTCATAGTTCCCTTCAAATCTATCAAACAAGAGTTTGGTAAATATTTGACGGAGACTAAAACTGTTGATCTTTGGCAGCAGACTTGAAGGACTAAAACCCTTCGGTGCATACTTAAGGGACTAATCTAACCTTAAATATAAGGGACCCCTTTTTTCATTTTCTCATTGTTCTTACTTTCTGAATAATGTTTCTGTGGATAGATCTGTATAGTTATGAGATCCTATGAGGGGTCAGTTGGTGATAAAATGGCTCGTCTGAAAAGAGGGAAGCTTCAGTTACCTGATGTGCTTAGGTAATAAACTTATACTCCCTTTGTTTCAGTTTGTTTGTCTGATTCTTACTTGACACGGAGTTTAAGAAAGTAAAAGAGACTTTTGAATCTTGTGTTCTTAAACCAAAGATATGTAGAGTGTACCAAAATGTCCTTTAATCTTTGTGGTCTTAAACATATGTTGAAAGTTAGAATTAAAGAGTTGCCAAAAAAGTAAAGAGACACGGACAAAAAAGGGAAGTAAGACAAACAAATTGAAACGGAGGGGGTATTAGTATCAACAAGCTAAAAGTTCTCATTATGAAATTGGCACTCATTAATACAGAATGCTCATATCTTACAGATATGGTATTGAATTGGCTAAAGTAATACAAGAATTGCATTCAATGAATGTCTTGGTTCTGAACCTTAAGCCAACTAATTTTCTTCTGAACGAACATGATGAAGTGTTCCTCGGAGACTTTGGTATACCGTATCTTCTTCTTGGAGTTCAACCGCCTGATTCAGATTTAGCATTAAGGCGTGGAACTCCGAATTACATGGCTCCGGAACAGTGGGAACCTGAGGTTAGAGGCCCAATAACTTGTGAGACTGATGCTTGGGGATTCGGATGCAGCATTATTGAGATGTTGACTGGTGTTCAACCCTTGTTTGGTAAATCAGTCCATGATATCTACCGTTCAGTGGTGATAAACCAAGAAAAGCCACAACTTCCTGGTGGCCTCCCCACTGCTATTGAGAATATTCTCAATGGCTGTTTTGAGTATGATCTCCGCAATCGACCTCTGATGGTGGATATTTTGCAAGCATTTGAAAGGTTTTCTCTCTCCCCTCTCTCTCTATATATATGTATAGATATCCCCCACCCCAGAAAATGACAAAAATGATCCCTTATCTTTGTAGTAGGTTCAAAAATAGTCCCTTAAGTATCATCCAATCTCTCTGTCTCTCTCTCGTGTATATATATATATATTATGTACGTCCCCACCCGAGAAAATGATAAAAATGGCCCCTTATCTTTGTATTAGGTTCAAGATAGTCCCTTAAGTATCATCTAAGGAATTTTGGTCCTTTTAAGTTTGCCAATAAACGAGCATTTTTGTTCTATGACAGAATTATGATTGCGGTGCTCATCTATCCCTCGCCTGCTTACATCAGTTTTTTACGTTATTTAAATTAGGACACAAAAGCTTTGAGTTTGAATATTTCTCTTCTTTCTTATTTCGACTTGATTACTGATTCCTAACACACTGACTATTTCCCTTGACCTGTTGCCACATCTTTTTATTAGTCTTAGTCTGTTGCTCCATATCCTATTGGGCAACCCTCTCAATTTTTTTTTGCATTTCTAGCCTTTTGAGTGATTGATGTGTTACTACTTACTGTGGAGTAACTTTAATTATGAAACTTATTGTCTGCTTTTGTGTAAGTTTGAGTATCGGAGAAATTAGTATTATGCACGTTGAATGTGAATTGGTGTGTAGAACGGTCAATGTAAATTTGAATTGAACTGTTATGTATGGAACCAAAATTGATTTGCAGCATAGGTCATGTGTAAATTTGGTGAAGATCTTATCCGGAAATGCATATAATTTGGTAAAGAACTGCTTAGGAGTTGATTCCTTGTTTCCCCTCTATGACATGGAAGTGAAAATGATTAGGGAGAAGTTCATTAGCGTAGAAATGTCCTAGTTAGAAGGTTGTTGAATTGCCTTTGTCAACCGTGGCCAATTTAGTCACATGTAATATCCAGTGTTATCAAAAGCAAAAAATGCAAAAAAAACACTAAGGTCCGTTGGGGCTTTAAGCACAAAGGAAAAATGAAGTGTAGGCTGTAATGAAAAAAGGTGCCAAGGGAGAAAAAAATGCAAAAAGATAATATGTTCAGTCCATGACCAATAATTATAAGCATGAATGACATATATAATGACAAATATATGAACAAAGAAACTAATCTTTTTTAATGATAAAATGAAATATCATCTATTTAGTGTCCGCCTCTTCAGAAGAGGCTGATTGGCAAGGAAAAATATGCCTTAGAACCTTGATGACAACGCTGAAGCGACATTAAGCGAGGTGAAGCGCTCAACATGTTTTGAGCCTTCCTTCAAGCTTATGTGCGCTGTTGGCAACACTAGTAATAACCTGACTTGCAATCTTTGATTAACTAGTGAATTTCTCTTATCATGTGAATAGACAGCCTACAAAGATCACTTATGAACCAGGAGGTTGGCGCTAGATTTTTTTATGTGAATTAATGAATGTCTTCGCGGTAAACTTCTCATAAATTTTATTGCACCTTTGGCAGCTCGAAGAATGCTGTTTATAGTGAAGGAGAGGGGAGCGACATAGGAGGAACTCTGTCTGACAAAAGCAAAACCTGTGGCTTTACCACATGGCTCCTTTCAAAAGATCTTCTTCAAGTGGGAGATACTATTCGCTCCAGAAAGATGTTCAACCCCAGAAATTCTCAAGATTTGGCTGTGTTGGAAGGAAGTGTTGTTGGTCTCGAGAAAGATACTGATCGAGATGGATTTGTTCTGGTACGAGTCCCCAATTTACGGAGCCCTCTTAGGGTAAATGCATCAACCATAGAGAGGGTTACATGTGGTTTGGCAACTGGGGATTGGGTGCGCTTGGTCAATGAAAGTAAGAATCACTTCTCTGTGGGTATCTTACACTCCGTGCAGCGTGATGGAAGCATCACTGTTGGTATTTTAGGCTTGGAAACATTATGGACAGGACATTCTTCTGAAGTCGAAAAAGTTGACCCATATTTACTGGGACAATTCGTGCAATTGAAATCAAATGTTGAAACTCCCCGGTTTGAATGGCCTAAGAAATGGGGAGGAGGATGGGCTACTGGGAGAATATCACAGATACTTCCAAATGGCTGTCTTGTCGTTCAATTTCCAGGGAGGTTGGTATTCGGTGAGGAACCTAATACTTTCTTGGCTGATCCAGATGAGGTGATCGAAGTATCATTTGATACATGTCCTGGCATTATCAAAAAGTATCAGCACCTCGAGGATTTTCACTGGTGTATTCGACCACTTTCTATTGCGTTTAGCCTACTTACAGCAGCAAAGCTTGGTGTATCTGTAGGTAAATGCATTAATGCGAAGCTGAAGAAGGACTCCAAGGATCATCGTACTAAGGATGGTGAGGTTGGTGGCAAGCCAGCCTGGCTTCGGCCAAATATCCTGTTTAAAGAAGGTGCTGCTACTGCTAGGTAATCTGTACTTGTTGGTAAAAAATGAGTAAGTTTCGTAGCGTATTTTCGAAGTACAGTAGCACAAAACTTTGTATCATATGGAACTAAACTTTTTATTATGATGAATTTGTGATATGTATGTACATATTTTGTTAGTGCAAAGCTCTGCAGATATCAGAAATATAGTCTCTACTGTAATCAAAAGGGAAAAGCAGCAAAGTATAGATTGTAGAGTACTACTTTCACTTGAATCCAAGTCATATTATACTGACATGTGATTTTAGGAGTTTGCGGGTTTAAGCTGTGGAAACGATCGCCCTTTTGGTTCGACCCTTTTAGTGCATCAGTCTGTCCTTATACTGACAATACAAAGTTTTTTGTTTTGTTTTTTTTTGCATATAAGTGTAGTTTAATTTGTGTTGGCAAAGTTAGTATTTACAGTGTCCCAATTTATGCGAATTTTTTTTATTAGTCACTTCAAACTTGTTATTTTACCTTTGTGTGTCAGTTTATAGCTACATAAATCTTTATGGCTTGTTTTATATAAAGTTTTAAATGTTTTTTTTTTTTTAATTCTTAAACTTTTTGCTTAATCAACATTTATTCATTAATTGGTGTTCGGTGCTTATTTTGAACCTCAACTAACCTGAATTTCCATAGAACAAGACTCATTAAATGAAAAAAAAACGCTTCTTATTAGGATTAATTTAATGCACTCCAAGGACTCAAACTCGAGAAGTCTTGTTCATCTCATCAAAAAATTTGATAGGCACATTATATCAATTTTTTTTTTGTAATTACTCATTCCACCCAATTTGGTGAACGGCTACAACATAAAGACCAAAAATATTGCCACTTCTAACAGAAAAAAAACAGAGATAAGAATAAAAGCATTGGACCACTAATAAGTCACAACATTAGAGTAAAAAAGAATATATACTTCCTATAACTTAACTAATAGTGATAATACTTCCTACTATTATTGGTGAATGTAAATAACAAACTTATTCACCATATTTGGAATCATGTTGGAGAATATATTCTCAACAAATATTGTAATAATTTGAAGCATGCCCCAAGTAATTGAAAAGTTTCAAATGGACCCTTAAATAATTAAAAAGGTCCAACACTATTAGAAATAAAGATTTTTTCAGGTCGATAAAAAATATGTGTTATACCGAACCAATTCACTGAAAAATGTATGACGAAAAATAGATTTGCATTGAAATATTGAGAATAATCATTAAACAATTTTCGATGGAAATAGTGTAAGTATATCCCCATTGAAATTTGTTTTAGTTACTGCAGTCATTTCTTTAGCATAATAAGTTACTGGTTTTAGAATGAACTTAAATTTTAAATTTCTATTAGATTTTGATTAGTTTGTTAGAATAGTTTATTTTTCTTTTGTCTTCTTTTTGAAATTTTAATTATGTAGATTTTTTTTCCGTTCCCTCTATGCTAATAAAATACTAAGAGACATTTTCAATTAATGCTTTCAATCTTTTTATCGCACCATTTAAAAAAACAACAACAAGCGAGGAGTTTATTTGAACCTTTTTTAATTGTTTTAGGATATATATGAAACAAAAGATAACATTGAAAACTTCTATAAACAGACAAATTAACAAAGGACATTTATCATATATATATATATATATATATATATATAAGATAAATCACAAACTAATAAACCATCATGCACACGTTCAATAATTTTCTTCTTTTTTACCAAAAAAAATAAAAAAATAAAAATTAATCTTCTTCTTCACTTTATTTCTTCTTTGTATTTCTCAAGAATTAATTAATTAAGTTAACCTTCATCTTGATTGGTTAATTAATTAAATTCCTTGATGAAGAGAGTGCATGTTATTTTGTCAATTTGCATGCTAATCCTTTTAATTATTTTTCGTATTTTTATTATCCAAGATTACAATGCCTTTGATGATCATTTCTATAAACAAGGAGATCATGTTCCTCTTTTTGCTAATAAAATTGGCCCTTTTCACAATCCCAGGTACATTTATTTTTTTGCAATATTTTGCCCTTCTTCGAATCCTGCGTGAACGTTTAGTGGCGGAGCTTGTAAGAAAGAAAAAGAGGTTTAATTTGAATCTCATTTGTCAAAAAATTATACTGTGTGAATTGGTATAACATAAATTTATTTTATTTATTTGTTACTCCCTTAGTTCTAATTTATAGCGAAATTCAAACACTGTCATGTAAATTGGGACAAAGAAAGTATTATTATATATAAAATGTTGAATTTGCTTTAGGTTTATGTCACAATAAGTAAAATTTCAATTATGGCATTTTAGTATTTTTCGAATTCGTTTATATAAATTTATAGCTCCGCCATTAGTGAATGCATGATACTTAGTATACCGGGTTTCTTATTTGCATGTACTTTTTACTTTCGATTCCACATCTGTGTCGGAAACTACAAAAATACACTACTTCTAGAGCATCTGACATGTACCCGTTGACATTTTTGAAGAGTCTGTGAACAACGGGTTGTGTTGTGCCTTTTTTGAATATGTAAAACAAATTTTATGATTTCTAATGACAATCTTGTTTTCTTGTTTTACAGTGAATCATACAGATATTATGATCTGCCATTCTGCATACCAGGTTCATTCTACAACTTTTCTCTCATTGTATTTATGTGGAGCACGTGAATTCAATAGCTTTTGTCGAACTCTGTATATGAAGCTTATTAAATAAATATATGACTATGAACTCGGTTATTATTTTGTATGAACATTTAATGTCTGTTGTAAGAACTCATAAATTTCAAATCCTGCATTTGTCTATAAGGTTAGACTATAGTCGCAATTCGTATCACAAATTTTGAAAGTTGTATGTTGGAACACTTGAAATCTTATGTGACTCGAGTTTGTATGCAGATCATGTGAAATTAGAAGAAAAGAAGGAAGATCTAAGTGAGGTTTTAAACGGGGATCAACTCGTGAGTGGTCCTTATGAACTCGATTTCTTGGTAGATAAAGACTCGGAAATGCTTTGTCGAAAGAAGTTAACAAAGGATGAAGTTGCTCAGTTTCGAAGAGCTGTTGATAAGGACTATTACTTTGAGATGTACTACGATGAATTGCCCGTATGGGGCCTTATCGGAAGAGTTGAGAATAGGGAAGAGACAGAGGATACAAAATATTACAAGTACTTGCTATACAAACACATACATTTCGATATCCACTATAACATGGACCGTGTTATTGAAATCACTGCACGAATGGATCCATATTCTGTTTTGGACCTGTCAGAGGATAGGGAAGTCGATGCTGAGTTCACATACACCGCGAAATGGAAGGGAACAGATATTCTGTTTGAGAATCGAATGGATAAGTTCATGCAGACTTCTCTACCGCATATCTTGGAGATCCATTGGTTCTCGATTATCAATTCTTGTGTCACTGTCCTCCTTTTAACCGGCTTCCTTGCCATGATTCTTATGCGAGTCCTTAAGAATGATTTTATAAAGTAAGTGGTTTATCCCTCCTTTTCAAAGAGTCAAAACTCTCTCTATATTTGTCCTGATACTTTTTGGCTGCTACAACGAAATATTGTTACATATAACATATAGTAAAACAATGGTTCCAAAGAAAACTTGTCCGTTATAGTGAAATATGACTGTTATAGAGAGGTCTGACTATATCTGATTTTCTCAAGAAGTGACTCTTTCAATTGACAATGTATGCAAAAGGTATGCACATGATGAAGAAGCAGTTAGTGATCAAGAGGAGACAGGATGGAAGTACATACACGGTGATGTCTTTAGGTTCCCGAAACACAAGTCATTGTTTGCTGCAGCACTCGGTTGTGGTGCTCAGCTTTTTACATTGTTAGTGTCCTCTGAAATCTGTTGTTCTGATAAATTTAAGTCTAATACAAGAAACATTTGCATTATTGTATATTGTTTATCTTGTACAGGACAATTTTTATATTCCTGATGGCGCTTGTCGGGGTGTTTTATCCTTACAATAGAGGAGCTCTATTCACTGCCCTGCTGGTTATATATGCACTCACTTCTGGCGTTGCTGGATACACATCAACCTCTTTCTATTGCCAGCTTGAAGGAACTAATTGGGTAAGTGATGTAATATTCCCATAGTTGCTGAGATATTGTCATCTAGACACTGAACTTGTTAGTGTATCATGCCTTTTTGTTATCGTAGCTGATTAAGCATAAACTACTTGCTCGTAAGAGAGCACAAACGACAAGGTTCAAATCCATGGTTGAGATTACTGTTGTGGAACTGGAGACAAGGGGGAACCTAGTATGTTGGCTACGAGTTTAGCAGACCCCAGTAACTTCGGTTCAAATCCTGTATTTATCTTGAAATCCATATGAATATGTATAGACCTCTAATCGGAAAAGGTCAATATATTGAGCAATGACTTATCATATGAATAGTTAGAGTCCTTCAATGCAACAAAGAGGGCATATAGTAATGTTGTTAAAGGCTTGTTCAAAAGCGTGATCACCCTCTAATTCTGCTTCGTGCTTAAAGCTCCAACAGACTTTGGTGTTTTTTGCACTTTTCGCTTTTGATTACTCAGGCATATTGATCAGCTAACATTTGAAAGTACTCTGCCTTTAACAGGTAAAGAATCTGGTCTGGACTGGATGTCTCTTCTTTGGGCCTTTCGCGTTAACGTTCTGCTTCCTCAATTCTGTTGCAGTTAGTTATAGTTCTACTGCTGCTCTACCATTCAGTACAATTATGTTAATAGTACTTATGTTGACACTAGTCACATCTCCACTGCTCGTATTAGGCGGAATTGCTGCCAAAAATAGCAGAACAGGTTTCCAAGCTCCATGTCGAACCACAAAGTATCCCAGAGAAATTCCAGTACTCCCTTGGTACCGTAGTACCATCCCTCAGATGGCGATGACAGGGTTCTTACCGTTTAGTGCCATCTACGTTGAGCTTTATTACATATTTGAAAGTGTATGGGGTCAAAAAATCTACACAATTTACAGCATGTTGTTTATAGTCTTCGTTCTTCTGCTGATAGTAACCGCGTTTGTCACTGTTGCATCGACTTATTTCCAACTAGCCGCGGAAGATCATAAATGGTGGTGGAGGTTTGAGCTAAAGCTTCTTTCTTTTTTTGTTCATGTTTCATATTTTTGGCTTTAGTTAAGTGTCTATAGTTCCATGTTACTTCTCTTGATTGCTAGCTTTCTTAGTTATTCTGAAGTACTTATTGCTCGGACTCTTAAAAAATGTCAATAGGTGATGTCGGATCCTCCATAAGTAGTACATTTTCGGAGGATCAGAGACACTGGTGCAATAACATTTTTGAAAAGTCCGAACAGTAAATAGCTTGCTAAAACAACCAAACAAAGTTCATTTTCAAACTGATCCTAAGATGAGTTCTCCCCCTCCTGGTAGTTATTGGCTAATAGGATCGGAACATGACTATTAACGACTGAATTTTCCCTCGCTAACAGGTCATTTCTCTGTGGTGGATCAACTGGCCTATTTATCTACACCTATTGCTTGTACTACTACGCGAGATCGGGCATGTCTGGATTCATGCAAACCTCGTTTTTCTTTGGATACATGGCTTCCATATGCTATGGTTTCTTCCTCATGTTCGGGACCATTGGTTTCCGCGCATCGTTGCTCTTTGTTCGTCACATTTATCGATCAATCAAGTGTGAGTAAACAACATTATAGACTATAGTAAAGTGTGTATATTTGTGTACTCCAAATTTGGTCACTTATACCTTAGTTTTCTTGTTGTTGTAAAAGATAGTTAGGTTTAAGGAGAGGACTATTTAGGTAGAAATTTAAGTGTCACTAGGTCTAAGTATATGGGAAACAAAAGCTTGATGTATAGGTTGTTGTAAAAGATATATTAATTTGACGAAAAATCTTTTATTGATGTGAGACCAAACTATATATCAACGGAGAAATACCTTTAAAGTATAGACATTGAAATTTCAAAAATATCCTTAGCATAAAGTACACACCGATGAAGAGATTTGAAATTCCATAAATTTCCACGACATGAAGCAAGCACGTCAACGAAGAGGCGCCTATATATGTCTAGCTTGTTATTACTAGTATTGATGATTTTTGGTACCACCCTTAGTGTTATAACTTATGTTATCTCATGGTACTTTCGCTTCTTCCGTGACGATCAGGGGTAGAGCTTGATAGGGTCGAGGGAGTTCATTTGAACACTCTTGACTAAAAAAAAAAAATCATTATTTATATACAACTAAAATTATATTTATGTATATATAACATTTATTGAGCTCCCTTTGACTTTTTTGTGTGTTAACTTTTTCATTTTCTGAATTCCATTAATGAAAATCGTGACTTTGCCACTATTGACAGCTTGGTAAGCAAGCTATCTTCAACATAAGTAAAATCACTATCAATAATAGGCCCGAATGAGGGAGAGTTTCTTATAATGAAAGTTGAAGAATTTGTCAATACTTGCTCACCTAATCCAAAAGAAACATTAATTTCACTATAAACGTATTATAGAAGTTTTCAAAAAAAAAAGGTTACGTCGTAGACCTGGTCTACTGCGTTATCAAACCAACACCTTTTCAAAGTTACTTTCTAAAAATACCTTTATATTTTAATTTTTGTTAAATAACCCAAAAAATAAAAATAAAAATATATATTAAGAATATCAAAATGATAACATATTTATTATAAATTCACAAGTGAAGTCTAGAGAGGTTGAGGTGTACATAGATTATAGAAAAACAGTTTTCGATAGAATCTCTCGAGAAAAGATATTAAAGAAAACCAAGAGTAAAAAAGCAATGATGAAAGAAAAGTATTAACTATAAAATATAATGTAAATAACAATATCGATAAATACAATCAAAAGGTGATATAGTCATCTTCTATAAATTAAAACTTTTCACTTTTTTTTTTCAAACCAAATACATTATATTATTTATATTCTATGTTCTTTATAATAATATTTTGTCAAAAAAAAAAAATATGCATACAAATAATGGCGTTACAGAAGAAACATTTGATTGGATATTTAATTTGTCTAGGGGCACAATAGTCTATTCAAAATTCTAATAATATAAGGTACATTTTTCTCTGCATTTTGACTGGTTCAAAATAATGTTCAATATAGAAGACCAATTAAATACTTACAATAATCTAATTCTTGTTGAAAGAATCCAACAATTTAGTCCACATTAATTATTCCTTTTATATATATATATATATAGATAGATAGATAGAGAGACCATTATATTTAACTTTATAATAAGCATTCATTGAAATATTTGAGAAATTTAAATGGAGTTTGAGATGCCTCAATATAATTTTAATGAAAAGCCTCCTTCTTCATCAAAATTGCCATTGATTATATTAGTAGCAAGGTTAATTACTATAGTTTGTATTGTGGTTTCTATAATTGTGTTGAGGAGTAATAAAGTTACTTTGGATAATGGAGCCAAACTTGAGTATGATTATTACAACTCATACAGGTAATTATACTTTCTAATCCTTCTTTTTTTCTTTCTATTTAATCTTTATAACAGTGATGTTCGGATCAGTATACTTTAATTATATCATCGAATACCATACTACAAAAAAGAAACTTGAATTAGTTAGGAATTTCACCGTTTTAACATTTTTTTTTATAATATATCGCTAATCAATTGCTAAATAGAATTAGACAGATTTTGTTATTTAATTAAAAAAATTGTCACTCACTAATTCCTAAACATTTTTTTTTTATATTCAAGGTTCGAGCCAAAAAGCTCTAATTAAGTGTGAAGTAATCTATTAATTGGTAATTCCTTCCAATTCTTACCAAAAAAGTTCCCAATTATGTCAAACTCATTTTACATTTTAAAAATAGTTACGGAATCTTCATGAATAGGATCCTCCCCGCTCTGACTAAAATCGATTTTTTAATTTACATTTTTTTTGTGTGTGTGTATTCTTGTACAGGTACATGTTTGCTGTAATGATAGCTGGAATTATATACAATACATTGCATATTCCATTTGCAGTATATTATCTCATAGCAAAGAAACATCTTATAAAGCACAAGAGCTTTCACAACTTTCAATTTTATGGTGACAAGGTTAGCAAATTTTTTATTTTTTTTAGTAACATAATTTATTGTATTTTTTGAGTTTATGTTTTATGTACTAAATTAATAATCCAACCTAAAACGAAATTAAATAATCTCATATTCTATCCCGAAATTATTATTTTTTTATTCCATAAACCAAATGAAATTAAATAATCTCATGTGTGGGGTACGGATAATGGCCTGATCACAAAGGTCTATCATACACAACCTTAATCTTGTATTTCTGCAAGAGATTGTTTTTACAGCTTAACGATGTCGTGACCTTCTGATCACATATTGACAACAATTTTATCAGTTAAGCCACAAGGCGGCCCGGCCCCCCTTCAAATTTTGTAACAAAATTATTATTTAATATTGTGTTTTTTTTTTTTTTAATATGTGCAGATTACATTTGGCATAATAGCAACGGCAGCTGGGGCATCACTAGGTGCAACTGTGGATTTACAAAAAGTTGTTTATACAGAAAATAACTCAAAAATTGATTACTTTTTGGGATTAATGTATATTCCAAATGCATTTCTTGTTGCTGCATTTGTGAGCTCTGGAATTTCTTCTGTCCTATCATCTTTGAGTCTCCAAAAGAGTGAATGATTATACTCTTAATTATATATAATTCTATGTTTAAGAAATTTACAAAATTATTATGGTGCAACTTTTTATGATTAATGTATGTGTCATTTACTTTAATGTGTTGTGTTGATCATACCTAAATTTCTTGGTTGACTAGTGATATGAGTTTCCTTTCTTTCTTTTTTTTTGGTATAATTAACGTTATGATATTCAAAGCTTACTGGCTCGATCACATGTTGTTAGAAGAAAAATAACAGAGAAATTAAAATTTTGAGACGTGAAATATCACTATTTTTCAAGAGTAATCGCATGTATATTCTTTTAGTGATGACAAACAATTATCTATCAGGACACACAAAAAACATGAAACATATATGCAATTAATTCACTACTTCTGAAAATGCTTCGTATTTATAGAATTTGAGAGGGAAACTTTTCATGAAGAGTTACTCCTTTTCTGAACAAATGCAACATTTACCTTTCTGAACAAACAAAACTTGTTGCTTCTTAACTGATCAGGCAATACTTTTTGTTTAATTAAAATAAACAAATTGTTCAAATAAATTACGAAAAATAAATCTCTAAATTTAATTTATATACACACTCAATTAAATAAGATGAAATGAGCTAGGCCTTAAAAGGAATTAAAAGATGACTTGTCCCACCAATATAAAAACTTTATATTACAACTATCCTAACACATGCAAATAGGTTCTATTAAAGGAAAAAACGTTTCGTACCAAAATCTTTTCCTTTTTTGGGGCGTCACATTATATTATAGGGGTAATTGTTTACTCTTAGCACAATACAATTAAATTTATATATAGATGCAACTCAAAATGTATGTCGATTGAGATGATCAAAACACAAAGTTTATATATTATAATTTTCTTAGTAAATGCAAACAATTTAGGTAATAAATTGAGCCAAGTTTAATTAGTACCTTTTTTAAACTTTTATTTATTTATTTTATAAAAAAATTTGTTTAAAGCCAAAATTAAATAACAAAAAATCCTTTAATTTGTACATAGGACATATGTCCTAATTTGAATCAGTCATCTTTCAACATATCACATATAACGGATCAAGATTATATAAACAATTTTTTTTTAATCATTTGCTAATGAAGAAGAGGCTTTTCATGTGAAAGGATTAAAAAAATAAAATGGTTGAATATGATTATGATGAAAGGCCTTCTTCTTCATTTTCATCATCAGATAAAGTTCCATTAATTGTAGTAATTGCTAGGGTTGTAACCTTAGCTTCTTTGTTGATTTCATCACTTGTGATGTATAATAATGAAGTTCCTTATATGAATACTCAGATTGACTACCACCTTTTTGAGACATTCAGGTAAATAATTAATCTCCCTTTCTCTATATCTGATCGATACAAATTTGAATTAGTTAGATTAGTAATTCTGATTAATACCTCATTTAGAAGAGATCTCTAACTACATTTTGGTTCTAATCCATAAAATCATTTGCATGGTAAAAATATTTATATAGTGATGACAATTTATCAATTTCATTGAACATAATGTCCTTTTAATGATGATCATAATATTATAACAACAATTTATATTTACATTTATAGATATATGATATTTGTAGTGTATAAAAGAATTGGTGTAACATAGCTCTTTGATTAAGAATTCATCATTTTTGACGTTCATAAAGTGGTATCCGACTATATACACTTAATTTTTTGTCGATTATTATTTTAATTATTTTCATTTCCTTTATGTTAATTTATTATGTGATATGATTAAAATTGTTTTTAGCACATTAAACAATATTATTCATATTGTAATTAATAGTTACAAAATTCAAATTGTGCAATATAATCAACTTAATTGTGTTATTTATTTTATAAATGTTTTCTTTATATAAAATTTTAACTCCTGATTAACCTATCATCAAGCATTGAGATGAAGATTTTTTCTTTTTAAAAAAGGAGGATCAATAATATTTTCACTTATAATTTTTTATTTTTTTTCCAGATTCGTATTTGGTATAATGATAATGGGGATTTGCTACACTGTATTGCTACTTCCATTTGCAGCATATTACATGATAGCAAAGAAACAACTCATAGATCACCACATGTTTCACTTGGTTCAACTTATTGCTGACAAGGTAAACTATAGTTTTTTTTTTTTTTTAAAAATAATCTTTTTTTATTACATTAGGTGTAGGGAAGAGAAAATGAGAAACTGAATCGTAATAACAAATTAACTAAGCTACTAAGATCCCAAACTTAAATTTGGTACTTCACTCATTTTCCCTTTTCTCTTTTCAATTATATATACAGTTGGAGCAACTGTTCGATTTAAGGGGTTCGATAAAATTTAGTAATTTTAATTATGATTTTGTATTTGTGGGAGTGTTCATGAAGGAAAATATTTTTTTCAAAAAATAAATGAGTTTCTTACTGTAAGTAAACAAAAGTTATTATCATAAAATCATTTGTACATAATTAAGACAGATATTAAGGGATGTGAGGGTGAGGTGGTGGGGATGGAGGTTATGGGGATAGGCCCGACGAAGCCAACTAGGATTGAGGGAGTTTATTTGAACCTTTCTGGCAAAAAATACATTGTTTATACTACTAATTTTTTTTAATCATATGTAGATGTTGATCCCTTTCAAATTGTTCGTGTATTACTTCGTCATATTTTGAACCCGCTTAGTTAAAATTTGACTTTGCCGCTGAGGGTAGGGTGAAGATGCGGTTCACTTGAGGGAGGTGAGGATACAATCAATGTCGAATGCTATTTGTAGAATTTGGTTTCCCTACATCAACTAGGAAAGTTATTTACAAGGTACTTGTTTCTCTACATTGTTTTTACTAATCGAACATGAGAACAAGAACAACAATAATATACTCAGCATAATCCTATGTAGTAAAGTGTGGGCAAGTTGAGTGTATACATATCTTATTCCTATATACCTTGGAGGTAGAGATCCAATTATTTCTTATAAATCTCCGATTAATAAAACATGGAGAAATTGAAAAATATTTTCTTCTATACCAAATTATCAAAAAATTCTAACTCCGCCTCTAATGGTATGTAGATCATGTTTGGACTATTGGCAACTGCAGCTGGAGCATCACTAGGTGTTACTGTGGAATTTCAAAAGAGAACATTCTTAGATGGCACCTCAGGTGCAAAGATGCATAGCTATTTTTCCCTAATGTATGTCCCTAATGCATTTTTTGTAGTTGGACTTGTTGGTTCTCTAATTTCTACAATATTATCATCTCTAAACTTCAACAAGAGTGAATGATCATCAACGGGGCGTACACAAAATTTTTCATATGCAGTGTTGATATTTATATTAGAAGAGAACTTTTGACTTTGAAGAGTAAAATAAGGCACTTAATCAATGTGTCAAGTGTCAAACATTGTCAGGCGATGTCACATTTTTTCTTATCTATCAATTCTGCACGTGTAAAACTTTTTGATAAAGTAATTGTCACGTGATATCGCTTCGTCCAAGATAGTAGCTGCTTTGAAAAATTGGGGGTGTGTATGTTCTATTTTGTTGTGGGGATATCTTCTTAACTTAGGTTGACTAGTGAAATTAGTGTAGTCATTTTTGTGGAGGATATATCAACTCAGCTTAATTTTTGTGGCTTTTAAGTTGAAGATTTTAGTACAAAGTTTAAAAAGAAAGAAAAAACTTTTAAAACTTAAAGTTTAAAATAAGTCATCAAAAATTCTTTGACTATAAAATTGTTTCATTAAGAGGACAATGAATAACTTGAAGTCAAATTATTACTAAATATAAATAATGTCATTCCTTTTTAATTTGATTAAAAAGAAAATAGTATTATATAAATTGAGACGAGGGATCCTTTTTAATTTGATTAAAAAGAAAATAGTATTAAAAAGGAAATATTATTTTAATTTTTAATTGAGATCATATCCTTAAAAATCTCACATGCAATATATGTCTTAGATCCTCACGGGCTTTGTTATGGTTATGGGCCTCATTCTTTTAGCGAAGCCCATATTACGTATTGTTTGCTTTGACCCAATAATCCTTACTGAAATGTCTTTTGATTCCGCCATTTAATCGAACCAAAAGTGAACATATCATCATGTGAATTTATGATGCGTCTGATATAATATTTCACTCTTCTTTCCCTTTTTGATGTGAGATTATTCGTGTAAGGTTTCATATGTATCGCTTATATCGAGTACTACCTCAAAATCCGCACGATTGCCTTGGGTTTGCTCAATTCGTCATTAAAATTCTACTTGACATTTTTAAAATCACATGATTATAGAGTATTTTGATACTTGCTTTATTTAATAATAATTATCCACTATATACTAAATATAGTTGTCCAACAATACTTGTCCAATTTAGAAAATCAATTTAATTTTCATTTTTGTGTCTATTATTTTGTCCTTCCTATTAAATACTATTTATCATCTAACATA
The DNA here is from genome assembly GCA_029007595.1 of Solanum commersonii. Lineage (NCBI taxonomy): Eukaryota > Viridiplantae > Streptophyta > Magnoliopsida > Solanales > Solanaceae > Solanum > Solanum commersonii. Next base: position 191,032 of record JAJTWQ010000116.1, read on the forward strand.
TTTCTTAAAACATTAAATTTAATAAAGTCAAAGGATAATATAATACTCCCTCCGTCCCATTTTATATGTCATTTCTTTCTATAAATAATTGGTCCATAATACTTGTCATTTCATAAAATCAATGCATAAATTGCCATATTGTTCCATTTTTACCCTTGTGAGTTATTAACCTTAAAAATATATATTTGATCAACTTAGAAAAGCTAAGTAAATGATTCATGTTCATTGGTTAAATTAATTAATCAAAATAAATTAATTCATATTCATTGATTGAAAACTTGAGTTCCAAAATAAATAAATAAGGGTAGAAGGGTAAATTTATATCATTTCTTAATGCAAGTGCAAAGTAAAAATGTGACATATAAAATGGGACGGTGGGAGGAGTAATATTACCCTTATAATTTGTTGTTTCTTAAAGGGTGTGTGAAGTCAATAATCAACAATTATTGTTGGACAGAGGAAATATACTTTTAATTTAAAACCACATTTTTTTACTTTCTTAAACTTCGTAAAGTTAAAATTAATCAAATAAATTCCTACAAAGAGATTAATTAATTTTTTTCACCGATAAAAGTGAGTGCCTATGAAAGAGACTTTTCTGCTTTTGTGTTGTGAGTGACATATCAATTGGCACTGAAAATATGACCAACTTCATCATTAACCAAACTAAACCAAATCTCAACAATTTCCGACTACTTTAGTGACTAAGAAACCAAAAAAAAAACTACTTGACACCAAAGATTTTGTATTTGTCAAATACTAGTTTCTGTGTCTCAAAATACTTTTCGTTTTTACTAAAAATCATCTATTTTAAAATACTTATAATTTTTGAAGTTCAAAATAATTTTTTTTTTATATATAAGCCATTATTTTCCTTTCCATGATAGATATGGAGTTAGGTATAAACATTGTCACAAACAATCTATAATGGACATTGGTCTTACTATTCATCATGCTACAATATTGTTATGCCATGATATATATATATATATATATATCATGTTTTTCTTTGTTGACCGAACAACACATAATTATATAGTAAAGAGTGAAACCATTATCTGAAAATATGGATCTCAAAGTTATCCAAATTGACTTTTCAATTTCAATTATATGATCACAATCAAAGATTTTAAGAAAATATATTGAATCTTATTATTTTTATTTTACTCTTGATTACATGAATTATTCAGACCACATAACATGTTTTCAAACATGTGAAAGTACTTCGAACTTTGTTTTCCAATTTCATCTTCATAAATTCTTATAAATTAAGTTCTTGTCTCTCTCTTTTTGTAAAATGTATAATCAAACCTGACTTCATTTTTAACTTCAACTTCATCAATTTAAAATAAAAAATATTTGAAATCTCATTACTATTAAAAAACCGACTTCCAAAAAAGAAAATTTATCTTGGGAAATTAATTTTTGATTTTTTTTTAATATCGACTTGCAATTTAAAATGATTTTTTCAAATAAAATTGACTTTCTGAGATCGACTTTCAATATTTCTTAAAGTGATGTATAGTGCCAAAGGCCCACTTAATGCCCCAAATGCTCATAACATAATCCAATTATGAGATCTACCACTAAAGCAAGTCCCTTATCGAAACAACAACTACACCTCATCAATCTCAACAAATATAATTCATAGTATTATCATCCCCTTATTGCCAAAAAACAAAAAACAAAATTTGAAATAATTGTTGGAATGATTCACAATGAGTCTTATTCATAATAATAAACACATACTAAAACCCTACATTAATTGACAAAATACAATGAACACAAATATACCAACTAACAAAAAAAAAATCCTAACCAACACATTACATAATATTTTTTGGGTCATTGCTCTCTTTCACCATCTGTTGTTGCTGAAGACATGTAACTCATAGGTGGAGAAGACTGATCAACATTATCAATTGGTGCATTTTGTTGAAACTTATTTTTGCAAGCATGACAAGTAATTTCCAAAATTGATGAACTTATTCTCTTAATAGCTTCCTCTTTCAATTTTTTTGCTCTTTCAATTTCACCTTGTGCTTGTTGTCTAATTCTCTTTGCATTCTCGAATTCCCTCTCCGCGTATTCCATCTCCCTCTTCGCATTCCTACGTGCTTCCTCAGCGTACGCCTTTTCAGCCATAACCAAATTAAGTACCTCATGATGACCATTTTTTGGTGATGAAGATGATCCAATTGATAATTTCAAATGTGGTTCTTCAATAATATTTTCATGATGACTAGTACTTCTTAGGCCAAGTTCTAAATTTGTACTATTTGGTAAAGGCATTATGGCTAATTTTGGTAAATTTGTGTCACTTGAAAGGCTAGTACTTGAAGAACAAGCAGTCGTTGGTTGCAATGCTTGTAAATTTGGCCTAATTCTCTTTATAGTGCAAGTGTCTTGGTGCTCAATAAAACTTTCCACTCTACAAAATGCATGGTCAAATATATATTAATTAATTAGCTTGTGATCAAGAATAAATAACCAATCAATAATTTAGTGTCTTGAACTTTGCAAACAAAGTTAGCTAACTAGGTATATATCTAGGGGTAGTAATAAGACAAGAAAAAAAAGAAAAAAGAGGCTAGTTCTCCTAGGGTTACCATAGAAAAGGAAAAAGTGAAAAAAAAGAAAGAAAAAGGGATATAAGTTTTATATACAAAAAATATTTACATAATTAAATAATTTATCAGATGATTGCATGTAAAATCTATTCACAGACATTAATTAACTAGTCATTATATTATATTTAGCTGGACAATATAATGTTAACTCAATTATCACTAAGTATTTTTACGACAATATTTATTATTACCAAATATCTCTTTTGGTGCGGTGTATAAAACAAATCTCTGTATTATCAACTTATATATAAAACTTAAATTCAGACTAATTAATATTAAAGAGTAATGCTAAATGGCCAGAAAATTTGGCTAGAAATTTAAAAAATCTATAATATTTTTTATTTTAAAATATTCTGATCTTTTTTCCATTTTTTTAATTAAAAAATATTAAAATTAAAATGGTAAAAATGTTCAAAAAGGTAAAATAACATAGATAATCATTCTCTGAAAGTCACTTAATATGCAGCACAAACAAAGATGCACATAATTCTATTGGCTAGCTAGTTTATATATCACTTCCATTGGCTAGGTGCTAGTTAGAGTATAGTCATAATTCTATTGGAAATTGTATCAAAGACTGAGGAATGTGTGTTTGTTTGTTTACTACTCTCCTCTTCACATATTCCGGACATAACAATAATAGTATATTCAGTATGACTAACGCAAAAAATTAATTCTATTTCTTTTTATAGTGAAAGATCGTGTAATTCCACGAATGAAATTTGAGTAGGATAATATATATGTAAAGACCTTATTTCTAGCTTAGAAGATAGAAAAATTATTTCGATAAACCCTCAATTATATAAAAAAAACTTAAATAGAGTACTTTGAAAAAGAAATGAGTAGAGAAAAGGTTAAAGATTTCCATGAAAGTCACAATGTTCATTACAGTAGTTAGGAAACTGCTAAAGGAATCTTGAAACTCCGGAATATTCCACCTTTATTTATTAAAGTCCAAAAGAAAATGATGAGAAAGAATTTAACTATACATACTGTTACTGAAAAGAATTTCTGAAGCCAATTTGTTGTAGCTAATAAAATATTTTATTTTTAAAAATATAAATTTAATATTGTAAGGCAATTTATACATGGATATTATTTGGATAACCTAACAGTACCCCCCACCCCCCCCCCCAAAGAAAAATCTTATATGACACAGTACATAACTTAAACTTGCAAAAAAAAAAGAAGTTAAAGGATCTGCTTTAGTTTTATGAAACCCGCAAAATAGTTACTCCTACCATCCCATTTTAACTGTCATTTAAGCTCTTTTCACGCCCATAATATATACCTTCTAGATAGCATATATATTAAACTCGACAAGAAATAGTTAAAGGATTTGCTCTTGCTTTATTTACTTTTTGTTTTTACTATCAGGTTACAAGTAAGTCCTTTGAATATAAGACAGATCATCTGCTACAACACTAGTTAAAGTTGGTGCAAACTTTATGAGATGTAAAATTTAATCACACTAACTGTTTAATTTTTCACTCAAAATTTCTTCTTTCCATTTTATAGGAGGATCAATAGTGTCCCTATTTACCTCCTAACATAACTAAAATCTTCAATCTACCGATTGTTAGTAGAGATGATCAACCACTTGATCGCTAGCCTCACTTGTCCTCTTAAAATTTCTTATACATTGAAGTTATATATAACTTAAAGTTATGTATATTACTAATATAACTTTTTTTTCTTTCGATACTATCAGGTCACATAGAGGATATATATATCTATTGCCAACAATAAGACTTATATATAATTTAAACTTGATAAGAAACAATAAAGTTACCTGGAAAAAACGCGACCACAATCGCAAGAATGTCCTCTAGTACCACAAGTCTTGAGATGTGCTTTGTAATCAGATTGAACAGCATAACCTTTGCCACATTTATCACAAATCCATTGCTTATTATCACTATGTTTCCTTCTAAAATGTTTCTTTATCCCAACAAGATCACCAAGGGCATGACAAGGATCATGGTGTAAACAACTTGGCTCAGGACAAACAAATACTCTTTTTTTAACTTGTGGATTTTCTCTTTTCACTAATTTCCATGGCACTTTGTGTCTTCTCCTATGCATTTGCAAGTTTTGATCCCTTTGAAAACCTTGGTTACAAATCTCACATATATATCTATCTGATTCCAATAGTGTTTTTGGGGAAAGTGAAACCACTTCTGCATCCGGATCTAACATAATCAAAGGGATTCAACAATTTATATATAACCAAAAAAAAAATTCAATAGTTTATAAATAACAAAGAGGATGTTAATATAACAAAGAAGCATATATTTAACCCCTTTTCCATTTCACTAGATTTTTACCTTATATTAAGGTCCTTAAAATATTATAAATGTAACAAGAAAACTCAAGACTTGTTACTGGTTAGTGACTGAGCTAGAAATTTATATAATAATTTTGTTATATAAAAAAAATACTAATAGAAGGTCACTCCTAGATGCAATTCTTGAACCCCTATTTCTTTGTAACAAGGGATTCAATAGTTTATAAATATATAAAAATTATAATAAAAAAAAGAGAGAGGATAAACACTAATTATAACTATGGTGACAGAGTCAGAAATTTATAGAAAAAGAGATTTAAAATAGTAATAGATAAAACGTCACACCTAGAATTTAAACTCTTAACCTAAAGCAATTCTTGAAACCCCTCAAGGCTTTATAACACAGGATTCAACGTTTTTAACCTATTTACACAAACAAACAGTATAATTTTTCGACAAAAGAAAATTCGATTCCAAATTCAAGACTTGTTAATAATTATTACCTGGTGTACCAGCTGGTCTTCTTTTCCTTCTATTAGAATCCCCAGAATTAATAAGAGCTTCTGAAGAGGAAGAATTATCCAACATGGAGAAGAAATTTTAATTTGTATGTAGCTATAAAATTCTTTTGTAGATCAAAGTTAAAATAAAAATAAAAAGAAAGATGATTTTTTAAGACAATATTACCCTACTTGTAACTAGTGGGGGTGGGGACTTTTTAGGAAGGTGGGAAGGCACTTTCTTTTTGAGAAAATCAGTTATCTTTTTAAGCTTTTTGAAGTTTTTTTGTTTTTTGTTCTATGAACTTTCTTGTAAGGTTTTCATTGATTATATACCTTGAGCAAGTAAGAGTTAGTCTTGCTCAAATATAGCTCCGGCATATAGACTAAAGGGTGGTCAGTGATTACTAATCGATTAGTTTTGAACATGTTTTGTAACGAAATAATATTATGTATATAAATAAAATATTATGTGATTTATGAAAAATATTACTTTATTTATTTCAGTTTTATATGATATTTTTAAATTTTTAATTAGCCTAAAAAAACCTTTAATGAAATGACTTATACTATTGTAGTTGTAATGAATTTTTATATAATCATATCATTTATATGAATATTTGTGGGTAAGTAAATCTCCTTTTAATATGAATTTGTAATTTTGAAACTAAGACAAGTTATTAAATATAATAAGTAAAGTTAATAGAATTGATGAAATAAAAACTCCTTATATTAATAATATAAGTGTATTCAGAATTTTAAATTTATGAATATTATTTTTTTTTAAATTAAAAAAAATATTTATAGAAATTCTTTAACCTTGAGTGAAGCCAATAATTACTTTGAGCCCACACATGTAAAGAGAGAGAAGCAATAAGACGAGAGAAACAAAAGAACATGCATCTTTCACACAAGAAAACAAATTAAAGAGTCATTATTTCATGACACACAATGTAATTTGCATGAACAAATGTGTTGTTATGTTTTATTATGGAAATTTAAAAGAATAATTTTTATTTTTAGAGTGAAAAATATTATTCAAAAATTAATATTGTATTTAACCTTAAATATAAACTGATATTATTTTTGACTTTTTATAAGTAATTCAGAATGAAAAAATAAACACATTTTTTTGTTATTTTTTTTAAAAAATTGAAATTTTATGATCAAACACCATGAGTGATTATTTCATGACACAATGTAATTTGCATGAACAATTTTTTTTTTTGGGAACTTTTATAAAGAGTAACTTAGGATATGAAGTTACACGTGACCTTTATTTTCCTTTTCAACTTTTTTTTTTTTATAAAAAACAAAAAGTGTAAAGTTGAAAGTGTTTTTTTTTTTCCAAAAAAATAAAAATAAAATTCCATTGACCAAAGTAAACATGATTAAAAGTTTTTGTAGCAGCTTTTATGAAAGATGGTGGAAAATGCACGATTAAGCAGCTTTGTTAACAAAGTTTTGTCTATTATACATATATATTGCATCTTTTAAAAAAGGAATAATTTTCTCCTTTTTGGAGTTTCAATTTCAGAAAAACAGTTATACAAAACATGTAATATAACAGATCATACGTTAAAATAGTCACGCTTTTGAAACACTTTGGTAATATTCTCAAATATAGAAATGCATTTGTTGTAAATTTCAGAATTTTATGATTTGTATTTGAATTCTATTTACATGCAAAAAAATGAAACACGAAACAAACAAAAAAACAAAGAAATAACAATAATAATAATACATTGAGAGAAATAATGGAGACAAAAATCATTAGGGGTAATGAAAAATATAACAAAATAACAAAAATAAAGGTATATATATTTTTTCCTGTTATAGATTCCTTTGGCTTGCTGGCCTGACAAACTTTAATTTAGATTACTTTCAAATTAAGAAACTACTATCGAAAAAAGTCTTTTCTACCCTCAAAAGATAAGAGTACGTAGGTTGCATACGAAAAAGTTGATATGATCTAATTCACCCCTTTTAAGTCGTATATATAGGTTGCACTAAAATAACAACATTACATTCTTGCATAACATGTCGGACGTAGATTCGATTAAAAGTTGTTTGTATCTTAATGAGCATATGCAAAAGGCTTAATACGTGTCAGTTTCTTAAATTTGTCACTAAATTTCATTAAGATACTTGGGTCGTTTGATACAAAGATCAATAACACAGGGATTAGTAATGCAGAGATTAATAGTGCAGTGATTAGTAATGCAGGTTTATTTTTATCAAGTGTTTGGTTCATTGTTTCCTACTTCATCTTGTATTTAGATTAAAACTCTATAAAAAGCTTCTTTCCAATTATACCCTTGTATTATTATATAATTGGGTCATGGTAGATAATTGCCAGACAATGTTATTTTTTTTATGACCTTCTAACTAGCTAGGTGAAGAACAATTTTGTTGTCATGATTGCTATTTTTTCACTTGAATTATTTGAGGATAAATAATTGTCATTTTAATAAATTTAGCACTCACAAAATGACATTTTTCAATTTTAAAACGATAAATCATCTACTTTTAAAACTGATAAGACGGTAAACAATACTTAGTAAAATTGAGTAAACCATCTACATTTACACATAAAAATTGCAAGTTATAGTTTTAATATATATGCAATTTTATAAATTGTTCAAAATACAAATAATTAGAAAACCACACACATATATATTATACATTCAATTAAGAAACATCATGTGGTGATATATTTACCTTTTTAATTAGTAAATGTTAAATTCACATTTCAAAAATTGTATTGAATTTATTTAGTAACAAACAACTCTCTCTAATAATTTATATGCTAATTTATTTAAATTAATTTACTAATACAAATATAAAACATAAAATCAAGAAAATAAACAAAATGATTAAAATGATTTGAGGGATATTTTTGTCTTTACATAGACTTATCCCAAGATATTAGATCATATATATTACTAATACCTCCAAATAGAAGGTATTAGTAATACATCATCTAATACCATGTAGGGTGTATAACTAATCCATGGATTAGTTATACATAGGCCCAAATTCTTACCAAACATAGTACTATATAATACCATACATAATACATGGACTATTTCTCCTAATACTTTCTACCAAACGACCCCTTAGAGTACTCAATGAAAAAAAGGTGATCTTTTAGCCATAAATGTAAAGAAAAATCAAATAAAAGTAAGTATTGAATAATAGAAAACTTGAGTATGACTTTTAACTATGGTATGGTATGCTTGTCTCTGTAGCAACAGAGGCATATTGTATGGTACAATCACAATTTTGGATCACAAACTTTAATGAGACAATCCAAGTCCTTTCCTTGTCAATTTTCCATCTTCTTAATTGTATTTTGTACCTTCATATCTTGTCAATCTTTTCCCTCTTTTTATTCAAAAAATGGAGGTTTCTCAAGTGTTTTCTCCCTCCTACTAAGAGACAAATGGCTGGGCCCGGGTGGGAAGGGGGAAGTCGACCTAACTTGTTCAGGATTCAGACATAGGTATTACTGATATACAAGACAAAAGCATCAAAACTATATTCGTTTCATTTCAGTTTATGTAATGTAATTTGACTTGACATAGAGCTTGGGGGGGGGGGGGGGAGCCGACCAACTTGTTTGGGATTAAGACATAGTATTAATGTTGTACAAGACAAAACATCAGAAGTATATTGGCTCTATTCCATTTTATTTGATGTAATTCGTCTTGACATAGAGCTTAATCAAGATTTTTTTTTCTAAAAAAAAGAAAAAATTTATAATTTATGATTTTAGTTTTAAAACATGTTATTACAACCCATTTATTGTGGTTATAAAACTTTTAAAATTATACAAAGTTATAGAAGTATACTATTAATTAACAAATATTTGGTGATATATGAAGAGTCACACATATTATTTTTATTTAATTTTCTATACAATTTATTTTTTATACTGATAGATTATCTTGTTTCATGATGAAAAGAAATGTTGTAAGGGTACATCATAGGGACAAAAGGGTGGTTACTAATTTTGAACCATACAATATACACATAATTTTGTAATTCTACAACTCAATATTATCTCTATTTTCTAAGAAAATAAAAGTTGATATAAAATCTTACATCAAAAGGAGAAAAAGACAACAATAAACAAACAAATAATAATCTTCAAGCCTTATATACTTACTAAAAATTTATCCTACATGTATAAATAATCTCTTTATAACCTAGTTAACAAAAACAATTATGATATGAATCTTATAAACTAAAAATTCTGACTTTATCTCAGCTAGAATGAAATGTTGTGAGGGTACATTATAGGGACAAAAGGGTGGTAACTAGCTTTGGACCATATAATATACACATGACACATAGTTATGTAATTCTATAACTCTATATATATTATCTCTTTTTCCTAGAAAATAAAAGTTAGAATAAAATCTTAGATGAAAAAGGAGAAAAAGACAACTATAAAAAGATAAATAATAATCTTCAAACATCCCATGCTATTGTTGAAGAGTTTCTTGCAGAATATATTTGTTGAGAAAGACTTATGGCATAATGTCTCTATTTTGTTTGTGTCTCTTGGATGCTAACAAGACAAGATACCACAGGTTTCAGTGCAATAAAAGATGCCATTACTATGCCATAAAATTATTGAGTTGTATATGTAAGATATATTTAATTGATTATATCATCACTATTATAGAATCGCTAATTTTCGATGAAAATTTACAAAACATTCCCTCAGAAATTGAGTCATCGGTAACATTTCCGATCACTTTTCCATCGAAAATCCCCTTATCGATGAGTCAAATTTTGACGAAACGTCTATTGAAAATTAGCGATTTATGATAGTGAATACATGATTTTTGTTGATTGGTGATGTTTTGACGAAAATATAAATATTTATTATAGGGAGCTCTCTGTAATTATACTGTCTTACATATAACCTAATTTTAATTGTGTAGATATGACATAAAACTTAAAACTCTTTACTATTTTACTTTGTATTAGAGCAGGGTTTGAAAGTTGAACAAGTAACCACCACTCTTTAGTCTTTACTATTTTACTTTGTATAAAAAATATATATATTTTTTTCATACGTGTCACTTCGCGCGAGAGTACAACTTCAGAAGTTAGTCTTGATAAAGTCGAACTTAAGATATAATATCTGAAGTTTCATATGGTTGAAGTTCATACATTCATGATTGAATTTCAAACAAAAATTGTTAAATTTGGGGGAAGGGACTGAACTTATCCTGCATAATCCCATAAGTGAATGTGGGGAGGGTAGAATGTAAGCAGACCTTACCCGTACTATACATTTTTGAGGTAGAAAGACTGATTCCGATCATGTGTTTTCACTTGTTTAAACAAAAACATTTAGATGCAAAAATGAAATTGGTAAACTAGATGTTTATCTAGGTACTATTCACAATATTTCATATAAATTATCTAGCATCAAGGTTTGTCAAAGTGACATAATTTACAGAACCTACTCCATTATCATCATAAAAATTAGCAAAAGCAGGCTTCAATGGTGTTGGAAGACTTATAACTTCACTTGAAAACATGGAAAGAACATTTGAAACTGTTGGCCTATCTCTAGCAAATTCTTGAACACACAACAAACCTATTTGTATGCATTTTGTTAACACAATTTCAAAGTTGGGATCCCATATCACTTGATCAATAAAATTTGATAAACCATTCTCTTTCCATAGTTCCCATGCCTGAAAAATAAATAAATTGTTTTAGTGGTATTTAGATTTATTAAATAATTAACAACCAGACGCACTCAGGATTTGAAGCTTAATGATACCGGATCCAAGCAGAATGGAAATATACACCTCTAGATGATCGAAGAACCTAAAGAGATGTTGGTATAATATGGCGTCTTCCCTTCAACGGGATCAAAAAAGATTGTACTAAAGTTTTGAGCGTTAATAACATTCAATTCGATCTATCAAAATGTCCTTATTTCACAAGGCTATAACACTCAATATCAAGTTCTAAAGTTAGATTCTAATGAACTTCTTTATCAAAATATTTTTGCTTCTCACAATTAAGTACAAGAGAGTTTTAAAGGAACTTACATATCCAAGAAGGCTTAATGAGATCTCCTCATTCCAAAAACATGCAACCTTTTGCCCACTCATTATTTCCAACAACAACACTCCAAAGCTAAAAACATCCGATTTCTCAGAAAACGTTCCTTTAATCGCGTACTCTGGAGCCATATAGCCACTAAGACATTGCAAATTCAACGATGAATCAACTAATTGGCTTAATGTGGGAACTTTTAGACAAGAAGAAAACTTAGCATATTGAATGGCTATACATATACTTACTATGTTCCTGCAACTTTCCTTGTCTCTGCTTGATCTTGATTGCATTTGAAAATCCTAGCCATGCCAAAGTCTGAAATCTTTGGATTGAAATCATTATCTAACAAGATATTACTTGGCTTTAGATCTCTATGGATTATCTTTATTCTTGAATCTCTATGTAGATATAGTAGTCCTCGCCCTATGATCCCTTCGATAATGTGCAATCGTTTGCTCAAATCCAACATCCATAACAACTTAAGCTTTTGCATCAGATAAAAGAGGAAAGCTATAATGAACATACAGTCATCTTTGTAACAACGTCGTTTGTCTGGATGTTATTATAAAGAACATCACATTAAAATCTGTTCCAAAGGAAACTTGGTTGTTATAGTGAAATGTTATTATAGTGAATGACTGTTATAAAGAGGTCTGACTATATATAGCAGAGTAAGAGTTTCTTTTAGGACTAACCAAAGAGAAAAACATCCAAGCTTTTATTTGGCAAATACTCATAGATCAACATCTTCTCTTCTTTTTCTATACAACATCCCAATAATCTAACAAGGTTTCTATGTTGGACTCTAGATATCAACAACACTTCATTCATGAACTCTTCCATCCCTTGTCCTGAGACAGTCGAAAGCCTCTTGACAGCTATTTCCACCCCGTCTGCTAATACTCCCTACGAACAATAAACAGGTAAACGATACTACTTGACAGTTGCATTTACAAGAACCAGAGTTGGAACATATTGGTTCACGCGAAGAAAAAAAACAGGTTTACCTTGTATACCAGACCAAAACCGCCTTGTCCAAGCTTATTGTTGTCATGAAACTGGTTTGCTGACATTGCAAGCACTTCAAACTTGAAAATTGGCAACTCATCCAAACCAACATTACTAATAATTTCTCCCAAACAGATCTTCTTTCCATTTAACTGATTGTTCCTTTTAAACTGAAACCATATTTTACCTCTTTGCCTTGACATCCAAAACCATGTAAGATACACGCCAACGCAAACAACAAAAAACGCTAGAGTTGTGATTAGTCTAATCTCCCCAGGATGATCTGCAGACGAAACCAAATCATGTAAGACTACTTGAAACATTGATGGAACAGTGGCAAATCAAAAGACAATGAGTCAATACCGAGTTCAGAATGTGCCACACGGATGTGAAGTGTCGTGCCAGAGGCTTGGAACTGTTGAATGTCAATCAAGAGTCCGCTCCACGACATGCAGCCTATTCCTGTGTCAAAAGCATAAGCTAAGCAAGAACAATTACTCAAGAGTTAATATCTTAAAAGGTCACTGAACTATGAAAAATTATATTGTAAAGTCACTAAACTTTATTTTGTATCACTAAAATCACTTAACTTTACACTTTTATCTTCTAAAATCATTAAACCGTATTAGTCACCAAAATAAATCTGACATGGCAAAATAAATTATTTTTTATGCCATATCATCGTGGATCCCACAAATAAATAAAATTATAAAATTAATTTATCAATATACATACCCATCCATAAGTTGTCTTCTTCTAAAACAGTAAAACCCTATTTATGCCCAAATCTCCCGCTTCCTTCTTCTACTTCTTTCTCTATTTCTCCCAAAATTCTCATCCACAAAGAGGCACTGTAAAGTCTATTTTAAGGTTATTGATGCTGAAATTTTTCATAAACAATGGATTCCTTCATTTCTTCGAGAAATAATGTGATGAAATCTGTAAAAGAATGGTCCCCCCCCCGCACCCACAAGCCTCTAATGCCGAAGAGAGGGACCACTATGCGCTTGGTAAACAAATCCTACTTCAAAACGAGGTAAAAAATATAAATTTTTAACTATATTGTCCTTTTATTGTAGAATCTCGAAATGGGTTTAGGGCTTTTTGTATTCTAATTTTTTTTGCCCTGTATTTAGAGGAGGTTAGTTCATTGTTGATTTCGTGTACGAGGATGTGATTATCTAATGTCTTTGTAACCTTAGTCTCTATTGTAGTGCTTTAAAATTAAAAATTCAGGCATTAGCCTATATGGGGTTTTCTTTCATTCAGGCTATAAATTATTCTTATGGATTAACATTTATTTGTTTGTAAGAGTGACTTGTTTATTTTTTATGATTATATTATTATTAGTATAAAGCAAATATTTAATGCTAAGTATTCTTTCTATCTTTTTTATTTCAAAGTTCTGGTTCATGTTTTCTTGAAACTTCAAAGGTTAACTACATTTTTCAAACTATTTGGAAGTTGTTAGCGATATCGGCATTGAAGATACAATAGTTGATAATAGGGAGGATAATGGTGTGGACAAAAACATTTTAATTGAGGGAAATTCAACTAAAGTTGTTTTACAAGGTATTAGAGGTGATGTAACTAATGAAGTGGATGAGGAGTTTAGTGATCCAGACTATAATTTGTCCAATGAAGATGACGATTTTCGGGATGTTATTGATGATCAACAAGTTCTTATTGATGATCAACAGGTTCTTATTGACGATCAACAAGTTCTTATTGACGATCAACAAGTTCTTATTGTTGATCAACAAGTCAAAAAGCTTAGAGGACCCAAAAATGCAAGTGTCAATGTGCCAGTTAGCTCTGGAATTTTAGTACCTCTACAAAATGCTGATGTTGAATCTGATTATGCATATTCAGATGAATTGCCTGATGATGATGTTCAATCTGATAAAGGAGAAAACAATTGTCAGAAAAATAATATCTATGAAGAATATGATGAAGGTAAAAACAAGAATTTGCCTAGACCTGCATTAGGGATGAAGTTTAAGAATTTCAAGCAATTCAAAGAAGCTTGCAGGGAATTAGGTATTAGAAAAAGAAGGCAGTTACGTTTTAAGCCCAATGATCAACAGAGGGTGGTTTGTATTTGTAAGGTTGATGGCTGCCCCTTTAGAATTTATGCTAGTAAAGTGGTTGTCACTTTATCTAAAACATAAAGGTGCTAAGGTGTTTGATAATTTCCACTTATCTCCTAGGTACCAGGTTGGAACATAAGTGGTATTGTTGAAATAGTAAGGAAGGACTTTGATTATACTATAGAAAATTTGAAGGCTTGGAGGGTTAAAAATCAAGCATTAAAATGGATTTATGTTGATGAGGGTCTTCAGTATGGCAAGTTACTATCGTATAGAGCTGAATTGTTGAGATCTAATCATGGATCTAATGTTGTAATTTGGAGAGATGGGGAAAATTCTTGGGATTTTATGTGTGTTTGGGAGCACTTAAGGAAGCTTTTAAATCGGGTTGTAGGCCATTAATTAGCCTAGATGGTTGTTGGCTAAAAGGCACATACGGAGGAAATTTATTATATGCCGTGGCAATAGATTCAAATGATTGTATATTTCCAGTTGCTTATGTTGTGATAGCTGAAATAGAGAGTAAAGAAACATGGAGCTGGTTTATTGACAATCTTGGATATGATTTAGACATCAGAAATAGTCACCACATTGCCTTTATGTCTGACAGGCAAAAAGTGAGTAAAAATCTTTTATATCTTTTGTTCTTTTTTTTGTTTAACATACATATGTTACTACTTTGTTTCTTATGTAGGATCTGATTGGAGCTGTAAAAGATTTGTTTCCGGAAGCTAAACATAGAAATTGTGTTAGACATATGTATCATAACTTCAAGCAAAAACATAAAGGCAGAGCTTTGAAGGATTTGGTATGGAATGCTGCTAGGGCAAGCAATAAGGTGATCTTCCAGAAATACATGGAAGCACTTGATCAAGAGGACAAAGCGGCAAGAGAGTGGTTCAATAACCCAAACAGGCCATTTCAAAGTTGGACTAGAGCATTGTTTAGAACAAATACAAAATGTGATATGTTACTCAACAACTTGTGTGAAAGCTTTAACATGTAATTAATTAAATACTTTCATCCACTTATTTTTTGGTCATCACGTTGTTATTTATGCCTTTAGGTAATTGCATAAGTTACATTGCCAAGCTGAGGTTGTCTTCAAAAATATCGATTGATAAGTTTCTTGTTAGGATGGTGTTGTTTTCTGTTATTTGTGATTATGTTGATCACCTTTATCGACTGATGTATGTTAAGTTGAAGTAAGGTCTATGCTCACTTTATCCCTTAGACCTTACTTGTGAGATTACACTGAGTATCTAGTTGTTGTAGTTATTAGTTTACAATATGTATTACTAATGTAGTACTTATTTTAGGTATATACTTGATGCTAGAGATAAAGCTATTATTACAATGCTAGAAATGATAAAAAAACACGTTGATGAAAAGAATGTACAAGAAAAGAGAGTGGGTTGCAAAGTCTGATAGTTCAATTTGCCCAAAAATTGTGAAAAAATTGAACAAGATTAACAAGGAAGCAATTTGGTTTAAAACTAATTATTCAGGGGGACCAAGAGTCTTGGTAGATGGTCCTGGTGGAGTTAATATTGTTGACATGAAGGCAAAGAGTTGTACATGTAGAAGATGGGAATTTACTGGACTACCATGTCCTCATACATATGCATGTATTATTGGAAATAGTGAAAGAGTGGAGGATTATGTGGATACATTCTACATAATTGAAACTTTCAAGAATGTATATTCACATTACATAAATCCAACAAATCCAGAAGATCATTGGCCTGAGGTTGTGGATTGTAGAGAGGTAATACCACCTAAAATTGTGAAGAAAAGACGAGGAAGAAAGCCTAAATCAAGGAAAAAAAGAGCCTGAAGAATTAGAGAAGAAAAAGAAGGTCGAAGCTGTTGGAAAAACTGAAAAAAGGGCTGAGTAGAAGTCTGAAAAAAGGCGACCTCAAAAGTTTTCCAAAAAAGGTTCTACGCAAGTTATGTGTTCGATTTGCAAAAAGTATGGACATAATGCAAGAGGACATTATAAATTTGTCAAAGCCGGAGAATTATCTTCAAGCCATTATTTGGAGGCTATAAGTCCAGCTGAAAAAGCTTCAAATGACGGGGATTATTTAAATATGTATAGCCCGGAGATGTGGAATAATAGTCACCAAGGATTGAATTTGGCATATCAGTCAACCATAACTCAGGTAATGATTGTTTTAAAGTTAATACAATATGAATGATTTCTCTACCATTATCTTTAGTTCTTTTTTTTTTTTTGTTTACAAGGCACCAATTTCAGAACAGGTAATAGTTGTTCAAACTGATGTAATGGCTGCTCAAGGTGTTGATGAAGTTGTAATTAAAGGTATCGAAACTACTAGACTATCTCATACTTCTAAGAGAGGCAGACTTTTTAAGAGAAAAGTCATGAAGGAGTACATTGTTGAAGTTTAGAAGAAGAAGAAGAAGAAGATTGGAAATCATAGCAAAGTATAGAAATTATCTTTGTAATTTTTTGTGGTTATGTGAGACACCTATTACAACACTATATATTGTTGTCGTTCTTTTTTTTTTTTTGCTAACAATGGTGCTCATAACAGCCTAGTATGTAATATATTTTTAGAAATGCTCTAATGTTACTTGTGTTTTGCTTATTTATATTGGAATTGATGTACAAGTATGATTATGTCACATGGTGGACACGGGAGGCAATATAGTATGTGCCATTGAATTTAACATTTATTTCCAACGTTGATTAGAACTTTTTTAAATGTTGTTGATAAAAAAGAAATTTTGATTGAAATAGTCCCAAAAAAAAGAGTTATGGATTTTATTGCAAAAACAGAATTTAAGAGAGGAACACATAAAAATGAATATATTTTATAATTTTGTTTATTTGTGGGGTCCATGGTTACATGACATTAAAATAAATTTAATTTTATAATTTTATTATTTGTGGGGTCCACGATGACATGGCATAAAAAATAATTTATTTTGCCATGTCAGATTTATTTTTGTGACAAATATAGTTTAATGATTTGTCACGATCCAAGCCTAGGGCTTAGACGTGACCGGCGAATGAGGAACCCAAGGGAACCCCAAACAAGCCTCATAGCATATCATTACACATCCTTGATCGCGGAAGCAATTAAAATGACCATAAGCGATAAGCATAATCAATGGGAAATTGGGACTAAGGGAGCAAGAGAAAAAGAGAATAATACATAAATACCATAGATGAGTCAAGCTCAAACATAATACACAACTTGTCCAACACCACCTCTAAACATGGATACTTAGCGGGGGCCGAGACAAACTAACGGGCTCACCCTCATAGTCAAAATATAATTAAAAAGGAAAAGTCTTATACATAGCATGAGATCATAAGCAACGTCCCGGGGATGGAGGACTCACCAATAAGCTCGCTAGAAAATTGAATTAGCCACGCGGAGGAGGATGGTCAGACAGTGCTCCGGTCCCTACATGGTGACATCATGTAGGCATAGAGTATGCATTAGTACATTTGAATGTACTAAGTATATGGGATGCAATGCAATGCAACAATGGATGGACATCATAGGCAAAATGCATAATCGTACCCGATAGATAGCATATTAATGAGATGATATGTATAATGATGCTTATATAAAAATCATATTTAGTAGGGCATAGTATATGTGTAGTGAGTGACCATCAATATAGTATTTTCAAGGCCTACCACCCCCTTGGAGAGGCGAAAGAGGTACAAACCCCTCAATGTGGTTACCCGGGCCTACCACCCCCGAGCTAGGGACCAAGGTACAAATCCCTCGATATGGTTATACGGGCCTACTACCCCCCGTACTAGGTAACCAAGGTACCAACCCCTCGATACGGTTACCCGGGCCTACAACCCCCCGAGCTAGGCTTGGTCGACTCACACACTATATAGAGAAAATCATATACATGTATCCATTTCATCATCATTTCAATATTTATATAATCATCCGACTCATAGGACGTACATTGAACCTTCCATTTCATAAGAATCCTATAAATGACATTTTATCAAACATATGGTAGGCTACTTGTTCATGTAAATAAAATCATGTGTTTCAAGAGTGCTAAGTCCCACCAATTTCAAAATCCATATAAAAAAACAGCCCACCAACAACGTACATATATATATACATATATAACAACCTTCATAATTTGATCATAGAGGCATGAAAACCATAAACATCACATAATAATACCATTTCATGATAATATGCAAGATAGACCTTAATAGGGTGTATAGTAGTGATTCCATACTCAAGAGTTCATAAATAAACATAAGGACCCATAAACTTGAAGTAGTAATAGAGGATAAATGGTTGGACTTGTGGAAAGGAAGGTTTCCACAATCAAACCCACATACCTCAACTTTGGAGAATTCTTGATGAAAATTAAAATGGAGAATTGCTTGAGATTGAATCTTGAATCCGGAATTAAAGCTTGGGATTTTTGAATTTGGTGGAATTTTTGAAGAGGGTTTAGAGAGTGTTTTTGAGTGTTTTGAAGTTAAATGACTAAGTATGGATATGTCCCCTTTTTATAAAAAAACGTCCCAACACTTAGAAGAAAAAAAATGAGGCGGGTGAACAGTGTTTTCGGTTACTGGAAATTGCATTTTCTACCAGACAGATTTTACGAAAATGGGCATAACTTCTTCGTTCGAACTCCGAATGAGGTGAAACAAATTGCGTTGGAAAGCTAACTCACAGAGCTTTAATTTTGATAGTTTGAGCTCCTTCCAGTTCCTTGTGTGCTAAGAGATATGCCCCTTTAAAGTTGACCCTCAAAATCGCATTTTTGCGATTTTCGAATTTTGATACGGTTGCTCTAAAATTCGGGTTAGACCCATTTCCCACTCAATTTGACCCCCTGAATAAGAATATGAAGTCGAATTTCTGAAATGATGCACGGATTTTGAGATCTATGGAAATTACAATTTTAGGTGTTTCCGAAATACATTTTCGGGCATTTTTTTTGGGGTCGTTTCATGATTTTAGAAGATGAAAGTGTAAAGTTGAGTGATTTTAGTGATACAAAATGAAGTTTAGTGACTTTACAAGATAATTTTTCATAGTTCAGTGACCTTTTAAGATATTAACTCAATTACTCAAGCATTGGCTTCTGCATTCATCTTCAAGCTTAGGAGGTAACCATTCAGCGAAATCAGGCACTTTCATGTATCCCATCTTCAAAAATCCATCTTTTGTACTTGTTTTGTTCTTCTCTTGATCACATTGCAAACTTTTCCTCCTCACACAACCACTAGTCCAATTCCCCTTTTCCCATTCGTCGATATTCTTTGGCTCGAACCATCTTAAACACGAACAAATTGGCGAATACAATGAATTGCAGCTCCCAAATGGACCACAAGTTCCATAAACATCACAATCATTTTCGATAGCTGACCATGGAAACTTCCAAATCCTGTCAATCCCATCCCAGTATGATTGTACCAAGTTCCCACTCGAGTCCAAGACGAACCTTGTAGGTTCTTTTCGTTCAACAAGACCCGTAAGATAGACAGTGCCCTCTTCATCATCAACAACATTGTATCCACCAGTGTGCACGCTACGCATACTCTGTATTCCAATAAAAACCTGACCATTCCATTGACCACTTTGCCAGTATAGATTCTTCCCTTTCCAAATCAAAAGCTGAGGAAGAATCGCGGTAATGCTAGTCGAAAAATCCCCATAATTTGGATCCAAAGGACTTTTCCAAGATCTTAGCCCTGTTTTCTCCCCTGTTTTAACAGAGTTAATAGGTATTTTCATTTTAGGCAAAAATGTGTCACTAGGATGTTGGTAACTTTGCCATATTATGTTCCTATTTTTCGAGTTGTCAAGTAAAACAAGGTTCCCTCCTCGTAACTGAGCAATAGAACTCGTAACAACGTGTGAAGTAGATGACGTCCAAATAATAACTTTCATTCCATTCATCACAACAAGATTTCCATCCTCAGAAATCTTGAAAACACCAAATGAATCTTTCAATGGTTTATCTCTATTTGCTACCCAAACAACAATTGTTTCTGAGAAGTTGTACCAAATACCAACGCAACGATTCGTAGTATTTCCAGAACTGAAAAATCCCAACTTGAACATGTTATTAGGACACCATAAAGTTGCTGGATCTTTTAGATATTGAGTGCTGTTAATGTTACATATTGATAAGCAACGTCCTAAGTAAACAAAATGAAGAACAAGCAAATATTGTAGACTTTTGTTACTAGTGATCATCACTTTGGTTTGTTTTTTCCACAAATCAAGATTTTGTTGCTGGTGAGAGGTGATACGTATCCTGTGAATTAGTCAAAGTGTGCATAAACTAAATAGATAATAATATGCATCTACAACCACAAAAAAAGTATATGGTGTTAGAATGACTCAAGTTCAGATAATGGGAAGGATCTTTTTCAACTAATTAAGTGGACATCACTTTCTAACTTTGTTTTACTTATCAAACTTTTCATCCAATTTTTGGCTTAACCATTGACTATATGAAGCTCACTGACTCGACTAATTAGGTTCGGCCCAAGGCCCACTAAGGATGTGCTAAGTTTTTCAATTCTCAGCGCTCAAATACAAGACTCAAAAGGGGAAGGATTTCTTCCATTTCATCCACAATGTTTCTTAGTAGTATAGAGCAGGGCACACTGGGGTAAAACTCTCCTTATCAACAGATTTTTCATTTTCAATGTTCGAAATTCAAGACTCCTAATTAAAGGCGAAGGATGTCATCCATAAGTCCACAACTCTCCTTAGTGGTAGCCGGTGTCAAATATTTATAAAGATTTGATTGTGAACTCAGTTAATATTGCATATTAATTTGAGATCATTGTAGAAATTCATAAATTATAAATCTTGGAATGCCTCTGAACAAAAAAAAATGTGGGATGCAAAGTACAAAAATACATTTTACGATTTTTATTTTAAAGCTAGGAAAAAAGTAGTTAGAATCAATAAATTCCTCAATAATGTGGATAGATGATCAAGTGTGTTTGGTCTCATATAGCACATCAACATGTCATTTTCGTGGACCACTTGGTGATGTAAATTGTAACTCCTTCACAACACCATAGAAAGTGTTCTCTAGGAGGATTTAACCAACACGGTTGTCAACCATTACTATTAGTCGCTATCACCTCCATCATCATAATTAATTATATCTATTGTCACCACTACTATTGTCATTGTCAATGCCACCTCCGCCACCATAGTCCCTACCATTATCAATCACCACACTTTCTTCGCACACCACCATCAACTACTAACAAACAAAGAGGACAATAAATGAATGATCCAATGATTTCAATTGTGCATTTACATTCTGATGTTGAAAAACAAACAGTCTTAATCATTCAGTATTCAAATCTTGAAACATCTTATAATATATATCCATTCAAATTTAGATATCTTAATCTTAACGCAAACATATGAATATTTTACCATGCCAACCCCCTCTTATCACGAACACACACGTTTATTTTGTTTTAAAACAATTACATAAGAGTTCCTTTTTTTTCTTGAAAAATAGTTGATTTATTTACAAGAAACCCATATACACAAAAAAAAAAATTGTTCCAATATACAAGAACTACACAAAATTAGTAAAATTCTAACAAACCTCACAAAATGTGGTTTCCTTTATTTTATATACATTTTTCATAACTTATGTCATGTGTGTTTCCCCTACCACCTAACTCTTTCTCTGGTCATTTGTTCTTCTTTTTTGTTCCCAATTCCTTAAACAAATGCCAATTTTTTTACTTGAATATCAAGAAAGAGAAAAAAGTAGGGGAAAATCACATACCTAAAAAACCCAAAAAAAAAAAAAAACACACCAAATTTTAAAAATTTACAAACAATGAGGCTATGGAGAAAAGCTTTTGGTTTAGTAAAAGATCATAAAAGCCTCTGGTTTGCTAGCCTTTCAAGACGAACATCATTTCGAAATCCAGAAATGGAAGCTGCTGTGATTAAAGCTACGAGTCATGATGAATTAACAATCGACATGAAAAATGTTGATCGCGTTTATAAGTGGCTACGATTATCTCCTAGCCACTTAAAATCTCTCATTTGGTCCATTTCTTTACGTATGGAAAAAACAAAGAGTTGGGTTGTTGCAATTAAAGGATTAATGCTCATGCATGGTGTCTATAGTTCAAAAATCCCAGCTATCCAAAGGATTGGGAGGCTACCATTCGATTTATCAAATTTCAAAGATGGCTATTCAGATCCTTATAAGATATGGGGAATAAATGAATTTATTCGCGCTTATTTCACCTATCTTGATCAAAAATCCTCTCTTCTTTTCATGAATTTGCAAGAAAGGAGGAACTTACAAAATTTGGAACACGTCAATGATGATAATAATAATAATAATAATAATGTTGTTGTTATCGTTGAAGGACATTATTCCATGATTCAAGATCTTGTTCTACTACAAAAATTGCAATATTTACTTGATATGTTGCTTGAAATTAGGCCATTATGTGGTAATGCTGTTGTACCTCTTGTTCTTGAAGCTATGGATTGTGTCATGATTGAAGTTTTCGACGTATTCAGCAGAATTTGCAATGGAATTGCTAGAATTCTGTTGCGGATTTATTCTGCTGGAAAAGTTGAAGCTAGCATGGCACTTAGGATTGTACAAAAAGCTACGATGCAAGGTGAAGAATTGTCAGTATATTTCGAGTTATGTCAAAGTATAGGGGTGAAAAATGCAGCAGAGTTTCCAACGATTGAGCAAATTCCCTATGAAGATATTAAGGAACTCGAAGAAATAATCAATGGAGTTTCTGAAAAAGAATCGCAAATTATTCCATATCAACATGAAGGTAAAGGTATAGTTGTTGTACGTGAAAAAATTGGTGATCAGAATATCGAGAATCTTGAAAATGAGAGCAAGTTGAGGACAGTAATTACTGATAATTGGGAGAAATTTGATGAAGATTTGATGCAAAATGATGGAGTGAAAATTGCACCATATGCAATTAATCCTTTTGAAATATGTACATATAATGTACCTAGTAAAAAAACTCCAGAGTTACCAGATCTAATTAGCTTCTTATAGCAAAGTGGCTATATGTCAAACAATGGTTATATGTGAAAACAAACGGCTATATGTGAAAATAGCGGTTATATGTGAAAACAATGGCTATATCTGAAAATAGTGGCTATAGTGATAACTTTCAAATGTTATATTGGTGACACAATAATAGCAAAAAGAGAGAAAAAAAAAGGAACACTATTTACATATATACATATATTGTATCACTTGTGGTCTGGTCTTTCTCTGAACCTTATGCATAACGGGTGGGAGCTTTAGTGTACCAGACGATTTTTTTAATACATATTTGTATCACTATAATCAAAGGAATTGTTATACATGTTTGCAATAGAGAGTAATTTAGGCATTGTCTTTTCCACCAAAAGAAGAATTAGCCAATGATACCTCGTCATGAATCAAGTTTGCACCGTGCAATGGTGGAAGCAGAGTTTTCATCAAGAAAGTTTGAGTACATATGTTATATATACATTTAAAAAATGGCATTGTATATATAGTGTAACTTTCTTACCCTTCTACCCCTCTAGCTCAAGTGACGGATAATTTAGCTAAATATGGATGTAATTGTCTATGGGATAATATTATCATGCCCTTTGTTTAATTAAATACACTTATGTAAGTGATCTTGATACATGGTACCTCAAGAAAAACAAATTGAGGTTGATTATATAAATTTCACTGAATTCTTGTTCATGACAAATATATTGTGGTAGTATTTTCTTCAAATAGTAATTAATCATCGCGTTTTATTCTCTATTTAAATTGCTGAAAATTACATTATGTAATAAGACTTACAATTAATTTAAAAGAAAATCACTTTCTTATGATATTGAGTGTGTTGAGCTGGCCAGAAAAATGAAAATCCACAGCCTGGCTAACTTGTCTATTTCTAACTTATATAAGTATACGTAGGTAAGGCCAAATATTTAATATGGGGGATCCACATGACCCTATAGAATATAGTTTTTACATAAAATAAGGTCGTTCACATGTATGTGAATTCAAAAATGGAAAATTCTTCTAAGATAAGGTTTTGTCTCTCTAAAAGGTGTCACAGAGTACCATTACATCCAAACAACATCTTCTCCTAGCCCATGGTTTAAATGTGATGTGGAATCAAAGCAAAGAAATTAGTTCATGCCATAATGATCTATATGGAATGACGATATAATCTAACATTAGGTTGATCCATAGAAATTGAGAGATTGAATGAGTCTCAGAGCAATGGTAAAATTTGCCTCTGTGTAACCTATAACGTCACATATTTGAGCTATGAAATCAATTATTGATACTTGTGTTAGGATAGTTGGCAACACTATACCTCCTTGAGTGCGGCCCTTCCCCAAACATTGTATGAACATGAGATACTTCGTACACCAGACTGCTCATTATTTTGTATACATTGGAAGATTAGGCAATGGAAAAGGGGAAGGAAATCAGTGAGAATGGATTGCACATGTATTGTGTAAAAGACTCCTACCATCAACATTAAACTCTAAGCTTTGGTGGTACTCACATTATGTTACAAGAATATTTGACTCCAAAGAAAAAAGTTTCAACTAGCCATGGATGGTAAGGTGCTTCAAAAATTATTTTATTTTTTTGCGCAAACAAACATGAAGAGAGTAATGTGAGCAATACATGAAACAAACTCATCTTAGGATCTAGCTTCCGGAAAGACTATACATTATACAATCCAAAGAAAATATAGTGGAAATTCTATTGCAAGTGTATGTACAGGTAAACGATAAAACAAGAAATCTCTTACAAATACACATTGGTCAGCGATTTTCGGGTAGCTGCTATCTTCATCCATCAGCATGCACAAAAGGAGGTCCTCGAAAAGCTCTACTCATTTCTCCAGAATTGCCTAACACATCACAGCATTACATTAATGTACATTTCCTTCGTATTCACAAGCATTTTGTAGGTGGTATTCTCTCTGAATGTGACCTGGGAAACAGTTGTGCTACGGATGAAACAACGGTCATCAACCTGTAAAGACAATTACACAATAAGTGAAAGAGATATTATGTTGAAATATGACACTTGAGTAAGTTGAAACAATAGTATTCGACGTTGAAGCAAATCATCATATGCACTTTAAAGTAATAGGCAGAGCAATATAAAGTATAATAGGAGGACAATAAACAAATGATTAGATGGCTTTCACACCACAAGTAAGAACTGAAACACTTATTCATGAGTTCTAATAAAATATCACGAGAGGGTAGCAAAAAAAATTCTTTTCAAGAAAGAGATTCTTGAAAAGTTCAGAATTGAAATGAGACTGAACTCTATAATTTGATAGAAAATTGATGAAACAGACATACCAACTCAATTTGTGTGTTCAAGCTTGAAGTGGAGATTCTGGATCAGAACCGGAAATAGAAGAGAATGACACGGTATCTTCTTTAGCCATAGCCACAAAGTTGAGAGGGCCGGTAGAGAGCCTTGTCATTTCCTTGAAATAACCATTGTGCCGCACAGAGTTGGAACGGGGTGTTAAGAGCTCTGGAGTTGCACAAGACATTGAGCTCCTGCGTGGCGAGGGTGTAACAGATCCGTGTCCATTGGCATGGTAACCATTTGCCTTCCTAAAGCTGCTGCTTCTTCTCGGGCTAGGTTTGGAACCATATGCAGATTCCTTCTCTGCCAGCAGCATATCATGGAGTTTCTTCTGATCCTGTACAAAAAGATTTTACGAGGGTCGAACATTGCTGCTGTCAAAACCAAAGGAATTGGATGCTCTTTCCTCATCTTTGGACTTGTTCAAGACACATAAAAAGGTGTAGATTACAATGATAAATTATGTTCAAGTGACATCTACATCTTGCATTCTCCTAAATTTTATGTGTGTTTCATACATTAATATTGATTGATAGATGAAAATATTTGACATTACCCGAGCTCGTTTCTTTGACTCTTCTTTCTGCTGTCTAACCACTTTGTAATCCTCCAATATTGACACCAATCTCACCTACAAGTAGAGACCAATTCATTTTAAAAACAGCGCAACCAAAAGAAGAGATCTAGAGAACTCTAGCAGCAGGAGAACTCACCCCATCATAAAGAAACAACTTCTGTTTCTCATCTTCCCAAGCTAGTGTCTTGTTAATCAAAGCGTTAACCACGACTGAAAAGAAATGCAGTCGATTTCAGTTTTTATCGGAATATCCAAGATAAATGAAAACAAGTCAGAGTAGATTACCTGGAATTTTAGTCACTTTAATTCTAGCTTGCTCAGCCCGCTTTAAGTTTATGTGAGCACCTCTTCCACCACTGTAACGTCTACAATCCTGATTACAGAAAAAGTATTACTCAAACTTTGGACAAAGTAAATCTACAACTATTGTACTCCATTTGACAAGGAATTTAAATCTATAATTAACACACATCAAAAGTAAAACTAGAGTAACGGGATTAAATAATAGTAAACGGAGATCTGTGGTTAGCTATGTCACTGGCCTACAGGAAATCAATTGATTTATACCTGGTTATAATCTTCAAGCCAGTTTTCCTCCTCACAAGCAAAAAGCCACCAGTCTATTTTATCCATTATATCTTTTCGACTTAAAGCTTCATCCTTTGCTTTGTTTATTTGTTCTTCAATATTTTCCAGGAGTTCACAAGGGTCCACAAGACCTTCAAATGAAGATTGAATTCATTTCTGTGCACGGACATCTTAGAGGAATACAACTTTATGTATCCAAGATTTGATGTCTTACCAGAGTCTATCATTGCACTAGATTTATCGGCTGAAGTACTTGGATCAGGATCGATATGGTTTTTGTAGCATATGTCCTCCAGCTCTGCTCTCCTTTTTATGACCAACTCCTTCATCCTGCTTGCTTTCAATTTGGTCAGCCTCTCCACTTCTGTCGATATCTATCAAAATCAATGTCATAGACAAAATTAAACTTCTCTACAGCCTGAGAAATTATCATTAGTGACAGATCAGTGGTTGCAACTGCGGGAAATCCATCCAATGCACTAGTACATTTGACTCTATGCTTCACTAGTTTCATTAGAATCCTATTATGAGGTGAACTGCCTATATGCAACATTTTACTATTACTTGTTCTTTTCTTTGCTTCGTTTATCATACTATTTGTGATTGCTACTGTTCTTTCTCCATTTTTTTCTATGCTCTTCACTTGAGCCGGGGTCTATCGGTAACAGCTTCTCTACCTTCACAAGGTAGGGGTACGGCTGCGTAATATCACCCTCTTGCGGGGATTACACTGAGTATGTTGTTCTTGTTGTTGTATGAGCTGGTCAAGGGAAATAAAAACGAGAAGTAGTGGGAACAAGACAGAAAGGCAATAAGTTTGAAAAGATTGTAAATGCTCACAAACCTGTTGAATAACCTCCAAAGAAAGAGCACCTGGTTCTGTAACCTCTGCCTCAGAAAGACGAAGAACGCAAGTGATCCTCGAAAACTTACTCTTTTCTTCTCTAGTTGTATCCATTAAGGTCCAAAGCTCAAACAACAATCCAGCAACATCTTTTAGCTGCATCAATGATGAGATTAAAATTGGAAAAGAAGAAAAATCTAAGGGAAGACAGAAGTAAGCAATACCTTCTGATATCGAACTTTTCTTTCTGTCTTCAGTCTGAAGATGGCCTGTTCAAGACTTTCTAATGCGCTGACACTGACGTTAGTGGATTGTCCCAGGCTTGTTTCATGCAAGCTTGGATGCACATCACTCACAGTTTTGCAAAAATCCAGCCCCAGCACACCACACAAAGAGTGCACTTCATTTACACAGTCCACAACTTTTTGAATCCGCTCAGACTGCAGGCACGAAAAATATTTATTGGTTAATTTGCTAAAATAAGTATACTCAACATTAACCAAAATTACAACACTCATGATGGTTAACCACAAACATTTTGTTCTGTGTTCAAATGCAAGTCAATCCATGCATACCTTCTCCTTTTGAAGAGCACGAAGATGAGATTTGTATTCGGAGAGGTTTCTCAGTGACAAGTCATGATCTTCCAGATTTAAGGAACTCACGGCATGGGTGATATTAGAATACCCGGAAATCTCACTAGTTATCTTGTCGATTTGTGTCTTTACATCTGCAAACTTCTTAACTCTTTCATCTTTCTTAACTCTTAAATCATCGATAAGTGGGGTAACTAATGCTAGTTGCTCCTTCAATGATGCTGACTTCTTCTCTGGCTGTTTCTGTTGAGTTGAGAAAACACGGTTTTGAAGCATTAGCATACGCATGATGTTTGTTTAACTTTTAAAGTATCGAAAAGGACTTATCCATATCTCATGGTGCAGTGACATTGAAGTAGAATTCATCTAAAGTTTCCGAGACAACCTTACAAGCTAAGATGATGCCAAATATGAGACATAAAGAAACAGCCTGTTAGCTAACATTTGTGGAAGTTGCCACAGGGCTTTGGTTTAGTCATAAGAGCGCAACACATGATGTGTGGGTCAGGCGTACATCACGGGTTTGCACCTTACGAAGACCAAATTCTGGTATTTAAGTGAAGAAGAGTAGAGAGAGGAGGCCATTATCCACCGAGTTTTGAACCGTGTCCTATTGGATTGTTTCTAGGGGACTTCGGTTATTTTGAAAAGAACTAACTTTTGTAAAAGTTCATATATCAACAGAGAAATCTTCAACCTATTCAAGACTTCTAGCAAATCCCATTATCTTAAAGAGAAAGCAGTACTAGTAGATTAAAGGAACAGAAAAAATGTAAGGGCAATATTTTCTATAACTCTTCCAACACCAAGAGAACTGGAGAAGAGTTCAGTACCAGTGAATTAATATTGAGTTCACCAAGAGCTGCCATTAACGTTGCAACCTCAGCTTCTTTGGTTGCAACAGATTGATGAAGACATGCTTTTGTATTTGCAGCTTCTTCAACTTTTCTTCGATAAACTTCCAAACACTCTCTCTCCAGCTCCAACAGCATACGGTCTTTATCAGCTTCAGTCTCTCCAATGTCTTTCCATATTTGCTGGACATCAGATAAATAGAGTCAAATAAAACTAGCATATTCATAGTTCTAACTTGGTTGACTGAATTCGCAATCTCCCATATACAGGGAGAGAAAACTACTAATCTAGTTTGGCTTACGAAACTTACAGAAACACAAATTTGCATTCAAGAATTGAAAATTCTTACGTCTAACTACAAACAAACCATTCAACTATACCTCAATCCCGAATCCAAAACTTAATCAATAATAAGGTACACGAGAATTCAAAGCCAATGAAAACATTAATCATTCCCACCAGAACTCTTCTGATACGTCATCTTACAACATACAGACTACTAAATGAGTTCAACTTACATAAAATAGAGCAAAGGGGAACTATTCCAACTCGATTGATCTACCATGATAGTAAGAACACTCATGCCAAGTTCCAACTTCTAAACCATTAACAGACCACTCAAAGCAAAAAGTGACTGTATGTTCAAGACCAGCTCTTTAGCCCACAAGAACAACAACAATAACTAAGCATCAGTCCCAAACAAGTTGGGTCGGCAAGTCCCACTCCTCAACAGGGGCAGAGCCAAGGTATGCTATATATATAAGGTCAAGATTATTTTTTATGTATATATACTAGATGTTGGAACCCTTGGTTTCTTCGTGTCCTCAACTCTTTATATTCTAAACTCCCTTGGTAAAAATCCTGCCTCCGCCATTGCTACTCAGCCAGAATAGCAAAATCCCGCTCTTCAGTCGAGTAGCAACATCCACTCAACCTCAAAGAACTTCCTCAAAACACATAAATTTATGAAAATTTGTAGCATCAAGAATTACTAATAAGGTTCCTTCAGTAAACAGAGCATTCCCTCAATAATTAAATAATACCCAAATTCCCCAATGAAACAACAAATATAAAAACAAAAGGAAGCTTCCCTCAAAGCAAACAAAATCAAGACAAAAAAAGATGGAAGTACCTCTAGTTCTCTAAGTAAAGTATGGCAAGTAGAACTTGTATGGACACTGCAGTAAGAAGGACTTGCAAAAGCCAGCATCTTATCTGCTGATGATAAATCAAAAATGATGATTATCCCTCTATATTTCTCATTCACAAAAGCAACATAAAAAAAATAAAAGTTCAAGAAAAGTTTACCCTTTTACAGCACAAATTCAATTAGCTTCCTTCAAGAAAAGCTAATATAAAGCCAACAGTACTTTTATCCTGTCTTTTCAATCAACAGAACAAAAGGGACCAATGATATGAACCAAGAAAGCAGCTACCCTTTGTTTGGATCAAAATAACAGGCCTAATACGGAAACTTACAATTAGAAACATCAACGAATTATACTACAACTACACAAAATACAAAATTTTAGAAAATTAAAACCATAAAGACTCAATTTTAGCTAAACCCCATTTCATATAATTTCTATATGGTAACATAGAAAGTCATTATCAACCCCAAAAGCAAAAAAGACACAATTCCTTAAAAGATAAAGAAACTACACGTAAAGGGAACGTATGACAAACCCCAAAACAAAATCTTTAAAAAAAATGTTTCCTTTCTTGTATGAACAGATAATTTTTGAAATGTAAAGCTTCCTCTCTCACCAGAAAAAGAAACAAAAACAGAAATTAGGTCATACCCACCAAGCCACCAACTATAAAAAAGACAAAAAATGAACTTGCTTTCCTTAGTAACTTCGTTTCTTGATTCTTTTTGTTCCTTTTACTTGAGGAAACAAACAAGAAAATGGGAAAAGAGTTTTAACAAGAAAATGAGAAGTTAGGTAGATGACAACAATAACAACTTAGGAAGAATTAATGGTGAAAAAGATTGTTGCTTTTTGAGCTGATTTTTGGTTATGGCAGAAGAAGAAGAACTGAGCAGAGATGGTTAAGCTGCAGGACAGTCCAGCTTGGAAAATACAAATAAATATTTCACTCTTTTAATTTGTTCGTCTTTTTTTAGATACAAATTCATGTAGTATATTTTTACGAATGAAGTAGGAAAAGAAGAATAAATAAAAATAACAACAAGATTATAAAATATTACTAAAATAATATATATGAATAGAAATTTAAAAATTAAGGGAAAGAAAAATATGATATTGAACTCTGAAAAAAGAAATGAAATATGCTCAACGGTTAACTATCATTTTACTCTAATTCTCGACCTTTTACACTTTTCATCTTGAGGGTAAGCGATAGATTCGTCATATCATGCCTAATCACCTCACTTCAATATTTCTTAGGGCTATTTTTACCTCTCCTCAAGTCTACTATGACCAACCTCTCATAACTTTCTAATTGTGGCATTTGCAATCTTTCTTCTTCAAATGTCTAATCATCTTAGCCTTATTTCATGCATTTTATCTTTCACGGGTCATTTCTATCTTATTCTGAATATCTTTATTCATTGTTGGTATGCTCACACATCTATATGAACATTCTCATTTCTGTCACTTGCATCTTCCGAACATGAGAGTTCTTGATCGATCAATATTTCGCCCGGTATGTACAACATAGTTGATCTAAGCACAACTTGGTAAAATATATCTTTAAGTTTAGATGGTACATTCTTGTCACATGCAACATCAGATACTAGCTCTATTTCATTCACTTCGGACCAATACAACGAGTGACATCCTCATCAATCTCCTTGTTACCTTGAATTATTGACCTCAAATACTTGAAATTTCCTAGATCTCTTTTAAATAACTTGTGTGTCAAACCTCACGTCACCTTTTAATTTGAGGATTTCTCTTTAAACCTCCAATCTCGTGTTAATTATTGTTTTATCAATTTTTCATTTGAAGCTTAAAAAATAGTTTTTGCAATTTGAGACAAGCAGAAAAATACTCTATTATTAATGGGAAAAAACTGAGTAATTCCAATTATCAATGATTAGAAATACCAAGAAGATCATCACATCATTAAAGAATGATTGGTCTTTTTACAAGTCTATTTAAATTAAATAAATATGTTCTTCTCTCAAGCCAATGATATAAACCATGTGAAATGTGAATGGATATATTCCAATTTCCGAATAAGTGCAAAGGCTAATATTTGTGTCTTTCGGTGTGTCTATAAATAAATACTTAAATTTATATAAATTGAATCAGTAGATATGTATGTCAAAATGTTAAGGCCTAAATATCAGTTGATGCAAAGTTATTAAATGAATATTAGTGCATTAGAATAAAAATAATATTTTACATTATTATCACGGTACACTATATATGTATATAAAAATAAAACTTTTGAAAATACTACCAAATAAAAAATTAAATAATAATAAAACTAATATACATATATTAATTTCTCTAATACCAAAAAGGAAGGAATAATAACACTCTACATCTTTATTTAACTTGCATATATAATAAAGAAAAGAAGGTAAAATATTCCTTAAATTATTATAGTGCGATCGAGGCATATTGCTCAAATTTTCATGTAAAAATTAAAATACTTGGTAAAAAGAAAATCATATACTTTTGAAAAAGAAATGAATTTTTTTTTACTTCTATCTAGTTGTAAAGGTTACACTTAATTCCTCACTTTAACCCAAAAATGAGAGGAACAAAAAAGAAAATAAAAAAATAGAAAAAAGAGACCATTGCTCTTTTGAAATTTTTTCCCCTTTTGGTTCTATCATTCAATAATATAGATCATAAAATATTTGCAAAGATTTGATTCCTGCTTATGGTAATTATAGCCAACTTTGCATGGGACATATTCCTACTATTACTAAGGTTGTTTTCTTATTTTCCAATCAATTTTTTTTTGTTCTTTTAACTTTGGGCACGTGAAGAAGAGACGATGCACACGTAAGTTCAAATGGATATGTGAAAGGTTGGCTAAAATGGTTTTTAAAAGAGGCAAAGATCAGGTCGAAAAAGTATATTGAACAAAAGTAATTAAACAAGACACGACACAACTTAAGTTTACCGAGATATAACCTAAAATAGAAAGTCATAAAGGGCACGGATTAGAGTAGAAGGTTAGGAGGTAGTTGAGCGTATTTCGCTTATCATCATTCCATACTAAGCTAGTAGTCATAGTATTACTTTTATAGTTTTTTGTTCTTCTATTTTAATTTATTACTACTATTAATTATTTCTTGTACTTCAATTATCGCATTATTTTGTTGTAGATTCGTTGTTGTTTCTTTTTCAGAATGTGCTTTGTCATGGCTTCTTTACTTCCGTTATTTATTCTTATTCTGAACAACTTTGAATCGCTTTGCCTTGAGTCAAGGTATATCGGAAATAGTGATCGCTCTACCTTCCAAGGTACGATCGGGAAGATTTGCATGTGTAAGCATTACCTTCTTCGTATCTTGTCACTTATAAAATTACACCGAATATATTATTGATATTATCTTTTCTTCTTTTAACTTTCAATTTTAGTACTTCTCATGTATATAGTCGGCATTGCAAAGTGAATATTTGGTGGTTAGATGCTATAATTGTCTTGCTTTTCCTTTTCTATAAAGTGCCAAACTTTGCACAAATGGCCATCTCAAGTGAGCATTTATGTACTAGTTATAATATAAAGTGTTGAAAGCTTGATTGTTCTGACTTGTTTTTGTATTATAAAATATGTGTTTGTTGAGGTTGAGAATAAAATATGTTGTTGTTAAAGGTTGTGATTGAAATGGAATTGTTTAGCAATTAAATATGAACTTTATAAGGATAAGATCGAAGAGATGGAAAAACATAGGAAAAAATATTTAAACGAGTGATCTCGATCCACATATATATTTTAGGAAAAGATACATCATATATACATAACATAGCAAGATTATAAAATTTATAGCATATATACGGTTTAATATGTATATGTGTAATGGTAGAGCTAGAATTTCAATTAAGGAGTGTCAAAATATAAATAAGTAAAATCGCGTATAAGCCAAGGATTGTCAATATGAAATATTTTTACCTAACTACACAATATAATTTTTCAAAGAAGGAATGTCGACTATATATGGTTCTGTCACTGTATATGTGTATTCAAAAATCCTAATTGTCACTATCCAGACATAGACATACTACAACAAATAAAGAATTTTTTCGATATTTATTTAGCGGCAATAATAAAATTGTCATTTTGTTATGTATATCAGTGCCTTAACTATTTCAAGTAGTTATTGATTTGTTTGACATTTTATCTGCTAAAATTAATTAGTTCACTTTACCTAATTTCCCTACCTGTTTATAGTTTATACTTTATATCAATAGTGATTAGTTTGGTGGGATTAGGTTTAGGTGATTTTGATGAATATATAACTTGAGAGTTAAAGCAAACTAAAGATAATAATTCTCACCTTAATTAATTAGTAAATAGTAATCCTAATAATTGATGCTATGAATTAAGGATGACAAGAAAAATATTGTCCATAAATAACATCATGATATTACATACCTATTTCCTTCACCTTAATTTATGTGACATTTTTAATTAAAAAAAATTAAAACTAAAACAATAGAATATTTTGAAATTTAAATTTAAATATTTTAAAAACTAAATAAAAATATTATAAATTATATCATTTTTTATTAAAAGAAATAAAATTATATTTTAAAATTTATATGATTTAAATTTTGAAAAGCCAAAAAAAATCACATAAATTAAAACAAATTAAATATGCTTTATCAATAAAAACATTGACTATCACACTCATAATGACATCCAACAACTACTCATTATCTTTTATGACGGCAGGGCCCAATTTTTTATTTTTTTAAAAATATGTTTAGTATTGGGATCTAATCATATTCGAATTTATATTTTGTAAGATTTATTTTTGAAGGCGCACAAAATTGAAAAATAAATTATTATTTTTTATTTTAGAGATATATATAAATTCGAGATCTTAACTATTTTATTACAATTGTTAAAAGGGTTAATTACTTGAGTAGTGTGTGTTAGACAAATAAACTCAATAAAACTTAAGTACATAAATATATTTACTTAATATTTAAAATTACATTATGATTACATGTATGATATTAGGCTTTACAAGAATTCCAAAAAATGCAGAATTTTGTGAAGCTCATATTTTATTAGAAAATAATCAAGACAAAAATTGATGAGAAAATGACTTAAAAAGTAGAACATTCGTGTGATTTGACTAACAATATTCTAATTAATTAGTGGAGTAGGTTTAGTGATCTTATTAATTACATGTAATAATAAGCAAAAAAAAAGGTCAAAAAATCACAACTATCATTGACTTTGGTGCTTCCCAATGTTCATCATAAAGTATAATAAATTTTGAGCAAATATTGAACAAAATTTAATTTGACAAACCTCCATAATTGTTGGATGAAGACAATCCACTCTCACAAAACATGGAATGAATTATAAATTTTGTTGACAATCTCTAGTTAATTTGTAGCTAAATAGCTTCTTTGGCAATTGATTAACGATAATAACTTAATTACTATTTAATATGTATTTGTAACAATAATTAGCACTATTTATAAATGTCTCTAATGCATATGGTGACATTAGATCCAATAACAATTAACTAATATTGGTAAAGATTTTAGCACTCTTTGTTACTGTGTATATTTACTGCCGCTAAAAGTTGTTTTTATTGTAATGCATGTGTTTACTTGTTCAAGTTTATACAAGATTAATCATTTACTTGTAAAACATCCAAAATCTAATAACATAAATATCAACTAATGTAAAATTCAAAAACTTGTCAAATGTCAATTGACATCAAATTAAAAAATATGTTCATGTATTATGCTCTAAACTATCATAACTCAACAATCTATTGGTGGATTAATATTAAAGATTGATGTATACTCACAATTATAGGATGAAGACAAATGTTTTGATGACATTGAGATGACTATAGAGTACAAGCTGGAAAAGAATGAAAGCACGCCATTTTTAATTATACAAAATGGAAATATGAAAAAAATATATATAAAAATATAGGTGAGCTGAAGTGGGCACCCCCACCTACTGTACCAAATAATCATTATCAATCATATTGACTAACCAATAGTGGTTTATTTTCTATTTGTTTTTAGCCCGATTAATTTAAATTCGCTTCGAAAAAATCACTCTGGGATAAGATTATCTTTTATAACAAATGGTTTTATTCCCTTTCACTATTTTTCTGAAATTTTATGAAACGTTTAATGACTATTTCTATAGATATTTTAATTGAATTAGTGAGGGAAAAAAATGTAATTGTTTCATACGAAAAATTTCTTTCAATGAGAATTTATATTTTTATTATGCATTTTTTTAGCGAGCTAGTTCGATGTATATGAATGAAAAAGATCATAATCTGTGGCACAAATTTATCATTGATTATTAATGCAAAAAATCTTTGTTTTTTATTGTAATTCTCATAGCTCGTATCGAAAACTTGTAATTAAAGATAAAATAGTATCGACCACACCATCATAACTTTTTTTATAGTGATCCATTTATTTGGTAACTCAACTTATATGATACAGAAATCTTGCATTATCAAAAGAAATATCTTCTGTATTTGTATTTTAGGGCTCAATTGATTTAATTTCATGTTAAAAGTTTCACTTTAAAAATAAAACATATCTTATCAAAAGTAATTTTATTATCAATATTTGACACGAGACTTCTAATTAAACATGGTGTTATTGTGTTCACCATGTGGTCTAATGTTCACACTAGATGTGCAAGTACGACTTTTTTCCCCAATGTTTTGACTCTTTCTTTCTCCAATAATTGACTAAACTAGTTCAATTTTTTCAACTAAAAGACTTTATACAATAGATAGAAGTATTTATATCTACTAATATTTGTCACCCCAACTCCCACTCTCCATTTCATATTATTTTACAGGATTATATATAAATAGTTTTAGAATAATATTTTTTTTGTTTATATACTTACTAAATACTTATTTTTCGAAAAAATATTTTCTTTAATAACATTTTTCTTCCTACCAAACTCATCCATATGTAGTCTCTATAGTGGCCTTTTAATTAACAGTTACTTGTAACAAATCCACAATTATAATTGTCTTACTGGACAAACTAAACCCATAATTTTTTATTTTTTTAAAAAAGCCCATAATTTTTTAATTTTTTTTTAAAAAGCCCATAATTTCGATTGGTCACATCTCGTCATCAAACTCTTAAATTAATTTCACCATTTCACTAATATATTAGCAATATACAATGAATAAAAATAAAGAAAAACAACACAAAAGCCCTTAAAGTAAGCAGTTTCTGCATGAAAATCACCATATAACAGTGACAACAATAATAATATATTCAATATAATTTTATTAGTAGAATCTAAAGAGGGTGGTGTATACGCAGCCTTACAGGCTTAGTAAGCACAGATTCCCAAGAAAGAAAGATTTCCTCTCTTAAAGATGTGTTCTTCCACATTACCTTGTAAAGGTAGAAATGTTGTTTTCGATAGAGCATCACTCTAAATAAAATATATCAAAAATCAAGTATATATGTAAAACATATATAATAGTGAAGAAGTCATGCTGAAAATAATAAAAGAGAGAACAACATTATCAACAAATAAGCAAATGAAACAACAAGTAATACTAATTAAATCAAAGAAAAATATAATAAGAGAGTAATAATAACAACACTAATACATTAATCATACATCACTCAACTACTTACTAACCTTCTACCCTTATTCTCGACCATCATATCTTCATATCTATGGTCATGCCCTCAATAAACTGCAACTACGTCATATCCTATCTAATAACCTCTCGTCAATACTTTATATCATATATAATATAATAACGCATATATTATATTTATTGTATAAACAACTTCTACATAATAATTCATGCATTTTAAGTACATGAACCAAATATATACGTCTTTATGCATGTAACAAATCCACAATTAAAATTGTCTCAATATTGGACAAACTAAGCCCATAATTTCGATGGGCCAGTCCATGTCATTAACTTATATAATCCTCTTAACTTTTTAAATTAAAGCATAATCCAATTGAGGGAACATTGAGGATAATGTCTCTATACATCATCAAACACTATGAAAATTACAAGTCTAAATTATTTGGCTGAAAAAAACAAACATATGTAAACAAATTATTTTTGGATTGCTACAAATTATCATGTTTCTAGTGTTCAATTATCTTAATTTAGTTGATCCACCTTCGTTTTAATTTGTGTCTTAATTTAACTTGCTATAAATTTAAGAAAATACACTAGACTTTTAAATCTCGTGATCTTAAACTAAACATATATATATAACGTTCCAAAATACCCTTTAATCTTATGATCTTAAGCATGTCACGTGTGATATTGAAGTTAAAGAATCATCAAATTAGAAAAAGACATTTTTTTAAATAGACTAAATTTTTTTTAAAACAAATAAATTAAAACAATGATAATATGTTATTTTTAAACCAACAACCAAATACTCCGCACATAAAAATAAAACTATATTATAAAAATTAAGTGGTGTGTATTTTTCTTGAATAAAGAAATTGTAATGTGTGTCTGTGTGTACATCCAAAGTAATCAAATTCTATTAATTGATATGTACGAATTTCTCCACTCTAATTGGTTAATTATGTCCAATCAAATTGCTTGAAGATTGTACCAATCATTTGTAAATCATTCAATTTATTTACCAAAAATATTTAATAAAAACAAAAAAAGAAAGATGGGCCATTTTTAAATTGAGAGTTAAAACAAAATTAAAGTAAATATGCAAATCCATAGATAGAGAAAGCATTGATTTGGACATATATTGGTCACTGATGAGAACATTGTGAAATAAAATATTCCAACTTACAATATACTACTAATTATCTTGTGATTTCACTTCATCAAATATTTTACTACTATAATACACTTTAATTAAGTTCTATTTTAAATTTCTTTTCTTTTCTTTTCAACTCACTATTATTTTTGTTTGTAAATATTTTTCTTGACTTTTGAAATTTCAATTCATGAAGATAATATTCATAAAACATGAGGTTCTGATTAGAATTTTTTTGGATCACCCTTTTTGTGAGTTTAATTCATATCCTAACTATCAACTGTCTAATTTTTGTTCAATCTATATCACCATATATTTTTGTATTAAAACACACCTCGAAGCTGGTTAGACCAACTATTAGTTATTCAACTTTTCTTTTTTAAACTATCATTGCCATCTATACAACTAGGTGTGTTTTAATACAATTTTGATTTTAAAAAAAAACTGAACAATGACTATAGTTACAGTATGAAACTCGCAATAAAGTGATATTCCATATGGTTTTTTTTACTATTATCTCTCATACAAAAACATCAAGATCATCACATAATATAATACATTGAGTTGTGGGTGGGTGGGTAGGGAGGGGGTGGGGACTCAATCAACAATTACATAAGGAAAATCACCATGATCATCTTTTGGTGAGTGCATCCTCTAAGTGGCTTGTGATTTTCTCAAATCTTTCTGATAAAAAGAAAGTTTGTAATTTCTTCAACTTTTTTGAAACTCTAATTTGTGTGCTGAAAATTGCCTTCACTGGTCTATGATCTGATAATTTTGATTCACCTCTATCATATAATTGTTGCTTTAACCCTTCTCCATACCAAATTATTCTATC
The DNA here is from genome assembly GCA_029007595.1 of Solanum commersonii. Classification (NCBI taxonomy): domain Eukaryota; kingdom Viridiplantae; phylum Streptophyta; class Magnoliopsida; order Solanales; family Solanaceae; genus Solanum; species Solanum commersonii. The sequence goes on from JAJTWQ010000116.1 coordinate 231,291, forward strand.
ACACCTAAAATATATAATAAATAAGAAAAAGAAAGTTAGCATATATATAAACATTTACTTGTAATAGATTTTTCTTTTAGCCGCAATTGAGTTAATGCTATTGCATTTAGAGTCACTAAAACCTTAGCGACATTTATATAGAGTGTTGGTTATAAACACTCATTTTTGTTATTGCTGCTAAATATAATATAACGATAATTATATTATTGTCGTTGAATTCTTTATTTGTTGTAGTGATATGACATATTTATTAGTGTATTATTTGAATTACAAGTAAGTAAATAACAAACTTACCATGCAGGAGAACGTTTCTTTTCCCCTTTTTTCACATCTGATCTACCATAGTATTCACTTGAATTTTGATAATATTTGTATGTAGGAGCAAAATTGATTATTCCTTCTTGCCAACCTTCAAAAACTTGTCCATCCATGAGCTCCATCCTCAACTATACATTTTTCTCATGAGATACATTTTTAAAGTATTAGTTCTAGTGTCTTAGCTTCGAATAAAGGATCGCTCAGTACACAAAGTATTTCATGTTTATATTGCGTATATATATAAGAAATATTAATCGTACTTTAAGGAGGTGTGACATACACACTTTATCCATGCAAACATTAGTTACTAATTCTACGCCTCAGACTTATGTCCTGTATAGGTCACACATATACAATTTTATATCATTGCTTCAAGCTAATTAAGACAATCTATCCTGATGAAACGTTAGTAACTAATTTTACACCTCAGACTTATGAGTTATGACTTAGATAGGTCACAAATGCAACTTTATATCATTAGCGAGTGAATGGACATCAACAAAAGTATGACTTAGGCATGCATTCTACTCTGATACTAGAATTAGTGGCTGATTTCAATTTCTATAGGTCACATGAAAATAACTTTACTTTCCAATGCTCTCCTTCTGACTTCAAATTTCCTAATTATGTAATTTACAAGAAAACAATAACTTTTTTTTGGTATTTAATTCTTATAATAATAATAAGGTACCTGGTCTTTTTCCAAGAGTGCATTCCATTCTCCTTTTTCCACTAATAATCTTGTAGTTGATTCTGGTAAAGAAATTCTGTAATTCAAATCTCCAAGAAATATCACATGGCTGCAACCAGTCAATTCAAAAATTAGGTTAAAAAATTTGATGTCATAAAAATATATACATATTTATTTAATTTTAAAAAATTAATATATTTGTTTTCTAAAACTATTAATGTAAAAATAATATTCAACTTTCTACCATTAGGCACAGAAGAAGGAGGGGGGGAAAAAGAAGGTATTTTTATATACAACTTGTTGTAGGTCAATTCATATTTAATTATCAGATTGCTCAAGTTGGAAATTATTGTCTTTTCTTTTGTATTATTTCACTGTTTAGCTACATATTCAAGACTATTAATATGATAACAAGATTATATAATAAAGGTGATTAAATTAATTAAGCATGAAAAGTTGATTGTGATTCGATTGATGATGACTATATATAACTAACTACAAAATAATGTTTAACTCTTCAACAACCAATAATTTTATTGGTTGTTAAGCTTAATTTTCTGGACTTACTCATGTCTTATTACCACAAAATATTAGTCATTGATTAGAAAATTAACTAATAAAAATTGATTAATCAAAGTAATCGTTAACGTATCATTTCAAACATTTTTAAAAATAAAATAAAATTAATGGTCTAGGGTTATGGTGCATATGACATAAATGATCCCTCAACCCTTATCAGAACCAGATGTCTCAAGTTCAAACTCTATTGATTTTCCTTTTAACGAGGTCTTGTGCAGGTTGAATCACTACCACCAGAAGCTAAATGTCTATGATATGAATTGTCGAGGAAGATATCAGACATCGGATGAAAAATTAAAATAAAAGATTAAATGACATACTCATGATCAAGAATCTTTGTTGGCAATTGAAGTGAAGGGCCTTTAGGAAAAGTTGCTCTTGAAAATATTTCACCAACATTTGAATTTCTATTTTTCTCATCTCCTTCTCTACCACCAGAAGCTAAATGGCTACACACAAAGCATAAACTTGTTTGATGTAATTGAAATCTAACTGATACTGCACCCTGCAAAATAAAAATAAAAATTAAACATAATTAATTACCAAATTAAAAGATATTAAGACTATTAATTTTCTCAAGAGAATCAAAAGAATAAACTTCCATTGTTTTATGAAATATGCTAGAGTTAGCCATTTTTCATAATAACGCTCTTTCTATTCCAATTTATGCGTTCTTATTTAACGAAACGCGAGTTTCAAAAAAGAAAAAAAGACTTCAAAACTTGTCATTAAAAATAAAATGAATATTTTAAAGTGAAATTGTTTCCAAATATAAAAATATATCTTTTTTAAGAATAAAAAAGACATGTCATCAACATAAAACGAGACAGAAGGAGTAGAAGATAATAATTACTCATTAAACATAAGATATCCTCATTACACTACTAAAAATGTGAATTTCTGAATGACGTCTCATCGAAAATTGGCTCATTAGATGAAAATTTGATAAAAAAATCACAATTTTTAAGTAGTGGTAGAACTATTTCTTTCTTGGGAAGTAGGATTTTTATGATAAAAACAATATTATTGAATAAAAAATTGGAAATGAAATAATAATAATATTATTAATTAATTAATTACCTTGTTCCCTAAGCAACCCATGATACCACATCCAACACAAGAAACATTAGGGTTTTTAATAAATGATTGTAAATCATTTCTAACCCAAACTGAAATCAATATTCCAACCATTTGTTTACTAATAATACAATTGAATTCTTGTGGAAATAATTTCCCATTATTTTCCTTTCCTTTCTTGTTCAAAGCTTCTCTTATTAAACAATTCCATTTTGCTGAAATTTTTCCACTTTCTGATCCAAGAACATTTGTTGCTCTTAGTGGCACTACTTCTTGAAACCTTCATTTTAAAAAAAATAATTAAAAAAATCATATAAATATTATTTTTGAAATTAAAAAAATTATATAAAATTCATAAAATACCCGAAAACGTAGATGTCACATGATGAGGTGTGACACGTGTTAAGCAGATCATCTCCATTGAAGTCATCAGTCGGTACAACTCCTCCAACATTCCATGTATTAACGAAAATCCTTGTGAAATTATGTACGAATTATTTAGTATTCAAAATTTACTGGCTCGATTAGTTTCAATTGCCTTCGTGTATTATCATTGATCTTTTGATGAATCATATATTCATCCTAGTATCATGCCCTTTTTTAAAAAAATATGGAATTATTTTAAAATAATATTTAGTAATAAAATAGAATACATATGTTTCAAGAATATAATTAATTAATTAATTGGTTGAGTTCTAACAACTAATATCTAATTTGTGGTTAAGATGTTAGCTCTCTACTAATTAATAATAATTAATTACCTGTAGTTTTGAGTTTCTTGAAGATCATGATTGAAAATAATGTCATCAGAACTTAGGGATCTTTTATCAAAATGAGGGGGAATTTCTAATAAATATTCAGAATTATCCCTTGGAAAATCTGCCTCAAAATTTGTGCTCCCCAATCTCTTTATGACCTTACTAGCTACTAATCTTGGCCACATAACCTTGAACAGAAAATAGAGAAAAATAAAAATTAGATATTAGTAATAATATATATACACAAGAAGACAAAGAATTCAATTATCCAATGCAAAATTTAAAACCATTGAGAAAATCTAATACTTCCAACATATAATTATAGAAAACATACACGGTGTGATTCTACAAGTAGGATGTGGAAAAGAAAGAGTACTACTGTATGCAAACCTTACTTGTATATCTTGTAAGGTAGAAAGAACATGTTTGATAAACCTTTGATAGGAAGTAGGATTGAAGCTACAAGTTCGATAGAATTCTATAATTTTGATCCTTACCTTGTATTTGTCTTTGAGAAACTTACTATTATAATTCAGAATTCAGTAACTTAATTAAAAAGACTTGATCAATTCTAGAATAATAAACTTCAAATTTTGAATCTGTCAGTTGTTACGAAATTATGTAAATGCTCACAAAGAGTAAATGTTGAAGTTCTATATATAGGGAGATTAAGATATACATATACTGAAAACCACACACAAAGAGAGATAAAGAGAGAGAGAAAAGCATACTTCTCCTTTCATTGTTGAGAAATGGTATTGTAAGTAATTATGTGTTGAAGAGAGAGGAAGAAAGTGGCCAAGATATGTGTATATATAGTCTTATAGAGAGAGACATGCACTATAGTAAATTCTCTTATATAAGAGAGTTCACGACTTGCTTGCTTTAGCGTGTTTTGGGAAAAAAAATTGAAAATTATTTTTTTTGTTCTATTTTAATTTAAATTAGTATATAATATTTCTTTTGTTTTACTTTATTTAATTAGTGTATTATATTTTCGATCCGTTTTAGCTATAACTTGTAGTTTTAAATTCATATTCTTTAGTTATTGCTTTATCATTTTTAATGTCGGTAATATTTATTTATATCTTGTAACTACTTTGAGTAAAAAGTCAATGATCGATGACGAAACCTACTTTAATTATGAACATCTTAATGGACTTTTTCACATTAAATTTGTGCAAACAAAAAGTAATTAATAACTTAAAAAATCTAAAAATCATAGTAAGATTTAATTAACTTTCTAAATTTTATCCATATCACATTAATTAAAATTAAAAAATAATAGAAGCCCGTACTCGCACATGCACCTGTGTCTAGTAAAAGAATATAAGAGGGAGAAAGCAATATCATGCCATGGGAGGAACTAATAATAATAATAATATATATATATATATATATATATATATATATATATATAAGATTAGGACTAAGGAGTAGAGGCAATAGTATCATGACGTTATGATGATGATGATAATATACATATATAAGTACCGCTCCTTTTGTTTCTAACTCGATGTTCGATATTTACATTAATAAAATTCGGGTCTTGGAATCCCCAAGAAAGTATAAGCTAACGTTATGACGATCATATCACTTTTTAATTCTTCTTTTCTTTTTAATTTTTTATTTGATGATACCTAAATTGAGGATCGACTAAATTTAGATTCGCTCATTAATTAGTTCATGCTCATTTATAAGGATAAGACTTTCAATATGATTTTTTTAATTTTGCTGACTTAAATCTGAGATCTCTGATTAAAGATGAAAGAACCATCCCACCACAATTTCACATTATATAACTACATATATAAATAAGATAAAGTTAATTTTACTAATAAATAAATAAGCAATGTTAATATTCCTATATTTTTGTATCTCAATTTATGCGATGTATTTTATTGGTCACAAATTGAAACTTTTTTTTTATAAAAATTATGGTCTAAAATACATTATTGATATTTGTGTTATTATAATTAAATTATTTAATTAGTTAGGTATAATGAACATTTTAAAATAAAATTAGATAAATTTTAAAAAATCACATACATCAAAATTGAGAGATTTAAATTGTTAACTAAACAAACAAAAAAAATAAGACAAAAAATTCAATGCATAAGTTTAGTGTGAGAATTTTAAGGTTCTTGTGTTTACATGTGGACTGAAGATTTATTTTCTACAAAATAGAAGAGACTCATTAAAATAAAAAAAATTAGACAATTACATTCAACTATATACTCCCTCCGTTTCACAAAGAATGACCTCCTTTCCTTTTTAGTCAGTTTCAGAAAGAATGACCTCTTTCCTTTTTTGATAACATTTTAATTTTAGCTTTTCACGTGACATGTTTAAGGCCACAAGATTAAAGGACTTTGACATAACTTTAACTTAGGACCACAGATTCAAAAGTCTTATTTATTTTCTTAAACTTCGTGCCAAGTCAAACTAGACCAATCTTTGTGAAACGGAGGGAGTATTAATTTTCTACCCTAATCTTTGAAATTCATATCATTCTATATCTAGAATCATGTCATCGATAAGTTACGTGTGTGTTGTGTCATGTCTTGTAATCAACTCGATCTCATCAATACTTCTTCGGCCTACATGCATATGCCTCTTCTCAAATGCAAACGCAACATAGTTAACCTCTCACGCCTCCTCACTGAGACATTTATATATCTTCTCTTCATATTCCCAAACCATTTCAGTTTATCTCCACTTCGTATGTCGAACATTTATCTTGTCCATCACATACGTTACTTTCACCTTATTTTGAATACCTTCGCTTCAAATTTTATAATCTCTCTTATTATATCCACACATTCATCTCAATATTCTCATTTTTCTATTTTCCTTTTCTAGACGTGTGAATTCGTGACCCATCAATACCTCACTCCATGCAACATTAGACATATAGTTAAACTGTATATTGTCTTTTTCTTGTTTATTTAATTTATGATAGGGCTCCACATCCTTAAACTCTTGCGTTTGTTAGTTGATTTGAAAGGTTTTCTTATTTATTTTTTTAAGAAGAAAATTACTTTGTAAAGCAAGTGGGATGGGTCCATTTTTTTTTTACCATTTTTGTAGAAAAAATTTGCAAGAAAAAAACACCAAGAACCGTTATGCACCAATAATAGGAAACAATTATGCTTACGTGTCAAGACATTATTTGTTGGAAAACACTAGGAAACTATATTTGTGCCTCGATAATGTTTAATATTCTAAGCTTCTAATTGGATCATCTCCGTTACATCTTCTCTCCATTTCCTCAAGTACATATTTAGATAAGTGACACTTGTTATATTTATAATTTAATGGTCTAGATTAAATTAATTTAACATGTCTCTGAACCATAATTAAAAAATAAATTAGAAAAAGAACTCACCAACTTTAGTAAAACAAATATCATCTTTCACTAATTTTGGCTCCTCTCCTCACTAATATCATTATTTTTATGATATATGTTTTACCTCTGAATTAATAACATTTTCCTAATCTAAAGTTAAAGAATATCCTTCGTTTTTTTTTTTTTTTTAATATCTGACCAAAAAATGAAGCAAAATAATTAAGGAAAATAGAGGAGACCAACTTTATTTCTTAAAAAATAGAAAATATTCTAAATATATTTTACAATTACTATTATACAATATTATTATTTTTACTTTAAAGATTATACAATATCTTCTTTCCTCTCCATTTTCTCTTTATTTTGGCATAATTTATTTGTCAAATACTTTTTTATTTACTAATTAAAAAATACTTCAGACTTTTTTTTCCGTCAAAGGTAGTTTACAAGATTCAATAAGAAAAATAATGGTATATGTTAAAATTAATTTAGAAAACTTGATCTAAAAAATGTATTTTAATACTAATTTTTTAGAGATTATCTCGAGTTATTTTTTTGTATTTTGTATCTTCTACGTATTTTTTTTATTTATTAAAGATATTCTTATTTCAATTGATTAAAGTTTTAAATAAAATTATAATTATATCAACGAGAAATCAGAAAATATAATTAAATTGATGATATAAATGAGGAGTTAAAATTAGTGGAAGATGAAAATTCTCTTATCAAAGTTGGTGAGTGTTTTCCTAATTTGTTTTTTAACTATGATTAAGAGGCTTGTTAAATTAATTTAATCCAAATCTTTAAATTATAAATATGACAATTGTCACTTATCTAAATATGCACTTGAGGAAATGAAGAGAAGGTGAAATGGAGATGAGCCAAGTCCGTCCTTTTGCTTCATTCTATTGACTCCTAAGTCCTAATTATGGTTTTTAATTAGTTTGTTTCAAAATAATAATAAGTATTTATATTTCAAAATGATAAAATTATTGTATTCCCCCCCCTAGATAATATATTTTTACAATCTCGTGCATTTCATATTAGTTTTAAAAACACAAATTTAAAAATTCTTTTAATAATTTTTCTTAAATTATATGTTAAGTCAAAATACACCATATAATTTTTTTTTAAAAGGACTGATATATTTCTTTGTACTTAATTATTTGGTACTTGTTGAGCTTAACTGAAAATAATTTTGAAAATTGATAAATAAATATAAAAGAACAATGTCCTTAACATATCTCAATAAGGAACTACTCACTCCATCCACTTTTATTTGTCATGTTGCGCTTTTCAAAAATCAATTTAACTAATTTTTAAAGTTAAATTAGATTACATTAATTCGATTTTTTTAAAAAAAAATTAGATACTCAAAAACTATACGAAAAGTACTATAAATGACAATTTTTTGCATATCAATATGATGAAAAAAATATTTCGTAACACGTTGGTCAAAGTTCTTATAGTTTGACTCTAAAAAAGGTAACCATGACAATTAAAAGTGAATGGAGAGTAACGATTTTAATCATTGGCAAATAATTATGGAATTAAGTGATCGATGGTAGAGGTAATAGTAGGGAGTGAGAAAGAAAGTAGAATACAAATAATTAATAATAATTCAAAATTAGAGGAGGGTCAAATTACTATGCGAAAGAAATTCAATTTACCTCCAATTAAAAACTTTAATCATTAATTGCAAGACATATGGCTAAAGACAAATTTAGTCTATTTTAATTATAACATATGAGAGGATATTTGACCTGACAAATGATAATATCGCATGGTTTACAAATAAATTTGACCATCAACCCTTAAATAAATATAAAGAGGTTGGAGGGAGAGTTAATCAAGATCAATAATCTTTTGTGTTAATTTTGTATGATAGTGGATTATAATTTGAATAGTGTGTACGTTCATTATTTTCGAATAGTATCACCAAACCTCAAGTACTATAAAATTAAACAGAATAATTAATTTTTATAATGTAAAACTTACGTGTAGATTTAGACTAGAGTACATATGGAAATATATGATTTTATTTTTTTAATATTTTTTTCAACTATTTGTATTTATTTAATATATCTCATGACTTGTATGGTAATATTATATTTTCCATAAAACATGCACCCTCCATTATTATCTCTAGAATTTTGCAAATTGCTTTGGATTTGTTGACATGGAAGAATATTAGCCACATGAACCAAATCTCAAATCTAAATTTTATAGAATTAATTTGAGGTGAGGGAGTGAAGAAGAATATAATCCAATTATATTCAACTTTAATTTATCACAAATTGCCTTTTTTCAGATATTTTCTATTGGAAATCTAAAAGGCAGTATGTAGGTAAAATAATAAAAATGTATATAAGTTAGGTAAAAAGAATAAGTTTGCTTCTATCCACCTTTGTTTTGGCAACTACACAATTTTTTTTGGTTTTGGTTAAATGTGTTTTTCTTTAGGATTAGCTTTCGCACATCTCGATTAATTTTACGGGATATCTCTCACCAACCGCCTTTCACACCAGCAACAGGTATCTAGTAACTTTGTCCACCAAAGTTAGAACATATGAAAAGAATCGCTTAATATTTTTTTTGTCTTCGCTATTAGTTAAATGTGTTTTTATTGATAAATCATAAATTTAGGTGATATAATTTCACAAATGAACAACATTATTTTTTGACATGCTGTTTTTAAACACAAAAATCTTATTTAATAAGAAAACATTGTGGTGTACTCCTTGGGAATATATGGTAGTTCATACAAGTTAGCCCAAGACAAGAAGTTATTTAGCATTTTCTTTTCATATTTGTAGTGTCGGAGTCAAAATGTGTGTGCCTCGATTAATTCTATAGGATATCTTTTATCTCCTACTAACATATCGTGAGACACAAACGTTACGTTAACGCTTGTGTGAACCTCTGAGTGAATTAGTGAGGTTATTTCTCTTGATATTGCTTATTATCTTTTTATATAGTGGATTGCTCATCTCCTCTCGTGGATGCAAGTCGATTGATCCAACCAAGAGAAATGTTTGTCTCTTTTTGATGTGAACCATTTAAAATATTAGTAATTTTCACTTGGCGGGCTGTTTGCAAGTAGCTTGGCATTAGACTTAAGTCAATCTTTTGTGCCTTCATGTTGTCATTCCGGGATTTTTAAGTAATGGGAAAAAAAAAACATTAATATATCGAATAAGTGTGATGAAACATGTATTACTTACCATTCTTGGAGATTGTTCGCTTTTTCAAATTGTGGATTTATTAGCAAAACGGGAGTAATTAATTCAGTGATACTTTTATGTAGTTTGAAACTTGACTCAATATATCAAGTGTGGAGATTTATACCTTGGTAAATGGATGACCTTCGGTTTGTCACTTTCAAGTAACATTTGACCTTAGTCATGACTTTTCGATCATACCTATATATGTAACAACGATTACTTCGCGTCTAATGCTTCGTCCTTCTCCGGTTAGTGCTTTTACCGTGAGTAAAATACATACCACATCTAAAAAAAACAATGTGTTACAAAATACCGATTTTGTTTATGTATGGAACAAACAACAAGCATTTAGTGAAATTTCTAACAAACTCCCGTTAGTAGTGATTTTTCGGCTTCATCAAATGAAATAAATCCATTCCTCTGTGTTGTTCATAAATGCTAGTTCGAGGTCCTTATGCACAGAGATAAGAAGTTTGGTTTAGCTCGTTTAATTTTCCATTTATAATGTAGTAACTTTGATTAAGTTGAAAAGACTTGTTCCATGCATGAACATCTTTGTTGAAAAGAGTCGTTTGTATTTTTGTACCACAATGGTAAGGACCATAATCATTACAATCGCAAAGAAGTCAATATATTAAGTAATGAATATAATAAAATATTAAAAATAGAGTTAGGCTAATATCAAATCCTCAAGTTTGCATTTTTAACTCTTTTGTTAAACTGTCGAATGACTAAGACTTTAATCACCCATTACATTTAACTTGTCATTGTATTGTTGTAGTAGCTAGGGTGTACTACTACAACAATGCTATTTATTTTTCTATAATTAGTGTTCTTTTGGTCTAACAATAAAGATGCTTAAGAATATAATATTCACCAAGCATAAACTAATTCTTCTTTTTAATTTTGAGCAACTATAACTAACAATAGTATAAATATCACATTAATTGAAGCAAGTTAAACTCGTTAAAAGTAGTAGAACATGAAGAGATAATAAAAATAATTTCAAATAGAAGGAAATCAACAAAAATGTAACAAATTATTATAACGAAAGTATTGCAAACGTTACGCCTCAAAACGGAAGATTCCTTGGTGGACAATCTATTGGCATATTATGGCAATAGCTTTATTTTGTGCTTGACTTAGCTGGGCGCGAATGTTATATTTTCTACTACGGCATATATCAATGAGTATAGCTAATGGTAGTTTATTTAATTAGAGATTTGGAGATTATGTATTTCTTAATGTAAGGTATAGATTTGTTGTGTGAAAATAATATCTTCTTTCTGTATGTTTCTATTTTGGACGAAATTATGGGTTACTAAGAATGAGAAGGCTAAATTCCTCGAGGAAGCTAAATGTTTGGGAGGTATAGGATTGTTGTGCTCTCGATCATTTTCTTCTTGAAATAGGATTTTTCTAGACTCAACATGCCATGCATATTGACTTGCTCTTTCCGACTCTCTTAGGAATTTTGGTGTCCCTTGACTTTATCACGCCTCATTTGCTCACTACGCTACACCTTTGGAAGGGCCTCTAAGAAACAATTGATAAGTGCAATTAATACTTTTAATTGAGTGCTCTTTGACTCTGTTAGGAGTTTCATTCCATTCTATATTACCTCTTCGTTTTCGGAATTTTAGTTAACTTTGATTGGGCACGATCAAGGCAAAGACATGACCTGAAGTCTTAACATTCCAAATGGTTACAGCTAACTCATTGATGAATTTGAATTTTAGCGTAGAAGTGTTTTAATGTCTAATTTCCCGGTAATATGATATTCAAAAGCATCATTTTTTATCAAAGTTCTTATGGACAACAATAGTTAGGAAACTAATCAATTTAGTTGAAAAGAAGTAAGTTTTTCATGTTTGAGTTTAGATGATCACACTTTGCTAAATGTATCAAGCAATATTTCTTAGAAAAAGTAAAGCAAAAACTGACAAAGCGGTCATATAAGGCTGTCTAAAAGCTATCAAGTAAGCGATCGCAATGTGCGAGGAAACTAAGGATGTAAATATATTTTCGATTAGCATCAAGAAAACAAAGCGAAGCAAAAATGCTTCCGGGTTTGGTTACCTATTATCGGCTATCTTATTTGGTAACACATGGACCAATATCATCTATCAAATGTCAATTGAGCCCATAAATATGTTGTTTTTACATTGGATGTGAATCCATTTATGACGGTTTGATAAAAATATCTACTCAAAGAACTATGTAATAAGAGATTATTTAAGAATTAATGCAATGGAACAATTCGGATGAAGTTGATTACTAAATTGCACCACGACCCAATGAGTAATTGCCGAAATTGTTTAGAGTAATATTGCTCGTTTCTCTTCTTACTTATCTGCATGACACAAGGTTATTTCAATCCTAACAAGTGGTACAGATGAAAGAAATCACAATAATTAATCAAAGTATCTTTATATTGAAAAATATGTATATGAAGTTAGACCAAATAATATATTCAATCCTCAAGATCTCCTCCTAATGTAACACAAAAAATGGATTGATTAGTTTTCCAATGAGGTAAATGCAGAACCAGTTCCTTCTGTAATTTTACAACATAACATTCCCATTCAAGAACTGCAGCTGAAAAATTATCCCAATCAAATTCATACTCCATGTCCTTGATAGGTTTCGAATGGTCAAAGAAACGTTCCGCTAGTTGAAGATCCTTCAGAAACACGGATTTCAGACGATCTATTTCTGCCTTTTGTGTCTGGGAAGTCGGAGTTATATTTGGAGACGTTCCTTCGACTTTTGTCTTTAAATTGGAGAACCTCCAGAGATAGAACTGCACCATCTGCCATACAAAGAAGTCGAATATGAAAATCCACCAACCAATTCATCAAAGAGATAATGGTCGAAAACACACCTGAAATTTCACTTTTTGCGAGTTTCATACTAGAATTATCAGGTGTAGGTGTTGGTGTTTGTATTTCCTACCTAAACTATCACCAACTAGTTATCAAAACACATCTCGAAACTGATCAAACTAGAATATAATCACCAAAAGATGCATGACAACTTAATTTGTCCACAAAATTTCATCCACGTGGCAGCTGACTCAATTTCAAAGCGTGTTTTGATAAATAGTTAGGAAACACAAACACCTAGTAGTTCTGGTAGGAAACTCGCAAAAAAAAATGATACTTCCAAGTGTGTTTTTGATCATCATCCCGTTAATCAAATACTAGTATATATGTTTCGAATGAGACATTAGAAATTTCGACTTCAAAAACCTTCCTATCAGGCTCAAAGAATTGATGCAAAACTCAGTAGGATTTTTGAAGAATGACTAAACAGTTGGCGATTTCATAAAGTTGACTCCAGATTAGGAATATTTTACATGATTTAATACTGAAAAAGCCATACTAATCTTTTCAAGGACAAGATTAAAGGAAGGTACCTGAAGTGCATGCATTATATTAAGAAATTGGGGCTCGAACATTTTGCTTTCTCGTGCTATAAGTAGTGGTCCTGACAGTAACTCCAGTAAGTTGTAAGATGAATCTATTATTGCTGATAAATGGTAAATCTCCTGACATGGATAGATATCGAATCCAAGAACATGCAATCTTCCGCAGCGTATATCAAATCCGGACGAGAAACTTGAAGCTTCGTCTGGTGGAAACCAGTACATATTGATGGACCCTGGCACAGGTATAAATGAATGCAACTTGCTATCCACAACACCCAATAAATCTGGTGAGAGAGATGAGATGAGTTTAGGATCTTCATCATAAGATGCATCACGGCTGAACCATAAAGTAAGTGTAATTCGCTCCCCTTCAGTAATCTGTATGGAAAAACCAGTGAATTAGAAAAAGAGAAGGGAAGCAACAAAAGAGGGAAACTGAATCCTACTTACATCATAGGCTGAAGAAAATCATATTGATGTTTTTCAGAGATATCAACGAGAAAGCTAATATGGGGAAGCGCATAAGAAGATGAAGATTCTTAAAATTAATGAGAGATACATTGAGATGATTCATCAGGGAGAAAGTTGATCTAGTTACAACTAATATGGAGAAAAGAAACATCCATTTTATCTAAGGGGATGATTATTGCACACTCTGTAGTTGTTTCCCAAGCCGGCTAACCTGTTAACCATGCTTAGACAAAGTATGGCATGATCTTAGTTTTTTAGCTGAGCGGAAGCCCCCTCTGTCTTTGCTCACTGGCATCACAGACTAACCAGAATTTCTTCTAGTTCAATGATTTGTCTATTTATTAGTCAGACACTTCAATAAATACCATGAACCGAGGGTCTACAGGAAATAGCTCCTCTACCCCACAAAGTAGAGGTAAGGTCTGTGTACATCCTACCGTCCCCAGACCTCAATTGTGGGATTACACTGGGTATGTTGTCGTTGTACTTCAATAAATACCATGCAAGCAGAAGTTGAACCAGTTGCTTCTCTCTCTGAGCTGGTTGATCCATTGATAGTGTGGACGTGGTTAAAGAATAAGATTATATCTTTTTTCCGGTGCCAATCTATAATTTTTTCAATGCTGCAAGGCTTTTCATCAGCAGAAGATGACAAGATTACCGCTTGTGTCTGGATCTGACCAGCATGTGTGTAGTGCCAGTTAAAGGCACGATGTATTTGTACAAAATTAGGAGGAGAATTTGTCTTTATCCAGAAAAAGAAAAAAAACAAACGGAAATAGTGTAAGAAAGTGCAAAAGCCCCTTGAGTCTTCTTTTTTTAGTGTACTTGGGACTACTATAAAATTAGAAATAAAAGTTTGTTTCCCCTACACAGAAAATTGTGGCCTGTGGTAACTATGAAATAGACTAGTGTTCCAAATGAATGAAATTTCCTTACCAACTTTAAGCTCCTCCTTTAAAAATAAGTAATAACTTAATGTCTAAATTGTATGATAGTGAGCTCAAAATGATCAGACAACACAAAAGATTAGGCGGGTATTGAGATCAAGGAGTCTGGCTAACTGATGCACCACATAGCTGGCAGAGTATTCAGCTCTTTCGTTTATATCAGCCATAACTCCGCCTGTGTGAGCTCGTTCACATTGCTGGTCCCAATACCGGCAAAAGGAGGAGAGTTGCTGAGGGTCAACCAGAAACAACCTCTCTACCCCATATAGGTAGTGGTAAGGTTGCGTATTACATGGGGTTTGTTGTTGTTGGTTTGTATCAGCCATAATGGCAGTGCATTAACAATGAATACAAAGTAATGCTAACTTAAGGTAACAAGATCAACTTACAATCCACCCCAACAAAATAAAACAGGAGCGACCATTTACTTTAAGTGAAAGACAGATTTATGCAGGCCATCCAGATTGAAGGGTTAAGCAACGGAGCGTACAACATAACAAGCTGAAATCAAGTCCATAACAAAATAAAAGGGATTGGAGTCAAGTGAAAGACACACACAAAGAGGTTCAATCTTTTCTAAAAGAAGAGAGAGGATACCTCATCAACAGAATGTATATTCCGGTCATCAGCCGTGTACATGATAACATCCTAATGAGATAGAATAATCATCAGTAAGGAAGAGCAATGAAAAAAAAAAAAAGGGGGGGGGGGGGGGGGGGGAGGAGATATCAAGATAGAATAATATTAACAATTTGAAATATCGATCTTTACTGTAGAGCAATAAACTATAGGCAGCTAGCAAATTATAACTTGCATCAGAAGCTGACAGAACTAACAAACTTGTTCAAGATTTACATTACATTGGAACGGAAAACGGATTTACATTGCAAGCAACCATACAAAATGCCAGAGAATGTTACATATTCTAGATGTAGCTTAAGTAGTCAAATGCACCATCAAGTCCACAAATCACTTACACCAGCCATGGGCACAATGTCTGCAGGTTCTCCATCCTTGAAGTGAAAGATACCACCTTTAAAATCTGCATCATAGCAGTTTAAATAACACACTGCCTTCAACAAAAGAATTAAACATTTTCAGTCGGAGTAAATGAATAAGGACCTCAAAAGTTCTGACGTAGCCATGATATAACAGTGACTGTAGCACCTCTCATTACTTTAGTGTTCTGCAAATATCAGATATCCTAACATCCACTAACAGACCAATATCCATAATGAACCCATTTGATTAATCGTCTCTGTTACCACATTTTGACCTTATGTATCACCACAAGGCAGAAGTTATATTCATTCAGCACACTAGACCATAAGAAGCTATAATCCAGATGGCAATAGCTTTTTTTTCCTCATTTTCAAAAATAAATATTGACATAATATGCCACTTGATATCACGCAAACATGACATGTAAGATTTCATGTTGGATATGAGATAAAACAGTCAACCTCTGACCAACCTTCTTAACAGCACTCATGCCACCACCAGACCGTAACTAAATTCACCTATAGTCTTCTTTTATAATCTAACTCCGATGACTAATAGAATGGCCAAGCTTCTGAAAGCCAACAGTGCCTTTTTAAAAATAAAAAAGGAGTGCTTGTTTTAGAGAGTTGAGGTGTTCATCCAAGCTTTTAGAGGAAAAAAGTGTTTTTGAATAGTAGCATAAGCTGTTTTTCAGAAGCTGGAAGTATATTTTCCCAAAATGAACTTTTAGAACCTTGACCAGGCACAAATTGTTGCTCTAATATTGCAAAAGTGTTTTTCAAATTGATTAGACAAACACAATCTGCTACTCTCAAAAGTACTTTTTTCGAAAAACAATTCTGACAAAAAGCACTTCACAAAATAAGCAGATTTCGAAAGCTTGGCCAAACACAGGCTAAAATCCAACTTGATATATCTGCAATAGAACTTCTGTAGTTCCGCTACCTCAACTTCTCTATTTCTAGATCATCTTTGACTTTGTATATAAGATGCTTTGATCTCACTTGCACTAATTTTACAAAGACGGGAAAAGAGAGCGAATTATTGTTCATACAGGTGGGAAGATGTCAAGATAGAAAAAAGAGGAAAACGAAAGGAACTCTCAAGGAACCAAATGAAAGAGAAAAGAAAAAGGAAGAGAGATAAAAAAGGACACACTTCATAAAGGAGCATAAATAAAAGAGAACATACTTCATAAGAAATAATAAATACATATATACAATATGCCAAAAGTGCAATAAAAATAAATTGGAACTCATCACACTCCGAGATGATCACTTAACACCTTCACATTCTTATTTGTTTCTCTCCAAAAAACTCCAAAAAGGGCAAGGTGGAAGACAATCATCCTTAACCCCTACCTAGGCTAAGTATCTACCACTATTTATTTTAGCAACATGCACCGTCAAACAAAAGGAGAAAACGAAAGCTCAACAGTTCAACAAAGGTTGCAACATAGAAAATAAGAGACACATCTAAACCAATGTTTTACACATAAAACACAAACTTACAACAATCCGTTATCTACTCATAAGATCATTGCTGCTAGGATAGCATTCTAGGTCGCATACCAAGTAAAGAAAGCTAATATATTTGGTGCACACATTTTCAAGACGTGCTTCGATAAGCAGTATGTAGCACATCCATTTAAAAGAACTAACGAGAAATGCTTCATGTTTGGCATTTTCCTAAGCATCCAATCATCTTATTAACAAAGTAAGAGCAGATGGAAATTTTCTGGAAATACTTTATCAGTTCATCCCATTCCTAATCTTGAAGAAGTAGAGCAAAAACATACACTCTAGGACATCTCAGAATGCATACATCACATGTTACAAATCTCTAAATTCTGAATTCTCAGACCAGACATCACAACATAATCAAATATTGGTTACTCTCAACTACAAAATAATGAGTGTACATCCACAAGTAAATAAGTACGAAACTGACACATGGTGTCCCTACATATTATCCAACCTAAATACACTTATGCAGCTACTCTTACAGGTCTGTCACTAGTTTACTATAAGATTCCCATGATGAAATAATACAGTAACGGGGAGAGATGATCCCCTTACCTAATCCCCCGCCCAAAAAGTCAGCTAGTGCTTCATTAATCATGAAAAACAAAAATAAACCTAAGTGAGAATTTAACTATATAACTCTATTGTCAACTGCAAGGCCTTTTGATCTTCATCTCTAGGAAGATATGACACTTCTTGACGATATAGATCATATTACTATGTTATGTTGGATGAATATGGGCACGAGTCAGCTTTTGTTCTACAAACCAAATGTGAATAGTGGCTGTCAGCCTGTGTGTCCTGCATATTCACCAACCCGAGGAAGCGGAAGGGTGTATTTTCTACATTTATTGGCTAACAATTGAAAATCAATAAGCAAGTATCCATCACTAAGAATCATGTATAGCTGGCATGAAAATGTTGTTGGTTTTATCAACAAAAACGATTTTGAGAAACATGAATACAAATAACAGCAATCAATATGTAGCAAATAACAACGACAGAAAAATACAACAAGAAGTAAAGAACGCACCGCAAAATCCCGCTGTTTAAGGTAAGGTCTATTATCATCACTGTGCCAACCGATGCTTGCTCCTCTACACCAGCTGTAATTCATACAGAACATTAGACAAATAGCTCCATAGCAGTCAAGATTTTTAATTCTCTATGATCAAAAACAGGAAGGATAAAATCCTGAAGGAGAAACATGTGATTGATACTACATTGGGGAAAAATATCTTCTAATGCGACAAGAAATGTCTTAAGTTGTCCAAGAAACTCATGTTCTATACCAAACTGACCCGACGTCTTTTACCTACTTGGACAGGTCATCTCTCTTTATTCTAATGGCTTTCTCAATTATCAACTCTAGAAATTGAAAAGGCACATACAACGATATCAGTTACCCCTCATTTCAAAATAGCTGCAAAAGCCTGTATATGAATCCAATATATTTGTTCCCCTCCATCCAAGTCCATTCAGTAGTTAGAAGTAGATAAAGCTTACAGCCTACACTAATACTCCTCCTCTATCTATTCTTGAGACCAGAGGCGGAGACACGATTTTTAGATTATGGGTTATAAATCACAATTTATTTTGCTCACCGAATTCCGGACAGATTATTTATACATATTAAATGACTTTTTTAATACAATACAGAGTTTGAGCCTAGCTACTCGATGCTGCCAAGCCCGTAACCACAATGTTGTCTCTGCAAAGGCTTGAGATGGACTATGCTTTACCAAGCTAAATTAGGCAGAGTTTTGATGAAACTCTGCCTAATTTAGCTTGGTAAAAAGGATATGATCATAAATAAGTTTAGAAGGGAAAGAAATGGAGTCTCAACCTGATTAGACCAGTGAATTCGACAAACAACTCGTACTGGCAACCAAAATACTCTTCTGCTTTCTCCCTTAGCTTCTCTACCACACACCCATAAAGCAAAAATCAAAGATTAAGTAAAAATTAACAAAAAAATCAACTTTATACTGAAATTACCTGGTAAACAAAAACTACAACATACCCAATGTAATCCCACAAGTGAGGTCTAAGGAGATTAGAGTATACACATACCTTACCCCTACCTTTGTGGGGCCAATAAAAGGTTGATTTCTCAAATAGTCACTCAACTAATACTCTCTCCGTTTCAATTTATTTGTCCTACTTTTCTTTTTATCCGTTTAAAAGATATGCTTCTTTTTTTTGGCAAATCTTTAATAACTTGCATGTTTAAAACCACAAAACTAAAAGGTATTTTGATACATTTGATATATCTTTCATTTAAGACTACAAAGATTCAAACTTTACTCTCTTAAACTCCATGTCAACTCAAAACATGACAAGTAAATTAAAACTGATGGAGTAGTTACTATTTCGGAAAGTCACATTTATTCATGATTCCAAACAAAGAAAGATACTTTATAAGATAAATAAACTTTTAGTCGAGCGACCACCTGAGGAATCAACTTCGCAATAAACAGAGAAGATTTCAAGAATAGAAAAATGCAAAAGAATTAAAGAAACCTCTGATTGGAATGATGGGCATGATCAAAGGGGCACAATTAGTTGCAATAAGATGAGATAATGTTGTAGAGAACACATTTGGCCTATACCCTACTGTACAACAACTCTTGTGTATAAACTCTAACTCCTGCCATTAACAAAAAAAAACATTAAAACATCACATATAGTATGTAAAATTATCAAAAGAACGAATCCTTTTTTTCATATTATTACTTTTTAAAGTTTGTAAATTTGGGAAATTGGACCTTGCAAAGATCTAGAGGAAGAAAGTTATGGAGAATGAGACGAGGGTGTTCACTATCTGCCATTATTGGAACTTCAACAACAGCTTATTTTAGGGCCACTTCTGAACTTCCCCAAAACTTGTATTTTTGTTTTCAGGATTGATATTTAGTCCGATTAAATTATATATACTTTGTTACGCTAGTGTAAAATAAATATTAGTAATAAATTTTATATAATATTAATTAAATAAAATAGGCAGACACGTCAACTGCTGCCTAAATGGTAATATTAAATTGTGTAGAAAAAATATTACTCTTACCTTAAATTATTTTTTGTTAAAAAAAGAAAAACACAACTGCAAAACCTGATTGGAACTGATCGGAGCAGGCTTCATATTCAATATCAGGTTTGTTTTATTTTATGGTTGTAGTTTTACTTTTCACTAATTCTTTTCTTTGTTCTAAACAAAAGATCTGATTTTTATCATCTGGGTGTGATCTAAATTGGCTAAAATTGTATTGGGGTTTCTGTAAAAGTTTATGGGATTAGTGTTATTGGTGGATTTTTAGACAATTTGGTGAAAAGATTAGATTTTTATCATCTGGGTGTGATTAAAGTACCTAAAATTGTGTTGGGGTTTATGTAAAGTTTATGGGATTAGAGTTATTGGTGAATTTTTAGGTGATTTGGTGAAAAGATTAGATTTTTATCATCTGGGTGGGATCAAATTACTTAAAATTGTATTGTGGTTTCTGTAAAAGTTTATGGGATTTTAAGGTGATTTGTGTTTGTGAAAAGTAAAGCAGCCATAAAATAGTAGTGAATGTTGCACTAATCTTTTAGCACATAAAATAAATCACCATGGATTCATATGAATCAACAAAAACAGTTTTATCAAGAATTCAAAGTTGGGATCCAGAAAATGCTTCAAAAATCAAAGGTTATTTACTTAAACAAAACCAAGGTGATGAGGAGATGATTCGTTTAGGACTTTTATCGAACTGTTCATCTGCACCTTCGACACCTCCTTTTAGTTCCGTTTCAAATGCAAATAAATTCAACCCATTTCCACAATCTTCCCCTAGAATCATGATACCGAACAATGGGTTTCATTCTTCTCCTCCTTCTTCTCCATGGTCTGGTGGTCACTGCCGGTTTTTTCAAGAAGTGCTCAACCAGTGTCGTATGCTGCTGTTGTGAATGGTTCAGGGAATTTGCTGCTGCTTCTCAGCTTATGGCTTCTGGAGGTCGTCATCCATTTGCTTACAACAAATGCATGAATATTTTCAATGAGGACTAGACACTAAGATCTTATTCATTCCTTGTCAAATGTTTACAGCCGGCTTAATCTTTGGTTTACTCACTGGCGTTTGGAGATGCCGAGCCTCCTGTCTCTTCAATATCTCTCCTTGTTTCAACTCAACTAGTTTTCACAGTTGGTTTAGGCGAACGACATCGCCTTGTATATTCCATGAAAGCTGCTGTGTTCTTAAATATTGGAGTGGGAATTTTCGATATTGGAAAAGGCAATGATATATGCCAGCAAGAAAATCAATGGATGAGAAAATGATTGTCCCCTGTATTACTTTTTGGACTGTTGGGACTGACTCTTTATCTGTTCCCTGATCTACTTCCTTTCCATGAGGATACACTATCAGCTATTCTAGTGTTCTCAACTTTTTTAAGAATCTGTTACATGGCCTTGAATTTGCACAAATCAATTGATGTACTGAATTCCGCTGAGGAGTTGGATCAACCATTTAACCGTAATCATCAACCAATGATCTGGCTTGGAAAGCAAAAGGGACTATTTGTGTTGCATCTTAGTTACGGAAGTGTTATCACACTACTCCCTAATGGAATTGAGACAGAGAAGCATGTTTCACTTTACAAGAGTGATAGTTTTCATCGTTGCCATTGCTGTACTTGAACCTTGAGGACAAGGTTCGTATTCAGGAGGGGGGTATTGTTACGAACGGGCCAGGACCAGTATGGGCAAACCAGCTCAACACCGAATTAAGAGACTATAGTCTCTTTGTTTTACTAGTCCATTGTTGTTCTGCAATTTCCTTGTGCGTTCCTGTTTCCCGTTGTAACTTTGAGTTTAGTGATTATAATATTTGAGTGTTTCTATTGTGAAATTGGAGTTGTTACAGAAAATATGTTGTTGATTATGCTTGCTTATCTGGTGGATGTTTAGAGATCTGATACGTTTCCTGTAACAATAAACAAATGGAGAGGAAGGGCGAGAATAATTTAGGTGGTGGAAACCAATGGAATATTTGTGGTTGGAAAGATTCAAGCAACTAAACTAAAACACATCATCAGTTAGAAGAACATTGCTAGATGGGGTTGGCAGTAGGTTTTAGTTCTTTCATTTTTTTCTATCTGATCTTCTGTATCCATACCGGATTTTAGTTGTTGGCTCTCATATAGTGCTCCAGAATTTTGTTAGTCCGTTGCATCATCCAGTATTTTGTTAGTCTGGATTTAAAGTTATTATAACTTTTTGAAAAATAATATGGAGGTCTTTGCTTTCAGTTTTCTTGCATTGGCTTTGATCCTGACATAGAAAAGTAGTTTATTCCCGAAGGAATGATCATAATCAACTAACATTGGACATCCATATAGGCCGTTAAGTTTCATGTTAACAATGCATTCGTTTGTGGCTTTCTACACACTTGGCCTCTCAGCCAAAAATATTTACAGCCCCTAGCTGATGTACATAAATTATACACGGCAACTCATAGATATATATATTATACATCTGCCGGCTACTTTTTTGCATGGCGGTTATACTGTGTAAAAATCGCTTTGTTGTTTTATAGATGTAGATGAATTTGGGGTGGGGGCGGGGGTGAGAGAATAACACAGAAGCCATTTCTGTAATATTGTTAGCAAACTTTCTCCTTACAACCAAAGAATGGAAAATATTTCACTCACCTAGCAACGTTGAAAAATTTTTGCCACCCACCAACCAAACACTGGAAAATAAGTAAGAAAACCTCTTGTTTTCCTTCATACCAAACACACCCTGAAAGTTTATTTAGTTGGCTTCTTAATGTTTCAGCCGTTGACTTCTACTATATGTTAATCAATGAAAAACTTTAGTCTCCTATGGTACTCACATCAAAGTAATGCATTGCTGCAGATCCAATGAAACATATCGTGAAGATTTTGGCGTTATTGCTTGCAGTAACTGCTGTCTGGATAGGCTTGTTGCAGACATCAACAATTCCGGAGAGCTATACCTGGCTGGTGAGCTCTTATTGACTGACCATCTTTCTGTTACCTTTGTCAATAACATTTTGTTAAAGTTTCTTACTTTTCAGTGATTCTTAGTTTATTGATATCGTTGTTGCAGTTGCCTCTATACCTCATTGTGTCCCTTGGTTGCTATGGTCTGTTAATGGTTGGCATTGGTCTAATGAATTTTCCCACATGTCCTCAAGAGGCACTTTTCTTACAGCAGGTACAGTTGCACTTTTCATTCAAGAAATACTGCCTACCTATGTTGCTCGGACTCTTCAAAAATGTTGACGGGTTGGTGCAAGATCCTCCAGAAGTGGAGGAGGTTGGTTAACATTTTTGGAGAATCCGAGCAACATAGTTGCCTACTATTCTGCTAGCTGACAATGTTGTTGTTAGCCAAGATAGTGTCGGGAAAACAAGGGCTTCGGCTTCTTAGCATTTCTTGGCGAATAAAAGGATCATATTATTGGAAAAAGGGTGATGAAAATCTAACTAAAAGCATATCTTATCGTTGTTCATTTGCTGTTTCTTCTGTAGGATATTGTTGAAGCCAGGGAATTCTTGCAGAAAAAAGGGGTAGACGTTGGTTTTGATTGAATGTTGTTTAAGTCGTGATCACGGTTGTTTAACATATGGAGAAACACATACAGTGAAGATGAAGAACACAGTCGGTATGCTTCAAGTAGGAACATAACTGTACTAATCTTCTAATGCCCCATCTACGCCATTCGACAACTGACCCTACTCGAACATGTTTTTATTTTTATTTCTTATATAATACTCTAATATATTCTTTTCTAGTTCTGTTTTGAGATAGAACATGTACATCATGATCATGATGGAGGTACCTTTTGACCCATTAAGGCTTCAAGCTAGTAGTTGAACTCAAGACCAAAGAGAACAAGAGCCATTGATTTTTCCTGACTCTGTTTTGGTTGTTTTACCAGTTTTTAATCCTCTATTTTTAGCACTTCTGTTTTGGTTAATCCAGTGTATTTTTTTTAATTTTATTTTTAAATACTTATTTGATTGAAATCCTTGAGTCGAGAGTCTATCGGAAACAGTCTCTCTATCACCTATGAGGTAGGGGTAAGCTCCTCGTGGGACTACACCGAGTATGTCATCATCGTGGGAGAGTTGCCAATATTTTAAGGGAGAGATGAGTATACATTTGGTTAAGCCCCTGTCTTTTCTTCTCATTAGGTGATATATTTCATTTGTTCAACTCAGGGTTGTGCAAAGTAATGGTTAAATCAATAACACGAACTGATAATTGGGTTATTGGGTTAATTGTATGGGTATCGGATGTAGCTTTATGTTACTGATTTCATCTGAACTCGGTATTTTTAACATGTAGAAATCCTGTAAATTACAACAAAGTACTTAGGCATTCCTCACTCAAGTAAGATTTGGGGGAAGGGCCAGATGTTGATGTAGACAGCACTCTTATGCAAGCATTAGTTGTTAATTTCACAGCTTGAAGTGGTCATCATATATGTTCGATCGAAGTTTCTAAAGTTTGAAGTATCAATCTTTTATCATTGTCTATGTTCTCAAAGGCGATCTCATTCTCAAAGCTTGAATTCAAGACCTCTTATAGAATAGAATTTTATTTCTAACGCTCGAATTCAAGACATCTAGTAAAGAATAAATGTGTATATTTACCACCCCACCCAAACAATTGGCAAAAGATAATAATATGGTCTTTAGATTTCCAGCAGTCACAATCAGACACTTTGGATTTTTGACAAATGGTCCTCACAACATGACAAGAGAGGCCTAATAAAAACTTATAATAAGACATAATGAATAGCAACAAACATGCTTAAAGAACACACAAAAGTATAATAAATAATCTTTGTACTATTCATGCATTTATTAAAAAGTGACACAAAAAAAAGTACACAAAATCACCAACAAGTTGAATTTATAAATTAAAGGCCCAAACAACAAAATACATCAATTAGAACATGGCTTGGGACCCCTATATAGGTATGACATATATACATACCCCAACAATATAATCCTTTTATATCCTCTATTCACATGTGAAAATAACAAAACCTCAAATGATCATCATCATGTGACTATATAGAGAAAAACTTATGGCATTGGGTCTTTTTTACTTTTACATAAAGGATACATCATCATCATCCTTCAACTTTGATCTGCTCCGGCGGTGTCGTTTCCCGTGATGGTGGTGGGATCCTCCGAATGTGACGGGGTCAAAGGCTCGGAGTCGCTCAGCTTCCTTAGGATCGATCACGCACTCAGGAGGAGGGACCTTGTACCGAGTCTTATCGTAGCAGTATGAATATTGCATTTGCTTCTTTCTGAAGCTCTCCATCTCTCGTCTTTGGTCAAGGGTGATACCGGTAGGGATCGATGGAGTTTTTGGCGTAGTGTTGTCACATTTGGATGATAGTTCGATTGGATCAACCGCACATCCGTGGAGGACGAAATCGGAGAACTCAGCGATATACGGGGCGAATTTGTAATTGACTTTGTATTTTCCACCATTTGTGGCCCAATTAGAACCATCCCATATTGTAGCTATTAAAGACATTGGCTTAGATGGGAAGTCCCCACCCATGGCTTTTGTCCTCTTGATCTCTCTTATGGGGACATTATCTACATAAAAGCTGCAACAAGATGCAAAACAACACAAATACAAACAAAACAGAATCAGGGTGGCATTTTTGAAGAGTCCACAAAGTACATGACAGCTATGTTGCTCAGACTCTCCAAAAATGTTGCCGCATCCGTGTCTGATCCTTCCGAATATACACTAATTTTGGAGGATCAGACACACAATAGGCTACATTTTTGAAGAGTCCGAGCAATATTGCATTGATAGCATACAACAAACCCAATGCAATCCCACAAATGGGGTCTGGAGAAAGTAATGTGTACGCAGACCTTAACCCCATTCCTCATTGACGTCGGCATCACATGAGCCTGACCAGCCCCAAAAGGGCACAGCCAAGTCCAAGACGAGCACAACCGTCATAATAGGGAATTTACCATCTCAAGCAAAATAATAAAAAGAAACAAACAAAAGATTCCCATAGTCCCATGCCAACAAAAGGGTATGTTAAGAAAGGCCTTGTCACTCATGTACATTCATTGACACAAAAAATCAATCAAAAATCTTGTGACAACATATCAGAACAAAATTTCTAGTCACACATTGTTCTATTAATTTGATTCTTAAGCTTAACTATGGAAAAACAAATAATGCAACAAGTTTGGTAAGGATTCTGGTACTTATTATACAAAATTAGTTAAAAACAGAAACATGTGTATCTCAAAACACAGACATCTAAATGAACCTTTACTCATAAAGGAAACCATTTTAACATCATATCAGACAAGAGATCACAGCTCAGAGGACTAAAGATTGTTCAGAACAATAGCTGGATGTGAAAACTCATGGTATGAAAAGCAAAAAAGTTGTTACAACCTAACTCTCTAAAAATGTTGTCGTACTTGTACCCCCTGTCAAATCCTCCAAAAATCCACTACATTTCTAGTCCGAGCAACATAGGTTACAAACCACACCAGTGGCAGAACCAAGATATTCACCAAGGGGGTTCAATATCTATGATATATGGTGTAATTTTTCGACCTATCTCCGCCCGTAGACCATACATGATCAAAATTAGGAATAAAACATTAAAAGGGCAGAGATATTAACTACTAGTGTAACTTACATGATCAAATTCTCAGTCCAAAGGATACTGTATTGATGAAAATCTTCAGAAGGATCAAACCAAAGTCCATATCTTTCTTCTCTGCCAACACTTGTGCTACCATTCCCATAAATATTAGTCTGAATTCTCCAATCTTTGCCTCTAATATTTCCCAAAAACTCAAAATCAATTTCATCATGGTTCTTCTCAAACATGTCCCCATTAGACATCTGTCATCAACCAAATTTAGTAAAAATTCAACAAAAAAATCAAGATTTTAGTTTTCATTATTAACACAACTTGAAAATTACCAATTCCCATTAGATGGTTAAAAAACCATTCAAAGGGAGAAATTTACAAAATTAATTAACATGTTAAAAATCATCAAGAAAAGTGTGAAAAGATCAGAACTTTCACCTCTTGGAAGCAAAAGCTACTAATAATTTATTATAAACACAATTTGAAAATTACCAATTTCCATTAGATGATTAAAAATCCATTCTTTAAAGGTAAAAATGATTAAAAACTGAGGAAAAAGGTGATAAATCTATTAGCATGTAAAAATCATCAAGAATCCATATGGGTATGAAACAAAAATCTAAAAAGATCAAAACTTTCGCTCATGGGAAGCAAAAACTTCTACTACTTCACATAATGAAAAATAGAACTTTTAGCTCATTTCATTAACATAACACAGACTGAAAATTTACTAATTAACATCATTGGGAGGTTAAAAATCCAATCTTTACACAAGAAAATTTTACAAAATAAATTAACACATGAAAAAATCATCAAGAATCCATATAGGTGTGAAAAAAAAAAACTGAAAAAATCAAAACTTTCACTCATGACAGGCAAAAAACTTCTAACTTATACAAAAAAAAAAATCATTAGTGAGTTAATAATAACTTACATAAAATGCAACAACAACACCAGCTGTATAATCTGCAGGTAACTTAATAGAAGCACTAAAAAATCCATGAAAATAAAGGTCTTGAGACACAAATCCTGCCCCTGTAAAATAAACCATCCATTAAAAAACACAAAAAATAAATAAATTCTCCTCAATAAAAAAAAAATTCAGAAAAAAAAAAGAACAAACCTGTTCTTTTATCAAGAGAAATATGAACTGATTTTCCATCTTTAAGGATCATAAGATTATTATCACCAAATAAATGAGAGTAGCCTTCATCAAAAGCTAAAATTGGCAAATTTCTTGAAAACCCAGAAACCAAAACAAGAATACAAGATAAAAATATGAAAAAAAACATATAATAGTTCACCATTTTTATTTTTTATTTTTTTGGGTATTATCTTTTTTTACCCCTTTTATCAGTTATGGACACTCAAAGATTAGTTCTTTTTTGTTGTATTTTTCTATAGAGTTGTAATGCATGAGAAGTGAAAAAAAAAAATGAAGTCTCAGTCTCTACAAAGGAGAGGAAGAAGAAGAAGAAGAAGAGAAAAAAAAGGACTAATTTTGATTGAGAAGAAAGACCAAAAAAATAAAAAGGGGAGAGAGAGTATATTATATGGGGTGGTGAGACTTTTTTAGGTATGAGGTATTCACAACATTTTGACCCAAAAAAAAAAAAAAAAATAGTAATAAAAAAGTTTGGTATTTTGAGTTTTTGGTTATAAAAAAAACTATTAGGGAGTATATTTCTTTTAAATAGAGTTGTAAGGAGTGTTTACAGCAAATCAATAGATGCATGACTTCATTTAATTATATGTTACTATTATTTGTCGATAGAAAATTTTAATAATTCAATTAATTAATTTTTTATATATATAGTGATAGTTTGGAATCTTTAAAAAAAAAAAAAAGAGGAGCCCCTTTTGTAGTTTTATTAGATTCCTATGAAATATTTATTTTTTTTCTGGCTGTGAAAAATGGATTAATTTTCTTTTGTTGATTCTCTTTGTATTTTTAAAAATTAAGTGGCTATAAGAAAAAGAGATTTATATTAATTATAAAAGAAAATAAACAGAGGCAAGAAGTTGGGGAAAAAGGAAAATTAATTCATCCTTTTTTGGTTTTTACAACTAAGATAAAGAACTAGTGCCAAGCAATTAATTATTCTGGAAGTTTCTTTTTTCTTTTGGATGTTGTATTTTCAAAAACCACTAGGGTAACAAATTTTAAAATTAAAAAGTGACTTCTTTTTTTTTTTATAATAGTTGGCAACTGTTTTTTTTTTTTTTTTGACAAAATAAGAAGGAAATTTGTAATAATAAGTTTATAAAATAAAAACTGGTTTAAAAATGGACAACAAGAAAAGCATGAGAATATAGCACATAGAATTTTGGAAGATGTAAAATTATCACTAAAATGAAATGTATATTTTTTTCATCCTTCTTTGTTTTGATAAATTGTAAGGACAAATTCAGAATTTAAAATTTTTCAATTTCTATAGTTATCTTAAATTAATACAAAATAACAAATATTATTTAATACATTTTTATATATAAGTTAAATAAATCTACTAAATTCACATGAACCCGTAAATGATGCTTTATATTCGCCCTGCCAAATAAACCTCCCAAATAAAGAAAAATGAAAAAAAAGTTTGGTGAAATGAGGAGAAAAAGAAAAGGAAGATAGGGAAAAGGTAAACTTGGATTCTGCAAATTAAATTATTACTAGCCTAACTTGGAATACTTAAACATAGAAATAAATAATTATTTAATTAAAATCACATGTTTTTTGCTGACTCATTAGATGTTTGTACCTCTAATTAAAGTGATGCGAGGAGAATGTCTTTTGGCCTAATTTTAATAATGAGAAAAGAGTGGCATTTGACTAATCAAAGTTTTTCTTATTTGGCTAATAAGTACTTTAATATAGTCATTATACCTAATTAAGTTCTTCATAGACTAAATTTTCTTGTGCCTGTTCATTTTTGATAGTTAACTCTCTTAATCACATCCATGTGATGATAAATTAGTGACTCTAATTAAGCATAGAAAATTGTAATTGGTTTAATTCTCATGTTCACTAACAATAACATATTTTGTACAATCTCATAAGTGAAGTTTGAAAAGGGTATGATTTATGTTGATCTTATTCTTAACTTTATAAGATAGAGATGTTTTTGAAATACTCGCAATTTAAATTATAAGAATGATAACATCAAAGTAGCAGAATACAAAACAAATATAACAACAAATAGTTATATACATCTAGATGATGAGGCCAGACCCCTCCTCTCTCCCACTCATATTTGCTACAAATAGTTATTTAAAAAATTATGAAGAAAAAAAATATTCCATTTTATCCATAGTGTTAATAAAAAAGATTTGTATAAGTTATTCGTTTTGTTATAACTTCGTAAAAAAAATATTATGTATGAATATGATAGAACATGTGACTCGATTGGTGAATAGTATTTAACTTCTTCCAAAAAGCATGTTTTTAGAAAAAGCTTCTTGCTTGATTGATTTTTCTTGTGCCTAATTCATATTTGATAATTATCACACTTAATCACATTTTAGGGATGATAAAGTAGTGGCTCCAATTAAACATAGAAATAATTTGGTTTGGCAACTAAAGTTGGCACCTAAGCTAATATAGATGAGGACATCCTTGTAGAATAAATTATTTAGAAAAATCATGAAAGAAACAAAAAAAAAGATTTTTAAAACATAATTAGAAAAGGTAATTCCAATATCATGCTACTACTTGTTACTAAATTGAAACAGTAAAATTATAAGGACTATAGTCTATAACCACTTTTTGAACTTTTCTTATTGTAAAATTTTATTATTATTCCCAAAATCCCAACACATGATAATACCTTTGCAATTATGATTATTTTCTTTACACAAAACATGAATTATGGCATTAAGGGGCCACTTGATTCACACATAGAAAAGCTACAATTTTGCTAAGTTTATAAAATGACATTTATCGACTCTCTCTAGTAGTTGTACGTTAAATATGCTTGATCTAAATTACAACTATCGAAATAAGCATTTTGCTAGCTATTGGACCAAAAGTGCAATTATCCATATGAGTTTTTTCCTTGGATATTTGGTACGAATTTAAATTAGTTGAGACTTCAAAACAAGTACCGGATATTGAATGAGAAACTAAAAACATTAGGTTGATAAAATGATTCATCCACTTTTAATTAGAGGTTTCGAATTCAAACTCTAGTATAAAACAATCACAGTGTGTACGAAACATTTTCTATTTTAATAAAACTTACGTAACATGAATCTAAACTAATCAAGATCCCAAAATGAATTATACCAAGTGAATAAAAAAAAAGGTCACGAGATATCCTATTCCCTAGCATTAGAACATAAACCAAGAATTACTCTTTAACCACAATAGAAATGTTAAAAGTCAAAAAGTAATTATTCCTAATTACTAGTAATTAGCATCCATTATAACAAATATGGAATAAAGATCACAATATTTCAATTTGTCATTCAATAATTGAACCTTTTTTTTCTTCCCTTTTTGACCATTTTTTACTCTAATAACATTTAAATTTTGCCACTTTATCCCTCTAAGAAGCCTTTGACAGAAGTTCTAAAATTGCCACAAACGCAAAGGTATACCTTTTATACAAAAATAATAAAAATGCTCACTCAAAGATTAAGAAGTGGGGCCATCATATGATTAATTTTTTTAAAATATTTTTTTTTATAATAAGGTTGAATCATTAGCTTTAAAAATAATGATAGATAATGATTTTTGGACTAGAAAGTGGTTTCCCTTTCTTTTCCTCAACTTATAATTTATTTATCACCATATGTGGTTAATTATTGGCCTTTAATTTAGCAATTCTTTAATTTTTTTATTATTAAAAATTTCCCATTTGATATTTATATTATGTCCCAATTAAATCCAAATTTATAACTCTTGTAGTTTTATCTTTTTCAGTTTCTATTTTAATTATCATATTATTTTGTTTCACTTAAAACATTTTCAGGTTGCTCTATCTTGTCATGTTTAATATTTTTGCATTTTTTTCTTCATTTATTTTTTAAATTTGATTCTACCATTATTTATGTGTTTTAATTTTTAGTATAATCGTTTTCCTATATAAAATTGGATATTTGTCTGCAGTGTTCACCAGGTAACCGCCCCACGTGCCGACCTTTTTCAGTTGTTTACTTTCCAGAAGTACCCTGATAGGTTAATGTAATCTCGATTCGATATTCATATTAGAACTCAATTGGATTCACGTTCATGTAAAGCGTCATTCGAGGAAAAACATTTCCTACTAAGAAATTCACAACTCGAATATGAGGCCTTCGATTAAGAAATAACAACTTCATCCACGACATCACATCATTTGCTAGTGTATGAAACTTAGTTTGATTCCACTTTATATTGGTAACTCTTTCCTTTAGTATTCTCTCTGTTTCTATTTATGTGTCGCCCTTATTAACTATGGATGTTTCTTAATATTTGTAGACATTATTCTTTTACGTATGACTTCATAGTTAATTAGTACTCCCTCCGTCCTATTTTATGTGGCACCATTTCCTTTTTGGTCAATCCCAAAAAGAATGTCACATTTCCTTATATGATAAGTATTAAAAGGTACAATTCCTCTTTTACCCTTGTTGGTCCCACTTAATCTTAAAATAATACTCCAAAACATTTGTGAGGAGAGAGAAAGTGAGTCTACTTTTAAAGGGCAATTTGGTAAACATTTCAAAGTCTTCATTTATTTCTTAAACTCCGTGCCCGATCAAATGTTGCCACATAAAATGGGACGGAGGGAGTAATATATTATCCACCAATTAAAATATTAATTGCGTATGACTTCATTTTACTTTATGTATTTGTTTTTATTTATTCAATATTTTAACGACAAATAAAAGTGAACGAATACATAAATTTGTAGTGGTCTTACGCGTGGGGTGGCGCTAGTTTAGCAAGTAGAGCAATTAGCGCCGGCGGGGCTAATGACAAGTGCCATACCCCACTTTATCAATTTTAAGATTTGACATTACTTAATGCATCTCCATGTCACCACCACTAGCCGTTGCAAAGTGGGTCCCACACTAAAATAAAATATTCTAGACGCGTATCACCAATGGTTGTGATGAAGTAGTCCGTACTCATTTATCGTATAATCCAAGGTTTTAAGATTCGAGTTTCTGGTATGACAACGTTTTTGCTAGAGGAGTACTTTATCCTCTAAAGTGAGACTTTTTAATATAAATCTGAATTAATCAAACTCCGAATCGAATAACGAACACCGAGGAGGAGAAAAATGAGCCTCTAGACTAGAGAGGAGCGAAAATCATGGGGCTTTTTTTTAAGACCGAAGTTAACGGCGTCAATTTTGGGGTCAATTCTGTTAAAGGTGTGAAAGCTTTAATTAAGTTGGACTTTTAACTAATCATAGTAACGGCCGTTGAGGTTAATTTTATCTCACCTTTGCTAAGAGGGAAAGATTAGTCCTAACAAGATTTACGGCATTGAATGTGTACAAATAGATATTCAAATTTGTATAAAATTAAATAATTCTACATGACATAATAAACATAAAATGTCGAGTAAGAAGACATAAAATCATACATGTTCTACATGACATAATAAACATAAAATGTCAAGTAAGATGACGTAGAATGCATGTGTCTTCTTGAAGCTCCAAAAGTACTCACTAGCTCAAAAACATGTCCTACACCGTGAAAAAAAAAAACTCTAATACAGGCTTATTACTTATTAACAACTAAATATATTTATTTTACGCCAAACATCACCTTGCATAGATATACGACTTTTTGAAACTTGTACTAAGCATGTCATAACATTTGAAAATGTTATTTTTCATTAAGAAAATATTGAAATGTATCATTTTTTTATTATTATTTTATTGGTGAATTTACAAGGTTTGTGTGTGAAATATTGTTGGCTTCTAATTGTTTTCTTGTTTTTGTAATTATTCAAGAATTTGCAGCCTTAGGGAAGAAGAGGATCCATATATATTGAGATCCCAAATGCATTGTAAATGATGCTAATGTTAATTTCTCTTTTTTGATAGTGCACACGTGAGAGTTTGTATGTCCAATGTCAGAAAATGTTTTACTATATACTTTTATTCTTTTTATAAATTAAAACTCAACTAGCTAAAAGAATCCCTAAAAGTAGAAAAAGCTTTTTATGCATATTGGATATCCCAATGTTAAGGGTATAATCCCATGCATGTCCCAAAAATCTTGTTATATTATTCTTTTCATGACACAATTTTCTATCAGTTCATGTTATTACAAACCATTTAACTTTAATAAGATAATGTATAATCATACGACCGTTTAGTTGGTAGAGTAGCATCAATACAATATTGTATAAATTAATTTCATCTCATATTTAATTCTAAGATATATATCATTTTATCTTATCAAATGTGCAATTATTTTAGTTATCTTCTAAATAAAATAAATTAATTCAGAATAATTTAATTTGCATATCAAACGATACTCAAAACTCCAATTAAGAGCGTGAATGAACCCTCTTGTTGGCGAACTTTAATATATATATATATATATATATATATATATATAATTGATTGATACTTGTCATTAGTCAGTTTCTCTTAGTTAGAAGCATATATAGATATCTAATATCTTAGTTATTCATGAATAATATCACTAAATATTGTAGTAATTAGATCATTAAATACTTTTTTATTCGTTACTATTCCAAACTTTTTTCAGTTTAAAATTATTTTTGATAGATAGTATTTTACTCTCTTAATAATAAAACTTTCTGGCATGAATTTGAATCACTCTAATTCTAATATGAATACTAAACACTGACTAAATTTTGTTATATTTTAATTAGAGTAAATTAACATTTAATTTTAAAATTTATTTATTAAAATATGATGCCTTTCGGTGTACATTTTCTACCGTTATAAATAATAAAAAATATAAAGAACCGACAACAAAATCTCAAAGAAATGATTATTCACACTAAAAAACAACTTAGTAGTTACAAGTTTGTCTCTTCAAACATCAATTGACCATCCACATTTCCCCCCCTATTATATTACTTTCAAATGTTGAAATAAAAAACAATTTATTTGGAGTTGTTTTTGAATGTTATGTTATGTTTTATCTATAATTTGTTATTTTATTTTTTTGTATTTTTATTTGAAATTATTTAATTGTGTGTTACTTGAATTGAAAATTTGTTAAAAATAATCTTTTTATTTTTACGAGATAGAAATAAGGTTTGTTTACATTTTATACTTCTACCCTCAAACCTCACAAGTCATATATATATGAAATTACTTATACTTATGAGCTACCTAATGATTAATAGGTTAATTAAGAATTTCAGTAAACCTAAAACTACTAGTCAATTCTACCATTTGTTCCATTCTTGATTTAGGCATTTGTATTGATAGAAAATGATACACATATTTCGTAAAATTAATTAAAATGCGATAAACAGATGAAAATTATTATAAAAATAAATTCCACCGAAAAGTGTAAATTAAGAAAAAAAAACGTTTTTTTTTTGTTATGGCGGGGGTTCATTGCCTTTGAAATTTCACCCACTATAATATTTCTTCATGGTTTTCACAAAAATAAAATCTTTGAGTCATTTCTGGGACCCATCAACGTATATATATTCCAGACAAACATCAATTGACAAGACAATCTTTAAACTCATAAAATAAAATATATTTTTTTTCTCCCAAAAGAATTGATGAGTTGGCATAAGACAGCTAGGATTTTATAAAAATGAAATTGAAAGATGCTTTAGTATATTAGTTGGTGACAGTTAAGTTATTATTGGACTTATAAGGTTCTAGATAAGAAGAAACTTCCACAAATATGCTAGAGAAAGTACTAGACAAATTCGTTAAGCTGATCGAATTGATTGAACAAGTTATATTATGAGGATATCCGAGAATAACTCCTAGATTTGTACACCCTTTAAGAAAAATTATATGGTGTATAGAAGATAAATATTAACATGAGTGTGAAAATTTGCACACTCATTGTTACTTTTTTAATTACAAGAATTTGGAAAATGACTATTTTTGAACTTTGGTTATATTATTTCTTTTAATAATTCTTATATAGCATGAATTTAATTTCATCTGAATTTTGATACGAATATTGAATAACGGATATAAGTTTCTCTTTCTTTGAATTCATCATTGCTTTCCTAATATCTCCCAACACAAATAAAATGCATCAAACTACAAATAGGTTTCCTATTCTCTCCACACCTTCGTAAGATCTAGAAATCATAGCTTTGATTTATTTATTTATTTATTATTTTTGTCATCATTACAGATATTTATTTAAATCTGTGAATATAAATTATGAAAGGAAAAGGAAATGAAATGATCACTACATATATATAGTGGATGGCAGCTAAGGTATATTATTTTTGGTTTACCATATAGTTCTCACCTTTCATAGCAATCATTCATATCCTCAAATTCTTATTCTTCTAAAATCTCAAACTTAAGTAGTTGACAGAATAATTGTTAATAATATTGTAGGGGAAATAAAAAATTCAATTCACAAGTGGATTCAGAATTTTGAATTTTATGATTTTTAGATTTTAGGACAATAGTTTTAAGTGTTTGTAAGTAATTGAGTTTTCATACGTAGGATTTGAGCTAGCATTATTGAATTATGTCATATTCAAATATATTGATCACATTCACATAGTAGTTAGTATCAGGAAATTTCTATTAACCAACATCGAGCAAAGTTCTGGAGAGGGAGAAGAAGTGAGTCGTACTCTTTCAATTATGTCTTTTCAGATTTTCTTGATTCAGTCAGTAAAATTTCTTAATTCTAACTCAATATACTTATTAAATTGAATGTAAAGAAGCAACATATTTTTGTTTGAAGTATGGCAAGTTCACTACAAGTTAAAAAAATATATATATATTATAGTCTAAATAAAAAGTTTTTACACATTTGCAACAAAAATGAGGCCTTTAAGAAAAGATGGATCTTTTGTTGGATTAATTGGGCTATTATTCAATTAGCCCTTAAAGATTACAAAACAATTTAGTCATCTCAATTTTTTCCCCTTCTTTTAAAGTAATTGAGATTTAAATTCATGAAGTTACAAATTTTGACTTCTTTGGGTGTGTTCGGTGCAGAGGAAAACTTTTTATTTTTCATATTTGGTTGGTTAGAAATTTCGAAACATATTTTCTCTAGAAAAATATGTTCGTTAAAAATAATGAATATTACATGGAATAGAGAAAACAAGTTTAACAAGTGATAAATTATAAATTTATCAATTTCGGAACAACTTCAGGCATGTCAAGCCTAAACTTCAAACTATGCCTAAAGTTCAACCATTTTTATTTAAACTTTAGTTATATGTGCCTGAAGTTCAATCATTTTTGTCTGAACTAACTTTGTTCTATTGGAAATTGTTCCGAATGGAATAGAAGTGCAAAAAGTTTTAAAAATTGAACTAACAGTTAAATAGCGGTACCTAAATAAAACCCGTCAAATTTTTACTCTCAATTACTAGAGACCTTTAGTCCAGTCCACTTGAAACTTCTAATTCTAGCCCAATAGGATAGTTGGGCCTCAATCTCACCCGTTTTCATTTGTTTATTTTTTGGAAAATTACACAATTCTTGAGCATAATTTTTTAGAAAAATGTATATTTTTTTACGTTTGCTTATTCTTAGATCTATTTAGTATTACCCGATTATTTCTTTCACTTTGTTTATCTTAGTATCTTGTTGATATTAGTGTATGTTATACTGCTTCTTTTTTCATCTATCGACCCTTGAATTGAGAGTCTATTGAAAACAACCTCTCTATCATCATGAAGTAGAGTAAGGTCTGCATTTTTGCTACCAGATACACTTAAATAAGGAGAGAGGTGAGCAAGATGGAGAGGGAGGCGAGTGATATGGGGAGAGAGATATCCATGTATCCTAGATGCCAAATACATGTGAATTGCACTAGATACATGTATTTGTATGTATCTAGTGTAATTCACATGTATCTAGAATATCAAATATATAGGAGAGTGGCGAGCGAGATGGGAGGGAGGCGAGTCAAATTTATCTATGTATCTCATATACATGCGAATTCATTTGGATATAATGTATCTAGAATAAATTACACCTAATTTCGACTCCATGTATCCCAAGATATATACACGTATTTGGACGCGCCAAAATCTGCTAATTCGTAATATTATAAACTATAGTGCATCTAAGTAATTAATTCCTAATTAACTAGTACAATTTCTGTAAGTTTCCTTTCATTTTTTGGGAAATTACACGATTCTTGAGCATAAATGTAAAAAAAAAGTATTAGTTTTATGTTTGCTTATTCTTGGATCTATTTATTATTATCCAATTGTTTCTTTCATTTTGTTTATTTTATTATCTTGTTGATGTTTTTGTTTATTATTACTATTTATTATTCATTTATCATTGAATATCTAAAGAATTATAGAAGGTTAAAATAGAAAAGAAATTCCTCTACGTAGTGAATTAATGCACACTTATTATTTTAATAATAATGTCAAAATCTCATTTACCAAAAATTACAAACATACTTAGTACGAAAACATTATTTAAAACCATATTAAATTGAAGGTTGGAGACTCGAGATTAAAGAATATTCTTTGTAATGAGCGATTAGTTTAATTAAATTAAGGGATTAAAAAACGTTGGATAATGATATGTATAAATAAAATAAAGTGCAAATGGGATTTGAAAATTAAAGAGAAAATTAAATAATAGTCATGTGACCTAATTTCCGAATATAATGATATTTCATCTTTCATCTGTTTAGAGAAAACTAAATATAATAATTAAAAGTTGCACTAAACTCTAGAAAATAGACTAAAAATAGCAAAAATATATATATGCAAATCTATAATACTAATATTATAGTTGTTTCTTTTTCTACTAGTATAATATAATATAATTATTATCGTTATCTTTTTTTCTTTGTTTGTTTTTCTATTTATATTGTCATTACTTCTCTAACCTATTTAAAAATTCCTTTTTTTTGATCGAGGGTTAACCTTTTAGAAAAATAACTTTTCTTCTGGATAAAAGTGGGACAAAGTTCGTGTACATTCACTTTTTTTAAAACTCACTTATAAATCCTCACTGAATATGTTTTAATTATTATCTGATCCCGTCAAAATATTAAACAGTGGAGACCAATAATAATCAATTTTGTCAAACTCAAAAACCAAAATTGTTTTGTTATTTTTCTCAAATGGTTACATGAGCACGTGAAAATAGAGAAAGTTCAAAGAGGAAGTGTTTTTATGTCTTTTGAGTCTTTAATTATATCCATACGAATTGTGATGCAGTGGTGAGACTGCTTCACCTTAATCAGATGTATCGAATTCAAGCTTTGGATATGAAGAAAATTTTGTTGAAAGCATCTCCCTCGAATGATAGATTTTGCCCTGCGCGATATGAATTTAGTCGAAACTCCAATGTGGACTCCAATTCCCACACCGAGTGTGAAATCAAAATAAAAATCTTTAATTATTAAGTACTATGCAACATATGGAGTTGTCGGCAATTATTATTTCTAAGTTCCAACTGTAAAATAATAACATATAGTCAGGATTTTTGTATTGTATTATTGTCATAGGGTGTTCATGGGTTGGTTTGGATCGGTTATTGGTCAAAATCAAAACCAAATCAATTTAATCTGTTTTAAAATTATCAAAATCAAACCAAATCAAATATAATATACATTTATTGGTTTAGTGGTTATCGGTTTCGGTTTAGTTTAGTTCGGTTATTCGGTTATTAACCATACACAAAAATAAAAGAAACAATTCATTCAAAATGTGAAAAAAGTGACAACAATCCTTTCAAAACAAAAAATAGTTAGAATGACTTAAATTACTGGACTTTCGATCACTAAATTTACTATCAATAAAGCTTTAAATTCACTATACTGACCTAAAAGAATTGTCATAGACACTCATATACATGAAATCAATAAGATAAATATTTTCATCTTGGGCATTTTTGCTTTCAATAAGTAAAGTATAAAGAAATTTTAATGAAAATATATATAAGATCTTTAAAATTGTTTAAAAAATAATATATTAAGTATGTATATTAATAAAAATATATGTATATAATTCATCGGTTCGGTTCGATTATTTCTTCAGTTTTTCGAATAAAACCATAACCAAACCAAATACTATCGGTTTTCAAAATCTAAAACAAAACCAAACCAAACCCAAATAAAATTGGTTTTATTTTATCGATTTAGTTCGATTTTTCGATTTGGATTAGTTTTTATCCAAACCGTGAACACCCCTAATTGTCACCTTTTATTCAACAACTTTTGAGGGTAAAATAGTCATTTTATTTGTCTTTAGATAGCAAAGTGGTCATTTGGATATTTTCTACAACAAAATTTTCATTTTGTTTATGTTTTTATTTGAAGGTTGAGAAGTGAAAATTATTACTCCCCGTCCCAATTTGAATATGATCAATCTAAATATTATATTCATTAAAGTAATATTTATAATATAATGTAACACAATACAATATATAACACATATAGTGTGTAGAGTTTGTTAACTGTATATAAATAGCTATAGGAATAAAATGATAGTAGCTCTACTAGTTAACTGTATATAAATTGTACAAAATTTCAATCCTTTGGTTATTCACTTGCTACCTCTACCTTAATTATAAATTTATAGACACGTTGCTTATTATACCCTTTATTTTTCTAATTATTATTTCAATTTATTATAAATATGTAATTATTATTATTAATTATTATTATTATTATTATTATTTATCCCTTCATCGAATTAAGATAAACTAATTGTTTTTATTCGTTCATTCATATATATGAATTTGTAGCATTAGATAATATACCGTCGGACATTTTTATAATATCTTCTATATAATATAATATTTCATTATAATATTTTTTCTTTGGAATCTATGTTATATATATATTGATCCATCTCCAATTTCAAATTTTCCTTGGGGTCCTCCTGTATCCCCTTTGTTCATCAGAACTTTTAGTTTTTTATCTGAAAGATCAAGGTCTTCTAATGCATAAACTAGTTCGTCTAGTATATATATATATATATAATTATATCTTCTATGACAATATTTTATTATAACAGTCAAATTTTTTTAATCAATTTTTTGATATTTTATTACAATAGCAAAATAAAAAGAAAAAGAAAGAAGCAAATAGAAGATGCTATTGTGGAAAGGTTTAACTATATATGATGAGCATTATGGACAAAAGGAACAATAAAGTTTAATGATTGGAGTAGCATATTAGGATAATTAATTATTAAGTACCTTTTTTTTTTTAGAAATTTGAAATGTCTAGAAGGACTTGACCAATAATATATATTTTATATATTATTATTTTGTTCTTTCCAAAATATAGTTTTATTCACTTTAGTTTGATTCCACATCTTTTAGATTTTTTTATTCAAGTAGTTTTTTAAATTAATATAGTCCAAATATGACATACTTCTACAACTTGCATTATGGAAGTGGTGGAGCCAATATTAAAGTCAATCATTATTTGAATTTTTTTTAAAAATAAAAAAGAATTATGGCTATTAAATGACATAATTTTTTTTATTTTTAAAATATAATTAAAGCTTTAGCTATCTTTTCCAAGCACAGAAGCATAAATTATGAGGGAGGAAATAATTTAGGCTAAATACTTATCCGTACACAATGTTTATATCATAATTCATTATAGTTAAATAATTTAATAATGTCAGAATATATATTCACCAATTATGATTAGACAAAATAGTTTAATATGTAACAAAATGTTAAAATAGTTTAATATGTAGTGAAATATCAAAATACTTTAATATTTAGCGAAATGTCAATATAATTTAAAATGTAGCGAAATATCAAATAGTAAACGAGATTGAGACAAGGGAGAAATAGACATTGCACAAAATAGGAGAGTGAAATGTCTATTAATTATTCAAAATCAGGGAGAGATATTTGATTTTTAAAACAAAGTCGAAGAAGTAAAATAACTTTCACCTTAAATTGTGATGAAGAAGAATTTCACTATCTCATTTTCTTTTCAAATGATAGGGATGGGTACCTAGCTATATATTAGCTCAATAATTTCTAAAATTGAGCTAATATAAACTTAAAACTTTATATTATAAAAAGTATATATAAACTTTTAAACCAAGGAATGTAGTTGAGCACATTTTGTTGAATGGAATCTGCCAAAAAATTGTTCACACAACTTTATAGAGACTGTCTGTGGACCATGCCCTTTTGTCTAATTGCAATTTGGCTTGTTGCCATCAAATGTGGTATGTTGCTATATGGGCTATATATAAATAATGAATGTAACTTCACATATATGATTAATTGGATGTAGGGTAGGGTTGGGGTTGCAAATAACATACGGAGTAAAATTTCACAAGTAGAATTTAGGAAAATTGAGTATACACAGGTTTTATCACTGATTGAAAAACTATTTTCGAAAGACTCTCGACTCAAATGCAACAAATTCAAGTAAAAGGAGAAGAAAACAATAAAACAAGTATATAACAACTAAAATAATTAATAAAGTTTGTGATTGGATTTCTAAGTTTAGGTGTTATCATGGTTTGATGAATTTTGAATCGTGACAATTTCAAACATGGCGAACTAAGTACTTGGTGCGACAAGCAAGTACTTAGGCACAAAATTATTTTTTTAGACATTTAGTCAAATACTTAATTTGTATGGATGATATAGTCGAAAATCATATTTAGTAAGTCTTGGCCTACCTCAAAGCTACTATTTTCGATTCACAATCTACATTGTTATTAGATCTAACTAAATCAATTCTAGTTTATTATACTCTATTCAATTAGGTGTTCTTGATAAACCTTAAAGTAGGGAGGAGTCTAAATAATGTATGTAACCTCACATCTATGATTAATTGGATGTAGGGTGGGCCTGGGGGTGGGTTGGGGTTGCAACAACAGTTGCAAATCCCAAGAGTAAAATTTCACAAGTGAAATCTAAGGGAAATTGAGTGTACGCATGTCTTATCATTGATAGAGAGATTGTTTTTGAAAAATTCTCGACTCAAATGCAACAAATCCAAATAAAAGAAGTAAACAATAAAGAAAGTATGATATAATAAAAATCATTTTGTATACATTTAGTCAATTACTTACTTTGTAAGTATGATATAATCAAAAATCATTCTTAATAAGTAAGTTTTAATGTACCTCAAAGCTACTAAGCCCTAAACTCGACTTCTTATGTTCTTTCGATCATTTTTGATTCACAACCTACTTTATTATTGGATCTAACTAAATCAATACGGGTCCAATAAACTCTATTTAATTAGGTGTTCTTGATAAACCTTAAAGTAGGGAGGAGGCTAAAAACTTCAATGTAAATTCATGTTAATATATACTAGGATTAATAAAGTGAAATCATCTCATTTAAAAAATATATATAGGTAGTCCCAACTCTCTAGTCTCTAGCCAACTCATACCTGACACACATGTATAAAAAATTTTGAAAACGATATTTAAAAGTTGAATCTATACGTATTTCACTTGAAAAAAAGTTAGGTATTTTGTTTATTGAAGTATATATTATAGAAATTGAAAATTTTATAAGTAAGTAAATATATATATAATTTAATAATTTTTATTTTTAATTTTTGGAAAAAGAAAATGAAAGATAGAAGAGGATAAGAGGGGATGTTATGGGTTTCCATTCAACGAGTTAAATGAAAAAGTTGAACAGAATCTTATGCTCTTTTAACTTGATTGATGTAAATGGATTCTGTTTTCTTCTCTCTTTTTCTGTAGGGACCTTTTAAGTAACACTTAAACCAAGTTTGTTTTAATTGGTGGAATAAAGATAATAATTGTAAAATATTTTATTTAATAAGTACTTATTATTTAGTCTTAATTAGAACTATTTTAAGTATAGATGAAGAAATAAGTTATTTCATATAGAAGTTAATTACTAAGAGCATAAGATTTTTTTAAATTGCAAATCAATGAGAAATATGTGTTATAAAGTATAATTTTGTCACTGAATCAACTCATTGTAAAAATGCATGATAAGAACTAGATTCTCATTAAAATAATAAAAAGCTTTTTAATTCACTTCTTTTTTCACCGTTCAATCAAAATATTTATAGGAATAGTCATTGAACATTTCCATTGAAAAAAATAGTGATTGAATAAAATAATTTCATCAAATATTCTAACACAAGAGATATCCTTGTCCATGAATAATGTTCACCTTTTTCTCAATATTATTTCGAAGAACTATTTGAACATAAAATTATTATAATTTTTTTATATTTAAAATATTGTCACTACATAAAAAATTATCTTTAGCAATAATTAATTAATGATAATAGCTTAATTATCGTTAAATAAGCATTT
This sequence comes from Solanum commersonii, assembly GCA_029007595.1. Classification (NCBI taxonomy): domain Eukaryota; kingdom Viridiplantae; phylum Streptophyta; class Magnoliopsida; order Solanales; family Solanaceae; genus Solanum; species Solanum commersonii. The sequence continues at coordinate 275,744 of JAJTWQ010000116.1, forward strand.
TTAGCGGCAATTAGTTCTCTTTGGATATGTCTCTAAAGTCTTTAGCGACATTAGATTTAATGATACTTAACTAAGGTCAGTAAAAACTTTAGCCCTCTTTATAATATGTATATTTATTATCGTTAAAAATTATTTTTGTTATAATATATTTTCACGATTTCCACTCTAATAAAGCGCTCATAAAAGTTCAAAAGTATTCATTTTCAAACAATTTTTCCTTTTTAAATTTCACAAGTTTTATGTCCAAACAAATACGAACTTATTTTCCTAACAAACACCATTTTCCCCACCCCACCCCACTCACCCAACCCCACACCTCTTTCCTCTGTCTTTATTGTTAAATGCCCTTTTCAGCTATGATTATGAACAACAAAAATAGTGTATAGTACTAACTAATGTACTAGTTATGTATTATATCTCATTTCTTTTCTGACTTTCTCTGACATCCCACCATTTTTTTCTCTCTATTTCTCTCTCTATATCTAATGATCTTATCTCCTATTTTTTTTTCTCTTTTCTGTTATCTCTTGTAATTCTGCCTCACCATATTTAGTAAAAGCTAAAAATACACACAAAGAAGAAGAACAACAAGACTTGTCATATCATTGAAAAATTCATCAATAAAATTAAAAAAGAAAAAAAAAGGTATGTTTTTTTTCAAGATTTGATATTTCCCTTTTATTTTCTTGATTTTTTCCCCCTAGAAGTGTATATACTTGTTTTGACTTTAATATTAATTTGTTTGTAAAATTTGGATTTTTTTTTTTTGCTTAATTTTTGTGGATATGACATATGTAGTTGTTTCTAGTTTGTATATGGTTCTTGTTTATATGATTTTAATCAATTTGGGATCTTATATATGTTATTACTAGTTCTTTAGACTTCGTCTATCGAAAACAATATCTCTAGTTCCCCAAGTAAGTAGAGGTAAGGTCTGTGTACACTTTACTCTCATACACTATTTGTGTTTGTGGGCAAATTCTGTTTTTACAAATATTCAGCAAAGGGGGGAAAATGAACTATTGTTTTTATTTTCATTAAATTCTTCATTTTTGTACTGAATTTTGAACTCTGATATAGTTAACTTGAGCTTATTATATGTACTTTGATAAGATCCCACTAGAATGAAAACAAAATTGATTGGATTGAAGAAGACAATTGAGCCAGTAAAATTTCTAACCTTTTTTGAAAATTTTTAGTCAATAATAGAAGTTTTTAGATTCTTTGTAATATTGAGATTAGATTAGTTGATTTGTTGTACTTGAGCTGAGAGTCTTTCGGAAATAATCTCTCTACCGCTACGAGGTAAGAGTAAGTCTGTGTTCATTTTGGGATGAGGTACATTCCTCCCGGACGGGGGTTTGATTGAATCGGTGTTAGCCACCAACCTACCGCTATCCTTAAACTTTCATGCTTAAAGCAAATAGTTTACAGATCGTTATGCATCTCGTTTAATTTCTTGAGTAAAACAAAACAAATGGATGCAGTTCCGCTGGAATTTTGACCGAAATATTTTTTAGTGTCGTTGGATTGTTTTAGAAGGTTCAAGATGCATCATTGTAAGGTTCGTTCGTTGTCTTGGCAATTTTTTGAAATCTTTCTTCGAAAAGTAGAACTAATGAGATTTGCTTACTAATGAGCTCACAGTTGGTTGGAGTTCAAGAATATTTGCGGTATTTATCGGAGCGAATTTCATGCTATTAATATATTAAGCTTATGACAAAGCATAGGTAACTTGCAGGCCTTCTGTAATGTTATGTTAACATCATAACCTTAATATTGAACGCTGAAAAGCAGACTGTTTTTTTTCTTCTTTTTCTGATATGTAGGGAACTTGTCCGTTTCTATTTCGTGCATTCTTGAAGATTTGAGTAGAGTGTGATAATCTAAAAACACGTCTTTAAGCTTTGTTTGAGTTCTCGTAAACTGTGGTCTAGGACATCGATAAACATTTTGTTGCTAGTTCCAACTTCAGAGAGGTGATGATTAAAGAAAAAGATGAGAATGAACAAGTTTTCTGGCTTTTTGAGATGGTCGTCAGAGCACCTTTCTAACCTTCTAGGTACTAGTCTGAAGAGAAATACATGTTTTACTTATCCGAGCTTGGAACTTGATTACATTATAATTTACTTATACTCTTGTCTTTGGTTTGCTTAAGTACCTCGTGAATACTCTCGTGTACTTCTTATTTGAATTTCACTCAGACTAGTGCATGATTTGAACATGTACAAATCATGGTAAAAAATCTTTTTACTAGAAAGCTAGGGCGGAGCCAGGTAGGGCCAAGGGGTCCGAAGGCAACAAAATTGCATTATTTATACATGGTTAAAATTATCTTTTATGTATATATAGTAGATGTTGAATCTCCTTTGACTTCTACGCGTGCTTACTTTTTCGTATGTTGAACTCTATTGGTAAATTCCAGCTCCGCCATGAGTTCTGCTAACCAACACATGGCAGAGGAGGTTATTTTGTCAATTCAGAAAATGATTTACTTCACTGTATACCTGCAGGTTAGTCAAGGACCGGAAGTCATCATCGCGTAATTATTTTTCGACCTGTTGTTACCTAAGTATCAAATTTGCCCTGCGTTTTTTCCGGAGCAGCATGAAGCCACCAAATTTCAATCTTGAATCGGAAGACGAGTCCGAAGTCAGCAGTAGCCAAGTTGCCTCCAATACTTCTGCCCAAGAAATTTCTCCAGATCCTTACAAGGACAGCACGACCAATTCGTCCTGTCTGACAAACTCTCTCAATCTTCAGCAGGAGTCGAAACCGGTTACACTTGACTTGACTCTTGGCTTCAACAGCGGTGCTGATACCGAGTCGAAGGGCAATCCTGAGGCTGGCAGTGAAGTAGTGCCTCATCCTCCAGCTGCACAAGTATCGAGGATATTCTCGTGCAACTTTTGTAGGCGCAAGTTTTATAGTTCACAAGCTTTGGGAGGACATCAGAATGCACATAAGAGGGAGAGGACTCTAGCAAAGAGGGCGATGCGGATGGGAATGCTATCAGAGAGGTACGCTAGCTTGGCATCGCTCCCCCTTCACGGATCTCCATATCGATCTCTTGGCATCGAAGCTCATGGCTCCGTGCATCAACGTGCCTTACAACAACAAGAAAGGCATATGCATGCTATTAGAGGCGGGGCAAGATTTGAACAGGGCTATTTCGGGGTGCCAGTATACATGGAGGATGATGACATGGAGATGTTTTGGCCCGGGAGCTTCCGTCAAGTTGACGGGGTCGGTAGCAACGTCATGCTTAATTCAGGTCAGAGGTCCAACATAAATTTTGTACCAATGGCTCCACCACCTAAAACACAACCATCATTGCCTGACCTTAATTTGAAACTGTGACACTCTTGCCATTCACATTTCTATATCTATTTCGACATCCTCTTTTTCTGAAAAAAGAAAAACGCGATGTTACGTTGTGTTACATCCGCGTTGTATTGTACAGGGAGATTGATTGAATGTCTTAGATTGAATTGAGATTTTGAGTTTTATCGCGTTAGACTCTTTTTATTCCTGAAATGTGCTTAATTCATAGTAACTTTGTTTATATATAAACTTGTACAAGATCATAAGGAAATTTTTCACATTTTTGGGATACTATTGATGTATATACTTACTTTCTTGTTAGTCCTATCAGGGGCGGAGCTATAGCGACAAAAGGTGGTTCATGCAACCCCGTTAATAGGAAAATTGTACTGTACATATAAGGTTAGAATTATTTTTATGTATATAACATGAATGTTGATTAATGTACCCTCAAACAAATTTGACCATTCATATGCATAAAACAATTTCTTTTTTCCTCTTAGTGAAACAACAATAATGACGATGTATTTTTGCGAACAAACAACTTATTCTTAAAAATTATATAATACATTTAATTTTAAATATGACAAATTACACAACCAATAAGCAATAATCTCAATAATCTTAAAGGTGAATGCCTTGTAAAGATTGAGTAATCTGATTAGCAATAGAGTCTTGATGATCATCAAGTTGAACTCCTCGTGGAGATTGAACAATCTGCATCTCATCATCTTGATCATTATTATTATCATTATCATTCGTATTACGTTTTCGTTTCTGATTCTTAAACATCATGTCAAATATAACGCCTTTTTCCTCAAAGTTGCATCGAGAATTAATTTTAGGTACGACATAATATTCTCTCATATGCCACTCACTTTTTCTCATTCTCTTCTTCTTTTCACCACAATAATAGTACCACCATGAAATTTTAACGTACCCCATAAGTCTCTTGTTAGGATCGTAAATTGGATCGATTTTTCGGTTCTTCCATAGATTGAAAAATTTGAGATGGAGTAAACATTGTAATTCCATAAATATCATCGACTTTCATTATAGTAAGCTTATGAGGAAAAGGCTTGTTACCAATTACGTAACGCACCAAATAGTCCATCATATTCTTGTCTGTTGCCTTCCAATACTCATTAATTTTGTCCATTATCACAAAATTGAATTTAATTACAACAAAAGAAGAACATTAGGGATTTTTCATTGATATATATAATGGAAAATAAAAACTTTGCCTTTCTTAATTGGTTACGATTAATTAGTGCAAGTCCGATTTAGTATTGGATTTAACTTGTAACAATGCAACTCTAATTCAATGGTAGATACAATGTGGGATTTTGAAAGACGTGTTAGATTTAAGTTAGGACTCTATGAGATATATTCGATTCTTGGAGATTATATTATGCAAATTCATGAAATATTCATAAAGATCAAATTCAAATCATCTTAGTTCGAGAAATACGCCACTATCGATGTTCGAATCATGAATGAATTTTATGAGAGAAGAATCAATGAAGGAACAAAATTGTATCCGCACTATTTATTAATAAAATATTCTTTTTTTATTTTATTTTTTATTACAATTTATTTGCGGTCACGATAAAATTTTTTGCAAACATCAATATTGGACCAACTTATAATATAAGTTTCCTTATTTAATAATTTATATTATATACCATATATATATATTAGAAACCAAAATATATCACATATATAGTTCAATTAAGAAATATAATTGAATTTTTTCTATCTTAAATATAATGCAAACTTTAGTTTTAACTGATGACATAATTTTTTTTCTCTTCAAAATTTGATGGTATATTTGAGGCTTTTTCCCTATGTTTTATATCAATGCCACAAAATCAAGTATACATAAAAGAATAAAGAAGTAGTGGAAATTAATCAGAAGAAAAAAACAACTATAGAACCAATTATAAAATGGATTAATAAAAACATGCAATTTATCTATTTGGATTTTAAAAATAAAAATAAAATCTTATATTTGAGTATTAGAAAACAGTTATTTTGCTAGGATCGAAAATTGGATCGATTTTTCGGTTCTTCCATAGATTGAAAAATTTGCGATGGAGTAAACATTGTGATTCCATAAATATCTTCGACTTTCATAATAGTATGCTTATGAGCAGTGGCGAATTTAGGTGCAAAAAATAGGGCACCCGAACTCGTGGTCTCCTCGTAAAATTAGATATTTTATGTATATATTTTCTAACATTTGTATAATATTATATTCTTACACCCGTATTATAGAAAGTCTAGTTGGTCCACATGGTTAAATATTGAGCTTTTGACTTTGAGGACTGAGGATCAATTCCCACTTAATACATTTTTTTTGGTGCACCCATATTTGAAATATCCTAGATTCGCCTCTGCTTATGAGGACAAGGCTTATTGCCAATTACATGATGAAGTTGAAGACGATAAAATATATTTGGAACTAGTTACGCATAAGGAAGCACTTATCGCGTCTAGAACTCTTAATAAAATCTTCTAGAGGTTATTGAATCGAATTTCTTTGATAAACTTTTTTCCAATTTCTCATTGAGCTGTAGCATATATTGTTGTTCTGATTGCTGATCTATGCGATTTTATTTTAAACCCATTGATAGCTTAATGATAAGCCGAGCTGGTGCTCCTTTTGAAATTATTTGATTTACTATTAATGATTTCTTAGAGTATTTTGCAGGAGATTTTGAGGAAAATAGAGAAAATATGAATAATAATCACAATCAGATTACATCTAACAGACTACTTTGAAATTATCCTTAGACATAACAAACCATTTTTGTCATTTTGCTAGTGTCTATCTGTAAAGACAGATAGGATTTTGCTTTTATGCTTTAGTATAAAAAAGGTGTGAAAATATTTTTACCCAGAGAGAAAATTCAGAGGACAAATTTCTGAAGTTCTTCCTTCCAATCTGTCAGTTTTTTAACCTCTCTGCAAATTTTATTCTTCTAGATATAATGGTTAGTGGTCAATCAGATGCTTTGAGGGGAAGAGGTTCGGGATATTTGAAACGTTATGGAGGAAATGCACATAAGCTTGCTAGGCAAGAGAATTGCGGAAAAGGAACTATTCGATCAGTTCATAGCAGGTTTAGGCCAATTGGTGACGGTGGTGTTGCATTGTCAAACCATGTTGGTGAAACATGGTTTGACAGTCGAGTGGTCAATAAGGAAACATGTAGTGATCGTATTCATAGGACTACAAGCTCGGATAACAATTCAATTTTCCTGTCCGACTTGTCTGCGAGACCTAGAGTTGTGGACGGTCAGTCAAGGGATTCGAGGAGAAGAGGCTCGGGATATTTGAAACGTTTGGAGAAAAGAGATGAAGGAAGAGCATATGAGTTTTCTAGGCAACAGAAAATACTTAGAAGAATAGTGTCAGAGCCTATTCCTCTTATGGCTCAGATTATGCAACAGCTTGATGACGAAACAGTTGAATCAACAAAAGAATACTTGAGTAACCTAATATCAATGCCGGAAAGGATATATGAGTTTGTTAGTCTTCAAAACAGACTTGATGAGAGATTTGATCTTACCAATCGGACTCTCTTGAACTGCCATAAGATCCAACTAGAATTTTTGGTTTCAATAAGAACAGGTCTTGGAAGCTTCTTATCGGAAAACACCCGCCTTCTAACATCAGAATTGGTTGAAATTTTCTTACTTGAAAGGTGTCGAAACATTCATTGCAGGAGGCTTTTGCCTATTGAGGATCGCGGTTGCAAGATTTGTTCAACGAAGAAGGGATTCTGCAGCGAATGCATGTGTCTTGTGTGTCTGAAATTCGACTGTGCCAATAATACTTGCAGTTGGGTAGGGTGTGATGCATGCTTGCATTGGTGTCATGCTGTTTGTGGTATTCGTCGAAATCTTATAAAGTCAGGTCCAAGTCTCAAAGGACCCTCCGGGACAACCGAGATGCAATTTTACTGTCTGGGATGTGGTCATGCCTCGAAAATGTTTGGCTTCATTAAGGACGTGTTCATGTCTTGTGCGAATGAATGGGGTGAGGAGACCCTGATGAAAGAGCTTGATTATGTTCGGAAAATCTTCCAAGGGAGTGAAGATTTTAAAGGCAAGGAGTTACACTGTTAAGGCAGATGCCTTGCATACAAAGCTAGCTACGAAGATGATTTCCCCTTCAGACGCCTGCGATTTTATATTTCAGTTATTCAGCAGTAAGTATACAAACCAATTCATGTTATCTTTATTAGCATAAGAACAAGTCTCTATTTTTCAATTTCTGGTTTTCCTTATGTTATACTCATTCCTATTTTTTATTTTTGGTGCACAAACCCCGAAAGGGAATATTAAGTTAGAAATAGTAGCTACCTAAATCGTTATATTAATTCCGTTTGAAATGGTTGTGTTGGTATATATACAATTAACCATGCGTTTAGATAACCACAATTGACAGTAGGGGCAGTGAGATGTCATTCTCTGACTTCTGTCTTGCATTTGTCAAATTGAATATTACTGAATCCCCTTGTAGCTTGCTTTCAGTTACTAGAAATCTATAGTCTATGGGTGATAATAGATGGACTTTTACTAGCCTAACCCTAGAAGCTAGCTCATGAGGTTAGAATTATTTGATATCGTATAAGAAGACCAATTCCACATTACACAATCGATCTGGGACACGTATCTTCCCCCAACTTGCCAACTAGAGTGTGGACAACATAATTGGGGACCCAACACCTGGTAAACCTAGAGTTTGGGATGTGCTTGACTCTAATGCCATAATAAGGAAATATGGATCTTGAGCAAAACTCAACCCTGAAAGCTAGCGGATAAGTTGAGCATTGTGTAAGACCATACAAGGAAACCAATTCCACATCCCACAATCGGTATGGGACACTTAGCAATGGGCAAGTTTATTAAATTGTTCATGGTTTTTTACTTCAAGAATGATTTATTTCCTAGTAGCAATTTGTGATAAATGTTCTATTTTCCTACTTATAGGCCTGAATTTTTTCTATTTTCAAGTATTGCGCTTCTTTAATCTCTATGAATTTAAAAGAATTAGAGATTCTCAACGGAAACACTTTTCCCAGTCTGCCTTAGTTCCTTAGCGTCCACTACATGTTTCATTGACGCAAAACGTGTCATTTCTTTACTAATTATATTTTTCTTTAATTACCAGGCAACAACGAATTGCCAAACTTAAGTAATCGCTATTCTTGGAAAGCTTGTAGTTACTGATTTTCCTGCCTCTACCTTCCTTATTCCCAATTCCTCATTCTATGACATGAACTTTTCAAGCAGACAAAAAGATATGAGGCCTTTTGATGCTTTTATAAATGATTTTAACGCTTCTTTCACAGCTATCAAAACGATTGAAGATGAATGGCAAGTGAAACGATCGAAGAAAGATGAGGTCGATAGCTTGGGAAGCATTGCACGCATCAAAGAAGCAGAGGCACAAATGTTTCAGAGTCGTGCAGCTGATGCACGAGGAGAGGCAGTGAGTTTAAGGCGGTTGGCTCGGCTGGAGAGTAAGAAACTGAACGAAGCGTATTATGAAAAACTCTCCAAATTGTGCTTGCAAGAAACGGAGGAAAGGAGGAGGAAAAAAATGGAAGATCTTAAGACCTTGGAGAACGCTCATTCCGATTATTGTGAGATGAAGATGAGATTGGATACAGAGGTTGCAGGCTTATTAAACAGAATGGAAGCCGCCAAACAGCTATTGGTATAGCATAATATCTTCCTTGCCAGTTTCTCCAGTAATTGTGACAGTTACTTAGTTTCCTTGTTGCAAGTTTTCTAATAGTAAATGGTTGGTGAACTATTATAAGTCTTTGGAATACTTTCAAGTTACAATGTTTGGTTCATTTGTTTTTTTCCATATGAAACTAAACATTATTCAATACAATGTTTGGTTTTAGCTTCCTTTTCTGCATAAATACCTGTATAAGGTATGCTGGAATCTATATATTATTTTATTTGCGGGATAGTATATGAAATAAGAGTGTGAGGATTAGTAATAACCCGTGCGTTATTACTAACCTTGTATAAGATATGCTGGAGTCTATCCATTGTTTTAGGTGGGATAGTGTATTGAATAAGAAGGTGCCCTTACTACTTACTAGTAGTCAGAGTGTTGTGCTCGTAGTTTCTTGTTCTTTGATTTTGTTGATATGTTGTTTCATGTAGTTCGATGGTAGTATTGTTTGGTTGTAGTACTATTCTGCTAAGTACTATTTGTTGTTTTGTTTACTACGTGTTGTCTCTTGTACTTTCATTATGTGTTTTTTAGTCTGCTTTTGTTTTGAGCCGAGGGTTTATCTCTATCGGAAACAACCTCTCTACCTCACCTTTGAGGTAGAGGTAAGGTCTGCATACACTCTACTTATCGTGATGAAAATATCCAATCAATCAAAACTACGAAAGAAAGGTCATAGTCATACACTTGACACAATCAACTAAAAGAGAAACAAAAGAGTCTATTTACATAGCCATTTTTTAAATACAAGAAAAAAATAATACAAAACCAAACCATAATTCTTTATAACACACGAAACAACATAAAAAAAAATATTTACAACAAATTTAAATATTTGACTAATAACCACATCATCTCATTTTTTGTCATTTTTAAATAGTCATTATCGTAGAGTTTCAGTGAAGATCCATATTAACGACTATGTTTTTCAATTACGTAGACTGAAAAGTGATTATTTGTGAATTTTACACGAGAACAGTGACACCAACCGAAATTCCAAAGAGGAGGATCAAAAGCCCAATGAAATTAACTATAAGTCCTTCTTGGTTCCTTGTAAGGCCCAAAAATATGAATTTTTGCACCAACCCTGTCTCTGCAGCTACTATTGCCATGAAAAATATGGTGATCCCAATTAGGGCATGCCATGGTGCAACCCTTGACCTTGTCGACGATCGCGCCCCGGGGTATAAGAAGGTCAAAAAGGACAATATCCACTAGCAAAAACAAAAAAATAAAAATCGTCATGGTATCTGAATTTTGAGATTCAAATGAGTCTTTTTGATTGTATATTTTTTTTACATCTTGTAAGTGTTATGACTTATAGTATGTTCTATGTAGTTTGTCAAAATTAAAAGATTGAATCAAAATTTAAACTGTGTCACGTAAATTAAGATGTACTATTTTTACCTGCAAACCAAAGAGAATGATGGTGGAAAGACCAATCCAAGAGTGAAATGTATACATATGAGGAATTCCAGTTTCATTATGAAATTTGAAAACTGCTATTACTCCAATAATTCCAGTCAAAAGAGCTATCAAATGAAGAATCATGTGAAATAATTTATGATTTTTCCTTGATGTTGGAGTTGTATTGTATGCCATTATTGCTGTTCAAAAAACCCAAAATTTTAGATTGTTAATTCATAATATAATAAGAGAAACAAACAAACCAACAAATAAATAAATAATAAGGGCCCAACCCTACTTAATATTACATAGGACGATAACATATTCAATGTGATCTGGGGAGTATAGTGCATATATGTATGGACTTTACTAAGATAGTGAGATTTTCGACTAATTCTTCGCTCAAGAAAACGTTTTCAAAATCAAATTTAAAAAATACATAAAGTGAAGAAGTAATAATGAAATATGGAGAAAAAAAAGAAAGTGTCTAAAGCAAAGATAATTGAAAAACCAAAGATAATACTAGAATTAAAAAATAATTTTTTTAAAAAAAGGTTTTTTTGTAATGTAAGAAAAAAATATCCTACCTTCTCCAGCCATTAAGACAAATCCAATAACCATAAGCAATGGGTGAATCTGCAAGTACCAAAATACCCAAATAATTAGTACAAAAGAAATTTAATATATAAAAAATAAAATATAGAAATAGAAAAAAGAACACCCAAAAATTCCCACAAACTAGTTTTGATTTTGGAAAAAAAAAAAAGATGGATTAGTTAGCGGAAAATTTTTAAATAGCCACTTTTCAGTCCCTATAGTTGAAAAATAGCTAATGAATATTATTTTTCGAAAAAAAGCGTCGAAAAGTGGTCAGCTGACACTATGATTTCTACAATAATTAGTACAACAAAAAAGAGCCGTTATCCTGAAATTTCAAATTCTACTAATAAAGTTTCAGTTATGAAATTTGAAACTGTAAATCAAATTTCAGGATTGAAGATATTTCTCGAAGATATGATCTAAAAGTGACCAGTGAATGCTAGTTCTATCAAAAACTTACATTGAAAATCTTGGGCTTATTGGATGAAGAGAAAGCAAGGCCTTCTCTAAAGTGCAAAAGCCAAACTAACACAAGTGCTGTTATAGCAATGAACAACAAGTGTCCAAATATTGTTATTGCTATTGGAGATTTCACTTGGTAGCTTGAACTACTAATCTTGTTTGGCATTTTTAAAAGATTTTTTTTTTTTTACTAATTCTTTCAATTATTTTATTTCAACACAAGAAGGATACAAGAACAAGATAAAGAAGAAAGAAGAAGTGTAAATTGGATAGTTTTGAAAAGGGCTATAGGATAAATAGGCAAATAAAGAAGAGTTCCAAAGTGGTTGCTTGCTTATTGCCAAGTTTAATATATAATACTAAAAAGATATTTGGAGTTCGGAACCAAAATGACTACTTTTTTCCTCCATAATGTATAAAGGGTCACTCAATATTTTTTTAACCAAAAGGGATAATTCATTAACAAGAGAGCTTGATATATTGTGATTTTAACAATTGTTCACCGCATAAAAAATAATGACTTCACTACACAATCAGCGAGATATGCTTTCTAATGTTTTTTATTTTATATTTTATCACTAGTTAGACAATATCTCACATGCATATGAAATGAATTGGAGGGAACATCACATTTAATTTAATCTCTATATATACACTAAAACACATTAATAGAGTTAAATGCCTATAGTTAATGTGAGACAATGACCTTAAATATTTAGGTATAACCTATTAAACCACACTTAAGTTTGGTAGAACTTGAGTGAAAATTTTGGTTAAAGACTTGAATACATAATATGTGTCTTTTAGATTAACTATTATTATTTTTTAATATATGCAATTATGATGTTCAAATTAATTTGCACGTCTTTGGGCTAATTTTATGAAATATTTATTATTTTTCATCGAGTAACTTTGTTTATCAGGACTTGTTCATATGAGAAGAAATTATTTAATATTTTTTTCCTTAGTGATTATATTTAAATCTGAAACCTCGTGTCTAGATTTATCATAGACTTGTGGTTGGCAAACTAAAAGAGGAATTTAATATGCTTACGTTACGTAGAGAATTTGTAGTTTATAACAATGTCTAGATCTGTCTTTATGTTTTATGTTGAATATATTTTAGAACTTGTTAAACATAAAAAAAATGCTTTTTTGTGAAGTTGATTATTTAAACAATATCAATTGATCGGGGAGTATTTAGATTAGGGTTTCTGTTTAAGAAAGCTTAGCTTGTTAGCTTTGTATTGACTCTCATCTTAATTAATGGGCCCTTAATTGAATACTGATCGAATTGTTTGTAATTTCGAGACTTTTCCAATAAAGGGAGTAAAGAAGAGATATGGACAATTCGTGTATAAAACATTCCTTGTTCATGCAGGGTTTGAGAGGTCGCACCTCAATATGTGTGATGTAAACAACGAAAATTTTATGAATCACACAAAAATAATTTTATCGTTAATAAAAAACACTCCATCAAGTAAAGAGATAAGTCTGTCAATATTAATATTTAAATAAAACAATATCAGATATTGGGATTAGATATAATAATAATTATTTTAAAAAAGACTCAATAAGGGTCAAATTTTCAAAGATGGGACCAAATTATGGACCCCTTTTTGGATTTTTGATTGTTACATGTTAACCCCTTTTTATGCTTCATAATAAGGTCTTAATCAAAGAAGTATGTACTAAATAAAACTGGACCAATATAATGTGAAATAATATTATTCACACAAATTTTGATGACTCATCCAATGCTTCTTGTTAAGATTTTTCTATTTTATAATTCGAACTCAAAATCTCTAATTAAAGATGATTTGTTGAATGAGATGAAAAAAAAAAAAAAAAGATCACAAAGTGTAATATAGTTACAACGTGGAACTCTTTAACCCAATATTTGTGGTTTGGGTTAAGTAGATAATTAACTTTTAGTAAATACTATATAATATAATACTCCACTTGCTATGTTTATTTCAAGGCCACTTGGACTTCCTTTTTCTCTTACTTAGATAGTCACGTAAATGCATGACAAGTGACAATTTAAAAAAAAATAAAAAAATAATCATATGGTTTTGGCTTTATTTACCAAAAAGATTTGTAGACATTGAACTAAGGTGGGCACACATTAATAAATGGTGACTACTTGTCATTTTTTTATTCACTTTCTTCTTCAATGTTTTGGATGCCTTACTTGAGTGATTAATTGGTTACTGTGGGAATATTCAAGAGAAAAAATGACAATAAAGTTTTCCTTATATTTGGGGTAGATTTAAAATAATCCATTAAATATACTTAGAGTAATTAGTTGTGATGTAAACTTTTATAAGACAATTGTACCATGGGCGCAATGAATTTAGGTTTATTGGGAGAGTGTATAAGAATAAGAAAATATAATGTATTAATAATGTTTATATTAGTTATATTTGTATTAGTTATGCTGAGATTTTTCTTATGTAGTGTTTGGTTTGATGAACTAAAAATATCACGCATTGCATAATTTTTTTAAAAAAAAATTATTTGTTTACAAAAATACTTTTCACAAATATAGTGGAGAGGATGTGGACAAATTTTTGAGGGACAATTGTGCCTTTAATCATGCTAATGCATGCATTAGAGTCCATTACAGTACTGATGCATAGAAATCTATGATATTACTAATACACTCCACAATGCACAATACAATGTATTATTAATGCAAGCATTAGTTACACATAAATTGAAAAAGTGTAAACAAGGTACTAATAATACATATCGGCGATATTGGGTGGTCGTGCAACCATGGTTACCTCACAAAAAAGTCGTTCATATTATTAGAAAACAATTCTATACTTCATCTGAGGTTAATTTCTTAGGTAGTTAGTCAACTAATAGTTATTATCTTCGTATTCTTCGTTAAAAAAATTAGAATCAAGAAGAAAGATGACTTTTTGAGATACTAACTATTAATTAAGTGATTATCTGATTCAATGTAGTACCACAAATTGAATCTAAAAAGGATAAAATATACGTAAATCTTATACCTATCTTGAGAGGTATATATAGAAAGACTACTAATTTCGATAGACGCTTGGCTTATGAAGAATTACATAGGCAAAAAATCAAAATAAAAACAAACACTTCATTAAAAACAAACTTCAATTACAATTTACACAATTCAAAAGCAAAACAAAACCCCCTAATTAAAAACAAATTATAAAAAGAACAACACCCCATCAATACATCACTCCTCTAGAGTATTGCTTATTAATTGATTGATAATATGAAATTTAATTATGTTTAACAAATAATTATCATGCATAACGTCCAAGAGAAACAGAAAAATCAACAGTAACACCAAAAAGTAGGATGAAAATTGCAAGGAAATTAATCAAAATTGATTCTCCAGAAAATAATGGAAGTTGCAAAAATGTTGATTTTTGCATTAATCCAGTCAATGCTGTAACAATTATCATGTAGAATATTGCTCTACCACCAGATATGTGCCATGGTAAATTTACTGCTCTTGTTTCTCTTCTTGTGTATGGTAACATGTACATACATAGTCCAATCACCCACTAAAAAAAATTAAGAATCATAATTAGAAGACAATTAAAATTAATGAACAATGGGGGCCGGGATTACAAGCATACTCAGTGTAATTTTACAAGTGAGGTTTGAGTAGAGTATACATAGATCATATCTTTACCTTATAGAGGTAAAGAAATTACGTTGTGTCCAATAGACCCTCCGCTTATGTTATAAAGCATTTCAAAGAAGTTTGAAAGAGTAATCAATATTTCACTATAACAACCATAATTTTGTGGAATCGATATTTCATGTTATGTTATATTATATGTTCTCTATAACAACATATCACTATGCCAGTAAAATATATGAGAACAAGCGATGTTATTATAGAGAGGTTTGCTTGTATAATCAACACGTATACATTACATATTGATTATATATTGAGTATACATTGTCAACAGGCGACAACTAGGTGGATAGAATTTTTTTTAACCGACTAATTGAGGTATGTTTTACTACATAGATGATGATATATATTTCAAGTAGAAAAAGGAACAATTGATAATTGGGATGTGAAGCTCGTGAAAAAACAATAGTTCAGATACATTTTTGACTGATGTATGTATATCTTAAGACGTAAAATGAGGGTAAAATAGTCAAAAATCCCTTTTAACTATTATTTTTTTATGGGACATGTAAAAGAGAAACACGACAGATTATCTGAGACGGAGGGAGTAAGTACCTGTAAAATGTAGAGGCAGAAGGTGCCAATGCCTATCCATGAATGAAAGCTATACAAGTTTCTCAAACCCCTTCTATCATGGTACTTGAAAGCAGCATGTAATCCAACAATTCCCAGAATAATTGCACATAAATGAAGTAAAAAATGTGCAATTTTTTGTACTTTCTTTTCTGCTCTCACTGTCATGTATACCATAAGTGCTGCACATACAAAAAAAAATAATCAAAATTTATTATGCATGTACTTATGTTCTAATATATGTAACATACTCCAATTTGATTAATCAATCTGAGTTTAAGAAAGAAATGAAGAACTTTGATATTTGTGGTTCTGAAAATGATTATTTGTTTGTGTGTGTGTGATCTATAACGATTTTTTGGAACTTGTGAGTTGTGACATTAAACATGTTATAACATTTGTGTAATTATAAGATTAAACTTGTCATTAAGTGTGAAATGAGAAGCGTAAAATTATTATTTTTAAATTTAGAAATAGTTTTTAAATTTGGAAATGATCTTCTAATTTTACCTTCAAGAGAAGATCTTATTATAGAAACATAAACTCGTATGTTTGAAAGTTTCAAAAAAAAATTCCCTTAAAACTTCGTACCTATAAAAACTTTGTTACATAAATTGAATCGAAAGGATTAATAGTTACAACGTAATTATTCATACACTATTTTCTACGACTTACCTATTTTGAAATGAGTTTTGCTTGCACATTTACCGTCAATATTTAAATTATTTTACATTATCAGATTAAGATGACTTATAACATCGTACAAACAGAATATAATAAAAATTATAGTAAACTTGTTATTATAACATATATATATATATATATATATTATTTTTTTATTTTATTTTTTTTATTTTTAATTATAACATATTAAATATATCGATAGTGGATACCTTGACCAGACAAGAAAACCAACCCCAAGAACATCAAGAGTGGGTGGACCTGCAGAAAGTTACAATAACATTTAACAATAAAGTCTAATTAAGACATTTAATTAAACATTAAATTTCAATTAATTATAATCAAGGTATATATATATATATATATATATATATTGATTATAGTATATACTTACATTTTTTTACAAAGGGAATTACAAGGTGGAGGAATTGAACTCTCATAATCAACAAGGTAAATGTTCAGGTAATTAACTAACTAGGCTACTAAAATTTTCTTAGTATATACTTACATTAAAAATCTTATTAGGATCGTATGAATCGAGATCAACGCCTTCACGATAATGCAACAACCAAACAAGCATAAGAATCGCCGCTATAACGCCAAAAATATAAGCAAAAATTGTTATCCTTGAAGCTGGTCGATAGTATCGGTGCGTTACAATGGTATCCATGGCTTCTAATTAGAGGAAAAAGAATAATTAACAAATGGTATTATGGATGAAGAAGAAAGAAGAGAAAAAAATTAGTTAGATTTTTGTTGTGTATTTTTTTTTTTTAGTTTGATATTTTTAGTGTATGATTTGATCACTATATATATAGAAAGCCTGCATATAAATATACTTTGTTAAAGGGTTTTAATTTGCTTCTTATGAAAGTTTGGTATTTATTTCTTTTTAACTTTGTGCATTGGCAAGGCATAAGAGAAAAGACAAAGCCATCACTTGTAGGCCTATTTTTTTTATTATTATAATAAACAACTTTAATATTATAGGGAAGGGACCCAAAAAAATAATCATTTTGCTTATAATATATGTTTTTTTCTCTTTTTATGTTTTCATTTTCTTTTGTTTTAATTTAATTTCTCACTTCTTTTCTTCTCCTCTTATGTTAATCTTTTGTAATATATATCTTCGAAATGTTTTATGATCAGTAGTGTACACAAATTTTTTTTATATAGCATACAAAAAAATCGTGTATATTGATTTTGTTACTCCTTAATATCTATCTATTCAAAACATTTCGTTGAAGTATTGTTTTATGACATCGCTTGAGACAAGGTATGCAAATTTATTACAATATATAATATTTATTTGTTTGATGAAACTGATTGAGTCAAGGTAAATCCACCATAGTTTGTGAAGAATCTTGTTTAAACATTTATAATTAAAAATTCTCTTTAATTAATGAATTAAAAAGTTGAACTGACAAGCTAACCAAAAAGTTTAAGTACGAGAGAACTATAGGGAATAAAAGCTAATTAATGTAAAAGAAGAATATTTTTGTTTTTTATTTGAAGACGAAAAAGTATCTGTCTAGAGATTGAATTCAAGATCTTTAATTAATAATAAATGAGATTCAAAATCTTTTTGTTGGGCTATTGCTCATGTTTTTTCTGAAATTATTCTCTTTATTTGGTTTCCAATTCTATTAAGAAAAAAATTGGAATTTCTATTTGGAGTTTTTTATTTGACTCTATTGATTCTTGAAAGAATAAAGATTACTCATTAGTATTGTCTTTGAAAGACATTAGGACATAAGAGAAGTTTTTGAGAGAGCTTTCAACAAGAGATAAGAGAGAAGAAAAAAGGGTTCTTTTCAGCAGTTATTCCGACTAACAACCTTCAGATCGTGTTTCCCGATTAACTAACTGTTGGATCGGGCTGAAATTTGGACTGACTGTTCCTGACATCTTGGTGGTTGATTTGAAAGGTAATTAATAATAAATAAGTTCTATTTACTATTCTTTCACAATAGAAGAATAAACCTCTCTTGAAACATTTTTCCACGTTAAATTTGGTGTTCTTTATTTTAGATTTTCGTTTTCATCTTTTCGTCACAACAACATTCTTGGCGAGGATTAATATATTTATGACAACATGAATTTATAAGTGCTCCCATATGAATATTACAACAAAAGAAGAAGTTCGAGTACAACTAATATTTTGGTAAATGATTATAGACGATAGACGATAGTCTAAATTTTTATCTGTATTTAAGCAATATATAAGCAAATATTTTTTTCAAAAAGGAAGGCCGAACATTAACCTTTGAATGTAACGTTATTTAAAAGAGTAATTTTCTAAGACATATTCTTACAACTTCTAAAAATAGGGACAAAATCAAACGACAACCTAAAAGAGGGACATTTGAGTAAATCAATCCTTGCAACAATATCTAACATGATTATTTTTTAAAATTTTAAAAATATATATTTATAGTTAGAAGCTACACTCTTTGTTTCAATTTATTTGTCTTTTTTTTTAGTTCGTCAAAGAAAATGAAAATATTTTGATATATTCTATTCTATGTATCTTTAATTTAAACCCACAAGATTCTTTAATTTCTTAAATATCATATTAACTCAAAATCAGATAAATAAATTAAAACCGAAGAATTTTTGTAAAGTATGCGTGTTAGGTTCGCGTACAAGCAGCGTAATTATATATTTACCTGAAAAACGAGTACGCGTAAACAAAACAATAAACCCAAAAAAGATAAATAAATAAAATTAGTGCAGTTTAGTCCTTGTATCTTTTATGTTTGACAAATAACCTCTCTAATTTTTGTAGACTTATGTTATAACCCCTTCAACTTGTCGATTGAATTGGAACCATTGAGGTTATATGAAAGTTAATTATTTTAACGTATGGATTGTCAGAATCGGAGTCAGGATTTGAGGTTTATGAATTTTCTTAATTCTAATCTTTTCAAGTTGTTCAAAATTAATAATTCATACATATTTAATAAATTTTAAAGATAAATATAAGATTTGAACCAAAGCTACTGAATTCAATCAAATCAGCAGTCAAGGTACAACCTAGCTCCGCCCTTGTGGATAGCCTAACTATTACATTATATCAAAGATAAGCCTCAAATACTCCTCTTTTATAAAAAAGTATTTCAATCTTGAAAATTGAAAAAAAAAAATCATGTTTAAAAGAAGAAGTTTTCCTCTTCTAAACTAGTGCAAAAAAAAAAAAACTATAAATGTAAATGAGTTATATTAAAATAAACATGATGAAAATTAAAGGATTCATGAAATACTGGTGATTAAGAGCCAGAAAATCATAAGTTGGACAAACAATATACTTATAAACTAGATGTATATCATAGTTTTGAGCTCATAAACAGGATTGATGAAATTAATTATATAAGAAAAATCATATATACAATAAATACTTTGGAAATAAAGACGGACTGATATGTAATAAACAAAACTTATAGGGAGGAAAGTGTAGTTATCCCAAATAAATAAAAATTGATCAAACAATAAACGTTAGTATTACTTCTCAAATCTTAGTCGGGTCACACCGACCCCGTCTTTTGACGGACTTGTTTATTCTCATTGTCTTGTCAAAAATCAAACTCATTGATTTTATTTTATTTTCTTCTTTTTCTTTCTATTTTCGTTACATGTTTTGAGATCTTGACTAATTCAGATTTGTATTATGTAATACTTATTAAAAGTAAGGTAATGTTCCTTATTAGGAAATATTTTATTCACATGGTTCAAACTTCAAACGCGAAATATCTGGTTAAGGGCGAGACGTACAAAAGCGGACAGAAGAAAATTCAAGATTCAAAATTTATGAGTTTTTATAACGACCTCGAATAAATATACATTTACAATCAAATATTTATAGATACTTAGTGAATTTCTTACTTTCTCTATATTGAGCATAGAGAATAAAGTATAAATGGAAAATGTTTAAATTTGACAAAAAAAATATTAAATTCATGTGAACCAGTAATATTTATACTAGTTTTGCCTCAGGGGTTGAAGTGGTTTATTCGGACTCCCTTCATCTGACTCTTTTTTTTTGAAAAACTAATAAATGATGAACCTCTCGAGAATAATCTATCGCTGCCATTATATGAAGAAATTTTATTTATCTCACCACAACAGTAATCGGTTGTTCTTTTAGTCTTTTTTGAAGAAAAAAAAATTCCTATTCCAAACTCCACGGTCTAAGCCCACCTTCTTGGTCACAATTTTTTGGGTTCACTTTTACCAAGTCAAATCTTTCATATTATATGGTCAATATTCAAGGTCCACCCCTCCCCCCCGCTCCCCCCAAACCCCTAACACGTTCTTGAACGTTTTTTTTAATTATTATTGTACTAACTAATTTAAATAAACTTCAAAGTTTGAATTGAACCGCGTGATACATTCCATATTAAATCACCACTTATATTACATATATATAACACACAAAAACCTACTTGAGTCCTATCCCTAACAAAACCAAAAAACCAAAAAAAAAAAACATAATTTATTTTCAAAATTCTAGTAAAGTTTAAGTTTTTTGGGGGTTCGGTAGCTTGTATTTATTTAGTCATTCAGATAGTGACTCGCGTAGAGATGATTGCAACATGGAGAAAAAAGAGAACAGAGAAAAGGGTAACAAAGAGAGGATTTATGAAGAAAACAATCATGGAGTTAGTGATACCAAGCCAATTTACATGTCCAATTTCATTAGATTTAATGAAAGATCCAGTGACTTTATCGACAGGGATTACGTATGATCGAGAAAACATCGAAAAATGGATTAATGAAGGTGGAAATCAAACATGTCCCATCACAAATCAAGAATTGAAGTCATATGGAAGTGGCATTAGTACTATTGATCCTGTTTTAATTCCAAATCACAACATTCGAAAAATGATTCAACAATGGTGTGTTGAAAATAAGGAACATGGGATTGATAGGATTCCAACTCCAAGAATCCCCATTTCATCGTCTGATGTCTCTGAATTACTCACGAAAATAACTAATTCGAGCAAGTTAGAGATGCAAGACTCAAGATTATGCGAAGAATTAGTCACTAGAGTGAAGAATTTAGCAAGTGAAAGTGATCGAAACAAATGTTGTTTCGTCACTAATGGCATAGGAAAGGTGTTATCATCAGCATTTCTTGAACTATCAAAGGGAAAAAACGCGAAAAATGCTTCAACAGAGGAAGTGATCTTGTCAACCTTGACACTTTTTTTGCCTTTGGATGTTAAGTCCAAGACAATTCTTGGGTCAATTTCATCGTTACGTTGCATAGCATGGTTCTTGAAGAATGGGAGTTTATCAAGTAGGAGGAATGCAGTTCTTGTCCTTAGAGAAATTATGAAATTGGAAGAAAAAGAAAAGGTTGAAATCTTGTTGAATATTGAAGGTGCTTTAGAAGGGCTAGTGAAGTTAGTAAAAGAGCCAATATGTCCAAATACTACAAAAGCTTCTTTATTAACAATTTATCATATGGTAATTAATTCATCATCACAATCATCAAGATCAAGATTTGTTGATGTGGGGTTAGTTGAATTGTTGATAGAAATACTTGTGGATTGTGACAAAAGCATATGTGAAAAGGCACTAGGTGTTTTGGATGGGATATTGAGCTATGAAGAAGGGGTGAAAAGGGCTTATAATTATGCACTTAGTGTGCCTGTTTTGGTGAAGAAATTGTTGAGAGTTTCAGATTTGGCTACTGAATTTTCAGTTTCAATTTTATGGAAGATATGCAAGAATGAAAATAATGGAGATTGTGGTGTTCTTGTTGAAGCACTTCAAGTTGGTGCGTTTCAAAAGCTTTTGTTGATGCTACAAGTTGGTTGTAGTGAAATAACAAAAGAGAAAGCTAGTGAATTGTTGAAGTTGTTGAATGTGCATAGGGATAGAGCAGAGTGTGTTGATTCTTTGGACTTCAAGAGTCTCAAAAGGACATTTTGAAACGCCATTCGTTGGAGACAGAATTTACATCGAGAGAGTTCAATATCTAGTATGATTTTTTCGATAGAGGGGATTCAGATGAACCCCTTTCCGCCCCTTGCTTGTTATGACTATTACTATACATGATTCATTTTTCATTGTATACAAGTAAATCCAAGAATAAGGAAAAATATATAGTTCATAGTAGACTTTTTTACAATCATTCTATATAGATACATATGTTGATCATAAATTAAGATGCAATATCAATTCATGTATTAAATATATGTATGGAGGGGTCTTCACCTCCAAGTGTTGTGTAATTGCCATAGAATTGATGTGATGGTTTGTATTTTTGTAACTACTATTATGAGCATAAAGGAATAAGTCTTATATTTGGGGTAGAATTCTAGAAATATCAGGAAAGTACGGTCAAATCTCAAAAAATTGTAACATTAAAAGTTACACAAAATTCTAAAGATAGTGAAAAGTATTAACACCTCAAAAGTTGCATCAGACTCTAGAAACTAATCAAAATAGCAGAAATTGCACCTCCATATTTGTGGCCATGGTAAACTCCATTTTATTTCACATTTTTGGCTAAACCTAACAAGCAGAATTAGTTAAATTTTTGAAGAAGATCAAAAAGTACTAATTTTGACAAATCTAAAGGATCAAAACTGTTCTGAAATAAACTAAAAGGGTGATTTTGAACCAATTCTTAAAGATAAGGAACTACTTTTGACATTTTTCTTCAAATTGTCTTCTTTCCTTTCAAACTTAAATTGATTATGAATTTAAAATGTATAACATTATCTCATTCTGTTAATATTTTAAGGCAAAATACATAGATAAACATCGAAACTTAGTCTTAATTTTCATGTCCGACACTTAAACTTACCCATTGATCATTTAAACATCTCAACTTGACGCATGTGTGTCTCGTACGTGCACATCCTGATCTAGCATATCTTACGCATGAACTTCAATCGCAAGTAGCATGTCAAATAGACGAATTAGCTATGACACGTGTATTCTTTTTTAAAAATATTTTTAAAAAAAATTAAAATTTAGTTTAGTTTCCAAGTATAGTACAAAATACATGCCATTTATGAGTTTGATAAAGATTAGGGACTTCACATAAAACATAATAATTAAATGAGGTAATCCTCAAAAAGAAAATAAAAAAGAATGGAGTATAATAAAGATGACTTTGAAAGAAAAGTCTTGAGTCAATTTTCTCTACCTACAATAGCCTAAAATGAATCGAACTAGCAAAACTTTAGTCTAAAGTAATTAAGGTTTGATCAAGAATTAATAAATTTCAACATGAATTCTCTGTTCCCCAAGAGGGACCAAATCAATGAAATTTTAAAAAAAATGGTTGGTGGCTTACCCTAGTTGATATATTTGGCTGACTGACAATTCAACTTATCTTTTTCTTGTCTAAGAAGAAAATACTTCATCCATCTCATTTTATTTGATATTATTTGACTGAGCATAAAAAAAAAATTAAAAATTCTAAAACATAGGATCTATCTGGTACGAAGAAAAATATTTTCCAGAAAAATAAGTGAACTTTTTACCTATTTAGTCTTGTTAATTATATGCTTAAGCCTTCACCCATCAATAGTTGGAGGCAGAACTAGTTCTAGTGCATGCAAGTGTCTTGCAAATATAAGTTTCAAATCCCAAGTTATTATAGAAATAACTATTGAAAGAAGGAAAAAGACAAGCAAATGGTTGTGAATCGACTTACCAAATATAAAATAAGAAGTTTAAAGTTAAATTATTTTTGATATTCTTTATTTAATGACACAAAGTTGGATAACCACCTATGAAATTTACTCTACATTAGTCATATTCGTATTCATATATATCAAAGGACAAAACAAGAGTACTTTTCCCTTTTCTTTATTATTATCATTGTAAAAAACTATAGTAATTTCATAGTGGTCTAGATGGTACAATGAAAATGAACATAATATAATATAATAATAATTGTATAATATAATGGATGGGTTGTCACTTGTCATATAGTTACAAAGTTCATGGAGAATGTCAATCTTTTCTTGAACTATCTTGTAAACGTCGAAATTCAAATGTCATATACTTCATATTTAAACTAAAAAACTAAAGTATATGCCACAACTCATTTCATTATTCCTTAGGTTTGGAGTAGCTGTAATGATCAGTTGAACACTCTTTATCGAAAAATTATAATGATATATAGAAAATTATATTGTGTATATAAGTCAAACAAACACTTCTCATACGCATATATTAAATCTTGAACATTCTTAGCAAAGTATTTGGTTTTGTCAAATGATTGTCTAAGGGGAGTCAATTGACACCTATTTATCAATAAATTACAAGCGGACAATGTTTTTAACTATATGTTGATCCCTTAGTTGCTTTAAATTATGAATTTTCTCAGTGAAAACTCTAGCTCTGTCACGACTCACAAGGCTCCGTCGTTGAATTCTATAACCTCAAACATAAGTACTCCTTTCTATAGTTTCCCCTCATCCCCTTTCTATTCAAATCATGCATAGAAGAATCAAGAAAGTATTCACTTCCCTTAGGGAGCACACATGTGTTAGCTATGCAAAATTTGCAACCATTGGAGGCTTTTGTGACCTTGATCACATTGTTGTCAAAGCCACTTCCCCTGATGACACACCATTGCCTGATCGATATGTACTCGAAATCCTCCAAATATTTTCCATTTGTCCGTCTTCTTTTGGTCCATTCGCGTTGTCTTTTAGTCAACGTTTTGCCAACACACGATGCTGGAGAGTCGCGTTGAAATGCCTCCACCTCCTCCATCGGCTCCTTAAGGCATTGCCTCACACTAGCCCTTTTCACGAAGAACTCATGTTGGCAAGATCAAATGGTTTGATATCTCTCTACCCTTGTAACTTCAAGGATAGGTCTTCCTCTGCCTCTCAAGATTACACCTATTTCATTTGGTCATATGCACGTTTGCTCGATGAATCCCTCGATTGTTGTGCCACTCAAGGAAAAGAGATCGACGAATATCACACAACTAGTCATGAAAACTTTATTGACAAGATGGATGAAGTAAGGCTAATGCTAGAATTCTTGCCTCAGTTACAAAGCCTAATAGACAGAGTCATGGACTGCAGGCCAATAACAGGGAAAGCAACGCATAACATTATAGTTCAATCTGTCATGAAACATGTAATTCGCGATAGCTTCACGTGTTACACTACTTTCAGGAAAGAGATTGTTGAGATACTAGATCATCTCATACAATTGCCATACACAAACTGTACTGCAGCATTTGAGATTTACAAGAAAGCAGCTAAACAAGCAAATGAACTTAGTGAATTTTATGATTGGTGCAAGTCTTTAGGACTCTGTGGCATGTATGAGTGTCCATTCATTGACAAAATCCCACAAATCCAAATCATAGCTCTTGAGAACTTCCTTAATGGAATGTGGCAATCGACAGATGATCCGTCCTCTTCAACGACTGTTTCCCCTCTATCATCCAACGAAGATGGCAACGATTGTAAACAGAAACAGACTATGACGTTGCTTGGACCCTCTAAAAATGTTGTTGCATCCGTGTCAGATACTCCAAAAATGCATAGCAACATTGATGATACTGAAGAGTCCGAGCAACATAGGAAACATAAGAGGCAATCAAGATTTGATAGTGAAATGCGGCCTTTGATACAACTTGAAGATGACAATCAAGATTGGGAGACTCTTTTAGATGCTTCTGTTTCATTTCAAAGCACAGCTTCAAGAAATAATTTTTACCTACAAAACAATGGGTGGGGTATACAAGTGTATCAGCCAAATAGTGGAATATATCCAACCAACTCCATCTATCACTGAAGTTGATTTCTCATATGATCGCTTAATTAATACTCCCCGTGTTTCAATTTGTTTATCTTATTTTGTTTTTTAGTCTGTTTCATAAAAAATGCACTAACTTTCCACACGGCATGTTTAAGATCATGAAATTAAAGATCATTTTGGCAGATTATATGTATCTTTAGCCGAAGACTACGGGATTCAAAAATCTTTTTTACTTTCATTAACTTTGTGTCAAGTCAAAATCAAACAAACAAATTAAAAAATAGAAGATTTTTAATTTTGTTTGACCGTATAAATTTATGTGTCAATGAATAAATGTAATCCCAAACTTAAAAAAATAATTGAAAAAACTTAATGCATGTCCCATCTTCTACTTTATCAAAGTTTATATTCCCCTTTTACAAATTACAAAACTCATTCTCTATAAAAGCTAAGCTAATTTGGATCTCACAGTGATTAACCGTTGCTTCACTATAGACCTTCAGTTCAACGGAGAAACTATCGACGGCGAAGAGCGCCGCCGTGCCGTTATTGATTAACTGCTCAATTGTACCTACCGCCGTTAAGTCTCTCCGTTACTCCACCGGGTTTCTTCTTTCTCCGGTAATATCTCTAGTTTGATTTGAATTGGTATTCAGTTTTTTTATATATTTATGATGAATATATAATATATGTAATTGAAGTATGTATAGTTGCTAATTTCCTCTGTGAACGTGAAATTATTCCCAATTTATGCGGAAGAAGTATGGGAGAGTAGTGATTAGACATGGCATGGTGAGAGATTTTAGTTTCGATGACCTTATATCGGAGGTTATGAGGATACGGATTAGGATAGAGGATTAGCAGTTAGTTGAGCGTTGTTTCGTATTTATTTACATACTGGTAGTATTACTATTGTAGTTTCTAGTCCTTTGATTTCTGTTACTATATGTTGTTTTTTGTATTTCGAGTATGCACTTTACTAATTTCTTTTTTCGAACGGCTTTGAATTGATTTTCCTTGAGTTAAGGTCTATTGGAAACAACCTCTACCTCCCAAAGTATGGTTTGGTCTGCGTATATTCTATCCTCCTCCTCAGACCCATTCGTGGGACTACATTGGGTATGTTGTTGTTTGTTGTTGTTGTAGTGTTCAATAAAGTGGGAGGAGGTTCTATGAGGTCTTAGGTTCAAATCTCACTATAGCTTTAAAAATTACAGATGATTTCTTATCATTATTCGATACTTGTGCTGGTGGGAGTTAACCTTGCTGGGAAGAATGAAGGTAGCAGGTACCCAATATAGTCTAGGTGCACAAGTTAGTCCAGAACATCACCCTCGTAAAAAAGAAGTGTGCTATTTTAGAAGGTACAGAGTTTATGAAATTAGATTGACTTGTATATTATAATAGTGAGGGTGAGAAACAAATGTTGAAGTAATGGTTGAAAAAATAGTTTGAATATAGAAAAAGAGAACGTACTTGAAAGTTATAAAAGTCGTTGTCATCGACCATCATATGTATATATATGAATATATACATTTTAATATTCATGTGGTTTCAGCAATTTATCAAACCATGATGGTTAGATGTAAAAAATCAGTTACATTTTAAATGTAGCATAATGAATAAGCCTTAATGTTTGGTACTACATTTGCTGCCATTGTCTTTTGTTCTTAGCTAAAGACTATTTTGATACCGAGAAATTGTAGATCTTTTGAAACAAATTGTGGGCCTTCAATCATCATGGTGCTACACCTATTAGCTGGTGCATTTGGAGTTTTGACATAGAGCATCAACAAACCATCTCGAGTTGCTTTCTCACATTCTATCCATCATGTGCTATTTGCACCCTCTCTCTGATGTCATCTTTTCTATTATTGACTAATCTTGTAGGTCCACACGTCTTTAAGTATCAACGTTTCTGTGAAACTTATATTTTGAATGTATCAGTGGTTAAAGGTCTATAGTTTACTTCTGAATAATATTGTGGTTTCACAACCATCTTATGGAACTTGTCTTTCACTTTATTAGGTATCTTCCTATTGTGCAGCACTATTACAAGTACTCCTCCATTTCGGCCATCCTAATTTAATTTTATATGCTAAATCTTCATCTATCGTGCCATTTTCTTGCAATATCTAGTGCATTACATTCAAATGTTTTTGTAAATATTAAAAAAGAAATAAATATATCACATGCTTTTTTGGGAAGATTCATGAGATTTATACGATTACACTTGGACGTCAAAAAGTTTCTTTAAACAAAGTGTATTCCTTCAGGCTTAGATGTTTCTTTAGGATTTTTATTTTTTGGATCCTGGCTGTATGTTGCTTGGACTCTTAAAAATTATCGAAGGTTGCGTGTCGGATTCTCCAAAAATAGTGCATTTTTGAAGAATCTGACAAGGGTGCGACAATATTTTTGGAGAATGGAGAATTGGTTCTAATGCATTTGGTCTATGTATGTGCTTTAATGTTACCCTTCTCTTAAAAAAGGTCATATGAGTCTGCATATGTAGGTGTAAGTTAGCTATCTTGTATCATCATCATGCAATTTTGTACTAAGAGATACATGTTGCTTGAAAGAGGGCCCTCTTATATCGTCTTCTGCAATAGATATTATATCACCTATCTTACCAAAACAATCAATAGCTGAACTGGGCATTTTGCTTTTGATGGGGCGGGAATGGCCCATTGGAATCACTTTCTGTTCCGTCTTTCACGTGCACGAGAATATAGACAAGGAACACTCTCTTGGATCCTTATGTACTTTACCCTTTATGAGCTGTTTAACAACAAAAGATCCTCACAAGAGACGTCATAAGCTATAAATGGCAGTAATAGTAAGAGTTAAGTACTTCAATTGCTACCTGGTGCAAAAAGAGTAATTTAAATTAACCTTTAGTCCTTCTTAATATTAGTTTTTGGAAGTGTTCCTTAGCAGCATAGAAGTCTTGTCGATTGATATTTCCTTCAACTGCTCTCAGGGGCTGCCAATACTCAGACCTCGCTGGCAGAATACCTCCTCCATGAGACTCAGCAAATTTTGACTAGTTTATTTGCTGCATACATCACCCTGTTTCCCAACTTATTTTTGAAAAGGTCTTTCATGCAACTATCCTAATCTAATCGTGCTAATTGATGAGAAAATTAGCCTGTATTTTATCTCTCTGCATTAATTGCGTGCAAAGTGACAAAATAGCATGTTTTTCCCCCATTGCTTTGTGGTAGATGTCATCTCAAAATTCTTTCTGCTGTACTATTTTTCTCATCTCTCGAATTTTCTGAATCCTTTCTACTATCTTATTCCTTATGTTCTGGTTAATTCTGCAGATTCTCTATGTCAATAGAACTGAATTCTAGAGTATAATAGGTATCTCGTTTTTATCCTTTGAATCTCAGTTAACCCCAAGAACATCTAAAATTGCACAGAATAAGATGTTGGCAAATTCAACTTTAGACACATCACTTATCAAAAAAGAAAAATCTTTAGAGTTTAGACACATTCTTGTTACTGATATTTAACTCCTGGAAGAAAATCTTCTTAACTAGAATTCTGCTAATTGAAAAAATGTCACTAATACTTCATTGACCATAAGTCAACTACAAAGAGGGGAAATGTCATTTGTCCAGTATAATTGTTTTCAAGATTTTGGAGCGTCTGTAATCTAGTGTATGCATTGGATCTTACCTATGTTTCTGATTAGGTAAAACTTCATCTTCACATCTTCTCTGATATGCTGCGCTTCTTCTAATCAACGAAATAGATAGTACTCACTTAAAGGTTTCTGACATCTCACCTGGCTGCCTTGGGGATGCGCATAAAACACTCAACACTGCTAAGTCAGCATTCAATTTGCACTGTTGCTCTTTTTCATAGTAGCATTTTTTTTTTTTCTGAATATATTAGCTTGTGTGTGGATAAGGTGTTCTTCATTTCTTGTCTTAGAAACGTAAAGAATGATTTCTTTTCCTGTTTTACAAGCATCTCTCTTTGTTATGTTCGAAAGTATGTCTGATCTTAAACAAATTTTGATAGATAAGCTATGCATTTATCCAGAAAACTTCTTGTTGAATATGTCAATTCCGATGACTAGTATTGAAACATGCTAAAGAATGTCCCCTCACTAGACTGTATTAGTTAGAGGGACATACTCTAATTTTAAAACTAATCTGGCCTAGAATATAGTTTCATGTGCTGTTAAAAAGGACAAACCTTATGTTGGTTTGTTCGCTGTTGATTTTAAATGGTGTTGCCAAGTGGCTTTTGAAAGAACTTGTATGCCTGCATCTCTGTTCTTATGCCGAAGTACTTAATTTCTTCTTTTTCTCCAGAGAAATCTTAATAGGGAGGAGAAATCCGATCATTTAAAAAACTTAGAAATGCTAAGGGGTCAGAAAACTCTAAGAATTACTTCTTCATGACAGCTTCTGTTGATAATTACTTCCTATTATTATTATTTTCAAACCATGAAAAAAGTGCATATTAGAGGATGAAAAGATCATTTTAGATTGCAAACAGCTATAAACTATGCCTTTCTGGTAAATGCTTATAGAAGAACTTAGTACAGTTGGAATTGGATAAAGAAACTGGCCATTGAATATCACAAACAGACTGCACATTGATACATCTTTAAGTAATATAGATAGCTTATACTTTATTTATCAACTGCTTATTCCTATAAACCATATTGTTTCAAACAACAGATAGTCTGTAATTGCGGCAATACAATCAACATTCATACTTAAAACTTCCCGTAACCTTGAGCTTGGATCATCAAGAGCAAGAAGAAGCACTTGGAATCGCTTTAGCTGCATGGAGGTGGCTGAGGATTCTTGGGTTTCATTTGATCTGCAGCAGGACTAGGGCCAAGCGTGAGTTCAAGTTCAGGTATTTGATTAATTCTTGCTGCTGCTAGTCTCTGTTTAAGCTCAGAATACAAAGCTTCGTTCTCCTGTCTGAGCCGTTGAGCAGTCTTCCTTAGCCTGTCATTCTCCTGCATAATCTGAATATTCCGCCAGTACAAGTCTAAATTCTGTTTCTCCATAACTTGCTTGAGTTGGCCTGAAACTGGAGAAACCATTAAAAATTATGAACAGTTCTGCAAGATATATTTTGAAAACATAGCCTAACAGATTATGAAAAAAGAGAAGATGATGCCATAGTAAATTTTTCTTATCTACATATGCATGACATAAGTTTATACACAGTATATTGACCAAAATATTGCAGAAAATTGATAAAAAGTTCCATAGTGATTTATTTCTATGGGAAAAATAAGATGGAATAGTAAATGTAAAACGATGAAAAATTGAATCTGAATCTAGCCCTGCTTTGTCTCATGAAATTTGAGTCATAGAAGGCAAGAGTCAGCGGATATTTTAGAGGGTACTCTCGATACACTTAGCAAGTAACCAGCTTCAAAGAAGGGAAGCAATTTTGAGACCAATGGAAAGAAGGAAAACTAGTTTTGCAAGAACACTTGAAAGGTCTTTGTGTAAGGACACTTACTTATGAATAGAGAACAGGCTCCGAACCTTAAGATTCAAAAGCTATTAGAGGGCAACTGGTTTTGGTTGGAGTCTCTTTGATATTCGTGCTTATTTATACTACTATTTTATTACTTTTACGGATGGACAAAGAAATACTAGAAGCAGCACACGAGAATGGCACTTGTAGTTCAAGAAAGTCTCCTGAAACCAATTCACAAAGCCCCCTTTATTCCTCCTTTATTCTCACATAAAAAACACGTCACATTTTTAGTCAAGAAGACGCTTCATCGATGATTCTGTTAGAAGGAAAGAAAATTGTTGCTCAAAGTGGTTTTTGCATGTGGATTTTGCTTGTTTAGTTATGTAAAATTAGTTATAAAGCAGCATAAAGGATGATATTCCTGAAGAAGCAAATGCTTGAGCGAAGGGAGAAATAGCATGGGAGACAGCGAGAACTAGGGGGGTGGGGGTGAATTGTGAGATTTTGATATTCATGAGTGGAACCTGAATGTAAGTAGCAAAAGAATAAGCATTCAGTGAATTTAACAGAATCAACTCAAACTTTTTAAAGCTGATTTGCCTAAGCCACGAGTAGATCACAATAATTATAAGGAGTAGAATTTTGTTACTGTTTAATCTGGCTAGGCTGTGTTGTTTTTGGCAATTACAATACAAGAGAATCCCTCCTTTTTTGGAACATAACTGATTAATTCATTACACCTATTAAAGAAAATAATGAAGTGGTTAACATATATGGTGTATGGTAAACTCTATTGAAAGTGAATAAAAATTAAAGAAATTGAAAGAAAATCTTGAGTAGTTAGTAAGTATGGATTCAAGTATTATTTTTGTTTTGGAGAGTTACTTGAATTCATTATGTATTACTTTCTTTGTTTTTAATTTGGAGAATATTTGAAAAACAGTGTCGGAACTAGGATGTTTTGTGAATTTTATCTCATTGTGACCTCCGGTCAGGGGTTCAAGCTGTGGAAATAACCTCTTTGCATAAATGTGGGGTAAGGTTGCATACAATAAATCCTTGTGGTTCAACCTTTTCCCGTACCCCGTGCATAGCGGGAGCTTAGTGTACGGGGCTGCCCGTTAGATTTATCTCATTGTGATTACAGAAATGTCTAAACTTTCAAGTTTTTCTTTGGTTTAATCATATGGTATTTGAAATTTGTTGGTCTGATTTATTTTATGGCTAGAAGAGATTTTCTTTCTATTATTGTTTTACTCGTTATAGAGAGCGGAATTCAAGGGAAACAAAGGCCCTTAGATAGGACTTCATCTATGGCTAGAAGAGATTTTCTTTCTATTATTGTTTTACTCGTTATAGAGAGCGGAATTCAAGGGAAACAAAGGCCCTTAGATAGGACTTCATCTATGGCTAGAAGAGATTTTCTTTCTATTGTTGTTTTACTCATTATAGAGAGCGGAGTTCAAGGGAAACAAAGGCCATTAGATAGGACTTCATCTATGGTTAGGAAACAAAGGCCCTTAGATAGGACTTCATCTATGGCTAGAAGTGATTTTCTTTCTATCATAGTTTAGGACATCATCTATGGCTTGAGATTTTCCTTCTATTATTGTTTTATTCGGAATTCAAGGGAAACAAAGGCCCTTAGATAGGATTTCATCTATGGCTGAAGTGATTTTCTTTCTATCATTGTTTTACTCGTTATTGAGTGTGGAATTCAAGGGAAACAAAGGCCCTTAGATAGGACTTCATCTATGGCTAGAAGAGATTTTCTTTCTATTGTTGTTTTACTTCATATATGGCTAGAAGAGATTTCCTTTCTATTGTTGTTTTACTCGTTATAGAGAACGGAATTCAAGGAAAACAAAGGCCCTTAGATAAGACTTCATCTATGGCTAGAAGAGATTTCCTTTCTATTGTTGTTTTACTCGTTATAGAGAACGGACTTTAAGGGAAACAAAGGCCCTTAGATAGTAATAGGACTTCATCTATGAATAGAAGATATTTTCTTTCTAGTAGAACTCATCACTAAAGTTGTTAACTAATTCAAAATTTCGAGTGCTCATAGAATCACCCTGAACTATCATGAACTCATATTAAAAAAAATACTCAAGAGAAGAATATAACATGATATGTGAACATAACACTCCAAAAGCTCCTTAGAAGAGTTCCAAGAAGCCGTACACATAGATTATTTTTTTTAGCAAATATGATAAAACTCCCCCTATATTATCATCTTTTGTTAGTTTCACACCTAAACTATTGAATGTTCATAGAAAACTCCCCCTTCCCTCGCCCCAAACTAGCATGAACTCATTATGTCAGGTGGCATATAGTCAAGTTTGGTTCAAATTTTTAAAAATTAGATGTACTAATATTTCAAGCCATAATGATCACCTTAAAAAGGAAATGTAATTAGTCAATGTTTAACCAATTAAAAGTTAACCTTGTAATAAATTCAATATGTAAGTATATACAGCTAGAATTAATTAAAATGCAAGATATAGAGTATCAAATCTGGATAGAGTTACCTTTTAGAGAAAAACAGTAACGGATCACTACATGTATCTAGGGATTATCACTAAACTTAATTTTGTTAATAAATTTATTTATATCCATATAAAATGACTCATTTTAAACTCAAAATAGAACTCAATAAACGTGTGATAATAAGACAGTTAATCTACATCTTACCATTTTGCATAATAATTATTAATAGAGGCATTTGGTTAAAGCAAAGATATGATAAGCTTGAAATATATTGATGTAATTACTATTTCTAGCAAGTTGATATGATCTTCTAGTAGAACTATGAGTTGGTTGTTTGAATTTGTAAATTTTAATGCCATGGAATCATTAATTTTCCATATTTGGAGGATTTTGTATTTATAACATTGTCTATTTAAAAGATAATATTCTCTTCATTCTTTCATCAAGTTAATTTCATTTCAAGAACATAAACATAAGTATAGAGAGACAAAATGGATATTTTTGCGATGAAAAAGCCATCTTCTTTTGAGGCTTCTAGCATATCGGCAACCTCAGAAGAATCTCATGAAGTTGTCACAAACACTAAGAAAACAAAAGAAGAAGTTGTGGAAGGCTCGCAATTGAAGCCATATGATGTATCATCTGTTGGTGTACGTCTTGATCTCAAAGATCATGATGGTTACAACAACAACATAAATACTAATTGTTCAAATCATGAACTCAATCTTTTTAGTTCTACTCCGGCTCATGCTAGTGAGTCTTCCAACGAGGCAAAGCCCAAGCAGAGGCGTTCCTTGGATGCTAAGACTTTCTCTTGTAACTTCTGTAAGAGAGAATTCTCCACTTCCCAAGCCTTAGGGGGACACCAAAATGCTCATAAACAAGAGAGGGCATTGGCTAAAAGGAGAAACGGTCTTGTTGATGTTGTTTCACCTTTTGTCCCTCACAATTATCATCCCTACTACAATCCCTACTCAAATTTCAACTCGCGCATACCATTTCATGGTTCTTTTGCTTCTCGATCATCGCTTGGTGTTCAAGGAGATTCTCCTGCTATTCTTAAGCCTACTTCCTATCAGAAATGGCCATTTTTTTCCAGCTACAATTTTCCATTTAACCCTGAGAAGTGGTCATCCTCAACATCAAGTTCATCATTTTTTAGGACAGAAAATCTCCAAGAAAATTATAACATGGGTAAGATTGGAACAGGAAATGCTTCTTTGGAGAATTCCCCTAATTTTGAGAACAAAAAAAGTGGAACGGGTTTCAATTTAATGAATTCACCCATTGATGTTGATAATCTTGATGGAAATAATTATACGAAAATGAAATTAAGAGAGGAGGAAGAAGAAAAGAATAATGAAGAAGAAGAAGAGCTTGATTTGAATCTAAAGCTTTAATTTACTTATTGCTTTTGACTTATTTTGCTATTTCATGAAGGTTTAATTTTATTTGTGCATTGTATTTATTAGAAAACATGTGATATATGTCAAGTCCCATTTTCTTGTAGTTTGATTTGAATCACACTCTCTACTTCTTCTTTTTCTTTTTGGATAGTTGAAGTGGCTTCGTATTTGTTGGAACAAAGAGATATGTTAAATCTTTAAATTAAGACCCATGATTGTTTAGTGTTAAAAACATTTATAGTATATTTCAAAAGGAAAACCAAGATTTCAAACCGCATAAGTGAGTGATGATGATCTGAATTGAGACGAAATTATTGTTATATTGAGTCATGACGTGCAAAATCTTATTTCGGAATATGGCTTTAATTCCCACTTAGGATCAAAAGTATGGATCCAAGTACTATATATTATTTTTCTTTATTTTTCTTTTGGAGAGTATGTGAAAACATGAAGGAATTAGGATGTTTTGAGAATTTTAATTATAGATTTATCTGACATGCTACTTGAACATCACACTTCAAAAGCTCCTCCAAATTGAAGTCCTCCAAAAGTATTTTTAGTATCAGCACACATAGAAAAGAATTTGAGTGAATAAGTTAACTCTCCTATTTATAATATCACTGTTTGTGAATTTCATATCTAAAATTAGGTATCATAGAAACTCCCCATGTCTCGAACTACCATGAACTCATTATGCCATGTGGACTCATTGTTAAAACTTTTTTCATTCTCACACACCTCTCAATAAGTTATTTCAAATATTTTGTCATACAGAGGAATTTTTAATCTAAACAGAGTTAAACTTAATGTGGAACAACAACAAAAAAAAACTTAATAAAATTGGTCACCACATGATTAGGGGTGTTAAATGAGCGGGATGAATGGATGAGTTAAATTAGGCGGATCAATGTCTTCCCCAGAGTTACTTGAGCTAAATGTTAGTCATAACTTTAACCTGATCAATTCTTATTAAGTTTTAGTTATTTTGTTTAATTTTTTTATAGTTTGTTTAAGTATATAATAATTCAGTCCGCACAATTCAGTCTATTTAAAATTTAGGCAGTGAAAAACCTTGTTAAAATAATAGGGAAGATATCATTTTTAAAGTTAATTTAGGGTTCATATATTAACATATTGAATAACTTTATCGAGAAATATCATGAGCGAAAACTAAAAATTAAGTTATCCAATAAGCTAGCCTATTAAGGCTGAATATCTATCGATTTGTCAAGACTTACATTGCTTAAGCATTTCTATCGCTAAATTTAAGGATATTTTAGTCCGAACTTTTTTTTTCTATTAAACTTAAAAAGGTTATTTTTGAATCGTTGTTAAAATTATCAGGATATTGTATTAGTAAAATAATGCATTCAATTGTGGAAATATCTTTGTAGAAAGAATTTGTCTATTATGTGCTTAAATATGTAAGTAATGTTTATGGTATGAGAAAAAGATATTGGCTTAATGCTGTGAGATAGCGTATAGTTAAAAGTTTGATTCAAAAATTTTAAAATCAGATTTCAAAATCATAATACTCACCTTAAAAAGGAAATGTCATTAATCAATTTCAATAGTTTAAACTTGTAAAAAAATTAATATGTAAATATATACAGCTAGAATTAATTAAAATGCAAGATATAGAGTATCAAATCTTAATAGAAAAACAGTAACGCATCACTACATTCATCTAAGGATTATGCACTAAACTTATTTTAGTTAATAAATTTATTTATATCCATACAAAATGAATCATTTTAAACTCAAAATAGAACTGAATAAATGTGTGAGAATAAGACACTTAATCTCCATATTACCATTTGTATAATATTAATAGTGACATTTAATTAAAGCAAGATATGATAGTTTGATATACATTAATGTAATTAGTATTTCTAGCAAGTTGATTTGATCCTCTAGTAGAACACCCCATTAACTATGAGTTGGTTGTTTGAATTTGTAAATTTGTAACGCCATGCAATCATTAACTTCCCATATTTGGATGATTTTGTATTTATAACATTGTGATCTATTTATTCTCTTCATTAATCTTTCATCAAATTAATTTTCAAGAACATAATAAAACTTAGTATAGAGAGGAAAATGAATGTTTTTGCGATGAAAAAATCATGTTCTTCTGAGGCTTCTAGCATATCGGCAACCTCAGAAGAATCTCATGAAATCGTCACAAAAACGAAAAAGATGAAAGAAAAAGTTGTGGAAGGCTCACAGTTGAAGCAACATGAATCATCATCTGCTGGTGTACTTGTTGATCTTAAAGTCCACAACAACAACAACATTAATACTAATTGTTCGAATCTTGAACTCAAACTTTTCAATTCAACTCCAGCTCGTGCTAGTGAGTCTTCCAACGAAGCAACACCCAAACAGAGGTGTTCTTCGGATGCTAGGACTTTCTCTTGTAGCTTTTGCAAGAGAGAATTCTCCACCTCCCAAGCTCTAGGGGGACACCAGAACGCTCACAAACAAGAGAGGGCTTTGGCTAAAAGACGAAATGGACTTGTTGATGTTGTTTCGTCTTTTGGCCCTCCTAATTATCACCCCTACTATAATCCCTACTCGAGTTTCAACTCACACATACCATTTCATACTTCTTTTCCAACCCGATCATCTCTTGGTGTTCAAGGAGATTCTTCCATGATTCATAACCCTACTTCCTATCCGACATGGCCATTCTTTTCGGGCTACAATTTTCGATTGAACCCTGAGAAATGGTCGTCATCATCATCAAGCTCATCATTTTTTAGGACAGAAAATGTCCTAGGAAATAATATTCTTAGTGCTTCTTTGGAGAATTCTCGTTTTGAGAACAAAATCAATTTAATGAATTCACCAATCAATCTTGACGACAGTCTTGATGGAAATAATCATACAAAGATTGGATTGGGAAAGAAGGAAGCAAAAAGGAATAATGAAGAAGAAGAAGAAGAATCAAAGCTTGATTTGAATCTTAGGCTTTAATTTAATTTGTTTTGCTATTTTATAGAGGTTTTGATTTTTATTTAAATGTGTAGTATTATAATTCTTATTTTCTTGTAATTTGATTTGAATCCGTGAATCATTCTCTTTATCTTTTAAACCCCTTTTTTTTGGAAAATTTGAAGTTTCATGTTAGACTAAAGAGATGTGTCGTTTTTTTTTTATATATTTTGTGTCTTTTAGTCTTTTTTGTAACTAAACTTTTATAAGACGAAATAGGTCAGTTCAATTTGTGTTAAGACAAAAATCTTTAAATTCAGATTCATGACTATTAAAAACATTTATACAGAATAGTGAGTTATGATGACTTAGGAGTTGGGACTGAGATATAGTTATTGTTTTCAACTTTTTATATTGAATCCCTTTTGTTAGAAAATTATATTGCACATAATAGATCTTGATT
This sequence comes from Solanum commersonii, assembly GCA_029007595.1. NCBI lineage: Eukaryota > Viridiplantae > Streptophyta > Magnoliopsida > Solanales > Solanaceae > Solanum > Solanum commersonii. Next base: position 314,766 of record JAJTWQ010000116.1, read on the forward strand.
AATCCTCTTTGCTTTTTCATACATTTACTTTTTCTATATTTTGAATCTCCTAGTGAAAATTCTAATTCCGCTACTATTCTTCCTCTTAGAAATTCTCATCGCGCAGACATATATTTGAAATCCCCAACAATTGAACCATTATCTGATGAAATTTTGTTGCATGGTGTACTACGCTTTGAACCAATTCATTCCTTTTAATTAACAGTTTGTATATTCATACAAACGAAATTTAGCTTTGTTGGATAAATTGGGATCAAGTTGGTTGAGTGTATACAGTAGCTTAAAGGGCCCGCGGCCACGCGTCGCTAGCTCATCGCGTGGATCGTATGGAATAGATAAGGATAACTCATGGAATTAGTTATCCTACGGCCTACCTTCTTATGAGATGGATAGTCTCATCATTGTGATACAAAATGATTTCCTAAATTAATTAATACTCATAATCAAACGTGAAGTAAAATAATCCTGTAGAATATTTCAATATTTTTTTTATTGACTTATCCCACCGATCAAACCACCCCTAATTTTACATTACAAGGAGAGTCACTTTGTGTAAATACACCCCCACTATACAAGGTAACAATTCCTCACCTTTGATTCAAAGTTTTTTTTTTCTTGGGAAATTATTGATTTAATATATTAAACAATCTATTTAGAAGTTGAGATTCCTTTCGTTCCTCAATTTGTTTTAAAAGGAAATGAAGAAGGAATCGAGATAGGAAATCGAACCTTCACGAATCAGCAATCACCAACCATGCAAGTAACATTAAGATTTCCTTATTAATCCATTTATGTTGTAGTTCATGTCATATTATTACTATTAATTTATTTATTCTCAATTATTTTGCTCGCGAGTAACACAAATTGTAGGGTTGATTTCTAAGTTACTATCTCACAAAATCGCTTTTCTTCAATAAATGAACTTTTTGAGCTAATAATTATTAGTTGAGCGAATATTCGAGAAATTAACTCACGAATTATATTATGCTACGATGAAGTAGTTAAGTACGTTTGCTTGGTGGATCAAAACCTATACCTACCACCGGTCATGACATTAGATAGGTTTGTGACACACACTCAACACACATAAAGTTACTCATTCTATTTTAATCTATGTGAAAGTGTTTGATTAAATGTAAAATTTAAAAATAAAAATAAAACTTTAAAAATTTATGATCCTAAATACGTTTTAGATATTTAGATGGTTATAAATCATATCTCAATAAGTATCATTTTTAACTGATAAAAAAATTGTCACATAAATTTCGATACAAAAGGAGTTAAAAAAAATTGTGGGACCATGAAATGATAAGGCCTCTATAGGGGATTATAAAACTAGCCTATTGTTATCCAAAGTGAATTAAATAGCTATAGTATGCTCCATTTATGGACCATCACTCCTTTTAGTGGAAATTGACTAAGATGCCTTTCTATGTCTTCATTGTGGAAATAGTTTCATTATCTGTCTCTAAGCTATTGGTTGTTTTTTTAAATCTAAAATTGAAAGAGTTGCTTTGGGATTCCCAAAATAGTTCTCACTTTTATATTTTTTTCAAGTTTTAACAATAGTTGAAAAAGTTACATACAAAACTCTTTTATTATGTTTCTATATAGGGATGTACATGGCCGGGTTGGTTTGAGTTTTTCAAATATAAAACCAAATCATTTGTGTCAGATTTTTAAATTTATAAACCAAACCAAATCAGTAAAATTCGGGTTTTTCAACCTCGGATTTTTTTGGGTTTTTCGGTTTTTCGGGTTATTTTGGGTTTTTCCGGTAAAGTATTCATACAAACATATAATTTACTTGTATTTCAAATATTTTTTTAGTCCTACCAAAATACAACTATCTAAGATGTTTCTTAAAAATATAACACAATATAATATGATTAATGACACAAAATATCCAACAAAAATAATAATAATGAAATCTCATAAAACAGATATTGCAAATTAACAAGTCATAATGAAAATTATCATAATTTAAAAGTACTAAATCATGCTAAAATTAAGTTTAATAAGTATTAGTTACATGACTAAATATTAAAGAAAATTAAAATTAGATTATGTATTTTAATTGTCTAAACCAATGTAAAACTAAAGAACAAATATTCAATATTATTGTCATTCTTAGTGTTGAATTGATTTTCTTTTTGCATTAGTATTAATTTGATTTTGATTTAAGCTTTATTATAATTACCAATATCTATGAACTATAATCTTTATTGGCCCATTCATAATTCTAAGTTTCAAACTTGAAATAATATATTAAAAGATAAAAATTATGAAAAAGTATAAGAAATATTTAAAAATTATATCAAAGTAAATATTTTTATGTATAAAATAAAATTTTAAAATTATATATATAAATTCGGGTTGGTTTTTTTAGTTAAAACCAAACCAACCCAAATATAGTCGGGTTTTTTTTTCCAAAACCAAACCAAGTCAAACCAAACCACTAGTCGGGTTTTTTTCCGAGTTGACTCGATTTGCGATTTGGTTCGGTTTTCGATTCAATATTGTACACCCCTATTCCTATACATAATATAGGACTTTATCTTAGTGCGATGCTATGTGTTATATGATTTTTCTTTTCAAGAGTATGAATGATTGAGAAACTATCTACAATGTGTAGCGATGCTTTTAATAATAGTGTGAGGTCTTTTAGAAAAAACAATTCAAGTTTGACATAAAGCAAACAATATCTAACTTGTTAAGTCCAACTGTTAATATCGCAACTTATGGTTAGATAGGACCAGTATGAAGAAGAACATACATGTCAAAGGTAGCTTTGAGACGCACAAGAAGGTGCTAAGCTCTGAGCTTCATTGGCCATAAATGATTGGTCATCTGAGTGGCACACGGTGAATTTCATAAATTGACTCGTGAAAATAGGCCATATATGTAACTTAGTCGAGGGGAGACCCCACATAGTGAGAGAGAGAGAGAGATTTTCAGGTGTGCAAACACAATATCAATTAGTAGTTGAAAAGATTGTAAAGCTATATATAAGATGTAAGAATATTCTTAAATGTCTGAGTTTGAAAAAAAATGAACGATAAGTGATCAATTTACGAGTGTAATTTTACAAGTGTAGTCAACAACTAATTTAATGAGTAAATAAAGGGAGAGAGGAAATATGTGTGTGAGAGAAAAAAATCTTTGACCAAAGAGAGGGAACAAGTTGAAAAAATCATAGGTGGTGTTAGAACATACCATTTTGACATAATTTCAAAGAGAAAGATAAGAATAAGCCAAGTGCCAAAAAACCATGTTTAGTGCTATTAGGAGATGAGAATCTCTACAACTTGCAAAATTAAAGTGTCTTTGAATGTTTAAAGTGTTAAGTTAGTGATTAGTTTAATCAATATAGTTAAAAGAACAAAAGGTGATGGTATAAATTGTTCTATAATGGAAAAGAGTTGACTATCAACAAATGTTATGATAAGGTAAAACATAATTCTTCCACTTTAAATTAGCATTTTTGAGTTCAAATAAAAATTGTTTCATTCCTTACTGGATATTTCATGATACAAATCTATATTAGTCAAGATACTAAAAGAAGATATCAAGTGGGGTAAAAAAAGAAAAAAAGAAGAGTTGACTACAACAATATGTTTCATTGGTTTTACAATGTCAAAACCACTTTAGTAAAAGTCAAAAGGGAAAAGGGAGAGATATAAATTGCTTTATCATAAAAGAGTTGACTATTAGTGAATTCTTTAAAAAAAAATTATTAATTAATTTAACGACGTTAAATTCATTTCTCACTCAAACAACTCCGGAGTAAAGTGGAGACTCAAAAGATCCTTGGCCCCTCCCACCCAACACCCATTTCTCATACAAGGACCATTTCCAAGAATCTAGTGCCCAATTTTAATTTTCTTGTATTTTAGGGATTTGTGGACTTTGATTAGTACGACTTCTAAAGTCCATTACTTCTCTATACTATGAGTTTGATGGAAAAAAGTAAAAATTATCATTAAATTAAAATTACTCAAGCTAGACTTATTATATCCATATGAATTAGGGTGGGGGTGGAGGGTTGCTAGGGATAAGACATAAAAACACAGTTAAATTATGATGAAATTTTTAACTATACAAAGGTCCCTTTTACCCTTTAAACTATATTTTTTTATTATTACCTCCTTAATTAATTATTAGAAATAAAATAAGTAAATTAAAACATATCATATGCATATAAATGTATTTATACTAAATAAAAGAAGAAGAGTTTTAATATCTTATTTCATTTAATTTTTTAAAATCCAAGTCGATCAAACTTCATTGTCTCTCAAGTCTCGAACACAACAATATACAAAGTCAAGAATTTTGAGTAATATGTGCATCTCTTTAAGTTGATTAATGATTCTGCATTAACATATATTGGAATAAGTATTTAAACTTTTAAAAATTGACAAGTACTTGATTTTTTTAAGTTAATCAGGACAAGTAAATAGGAACAAAAAGAATATTATTTCTTTTAAGTTTGGTTAGTATGTCATTTTCACTATAATTTATACTATATAATATTATCAAAAAAACTTATACACAATATAAATAACTCATTTCATTCAAATATGGGTGAAATTCAAGTAAAATCTTTAAAATTTAGATAACAATGACTATATTCAACTACCTATAATTGAACGTTGGGCATATATAAACCTAAAGTTCAAAAAAATATACTTTTTTCTATTTTAATTTAAGTGACATGTTTTTTTTTTCGTTTGAAAAAATTACATTTCTATAATTGAAGATAATTTAATTTTGAAATCCCTCATTTACTCTTATAGCAATAAATCATAGCCACATAACACAAATGATCAAGAAATGCTTTATATCATAGATTTAAAAGCGAAACATTTTTTCTTAAACTTAGTATCATATCAAACGATATCATACAAAATTAAGACAATAATATAATTAAACTTCAATTATACGTATCTAAATTTAGTCATATAAAACTTTAAACACGATAATTATATCAAAATCATGTATCTATGCACTTTGTCTTATTAGGCTATTTAGACGGATAAAAATATCCAACCCACGAGATAATACATTTTGTGGGACCCAATTAGGATAAGGTCAATGTCAGAGAGACAGCTGTGTATATATTTGGAAGTAGGAATTATCATGTTTTTTTGCTGTTTTGTTTTGGGAATTTGCCACACTGATAGTCCGTTATTATAATATTTTGCTTCTCGAGAGTTAATTTAATTATAAAAAAATATTATAGATTGTAATTTCTTTATATTAAAATATGAAAAAAATATGTAATAAGTATTTATTAGAATTTAAACAATTTAATTCTCAAAAAAATGATAAATATTTTTGAACGGAGAGAATATATTTTAATCTCTTTGAAAAATTATACATCTTTCAACCTCATTTGATATAAATTAAGAGATTTTTTTTATAAAAAAAAATTAAAATAAAATATAAATATTTATATAACTATAAATCATTTTATTAATTTTATTTTTTTTTGCTAAATATAAAGATGTTAAAGTATTTTTTTGACATAGACTAAATAATAATAAAGAATATTATCACATAAACTAATAATGAGAAAGTGCTTACGTTGTTTGGAAAACAATATTTTAGGATTTTTATTTTATATTACACATTTTCAGTTGACATAAAGTTTGAGAAATAAAAAATGTTTTATATACAAAATGCTGTAACAAAATTGACGTTAGTACCAATTAATGTATGTATGAAGTGAATTTTAAAATGTACTCTCACGTTTCTCTTCAATTTAATGATTGGAAATTTCACTTTGTGTTTATCAACAAGTCATGTCAAATTCAGTAAAATTTAAAATTATAAAGTCAAATAATTCATCAAAATATAAAATGTATCTTTAAAAAATATGTGACATACTTAAAGAAATGCGTCACAAAAAGTGACACAAATAACAAAATATTCATTAATATTGCAAACTTAATAATCAAAATATTATGTAGGTTGAAGAATATTTGAGTTGAGAGCCTCACTTGAACAAATAAGTTTGTGAAAATTAACTATTTGTAAGTGGAAATTAATATTATCTTAGTTTAATTAATCGTATCATCTCCATGGGGAGATTTAGCTAAGTTATCGGGTGCGAATTCTCGAGAACTCTGTATATATAAATAAATATTTATTGGGAACTCAAGAACAAAATATTCACTTGATCCATTGATAGTAAAGAAACCTATGTAAGCGTATAACAACAATATAACACATCATAACATCCTCATCTCCTATTATATTTATTTAAAATTATAAATAATTATTTTTAATTATATCTTAAAAACAAAAAAAGTTAATAACAAAATTCATTAAAAATATTTCTCTTCATACCGAACACACTTAAATAATCTAAATATATTTAAAGACAAATTTAACGTTGGAGTGGCAGAGCCTTTTTCGTCGGATTTGTTGTCGGAAACTCGGAATTAATAAAAATCTCATTTGGTTCATGCAACAATGCCCCTCTAATCCGTTTGGAACATACGAGGCATTTACTATTCTTCCGTCTCAAATTATTTATCGTATTTAAAAAAAATATATTAATTATTATTTAAAATAATAACATATTCTTTAAAATCTCATAAAATAGAATCTGAATAGAATATAGTGTATGTAATTTTTACCATTACTTTTTTAAAATGGAAAATTTATTTTTCGAAATGTCCTCAATTCAAGAAAATTAAAATAGTAACTAAAATAACGACAATAAAAAGAAACATGACAACTGATAGTAAAATAATATTGTGGAACATATAAGCAAGAAATCGTAATAACAACGATAAGGTGCAATCACCTAAATACAGTAAACCACATATAATATCAGATACCAAAATAGGCCAAATTGATGTTCTATACTACGATCAAGTCAAATACATGAATAAGCTAGTAATCGAATAACTCTCAATTACCTACTAACTTTCTATCCTTAAAATTGCGTCATGTAATATCTAATCACCTTTTCACGATACATTTTTATTACATATTTACTCTATTGGTATGTGGATTTCGAGAACAACATGTTGAGTCTTGGCCTTTTGCCCCCTCACTAATAAGCCCTATTCACACAAATTCAGATTATTTAGATGGTGCGAATAGGGTTTAGTTGGATTCTAATATGAGTATCGAATTAATTAAATAAAATAAAATATAGTTTTGCAATGGCCTATTTGTAATTTAAATTAACTAGGAGGGCTATTTTGTTGGACCACAAGTACAGGTCCCACATGTTCTCGACTTCAACGAACGAGGTTTCCCTTGTGGATAAACTCGAAGGGTTATGATCCCATGTAACTCACCTCTATGTACTCCTATGTAATCTGAATCTCGAAATTTAATGACTCAATTAATTTATATGATTAAATTTGTGTCTGAGAAAGTATGTATTTTCGAGTATTAGCAAAAGCTTAAAAAAAAATGAAAAAACAAATACAAATTGTTAAATTTTATTGAGAAACATTTTTAAAACTTTAGATTAAACACAAATAACTACTTTGATGTTAGCAAAAGAGTATTTAAAATTGATTAGCATACAAATTGCTAATCTATAAAAAGTACTTTTCAAAACTGTTTCTAACAAAAAATATTTTTCAAAATAAAAGAAATTTAAATACTCAATCATTATACACAATCATTATGATTTAAGAAGAGAAGTTTGAACATAGTAGAGTATACATAGATTTTAAAGGACCTTGTGAAAAACTTGATCATATTCAAATATGACCAATAATAACTGTATACCTAATATAATTTTACAAGTAAAGTTTAAAAAAGATGATGTGTATGCAATCTTATTTCTATCTTGTGATTTGTGAAGATAAAAAGACAATTTATGATATATCCTTGACGCAAATAATTCAAATCCTCATCGTATAAATCTAAAATGTACTACTTGTCTAAAGCATTTTCATTTATAACGTTAAAAAAAAATAGAGAAATTTTATTCATCCTACTACATTCGTAGCTAGTTCTTTTAACTCTTCTATGTCCTTGTACGTACTTTGTAAGCTTGAGTTGTTGAAACTAATGTCTCAAAGCTTATCAAACTTATTGAAATATCAAAAAGTTAGGTCAAATGGATAAACTTATTATCCATTAAAATTAAAGACACTTGTGTCTAGACATTATTGGAAGTACCCAAAAAAAAATGTAAACAGTTCCATATGAAAGTAGTTTTAAAAATAAAATAATCCATTTGTCCTCATAGAATAGGTCATCTTTATACATGTATAATCAAAGAGGACCCTTATTCATGATACCAATTAATGTTATATTATATGATTCGATGAAGCACAATATTATTATTATTTTAAAAAGATAGATTTTTAATTTAGAAAAGACTAGAATAAAAAAAAAGCGTCATATGAATTGAGATGGAAGATTTTTTTTTTTTTTTTACAGATTAGTTAGTAACTCTCAGTTTTACATGTTTATGATATTTGTTCGAAATCTACTTGTACAACAGGTCGCATATGTCCTGATTCTGGTTATGACTGATTCATCAATGTATCTGTTTTTGAAGAATATAAACTTTAATCCTATAAATATAGTACTTTACGTTTTTTTACTACTTGAAATTTCGATATATTTAATGATAGGAAATCTCTCTAAAGCACCAAAATTGTCCACTTCATTGTTTCAACATTGTGACGAAGAATGTGATATATAAGCAAAAGTACACTTATGTTGCAAAACTTGTGTAAGGGAAAAAGATCCCCTTATTACATATCTATAATTTATAATTGTGGTGTATTCACTTTTTCTCTATGTGACCTCTGACTAATCTAAATTTAAAATTTCTAATTAAAAATGATAGAATCATATTCTTTTTTTAATTTCTCACCTGATGTCCGAAGCTCACATTAGAGCCCCAACTAAAATAGAATCATATTTATGACACCGCAACTCCCGTTGATCTTAGTGGTGGTGCACTCACACTGTCATGAGGTCAAGTTTAGCAAAATTATTGGCAATGTCACAACAATATTCAACATTATCTATATTGGAGTATTATAATCAATTTTTTAAAAAACTTTTAATTACAAGTTTTTATAACATAAAGAACCACAAAAACATATTATTAATATTATAATATACAGTCCATCTATAACAGTGTACAGTGTATATAATAAGCTATATAGGCAGCTTCCACCCACAATAAAGATAACATAAAAGAAAGAAAACACCATTGTTGTAGTAAGCTTAGCTGGCTTTTTCTCTTCAGTCTTCACACTCTACAATTTTCATTATTTTTTTTTCACTTTAGGGTTTCCACTTTTAGGAATTCAAAATGTTCAATAACTGGTAAAATTTTCTTTTCAACTTTTGTTGAAATTCCTCAGTGTACTATTTTTCTTCTTTGCATTTGCTCTATCAAATCTTTATAATATCTGGGGTTGTAGTGGTTGTAATTGTTTGGTTGTGATGTTATGTGCTTCCTGTCTAATAATTCCAAGAAAAAATGTTTTCAATATCTTAGCTGTATTTATGATTTTGAATATATTCTTATTCTCTTTCCATAAAGTTCATCTGTTTGAAATGATATATACCCTGATGTATTGCCCACCCCTAGCTTGTGATTCACTTGTCAAGTTGAAATCTTGATATTATTTTCTTGTACCCTTTTAAGTTTTACACTTGATTCACATGTCAAATTGAAATCTCGAGGTTGTTTTCTTGGTTCACACAATCTAAAAAAGTTTGTCACAGTTGATTCAGTTGTCAAGTTGAAATCTTGAGGTTGTTTTCTTGTATCCTTCTGAGTTTATGTTTTTTTTTCTTGGTTCACACAATCTAAAAAAATAATTGTTACACACCATAGATGTGTTTCACTTGTCAAAATGAAATTTTGAGGTTATTTTCTTGTACCCTTTTTATTTTTTGGGGGTTTTCTTGGCTCACACAATCTAAAAAATTTGTTATAGTTGTAATTCACTTGTCAAAATGAAGTCTTGAGGTTATTTTCTTGCACCCTTTTGCTTTTGGGGGTTTACTTGGTTCACACAATCTGAAAAGTTTGTTCTTGGGTTTTACAGGAAAGAGGAAAAAGAAAAAGGCAGAAGTTATCTCATTGATAGTTGATTTGGGGGAAGTTTTGTGAAGTGGGGTTGTGTTTATTTCTTTCTATGTTGGGAGCTTACTATAGAGAGTGTGTGTTTTGGTTTGGTGGACTTGGTGTTGTTAGTTAGTGAAAGGGAATTTTTTTTTTTTTAAAATGGTGTCAAGATCCTACTCCAATCTGTTGGAGCTAGCCTCAGGTGAGGCTCCTTCGCCGTCTTTCGGGAGAATGAGCCGGAGGATTCCACGTATTATGACCGTAGCCGGGATAATGTCTGATCTGGATGATGATGGATCGGAGAGCGTTTGCTCTGATCCATCATCATCTTCAGCTCAAAAAGATAGGATAATTGTTGTAGCTAATCAGCTGCCAATTAGAGTACAAAGGAAAACTGATGGCAGTAAAGGATGGTTATTCAGCTGGGATGAGAATTCACTTCTTCTCCAGCTGAAAGATGGTTTAGGAGATGATGAAATTGAGGTTATATATGTTGGTTGTCTCAAGGAAGAAATCCACCCGAATGAGCAAGATGAAGTTTCACAAATACTTCTTGAGACATTTAAGTGTGTTCCCACTTTTGTACCACCTGATCTGTTTACTAAGTACTACCATGGATTTTGTAAGCAGCAGCTTTGGCCTTTGTTCCACTATATGTTGCCCCTTTCGCCTGATCTAGGTGGTCGATTTAATCGATTACTGTGGCAGGCTTATGTTTCTGTTAACAAAATTTTTGCTGACAGGATCATGGAAGTGATCAACCCGGAAGATGACTTTGTGTGGGTTCATGACTATCATCTCATGGTACTACCTACCTTCTTGAGGAAGAGATTCAATAGAGTAAAGCTTGGATTTTTCCTGCATAGCCCATTTCCTTCTTCCGAGATATACAAAACATTGCCTATTCGCGAAGAAATCTTACGAGCTCTCTTGAATTCGGATTTGATTGGGTTCCACACTTTTGACTATGCAAGGCACTTCCTCTCGTGTTGCAGTCGGATGTTAGGTATTTCTTATGAGTCGAAAAGGGGTTACATAGGCCTCGAGTACTATGGTAGGACTGTAAGTATTAAAATCCTGCCAGTGGGTATTCATATGGGGCAGCTTCAGCAAGTCTTGAGTCTCCCTGAGACAGAGGCGAAAGTTTCCGAGCTCGTGCAGCAGTATAATCATCAGGGAAGGACATTGTTGCTTGGAGTTGATGACATGGACATATTTAAAGGCATTAGTTTGAAGTTATTGGCAATGGAACAACTTCTATTGCAGCATCCAGAGAAGCAGGGGAAGGTTGTTTTGGTGCAGATTGCCAATCCTGCTAGAGGCAAAGGAAAAGATGTTCAAGAAGTGCAGGACGAAACAAATTCGACAGTGAAGCGAATTAATGAAGTATTTGGAAGGCCTGGGTATCAACCAGTTATATTGATTGATAAGCCACTTAAGTTTTACGAAAGGATTGCTTATTATGTTGTCGCGGAGTGTTGCCTGGTCACTGCTGTCAGGGATGGCATGAACCTTATACCATACGAGTATATAATTAGTCGTCAAGGAAATGAGAGGCTGGATAAGGTTCTGAAACTTGACTCTTCTACACCAAAGAAGAGCATGTTAGTGGTGTCTGAGTTTATTGGGTGTTCTCCCTCTTTGAGTGGAGCAATCCGAGTGAATCCATGGAACATTGATGTAGTTGCCGATGCAATGGACTCTGCTTTAGTAATGCCTGAGCCAGAGAAGCAACTTAGGCATGAGAAACATTACAGATATGTTAGCACCCATGATGTTGGATACTGGGCTCACAGTTTCTTGCAAGATTTGGAGAGAACATGCAAGGATCATGTGAGACGAAGATGCTGGGGTATTGGATTCGGTTTAAGTTTCAGAGTTGTTGCACTTGATCCGAATTTTAGGAAACTTTCAATGGAGCATATAGTTTCAGCATATAAAAGGACAACAACCAGGGCAATCCTTCTGGACTACGACGGAACTCTGATGCCTCAAAATGCAATTGATAAGAAGCCAAGTTCTAAAACAATTGAAATCATCAAAACTTTGTGCAGAGACAAGAACAATATGGTGTTCATCGTCAGTGCTAGAAGCCGAAAGACACTAGCGGACTGGTTTCCAACTTGTGAGAAACTTGGTATTGCAGCTGAGCATGGCTATTTCTTGAGGTATTGCTTGATGTTCTAACATATTTCCTTGTTATATGTTTTCACAATTTACGCACAGGTTCAAATTTCAAATGGCTCTTTGAATTTACAGGATGAATCAAGATGAAGAATGGGAAACATGTATACCAGAAGTAGAATGTTGTTGGAAAGAAATTGCTGAGCCTGTTATGCAACTTTACACTGAGACTACTGATGGATCAGTTATTGAAGACAAGGAAACATCAATGGTATGGTCTTACGAGGATGCAGATCCTGATTTCGGATCATGTCAGGCTAAAGAACTTCTTGATCACCTAGAAAGTGTGCTGGCTAATGAACCAGTCACTGTCAAGAGTGGACAGAATATAGTGGAAGTTAAGCCCCAGGTTTGTACTTTTCTTTCTTGACGATAGCGTTGGCTTGTAGTGGTATTTGCGCTCCTGTAGAAACGGTGGGCATTTTGCAGCAGCAGAAACGCTTGTATCGCTTGCTTGCAGACCTGTGTTGCTCGGACTCTTTCAAAAAGTTGACTTGTGCATGTCGGATCCTCCATCCGGCACGAGTGTGACTGTACTTTTGTAGAGTCCAAACAACATAGTTGCAGACTGCATGAGTTAAAAACTAACTGTTGTTTTGCAAGATAGTTGCTTTGCATATATCTCAGTTTGTTCGTTAGAGGTGGGATGATTCATTTATAAGGTGAAACACTAGGTTTCAATCTTAATGGATTCTCAGTTAGAAAAGCTTAGGAAGTTTCTTTGTTTATAACTCGAATTGGTTGCATATGATTCAATAGACTCTTACAATAGTAATGCCAGAATCCCTACTTGCAGGTATGTGACTCAACTAAAACTTAAATTAAAGACTTTTGAGTGTACCAAAATGCCCTTTGAACTTGTGGTCTTAAACATACCACGTGGAAAACGTGGAAAAAATAGGATTAAAGAGTTCCCCAAGAAGGAAAGAGACGTTCTTTTTTAAATGGACTAAAAAGGAAAGTAATACAAACAATTGAAACGGAGGGAGTACTTAGTTTAATTCCGTGTTGTTTTCTATCTTCTCAGGGAAAAACTTTCTCGAAAAATGAATAGAGAGGAGTCTAGAGGAATAAACCGTGAGACCTCATATGTGAAACATTTTTCATCTTCGTTTGTGCTTTCTTTTTCGTTTCCTTTTTGGTATGATTTCTACGCCAGGGAGAGGGACCAATTGCATTGATCATATACATTTTGTATTGCAGCTCTTATGTCTAAACCTCACATTTGTAAACTCAAATATACCCTCTAAACATTTTAATCCTTGAGATATGGTTAATGTATGGTATTTTGAATGTATGTCTTCAAAAATGTGTTCCTTCCTGGCTCCTGCAGGGTGTAAGCAAAGGGCTTGTTGCCAAGCGCCTCCTTAACGAAATGCAAGAGAAAGGAATGTCACCAGATTTTGTCCTCTGCATAGGAGATGACCGATCAGATGAAGACATGTTCGAGGTGATCATGAGCTCGGTGTCTGGCCCTTCCATGGCTCCAGCAGCCGAAGTCTTTGCTTGTACTGTTGGCCGGAAGCCCAGCAAGGCCAAATACTATCTCGATGACACTACCGAGATAGTTAGGCTGATGCAGGGTTTGGCCTCTGTTGCTGACCAAATGTTACCACGGATGTAAAGGCCACATGAGGTCTTTCTCAGTTTTCTTGTTTCTTGAGAAGTTGTAAATTAATGGAATTATAGAGAAACTGCATTAGTAGTACTTGAATGTCTCTTTGTTTCTTGTTTCTTGGTGAGTTGTAAATTAATGGACTATAGAGAAGCTGCATTTTGTTCGATTCACGCTCACCACATCGGTTAAATTTGTCTCTCTACCTTCATGAGATAGTAGCAAGGTTTGTATACCCTCTATCCTTTTTCGATCCAACCTGTGGGGGTACACTACGTATGTTTTTGTTGTTGTATAGAGAAGTTGTACTAGAAGTTCTTGACTTGATTACCCTCTTTAAGGGTGTGTTTGGTATGAAAGAAAATATTTGAACTTCAGTTTTTCAATGTTTGGTTGGTTGGTTGGATAAAAGTATTTTCCCGAAGAAAACTAGTTTCTTGAAAATTAGGAAAGTAATTTTCGTGGAGTGAGTAGGGAAAGCAAGTTGCTTAAGTGAAATTTCACGTTGATTGTCACCTTCTCACTTCCAACACCACTTGTCACCTCGTTCACTTTTGAACTCCATAATATTTGCTTTGATTATATTGGATATATTGTTGTATTAGAAGTACTCAACTTAATTTTTCTCCAATGGTGTGTTTAGGTTAAAAAATATTTGAATTTCATTTCTTTTCAGTGTTTGATTGGTTGTGAAAAAAATAATTTTTTTTTAAGGAAATCAAGTTTCTTGAAAATTAGCTATACAATTTTCGTGGAGACAGTAGGAAAAACAAGTTTCATAAGTGATTCTTAAAACTTGGTTTTTCTAGAGAATGTTTACCATTATTTTTGACTAATCGAACATTAGAATATTACAAAATATTTCCTAAAATTCTTTTTTTTTTCTATACCAAGCACACCCTTAATGATGCAAGATGTTTTAGGAAAAACTTTAACCTAAAGGAGATAATATTATACCATATTAAAAATATCTTTTGTACTATTTCAATTTGTTAGTGTGAAATTAGTTTTTCTCTTTCCATCTTTTCTAATTCTCATATTTGTGATCATATTTCTTGTGCTCTCACTAAAGTTTAGTCCAATAAAATAGTGCCAAAATTGTGCAAGACAACAAAATGTAACAAACTAATGACATAAGGAGAAAATTGTCTAAATCGAACGATGTACACTCCTAATTATATTCATATCTAAGCTCTAGTTTGTTCATACATAATTTTCACTTTTTTTCTAAAAAGTTTTTAAAATAGTGTTTGGATACATTGAATTTATCTTTTTCGAAGATAAAATACGAGTTAGAAAAAAGTGATTTTGACAAGCTTTTCAAGTGGTTTTTTTGCGCTCACAACATTTTAACCTTTTATTTTTTTTCAAATTGAATGATTGACAAAAATACAAATTTGATTTTTTAAATACCTTTTTTCAATTTTTTTTAAAATATCACATTTTTTAGATCCAAAAACATTTACTCAAATGTCTCTTTCCCACAACTAACACGTCTAAATGTCTCTTTCCATAATGTGTAAATGACTCTCTGATGTGTACTTTCAATGGAAGTGTAAAAGACGAAACCTATACGTTCCCACTCATAAGGCTTTATTCGTTTTAATTTATTTTTCTTAGTTTAACTAGATACAAAATTTAATAAAATAAAAAACCATTTTTAAATTTGTTATGCTCAAACTAAGCTCTCGTTTAATCATTGATTGTTGAGAGTAGATTTTCAAAAAGTATTGTTTGTTCATGAAATTTGGTCATTTTCAAATCAGGTTTTGGGTGAAATTTCACTTCCACTCGTAAAATTTCAATATCTTTCCAAGTAAAAATATACGTTCAAATACAACTTCAAACTTCAATATTTTTTTTTTTTCAAATTTCAACTAAATTTATGACCAACACTAACTAAAAATGTGTATTGTGTAAGGATACTTTTAATCTTGTAATATTATTCAATATATATGTCACATAGGATATTTGTTTTAAAACTTGCTCAATAAAAAATATATTTTAAAAAAATAAAAAAATAAGACAAGTGAATTGATAAGGCGTAGTAATAACTATCATCAACAGTGATGGTATAATTATTAGTTCAATAATGCTTATTATCATATTGTTGTTGTCATTCATGGATCGTTTTGGACTTTATTTAATTATTATTTTATTAAAGTAAAATTTAATTATTTTAAATTTTATGTGAAAATTTTGTCACGATTCAAATTTAATCATGATCAGCACGAATAAAGGTACTAAGATAAATGATTCATATAATAAATTAATAATATAAGATCATAAGCCTAAGTATTTTGATTTAGAACCGCAATCACAAAAAAGAGAGATGAGCGTAATATTGCAAATCATAAGAAAAATTAGTATTACATACAAAGTTAAATTTGAAAAGAGGATGGTCTCTAAAAATATTTCTAAAATTTATTAAAACATGAAATTATGAGAGTGGCTAATTTAATTTGTACACTGATTAGCTGGAAATTAGTAGGTAGAATATGAGCTAGCTACTAATAAATAAGATTATCAGATTGATAATTAGTATATAAAGTTACCTCAAAATTACATAAGAAAAATTATGGCCAATTGTGCAATATTTTAGTATTAAGATACTAATTTGCTTATCAACATGAGTTTTGGTAGTGTCGTCATTAATCAGAAGTTTCGAATTTGAGTCCCTTGAAAAGAAAAAATTCTTCTTGAGAGCTTCGCCCCCAAAAATGAACCTTGGAATGCACAAATCCAAATTTATCAGAAACCAGGGGAAACCAAAAAAAAAAAAAAAAAAGATATTAATTTACTTTTTTGGTTTCCCAATGGTACTATTCAGTACTCGTATTTGGAGTCCAACTAATTCAAACTTAAATCGCGTAAGATCTATTCAGGAAAATCGTTTTCTACCAAGATTTTTTCATACCTATAGCTCGAAATCGAAAACTCTAAATAATAGATGAGCAACCCCATCCGCTACACCAATCCTGGTATAGTAAGAGATACTAATTTACTGCAAAGAAGAATTGGCATTCTACTAAATTTCAAACTTGTTTTTCTTTCCTTTTGTTTGTTTGGTCTTAGTGAACTCTCTAGGTCAAAGTCATTCCCCGTGACTTAATAGAAATAGTATTATTTTAAAAAAAATAAATTTATTTAGGATGTGATATTTGTATTGAAGTTTGACTAAATTTAAATTCACGCATTATAAAGTCCATTTCGGAGAAGAACTCAAAATCTCTAATTCAGTGTAAAAAAATCTCAACTATCCTATTGCAACACATATTGTTATACTATTATTTGAAAATTATGAAGTAAGGACACATAATTATGACTAGTGAAGTCAGTGGCAATAATTATATATTTCATTGCATGGTTTTATTTAAATTTTAAAAAAAGGTATTCAAATTAAAATTATGATTTCCTTCAAAAGTCTTGCAAATTTTGCAGGATATAAGTTGTAAAAGAAGTTTTTTTTTTACAAAATCTTTGACTATTTTCTTTAATTTTTTTATAGTAAAAACCTTTGACTAATTTTTTTTTTTTTAAAAAAATTGTTTGACTATCAATGGCACAAAATGTAAAAGTTCAAGTTCGTATTTTTTTTCATCTCCAATATAATTTGCCTGCCGAATTATATTTACTAGTTAAAATATATATCTTATATTATTTTTTTATTATTATTTTAATAGACGATTATATAGTGTAGTGTTTTCTTAATTAAATTTCACTCCCTATTTCCTTATTATTTATTATAAAAATACAACATAATTAGGTCATAGTATGTGAGCTGCGTATCGAACTAAAATACATACATTTTCCATTATAGTCATGAATATATATATATATATATATTATTGTTTAATTTTGAAATTAATTAATACTTAGAAATCAAGAAAAAATCCCCAACCTTCCACGTGTCAGAAGCTACTATTTCTTTAAAATATATACACCATAATAATTAAAATAACTAACTACAAACAATGAAAGAAGACCTTTTCTAGATTCTTCACCTTTTATTTGTTTAAACAAAATTTTCAAGAGTTTAATTAAGTTATATTATATATTATTGGTGTAACAAATTTTACACAAGCAAATACTGAATCAGAATTAGAATTTAAAATTTATGAATTTGTAATTTTAATTTTTTTGTCAAACTGGATATTTAAAATTAATAATTTATATATATTATAAATCTTAATATAAATATAGAATTTGAGCTAAAACTATTAGATTGTATCGAACTTGTCTCCTATACCATAACTCCTCTTTTGATCACCTCACCCAAAAGTCTTTTGTGTCTTAAATGTAATTTTTACAATCTTGAAAATAAGATGGATTATTTGTTATTATAACAAGTAAAGGTAAATTAATTATGTAAAAATTCCTTACACTGATTAAATGTAACTTAACTCATTATCTTAATATTAATTTGGGTCTTTTGTTACTTCATTTCTTATTTATATACCATATATTTTTAATCAGTTTTAAAAAATAACTTTTTTTATTTAATACATATTTAATAATATTATTAGTATTTTATTTATATTAGATTTCACTTATTTGATAAAAAATCTATAAAATGATATTTTTTTTATTTAAAAATTTATTTATTATAAAGATAGTTTGACGTATTATAAAATATGTTTATAATTCTTAAATTGAATACCCACTTAATTTTTAAAGAGAAAAAAGAATAAACTACCTTATATGAGTTATACCGACATGCTATTGCCATGATTCTAAGAATTTATATATTCTCTCCATCCACTTTTATTTATCATGATTTTCTTTTTTTAGAATCAAACGATAAGAACTTTGTCTAACATTTTACGATGTATTTTTCATCATATATATATATATATATATATATGCAATTTATAGTACTTTTCGTATAGTGTTTGAATATCTAATTTTTTTATTAATCTAATTTAATTTTAAAAATTAATCAAATTAATTTTCGAAAAACGAGATAATTAAAAGTGATGGGAGGAAGTAGTTAATAATAAATTCATTTAATGTGGGTAAAGTCAAAATTCCTAATTGTGATAATGTCTAAATGTGAACACTGCCAATTATATTCAAGACAAGAATGGGTAAACTTTCATATTATAGTCTTTATTGGTACTTTTCTTTTGGTAGAAATCAATACATTATATAAAGAAAAATTACTATTTCCTTTTCAAATTACTTAACTTCATATTAAAAATAGTAATTTTTATTTTTATTTTAATTTCACTCTTAGTACTAAATAATCAAATAAAATAATAATAATAATAGTAAAATTTAGAGTTCCACAATATCATACATAAAGTTAGTTTATAGTTGCACAATAATATGAAATGGAGGGAGTAAATGGTTCCCTTAGAGATTTAATTTTATAGTTTTTTACCAACTTGTTTATACTTTCTCTATCCATTATTGATTTGACACAAAAATTAAGAAGCAATAAATAATAGAGGTAATTTTATCCAATCGCTCTTATTATATATAAGTCATTTAAATATTGAAAAATGAATACTATTTAATAGTAAAGATAAAATAGATATAACATGGTAAATCATTTATTGGTTTTATAAATCGAAAATGTATTGTTAAACATCATAAAATAATATAGTGGGCAAATAAAGATTGACGGAGAGAGTAATAAAAAATCATTTCCTCCATTATTATTAACAGTTATGTGCATCTATTTTTTTAAATAGAGTACTCTACATGATAGTATAAGAAAATGACCGTCATTATATAGAAGTTAAACCCAATTAATGAAGTTAGTTAAATCCAATTAATGAAGATTAAACTTTTATGCTCGTGTTGCTATCTGCTTAAATATTTTAATTTTAAATTTAAAAATTTTAAATTATTAAATTCTAAATCAGTAAATAATAATAAATACATATTTAATAATTTTTAAATTAAAATTACTGAGTTCGAATAGACCTGTAATGACCCCTCTTTCCTTTGCCCCCAGGGCACGGCCAGTGAGAAGTACAAGCTCATTTTGTGTTAAATTGTGCACTCATGTATATAATTCAAAACTCCAAATTAACATTCAAGAAATATATTTATTCTAATAAAGATGAACATAAATGGATTCAACGTCTATTATATATGAAATGCGTAAAACATAATTTTGCTAGTAACTTTTTCTCAAATCTTAGATGAACTTTTTACTCTCACCTAACCTAACTTTCCCTTGCCAATATCTTTTTCTCAAATCTTACATGTGTATATTCACTACATATTTATAAATATTTTATGACCTCAATTATTATCATATATTAACTTGAAATTATTTATACAAACTCATAAACTTTTTATCTTGAATCCGTTTTCACATTAACAAGTCATATTCTCACTCATTAACTTATTATTATAGAAATAGATAGACTAGTTAAAACAAGGGATTTTTCCAGCTAACAAACAAGAAAGAAAATTTTAAAAGGAAATGAAGTTTCCCATAGACCTTCCTATCAAGTCATTTTCTCAATTTGATTTCTTCTCTTCAAACTTAGATATATCTTTATATATATACATTAATAAAATAAAACTATAGTCTAAACTAACATTCACACATTCTTCTTCTCTCTATTTTCCCTCTTTAAAACCCCTTCATATCCTTCCAACACAATTGTCCATCATTAGAAGTTGCATCTCTATTTTGCGCGCACATCGAAGAAAGTGCCCTGCTAGTAAAATCGGTCCATTAATAATTATTTCAATCAAGATCGAGCACGCTTCTCGATAAAGAAAAAAAAATATGAGTAATAATAATATTGTGGAGAAGGCAATCAAGAGTTTAGGAAAAGGATTTGATCTAACATGTGATTTTAGACTAAAGTATTGTAAAGGAGATGAAAGGCTTGTGTTACTAAATGAAAATTTGAAGAAAGAGTTGATCGTGCCTGGTTTTGGAGCTTATGAAAATGTACCAATTGATATAAAGTGTGATAAAGGAGATAGAGTTCGATTTCAATCTGATATTCTTGATTTTAATCAGGTACTATAACTTTATTATTATTATTATTATAATAATAATAATATCAATCTCCTCTTTTTTTTTCTTTTTTGGTTTCGACCAAACGTGAGGGAGTTGCTCGGATAGTAAGTAGCCCTCACTTTCAGCTCGAAGGTTGTGAGTTAGACTCACTAAGGGTTGGGGGAACTCTTAAGGAAGGGTAAAAAAATGTTCTTTAAAGGTGTGTGTGGTTGGAATACAATAATGGCAACAATAAATTTTATCAGTATAATTTTATAAGTGGATATAGAAAAGATAGTACACATACCTTATTCCCTATTTTCGTGAGATAAAAAGGATGTTAGGTGGTTTGGTTGGAATGAAAAAAATGCGTGATCTTTTTGTCTACTTATTTATGGTGTTTGATAAGTAAGCAGAAAATCAATTTAGGAGTTTTTTTGTATAACTTGTTACGGTCAAAAGTACTATGGAAGTGGGGTGGAGCGAATGAAGTGGCATAGCCACGTAAACGAAAGGATGATCAATTAAATAAACTTCATTAGAAAATAATATTACGCATATAGACAATTTTCCTACATATATAGATAAAAGAAATTAAGTTTTAATATACTAACATGATGTTAGGGGGTGAGAAAGAAACAATTTCTATGAAATTCCACTTTGTTTCCTGACTTTTAAGGAATCTATTTTCTTACGGACCAATCAAATATGAAAAAAAATTAAAAATATTTTTCTTCATACCAAATGTATTCTAATTATTTATAAAATGTTTTTTTTTTTTTGGAACAGATGTCTGAATATATAAATAGGAGAAGTTCAGTGCCTGGAAAAATACCATCTGGAATGTTTAATTCAATGTTTGGATTTGAGAGTGGTTCATGGGCTAATGATGCAGCAAATACAAAGTATTTGGGGCTTGATGGTTATTTCATCATATTATTTGATGTTCATATTGATAGATATTCACTTGTTTTGGATAATCAAGTTATTAATGATGTTCCTTCCACTTGGGATCCTGCTGCACTTGCACGGTAATTAACATTTTCCCTTTATCTAGCGTTCGATATCTGTTTTGAGATTCTACAGATTAATTCTATGCCACATAAGATTCATTTAAAAAGAGAAGTATTGATAATGCTTCTAAACTATGCGTGAATTGTTACTTTCATTTCTGAACTATTGACAACCTTAGAAACACTCATTTACTTGACTAACTGAACTTAAATACGCTCCCGATCTTGCAACATGAGTGAAATACACCCCTAAACTCTCGACAAGTTTATGAGTGTTATCAACACTTCTCTCGGCTTTTTATTAAGAGTCTCATGATCCTCCAAGAGTTTGAGACCACTTGCTATGTCATATTGCAAATCAGGGGTGTATCTAGGTTTAGTTAGTCAAGTACACTAGTGTTTTAACGACTGTCAATAGTTCGAGGATAATACTAATAATTCGCGCCGAGTTTAAAAGTATTTTTCTACACTTCTCTCTTCGGGAAATGATCTATTACAATTTTATTTTTTTTCAATTTTAAGCATTCAAATTTGAGAACTCTAGCTAATGCTGAATGAAATTTATCCATTTACCCTTCATTGTAAGTAAAAGGGCAGATGGTTAACAATGGGTGGCTAGTCCGATAATATGATGTAACAATACAACTTTAACATAACACATGACAATATTACATGGTTTATAAGTTTATAATTCCTTAAATATGTGAAAAAATCACAAACATAAGGATTAAAAGTACATAATTTCAATTAATTAAAGGTGAGATAGTTACTCAGATATCGTACAAACCAAACTTAGAATTTGTTCACATTGCAGGGACTTCAAGTTTTCATTCAAAGAAATATAAAATTATAGGAGTAACATTTTGGGATAGGTATATTATAAGTAATTGACTTTGGAATTAATTAAATAGTTCATAATTATTCCATTCCTCTGTTTTGACCAAGTCTTACTAAAAATAACTCTGTTTCTTGATCTACACTTATTCCACAACAACAAAAAAAATGAATATTTTTATGTTATAATTATCATATTATAAAATATAAAATAAGAACTTGAAGAAAGAAAACTAGGCAACGGGGAGAATGTCTTAACTATAGAATTCATAAAGTCAAATTGAATTCATTTTAAAATGATTAAGTTTTAAGAAGATTAGGTATACTATGGTGTAGAAAGATGACAATACACTTTATTCTTTTTGGTTTCTCACTCAGTCTTTTATTTTGAGGTTCGACTAATTTAAATTCACATGAGTAAATTTCACTCCATTTTGAGACTTGTACTCTATACATTTGATTAAGGATGAAAATGATACTAAGTTTCAGCTATGTACAGGTGTCGAGGAAGGGCTAGACCATTAGAGTCTATTGTATGCCGTCTTACCCTATATTTCTACCAGAGAGAATGTTTCCCCAACTTAAACCCCTGACCTCCAAATTACATGACAATAATTTTATTATTTACGTTAAGACATCCTTTCTAGTTAGTTGTTAATGGAGTTGAGATTATCAAATTCTCTGGAGTCGATATCAATCAATATTTGATGTGTATCTAATTGAATACTTCATTTTCATAAAAATAAACTAATTATTTGTTAATTGTGATAGGTTTATTGAAAAATATGGTACACACATAATAGTGGGGTTAAGTATAGGAGGACAAGATGTGGTCCTAGTGAGGCAAGACAAATTTTCAAACATGGAACCATCACAACTCAAGAACCACTTGGATGAACTTGGTGATCAATTATTCACTGGCATTTGCAACTATTGTCCACAACAATTCAAATCAAGAGAACAAAAACATAAGGTCTTTTTCTTTTTCCTTTTCATAATCCTATTTTTTTGGTTTCACACTCGATTTTTGATATTTGTAATGTAAAAGCATGACTAAGTTGGATTCTCATCCATTAAAAAAAAACACATTCTATCAGGCTCTTCCCTTTAGATAGGCCAATGCAATCCTCTGAACGGAAAGATCATTTCAAGACCTTTGAACATATTTGAGTGTTTAATGTACTATTGTAACTTCAGTCATGACTCAAACCTGAAATCCTTTGATTAATGATTGATGAATCCTATCCATCCTGCTATAACCCTCGATTGTTTTTCCATTATCTTTCTCCAACCTATTAATATTAAAATGTGGAGAAGCTTCTTATAATATTTCTTTTTTCCATGTCCAAAGCTCGAATCTGATAAGCAATATACTTATTTATTTATTTAACTTCAATTGAACTGATTTTTTCCCCTTTCTTTTTCATTTTTGTTTCTGAATTGCAGACTATTGAGGCATTCAATATTTTTGATCCACAACCCAACATCTTAAGCAGCTTTCCATCAGCAACAACCAAAAATGTAAGTTGATAATTGTATATGTTAATTTTCAATTTTATATTAAAAAATGCACCTAAATTTTCATTGTCCCTAAAAGTCAAATGTCTTCATTGTCTAAATACTGACGTATAATCACCTAAATTTTCATTGTCCCTAAAAGATTAATTTCAACACTTAAAAGTACTTATCAGTACCTAATGCTTATCAATTATTTACGACTAATTAAAATTGTGGTGGAATAATTTACAATTCTTTTACGTATAATTAGAGGTCTCGACTTCAAACCTCTAGTAATAAATAAAAGATCTTGTTACGAGACTAGGAGCGGTGTCGCTCTCAAAGGTGGAACCAGTAATGTGCAAATTTGAATTTAGTGAAGCCCCAATACGAATACGAGACTAAATTTAGTCATGAATTGTTAGGTCAACTTTCTTGCTTTGATTTGTATCATCATAAGCAGTCATAGGCCTACTTCTCCAGCTAATAGTGTAAACTTTTGACATTAGGAATCTTCTAATTAACATATAAATCCATCACACATGGGAGATTCTTTGAATTTAACTCACCAAAAAATTAGCAAAAATATAAAAAGTCTAAATATTTGCAAGTCAATATTAACAACTAGATCTCTAAAAATACTGAAAATAATTCAATGTGAAATAATTTTATATACATTCTTGCCGGAAGAATCAAGAAAATCAAATTTGAGCTTTTGGTTGACCATCAATACACAAAAAAAGGATAATTTCATGTATGAAATATCATGCGTTCACGTAAACTTTTAAAAAGAGTCACATTTAAGAAAGGTGTGATGTAGACAATCTATACCGTAACAGAACTAAGTAGTGTCAAAGGGTTCCATCAAACACACTTCATTGAAAAATTATACTATGCAACTAGAGTAAAAATAATCTTTTTTGAATTTTGATTATATGTGAGCTGTTGAATCCTCTTGACATGAAAGAAAAAAAATTCAAATATAGTATTAATAAAGGAGATTCAAAATTGATTTAGGTCATATGTTCAACCTGCAATATTCTAGAAATTTCTAGTTCTGTCACTGAGTCTATCCTGGTGCAACAAGCATTAATAATAGATTTCATGACTCGAACTCGTGAATATCGAATTAGATGAAGATAACTTTACCGTTACTCCAAGGTTCTTCCGTACCGAAACTTAAAACACAATTTTACTAAAAAGTTATAACAAAATAAAGATATTTCAATTGTTTTTTTTTTTAAAAAAAAGTTAAAATATTATAATAATTTTTTTTCTATTGCAGGGTGTAACTGTGATATGCTCAAAAAGAGGTGGAGATTTAACAGCAAATACACATAGTGAATGGCTTCTAACAGTGCCTTCAATGCCAGATGCAATTGCCTTTAGCTTCATTCCTATTACTTCACTTCTCAAACGTGTTCCTGGCAAAGGCTTTTTATCACATGCTATCAACCTTTATCTTAGATGTAAGTTAATAATATACTTCTTCTCTTTTTTATATAGTCTCAAATTTACAGCAATGATATAATTATCTTCGTGCAACTTATAAGTACGTATTCAAAACATAAAATCAGTTACTAAAACTTGCATCAGAGTTTATGAACTACCTACATCATACATCCCTAAGGTGTTGTCCTTCTCCGGACCTCGCACAAGTGTAGGACGCTTGTAGTCCTTTTTTATACAATAAAATGTAGTACACTCAAAACTACACGAGCAATATAGCTATATTCTAGGTAACCTATAGGTTATGTATGATTTTGAATTGTGGAATCAATCATTAATATTTACGTCAAGATAAATCGTCTACATCACATCCCTTAGGATACAATCTTTTTTCAGACTGGTTGAACATGGGATGCTTCGTTCACGGGGATGTATTTTCTATGTAGTCTAAAATTAATATTAGAGAGGATTGTTTCAAGATCATTTTTTTATAAATTTTAAAATAACATACTTTTCCATGTATTTTCTTGAATAAAAGCCAAATTGACTTTAGCCACGTGGCGTTATGATAATTTAAACATTAAA
This sequence comes from Solanum commersonii, assembly GCA_029007595.1. NCBI lineage: Eukaryota > Viridiplantae > Streptophyta > Magnoliopsida > Solanales > Solanaceae > Solanum > Solanum commersonii. Next base: position 340,985 of record JAJTWQ010000116.1, read on the forward strand.
TAGTGGAGACAAATGTTAGTTGAAGTGTATTTATCATCCAGATTGTATATTTGTTATTTTTGAATAATTTAATGTATATTATTATATTAAATTAAAATAATGTATTGATTTGCAGATAAGCCACCCATAGCAGATTTGCAATATTTTCTGGATTTTCAAGCCCACAAAATTTGGGCCCCCATTCACAATGATCTTCCTTTAGGCCCAACTACAAATAGGTCCATTAGACCTCCAGCCCTTCAATTCAATTTGATGGGCCCAAAGCTTTATGTAAACCCAACTCAGGTAAAAGTTTTAAATTTTAACAAAAGTACAAAAATAAAAGAAAAATGCACCTCTAATTAATACTCCCTTTGTTTCATTTTATGTGAGTGCATCTGATTATATACGAAGTTTAAGTAATAAAAGACTTATTGTGACGTATAAGTCAAATATATGTAAAGTTATGTTAGCTCGAACTTTTCAAATATGTTATCAGGCGCGTGTCAGATCCACCAAAAGTAATTTAGTTTTGGAGGGTCCGACATGTACATGGAAGATCTTGAAGAGCTCGAGAGACATAAAGAAATTTTTTTTCCTCATTTTCGGAAAATAATCTCACCCAACTTTTAACCCCCACCTCTCATAATATTTATCTAGATTATATACATGTGTTTTTAGTATACGTCTCATATTATCTATTTATATACACCCAAAGTTAAAGATCATAAATATCAATTGAGAACAAGTTAAATAACCCATTTATATATTACTTATATATATATTTGCTCTAGACATCCAAATTAATTATGTTAATTATATCTTACTATATTATCAGGTAATTGTTGGGAAGACACCTGTAACTGGAATACGACTTTATCTTGAAGGAGTAAAGTGTGATAGGTAATTCCTTTTCCTAATCAAATATAATTGTCTTCTTTTCATTTTATGTGATTCGATCACTATTATTCGTAGAATTAAAAAAAAAAAATCTTAACCTAAATTAATAAAGATGGTGGTTGTTTCAGGCTGGCCATACATTTACAACACTTGATAAACACTCCAGTACTCCTACAAGACAAAATAGATGACCCGCTGACGTGGCGCGGGTCCGAAGACACACCCGACCATCGATATTTCGAAGCCATCCAATGGAAAAAATTCTCACATGTATGCACGGCTCCAGTAAAGTACGACCCGAATTGGGCACCTTACGAGAGTGGCTTTAGTTTCATCGTAACGGGTGCTCAACTCCACGTTAAAAAACACGATACGAAGAGCGTATTACATCTCAGGTTGTTATATTCTAAAGTGTCTAACTCATGCATCGTGCAGTCTCAATGGATGCAATGTGCCTCTGAGAGTTGCACGAAATCGTCATCGGGTTTTTTATCGGCTATTAGTGGTGCATCCTCGGTTCCAGGATTTTTATCCGAGAAACCGGTGGTGGTGGACTCGGGTGTGTACCCGACAGGCCCACCGGTGCCGGTGCATACCCAAAAGTTACTTAAATTTGTGGATACAACACAATTGTGTAGAGGCCCATTGGATAGTCCGGGCCATTGGTTGGTTACCGGGGCAAAATTGGATTTGGAAAGAGGGAAAATTTGCTTACGTGTTAAATTCTCCTTGCTAAATATATCTTCTTAATCTTTTTCGTCTAGTACTCGTTGTGGGACTCCAATTAATTTGGATTCGTACAAAAATTATATTTTGAAAGGTAAAGTGTTTTTTATCAAAGAGGACTTCATTCACAGGACTGAAAGTCGAAATCTCCGACAAAGGATGGAGAGCTATATATTGATGGTAATGTTGTTTACTTCTTGAGAAGTCCCAAAAGGTGGGTTGTAATTAATTATTTTGAGAAATTAGCTTGTGCAATGTATATAAGTTATAGTATGGGGTATAATATAGAACTTGAGTTTAATTCGAGAGTTATTTATTTTATTTATTTGTTTATTATTGGCAAATATAATAAGAAGGGAATAGGGGCATAGTAAAGTGTTTTTTTTTTTAATGTTGGTCATGAAATGTAAACTTGAGGAAATTTTCTCTCTTTGAAATAAAGATAATGAAGTTTTGATATATATATATATATATATATAACTCTTTTACTCTAAAGGTGTATTTGAGCAATATCAATATTTACCTTTGTTGTCTAGTTACAACTCGAAATTAAAGTACAAATTACAAGTAGTTGATACATTAGGGTTAAGGGTTCAGTACATAGATGTCATGGTGTTAGAGATTTTGGATCCAATGATAATTAACTAATCCCAATAAAATCTTTAATACTTTTTGTTAATGTACATATTTATTACGATTAAAAATTATTTTTGTTGGAGTGGTTGTTGAGTACCATATTCATAATGTCCTAATTTGGATCGTGACATATATATATATATATATATATATAGTGGTACACTGTGTTATTGACTCATCGTAACATTTAAAATTGATTTGGCAAGTTGTATTATAATGTCATTTAATTATTGATTGGACAGTTGGATAATATTGCTATTGTGACATTTAAGATTTATTGGGCAATGTACTGTGGCATTGTGTCATTTGAATATTGATTATTGGACAGTTGAATTAAATTATTGTGATATTTAAATTATATATATGCAGAGTTTTTGGCAAATTAAAGTGTAAGCAAAAAATAAGAAATCTTAAATTCCATAATGACAAGAGTTTTTCCCCATGAAGAGTGGTGACGGTGTATATAGCTACACCAAAAATTCCTCAGCCCAGGTAATATTTATAGTATTGCTTTATTGAATTTGCTAAATTAATAGTCTCACGCTTCGACTTTGAACATAATAGACTAATATCAAGAATGATTTTAAAACTAAATAGAAAAATGTGTCACATAAATTGAGACACATGAAGTAATTATATTTTGAGCTATGCTTGGTGTTCAAACTTGCCTATGTTAGATAAATGTTGAACATATTTGAATACCTTTAACGAAATTTCTGAGTTCGCCATTACGGTATGATTATGATTATGACCTTAGCTTCGATTTCAATGGTTGATTTTTTAAACATTTTTTTTTGTAGAGAAAATTTGCAGATAATGCAAAAGTGATGATGAGAGAGGCAATTATTGAAAATCTTGATGTACAAACCAAAACATTTCTTATTGTAGACATGGGATGTTCAATTGGACCAAACACATTTTTTGCAATGCAAAATATTATTGAAGCCATAAAAGATAAGTACCATTCTAAATTATCACTCGATTCTACAAGCCCTGAAATCGAATTTCATGTTTTCTTCAACGATCATGTCACAAACGATTTCAATATCCTATTCAAATCACTATTTTCCGATCAAAAACCATATTTTGCATCTGCAATTCCCAGTTCTTTCTATGGACGATTATTCCCCTTGTCTTCTCTTCATATCGCGTATTCTTATTGCGCGGTAAATTGGTTATCTCAGGCACCAAAGGAGTTAATAGATATGAGGAATAAAAGAAGAATTCATTATGATGGTGCTTCTATTGAAGTATGGAATGCATATGTTACTCAATTTCACAAAGATATGGGAGTATTCTTGAGTGCAAGGGCAAAGGAAATTGTTCCTGGAGGTTTAATTGTTCTTATTTTGTCAGCTAGTCCAAGTGAGATACCATACTCTGTTGAGAATGAACTCTGTTGAGAATGAATCCTTACCATCTGTATTTTTTGATCAAAGGATAGAGGAAGATGATAGATATGTTCAAGAGAATGAGTAACGGGAGCATTTTGTGTTTGTTTGGTAAAGATTGAGGTTTGGGCCTAATTAGAATCAATTGAGTATTGAGAGGAACTTGAAGTGCAGCAAGTTTGGCCCAAATATTTTATTCAGCCCAAACTCAGCTTATACCAATTTCCATTCTAGAAATTTCTAATTTTTGTATATATCACAGTACATAGTTTGTTATGCAATTTGAACCTTATCCATTACTAGGATAGACAATCGTACAATAATATTCTTTTATGTATTTGTCTTGTAGCCAAATAATCTTGTATAAATCTATTACATTGGAATGAGAAAGACATCAGAAAATTTTCACATTTCAAGATTTCTTTCTTTCATAATTCTACATGGTATCAGAGCAAAGGTAGAGCTTACAACCAAATCCTTTCATCCTTTTTCACTTTCACTTCCCTTCAATCCAAATGGTTGAAACAGAGGATAACACCACTACTACAGTTGCAGCAGCCTCTAGGAATGGAGGCTCTGTGGTGATAGATCAAACCAACCCCTTTTTTCTTCATACTTCAGATTCACCAGGGATGACTCTTGTCCACACTATCTTCGATGGAAATGGCTATGGAGCATGGAGAAAATCCATGCTCATAGCTATCTCAGCCAAAAATAAGTTGGGATACATTGAAGGTTCTTCTCTTGTCCCTGCTCCAGAATCACATGATTTCAAGCTATGGAGTAGGTGTAATGACATGGTCACTTCTTAGCTATTGAACTCTTTCTCAAAAGAGATAGCTGGAAGCGTGATCTACTCTAAATCTGCCAAGGAACTCTGGAAAGACCTTGAGGACAGGTTTGGTCAGCCTAATGGAGCAATGCTCTATCACCTGCAAAAATAACTTGCTGATTTAGTGCAAGGTTCATCAGATATTGTAGGTTATTACATTAAAATGAAGAAGATCTGGGATGAACTTGACACTTTGTACACAAAAGTGACCTGTTGTTGCAACTGCAACTGTGGAGGAAAAGAAAAGTTGAACAAGTCATTGCAGGATGAGAGGTTAGTTCACTTCCTTATGGGACTGAATGATGTGTATGCCCCAGGAAGAAGCAACATTCTGATGATGACACATCTGCCCAATGTCAACCTTGCTTATTCTCTGTTGATGCAAGATGAGAGGCAAAGGGAAAGCTACATGAACACTAACTTTCCTGGTAACTCTACCTCTTTCTTGGCAGCACAACACTACCCTATGGGGCAGAGGTCTCCTAACTCTGATTGTAAGGGTAAGAAAAGCAATCTGATGTGCTCAAATTGTAAGAAACTAGGACACACTGTAGATAAATGCTACAGAATCATAGGGTTTTCACCTGATTTCAAGTTTACCAAGTCCAGTAAAACTCAAGGTTTTGTCAAATCTAATGTAGTTGTCACAGCTTCTGGACAAACAAGCAATGAGGGATATCAGGGTGGAGGAAGCTCTATTTCTCAAGATCAAATGATGCATCTCATGCAATTTTTCCAGAATATGTAAGGTGTTGGTCAGGGTGGTTCAACATCAGATGTCAATGCAAATCTTGTTCAATGTGCTGGTAACATATTTAATGATCCAGTAGCTTATTTCACTCATGCCAACTCTTTCTCTTGGATAATTGATTCAGGAGACTCTGAGCATATGTCATTTCATCCTAAATTTTTCACTAAACTCACTGCATTAAATTCACCATTATATATTAATTTACCTAATTCATTCAGAGTCAAGGTTACACATACAGGGACTATGACTCTCTTTCCAGATTTAATCCTACAAAATGTCCTATTTGTCCCATCTTTCAGGATAAATCTGATCTCTGTTCACAAGTTTTGCAGACAATTTTTATGTAGTCTAAATTTTTCTGATCACCATTGTCTTCTGCAGGACCCTTCAATGAAGACCCCTCTGGTTCTTGGTGAAGTTAAGGATGGAGTCTATATTCTGAATTCTTCTATCAACCATTCCAAGAGTTTCTTTAAGTCTAGTTTCTCTAGTATTCTGCCTAAACAATGTATCTCAATTTCTAGTGTTTTTCCAATTCCTGTAAGTTCCCAATCTAGTGTGAACTTATGGCACATTAGGTTGGGACATATGCCTTTTACATCTATGAAAAAGTTCAATTTCATTTCTCCTTCAAATTTTGTTAATTGCGCTTGTGAAATTTGTCCATTGGCAAGGCAAACCAAGTTACCTTTTTCTGTGAGTTCTATTAAATCAAAATGTATCTTTGACTTGATTCATATTGATACATGTGGTCCTTACATATCTCCAACCTACAATGGTTATAGATATTTTCTTACTATTGTAGATGATTTTAGCAGAGGGACCTGGACTTATCTTTTAAGTGCTAAGAGTAATGCATTCCCAATGCTGAAATATTTCATGGTTATGATTGATAGACAATTTGGAGCTAAGGTCAAATGCATTAGATCTGACAATGCTTTAGAACTAGGTGGGGGGACAACTATGTCTGAATTTTTTGCTTCTGAAGGAATAATTCATCAAACTTCATGCATTGCCACCCCTCAACAGAATAGTATTGTTGAAAGGAAACACAGACACCTTCTGGAAACATTTAGAGCCCTTCTACACCAATCTAAACTCCCTATATGCTACTAGGGTGAGTATCTTCTAACTGCCACATTTTTTATTAACAGATTTCCTTCTTCTGTTTTGGATAGAAAAACTCCTTATAAACTCATATTTGGTAAAGTTCCTAGATATGACTTTCTTAAGTGTTTTGGTTGTCTATGTTTTGCCTCTACTCTTTCTCATAATAAGGCGAAGCTTGATCCAAGAGCAGTACCTTGTGTCTTTCTAGGGTATCCACTCGGAAAGAAAGGATACAAGCTCATGGAGTTGAAATCAAGAAGAATCTTTGTCTCAAAGGATGTTCATTTTCATGAACAAATATATCCTTTCTCTTCCAGTGCACATATTCCTTTTATTCCTCATTCTTTTCCCTCATCTATGCAAGATGAGGTCACTGATGATCCCATCATCATTCAGCAACCTATTTCCCCTAGTATTTTCAATCATATACCTCCTAGTCCTATTCAACATTCTCTTGGTGAAGCTTTACTTCCTCAACAGCCTGATATCTTACCTCACAATTATCCTGTTGACTTGCCTGATCCCATAGACACATCTCTTGCTCCTGCTTCCAGAAGATCAGAGAGGGTCCATAAGACTCCTGCATATCTAGATGATTGTATTTGCAACTTTGTTTATCTAACTAATCTGAACTCTACTTGTTTTGCCTCTATTTTAAACCATCATACTTATCGTTTTACTAGTTTATCTGATTCTAATCAAAGACTGCTCAATTCTATCTCTTTTATCACTGAACCTACATGTTTTGAACAAGCTATTTTACACCCTGGTTGGGAGAAGGCTATTGAAACTGAAGTTGAGGCACTTCAATCTAATCAAACATAGGATTTGGGGGACTTACCAGTTGGTAAGAGAGCCTTGCCTTGCAAATGGGTTTTTAAAGTCAATCAAAGATCAGATGGGACCATTAAAAGGCTGAAGGCAAGACTGGTAGTAAGAGGAGATATACAAAGAGCAAGCATTGATTTTAATGAAACTTATTCACCTGTTGTAAAAATGACAACAATCAGGTGCATTTTGGCTGTCGCAGTTAAAAAGGGATGGAGATTCTCTCAACTGGACGTCAACAATGCTTTCTTGCATAGGGACTTGCAAGAAGAAGTCTACATGAAGGTACCTCCTGGACTGAAGACACCTTAAAATGGATAGGTTTGCAAACTTAAAAAATCACTGTATGGCTTGAGGCAAGCCTCTAGATAGTGGTATGCACGGCTTGCAGCAGCCTTGCATTTCAAAGGATATTCATCATCTTTAAATGACTATTCCTTGTTGTTCAAGCATTCAGGAGACTCTATTTCTATTGTGAGGGTCTATGTCGATGATGTAATTCTAACAGGGAATGATGAAGCAGAATTGATAAGGCTTAAAGATTTCCTGCATGGTGAATTTCAAATCAAGAATTTAGGGGACCTACATTTTTTTCTTGGTCTTGAAATTGTGCGTGAAGCTCATGGTCTCATGATCAGCCAGAGAAAGTTCACTCTCACGCTCCTTTTCGAGTTCAATTATGGCCATTTGAAGCCCGTTTCTTCTCCTCTAGATCCATCAACAAAGCTTTCTGCAGATGCAGGTGATTTACTGGTTGATCCTACATCATACAGAAGACTAATTGGGAAGCTAAATTACCTTACTCATACGAGACTCGACCTGAGTTTTGCTGTCCAACAATTATCACAGTATATGCAAAGCCCCAAGATTCCTCATTTTAATACTGCTCTAAAGGTATTGCGGTACTTGCGATTGGATCCTAGACAAGGAATTCTCATGAAGTCAGAATCTTCTTTCTCTTTATTGGCGTTTTGCGACGCTGATTGGGTATCCTGCGTGGACTCCCGACGAGCTATTAGTGGGTACTTCATTAGCCTTGGCGGATCTCCTATTTCGTGAAAATCGAAAAAGCAAATTTATGTCTCACTCTCCTCTGCTGAGGCTGAATACCGGTCCATGCGTCGAGTGGTGGCTGAATTGACTTGGCTAAACCGTCTTCTCTCTGACCTTTCAGCACCCCCTTCTTTGCCTATACCGGTCTATTAAGATAGTCAAGCTGCTTTATACATTGCACGTAACCCAGTGTTTTATGAGCGAACAAAACATTTCGATTTGAATTATCACTTCGTCCGGCAACAATTTCTGAATGGACTGATCTCTCTCAATTTTGTCCCTTTTTCTTCTTAATTAGCAAATATATTCCAAATCATTGTCCGGCCCTCTTCACAATTCGATTCTTTCCAAGTTGGGTGTTTCTTCACTCCCCTCCAACTTGAAGGGGGGTGTTGAGAATGAATCCTTACCATCTGTATTTTTTTATCAAAGGATAGAGGAACATGACATATATGTTCAAGAGAATGAGTAATGGGAGCATTTTGTGTTTGTTTGGTAAAGATTGAGGTTTGGGCCTAATTAGAATCAATTGAGTATGGAGAGGAACTTGAAGTGTAGCAAGTTTGGCCCAAATATTTTATTCAGCCCAAACTCAGCTTATATCAATTTCCATTCTAGAAATTTCTAATTTTTGTATATATCACAGTACATAGTTTGTTATGCAATTTGAACCTTATCCATTACTAGGATAGACAACTGTACAATAATATTCTTTTATGTATTTGTCTTGTAGCCAAATAATCTTGTATAAATCTATTACATTGGAATGAGAAAGACATCAGAAAATTTTCACATTTCAAGATTTCTTTCTTTCATATTTCTACATACTCCAAAATTGGATATAAGATATTCACATTTCTTGAGTCTAGTCTTATTGATATGGTCAATGAGCTGAGTCACTCATAACCTTATACTCTCTTTGTTTCAATTTAATTATGTGTCATGCTTTTCTGTCTAACTTGTAGTCATAACATCTAATAACAAGGCATATTTAGGCATAATACATAAATATGTTATATAATTTGGCTTCAGCTGATATCTATGCCCTCTAATTTTGAGTGTGCACAAATAGACACTTAAACTTGTATAAAATTGAACAAATAGGCACATTCATCTTACATGTCATCGTACATGACAATTTTGTGTCCTATGTGAATTCCTACATGTATTATGTCACGTAAGAGGTGTGTCACATATTTATGTATTATCCGATATATTTAAGATCATAAGATGAAATTTTGGTACATTACACTTTTAAGATCACGAGATTTAAAAGTCTCTCTTACTTTCTTAAACTCCTTAAATAAAACGAAGGGAGTCTATGCTTAATATCTTGGATCTAGGCTTCATATCTCATATCCTATTTCTTGGATCTTCTGAACAATTACGGAGTCAAGCATCTTAATAAGGGAATTCAAAAAATTACAAGTTCAATAAGGGGATTCAATTGAATCCTCTTCACCACATTTAACTCTGTCAATGCTTCAGTCTCATTTTATGTGACATGTTCCCTTTTTTTTTCATACAGAGAATTGTAGAAGAATCTCTAGTTGACTCATTCAATTGCCAATATATTTTCCCTCTATTGAAGACATGACTAAAGTGGTGGAGAAAAATGGATATTTTAGCATAAAGAGAATGGAGCTAACAAATCCTCAATTTAACATTGATGCAAAGAGTTGCATAAGTCACCTTAGAGCTAGTTTAGAAGGAACATTCAACAAACATTTTGGAAGTAAAATTGCAAATGAAATGTTTGAGAGGACTTTGGGAAAAATAGAAGAGATTTCTGCATGGTTGGAAGATGAATATTACAAGACTTCAAGACAATTGTTGATAGTTTTGAAATGTAAAATCAACTCGTAACGCGTTTCATCTTTATCTTGTCTCTGAGGCACCAATGACCTATTTTGTATTTATCAACTATTAATTGATACAAATAAATTTAATTTTAGACAACTAATTTTATTGAACCATTCGTTATTGCATGGTTTTTCATTAAAGCATCGATGAGCTAGAGAGTTAGGAGAAGAGCCATAAGAGTGAGGTTGCCAAAGTGGTGATATGAGAGTAGTGTTTTTCCAATAGGTTAGCTGCTTGTTACAGGAGTTCCTGATCTAAAAGGACACCAACAAGTTGCTACTGAATGTAAACAAAGTCTCAATGAAAAAAAGCTGAAGGCAAAAGTGAATTTAAAATTGAAAATTTATGAATACCTATCATCACCTTTAATTAATTAAAAAATAATAATTTATTGAATTTCGGTGATTATGTATATTCTACTCAAGGTTGCTCCATGCTAACAAACCAATAAAGAAATGAGGCATATATGGCTAATTTTCCATCCACTTGTCTAACTTACGTGACAATTTAAGATGGTCACCACAAATTGACATATATTCTAATTATTGATAATTGTTAGAATAAGGATAAAATTAAGGGGTGGGGGAAGAGGGTGGACGATAAATCTTATTTTGATTTTCTAAAGGAAAAATAATATCCTTACTCACATATTACAAGAATTAAAATAGGAATAACGCGATAATACATGAATTAAAAAATGCTACTACTTGACCATTAAATAATAATCCTACCATAAACTAAATTAAATAATCGTCAACTCTATCTTAAAGTTTTTTTAATTCTATACGTCTCCTTCCTACCCCATCCACATTTAATTTATTTATATGAGAGAAGATCAAGGCTATTATGACCAAGAATTGAGGGGAAAGAGACAATTAGTCAAAATGCCAACATCTTTCCCTATGAATAGCGGTGATGCTGTTTATAGCTACTCCAAAAACTCCCAAATACAGGTATTTTTCTTGCACTATTTTTGAATCTCAATCACTTATAAACAAATTGTTTTTTGAAATTTACAACGGACTATTAGCTTAGTGGTTCCTGATAATTGCGTTGTTGTCCATGTATGGGTTGTTAGGGCTTCTCAGGAGGACATATAGGGTGATATCGTGAAATTTAATTAAGTCTCTTCTTGAGAGTTCATACATCCTTTATTATTAGCATATGTTAAATTAAGTCGAGTTAAAATATTCAAAATATTTTAATTTCAAATCGGAGATCCTAATAAAGTCTTGATTAGATAGAAAGTATCGATTTTCAAAGGTTGGAGAACTAATTATGCATGTGATAAAAACTTCAAATTCTTGGTGAATGTATATCTATATATATTTTATGACTCATGAAGATCATATGTATGTATTTGTAGAGAGAAGTGTTAGACAACTAATTTTACTGGACCATTCGTTATTGCATGTTTTTTCATTAAAGCATCGATGAGCTAAAGAGTTAAGAGAAGAGCCGAAAGAGTAGTGTTTTTCCAATAGGTCAGGTTAGCTGCATGTTGCAGGAGTTTCCGAAGGCAGAGGCGAATTTAAAATTAAAAATTTATGAATATATATCATCACCTTAAATTAATTTAAAATAATAATTTATTGAATTTCCCGTCTCACTCAAGGTTGCTCGATGCTAACAAACTAATAAAGAAATGAGGCATATATGGCTAATTTTCCATCCACTTGTCTAACTTACGTGACAATTTAAGATGGTCACCATAAATAAAATATGTCAGCTGGAGTTTATAAGAAAAAGAATACAAATGGCATATATGATAATTATTGACAATATGAGGGTAGTTTAGTCATTAGCCTAATGTTGGGCTAATTTGTGATAATTGTGGGTACAAATAGGGATGGATGGCAATGCGCGATTGCCGGCAGAGGCAGAGCTAGGTGGGGGTGGGTTTGGACGAACTCGATAGCTTTTTCGTAGACCCTATATTTGTATTAGAAAATTAATTAAATATATTTATATATTAATTTGTGAACTCCTAACGAAATTGATTGACAATTATTAAAGAAATTTAGACCTTCCAAACTCTTAATCCTGACTTCGCCTCTGATTGCCGGTGCAGAGCAGGTTAAGACTAAATCTATAAAATCTTAACCCATCCCATATAAAAAAAATTCTAAACTTTTATTTATGTTCTCTTCATCGTTATCTTCCTAATATACTAAATAAATAATATAGTGACATGAAATAATTATCAAATGATTAAAAATTAAGATAGTTTCTTAAAAGAAGTTATCTTCATCGTTAATTAAGGCTTTTAACATTGTAACCATCGATACATGCATTTTTTAATCCCTTCGATCTATTTTAATTGTCATATTTTTTATATGTCTCTTAAAAAACATAAATTATAATGACTACTTCACTAAAATTATCCTCTCTTTTTTAAAATCTTATAACAATTTAATACTTACTATTTTTTATTTCATCATATTAATTTCTCTCCGTATTTATTAGAATAAGGATAAAAGTAAGGGGTGGAGGATGAGGGTGGACGATAAATCTTATTTTGATTTTCTAAAGGAAAAATAATATCCTTACTCACATATTACAAGTAGGGATGTTCATGGTTATGGTTAAAAATCAAATCGAACCGCAATCCGAACCAAACCGATTAAAAAAAATCGATATTTGGTTTGATTTGATTAGGTTTGATTTTACATTTTGAAAAACCAATACTATTTGGTTTGGTTTTACTAAAAAATAACTGCAAAAATAACCAAATCAAACCGATAAATTAGATATATAAATTTTATAATTATTTATATATTATTCATAAATAAAATATAAATATTTTATTAAATTTTAAGTAACTTAAGTCTTTAACTTTATTTCGCAAGCCTAATAGTAAATTTTAGTCAATCTATTACAATCATAAGTCCAAGTCCATCAAAATTCATTACTTTAGTCTTTACCTACCATACCTTTCATAAGATAGTTACACCTTCTCCTAATTGAATCACTTTGTTAGGGTAATGATAAATTTAGTATTGTTTAATTGCTTAATTGAACCAACAATAGCTTTTCAGTGGATTGTTCATGTACTAATAATACCTATGTCCTCAAAAATTTATTACTTTCAAACTGAAAAAACCAGAAAAACTAAGCCAAACCGAACCGAACCATCAATAACCAAACCGACGATTATTTTTTTTTCGTTTGATTTGGTTTGGTTTTAGAAATTTAAAAAACCGACTAGATTGATTTGGTTTTGGTTTTAACCAATAACCGATCCAAACCGTCAATAACCAAACCAACGATTATTTTATTCATTTGGTTTGGTTTGGTTTTAGAAATTTAAAAAACCGACTAGATTGATTTGGTTTTAGTTTTAACCAATAACCGATCCAAACCGAACCACGAACCCCCCAATTACAAGAACTAAAATAGGAATAACGCGACAATACATGAATTAAAAAATGCTACTACTTGACCATTAAATAATAATCCTACCATAAACTAAATTAAAAATGCAATTTTTTTTAAAAATATATCATTTTTGGGAATCCCTCTATCAACCAAAAATAGTTAAGTCAACTCTATCTTAGAGTTTTTTTTAAAAATTCTATGTCTCCTTCCTACCCCCATCCACATTTAATTTATATAAGAGAAGATCAAGGCTATTATGACCAAGAATTGAGGGTAAAGAGACAATTAGTCAAAATGCCAACATCTTTCCCTATGAATAGTGGTGATGCTGTTTATAGCTACTCCAAAAACTCCCAAATACAGGTATTTTTCTTGCACTATTTTTGAATCTCAATCACTTATAAACAAATTACTTTTTGAAATTTACCATGGACTATTAGCTTAGTGGTCCCTGATAATTGTGTTGTTGTCCATGTATGGGTTGTTAGGACTTCTTAGGAGGACATATAGGGTGATATCGTGAAATTTAATTAAGTCTCTTCTCGAGAGTTCATACATCCTTTATCAGCATATGTTAAATTAAGTCGAGTTAAAATATTCAAAACATTTTAATTTCAAATCGGAGATCCTAATAAAGTCTTGATTCGATTGAAACTATCGACTTTCAAAGGTTGGAGAACTAATTATGCATGTGATAAAAACATCAAAATTCTTGGTGAATGTATATCTACATATATTTTATGACTCATGAAGATCATATGTATGTATTTGTAGAGAGAAGTGTTGGATGGTGCAAAGGAGATGATGAAAGAAGCAATTATTGAAAATCTTGATATCAAAAACATGTTATATTCTTCAAACAAATTTTATATTACAGACTTGGGATGTTCGATTGGACCAAACACACATTCAACTCAATGCAACATATTGTACAAGTTGTAAAGGAAAAGTACCATGATAACATTCTTGAATTCCAAGTATTTTTCAATGATCATTTAAACAATGATTTCAACACCCTCTTTCAATCACTACCTGTTGATCGATCCTATTATGCATCTGGAGTTCCAGGATCTTTTCATGGTAGATTATTTCCATCACAATCAATACATTTTGCACATTCTTCTTGTGCTATACATTGGTTATCTAAGTGTCCAAAAGAATTATTAGATGAAAAATCTCCAGCATGGAATAAGGGATTGATTCACTATGAAGGTGCATCAAATATTGAAGTAGTGAATGCTTATGTTGCTCAATTTGAAAAGGACATGGAAATGTTCTTCAATGCAAGAGCTGAGGAAATTGTTCATGGAGGAATGATGGTGCTTCTTTCACCATTTTTGGGTTATCGTTACCTCAAATTTTTTGGCTCTACTCTTATGGATTTGGTAAATGAGGTAAGATAATGAAATTCAATTAATATATATAAATAATTTCTTTTTTAAATATTATATCCCGAAAATACCACCTTATGATGCGATGAAACAAAACCAGTACTTTCTTAGTTCTAATTTATGTGAAACACTTTTCTTTTATCGTACATTTATAACTTATCTTGTTTTTGACATATAGGGAATGCTAGATGAATCTCTAGTTGACTCATTCAATGTGCCAGTGTATTTTCCCTCTGTTGAAGACATGACTAAAGTGGTGGAGAAAAATGATTTTTTTAGCATTGAGAAAATAGAATTAACATATCCTAAATCAAAACTCGTGGATGAGGCAGATGCAAAGACTTTAATCATAAACCTAACAGCTGTTTTACAAAATCTTTTCATCAATCATTTTGGGAATAAAATAACAGAAGAAACTTTTACAAGGACTATACTCAAAAGTGAAGAGATTTCAACATGGATGAAAATGAATTACGAAAAAGCATGTCAATTATTTATCGCTTTAAAGCGTAAATAATTTTTTGTTAGGAAATTATTATATAATAAACAAGGTCTATGGAGATCGACATGACATGCATATCTCATAGGCCAAGTTTCTTATGTATCTTCTTTATTAATAACACTATATCTACTTATTGAGTGAAAAGATGCCTCTTGGTTGCAAAAGAGCAAATTAGAATTGTTTCACCTTATGTAATGAAGAATTTGGAGTGTTTGTAAAATTGTTCTTTTCTATTATTTTTTATGTATTAATTTGTTTGGCTTGATTCAGAATATAAGGATCAAATTAATTAATATTTGATCTAAATTTATAATAAAAAAATAATTTATTTGATTGTTCAAATAATAACTAAGAGAAACAAATTGAAACAAGGGAGTACCTCTTTAGAAACATATAGACATCCAGTAGATAATATATGAACTTTTAAAACGACAAATAATTTGAAATAACTATTTTAAAAATCATGACAGACAATTTAAGACGAATAAAATAATCATTATCCAAGAAGAGTTAGAGAGGGAGGCTAGTTAAGATCATCAATGAAGAGACTTTTCAACTTTCTTTATTAGAGTAATAGAGCATATAATAAATTAAATAAAGTGAAAACAATCCAAAAACATATAAGATAATAAAACATACATAAGAAACTTGGCCTATGGGATATGCATATCTTATCGATCTCCATAGGCCTTAATTATATAATATATATATATATATATATATGGATAGATAGATAAACTTCTTATTTACGTTTTAAAGCGAGAAATAGTTGACATGCCTTGTAATTCGCTTTCATCCATGCTGAAATCTCTTTATTTTTTAAAATAGTCCTTGTAAAAGCTTCTTCTGCTATTTTACTCCCAAAATGATTGATGAAAAGTCCTTCTAAGACAGCTCTAAGGTTTATGATAAAAGTATTTGCATCAACTTCATCCACAAGCTTTGATTGAGGATATGTTAACTCTATATTCTCAATGCTAAAACATCCATTTTTCTCCACCACTTTAGTTATGTCATCAGGAGAAGGAAGATAAATTGGCACATTGAATGAGTCAACTAGAGATTCATCTAACATTCCCTATATTTAAGTCAAAAAGAAAGAAAAAAGATCAATTATTATAAATGTACGACAAAATAGTGCATTACATAAATTGAAACAAAAATTGTACTTATTTCATTTCATTTTATATGATAATATTAACTAAATATAATATTTTAAAATGAATTCAGAATTTGAACTTTCTATAATATATATATACACGACATTTGCCTTTATGTATACATGTCAAAAGTATACTTTGAACTTATTTCATTACATGTTTCATGATTTTTATATGATTATGAGAGCATGAGGGTGTAAAATGAGAAGTTTAATTAAGTTAATTAAGGAGTCTACAAGTATCAATTTTTTTAAATCTTTTTTTCCTTTTAAATAAACTAAAAAGGGAAAAAATATCATGTGAAATGAAAGAGTTAAAAGGTAATTAAACTATAACGAATAAAGCCTTTTGCAGCAATAATATATATATATATATATATATATTTGTCGCAATATTTTATTTAGCGGCAATAATAAATATGGGTACTTATAACAAATACTTTATACAAATATTGCTAAAAGCTTTAATGACTTTAGATAGAATGTCATTAACTCAATTGCCGCTAAATGTTTCGCTAAAAGAAAAATTTATTGCCATTAAATGTCTCTTTTGTTGTTGTTCCAGTATTATCTTTAAATTAAAGTACAAATTTTCATATATATATTTTAAGAAAACTTACCTATAGTATCCTATAGGTAGAGAAGGATCATGATTTTAAATTTATGAGTTCTAAATTCTAAAACATAATAACAAGTAGCTAGATTCAAAATAAATTATTTATACATATTAAATGAATTTCTTAATACAAATATAATAATTGAGCCAAAGCTACTAAATTTTTCTGAACCCATAACTATAATGCTAGATTCGCCTTTGACTTTAGGTGACCTCATAGTTAAAAAAAAAGGATATTGACGATGTATATAACTTAAGTTTAAATGAAATAAAGGATGTGACGACACAATTACTTACCTCATTCACCAAATCCATCAGACTAGAACCAAGAAAATTAAGAGAATCCCAGCCTGAAAATGGTGAAATTAGCACCATCATTCCTCTAGGAACAATCTCCTCAGCTCTTGCATTAAAGAACATTTCCATGTCCTTTTCAAATTGAGCAGCATAAGCATTCACTATTTCAACATTTGATGCACCAGCATAGTGAATCAATCCCTTATTCCATGCTGGGGAATTTGTATCTAACAACTCTTTTGGAATCTTAGATAACCAATGTATAGCACAAGAACAATGAGCAAAATGTATCGATCGTGATGGAAATAATCTACCATGGAAAGATCCTGGAACTCCAGATGCATAGTAGGATCGATCAACAGGTAGTGAACGAAAAAGGGTGTTGAAATCATTAGTGACATGATCATTGAAAAATACTTGAAATTCAAGATTGTTATCATGGTACTTGTCCTTTACAACTTGTACAACATGTTGGATTGAAGTGAAAGTGTTCGGTCCAATTGAACATCCCAAATCTGTAATATGAAATTTATTTGAAGAAGGTAATATGCTTTTGATGTCAAGATTTTTAATAATTGCTTCTTTCATCATCTCCTTTGCACCATCTAATATTTCTCTCTACAAAACACACATATATATCTTCATAAGTCATAACATATATGAACATAGACTTTGACCAAGAATTTTTATCATATGCATAACTAATTCTCTACCTCTAGAGGTCGATTTTCAATATCAATCGTGATCTCCTATTTGAGGAATGAAAAAAAAAGAAGCCCAACCTCCTCAAATCATTTTTCTAGATCAATTTTCATTATTTATTTTTTAAAGTAGTGCATTAGACAATAATTACGACTTCTAATTACTAAGGTCAACATGTTTTGAATATTTCAACTTGACTTGATTTGACATATATACATGCGTCGATAAGAGATGTATGAACTCTTGATAATAATCCCTTAAGACCGCTTGGATCCCACTAGTGAATTGATTATAAGTTGAATAAATAATCTATATTAGATCTCACTAAATCGCCCTATTTATCCTCCTAAGGACCTTACAACCTAAACATGTACAATAACACAATTATCAGAAGACACGCTCTACCACTAAGCTAATAATCCATTGAGCAAGCCTCTAAGTTAATAGATTGAGATTCAAAAATGGTGTAAGAGATATACCTGTATTTGGGAGTTTCTCGAGTAGCTGTAAACAGCATCACCATTATTCATAGGGAAAAATGTTGACATTTTGACTATTTGTCTTCTTTTTTTCCCCTCAATTTTTTTTCTCTAATAATAGCCTTCTTCTTCTAATATCTATAGGATACGTAATGATACAAAAAGGAGTGTCGGTTCAAAACTTATCTAATGAAGTGATGGCAGGTGACCTTTCAAAACTTATCTAATACATGTTACTTTTTTGTTACAATTTATGTGACATAATTAAAATTGAGAAAATACATAAAAATTTCCTTAAATTTGGCAGAAAAAATTTACTTTAGTACTTTAACTATACGGATATTTATTTACCCCCCTAATCTAATAACCCCCCTTAATGATGATCTGGCATAAAGAAAATAGTCAAGCGCGTCTTTCTTTTTGATTAAAAAATTGGTCCCACTAATATATGTATTATATAATTAAAAAAAAATCACCCACCCCTACTTTCATCTTCTCCAAACCCACCCACCCCCAATCCCCTTTTTCTTCTTTTGCAAAACCCCCCAGTCCTTTTCACTTATTTTGAACCCTTTATCTCGCTCCCTTTCTCCTTTTTCGAACACCCCCATTGTACTCTACCTCACCTGCATCTTAATCTTCAACTCTTTTTTTTGTTTTCAGATCTACTAAAGAGAGAAAAATCATTAAACTTCGTTCCGATTAAACTTGAGATTTCTGTCAAACAAAAGAAAATTTCATTAACACATTTTTATGATTTAAAAAATTATGATTGTTGTATGTCATGAAAATATAAGGGTTTTAGAAGATGGAATATTGGAAAGGATTGTTTTTTGTTTTTTTTTACTAAAGGGTCGAATTCATCTACATTTTTAGTTGATTTGTTTGTCCTCAAATACCAAAGAGAGCAATAAATTGGTAAAAAATTCAATGTAGGTCCATATTTGTTGCAATCTCACATCAATGGATATTGATAGAAAATGTATGAGAATTTTCTCAAAAGAAATTAGTGAAATTGTTAGAAGATATTGAGGTTGAAAATAGAGAAGTCATTAGTGAAAATTAATGATAATCAAGCAAGAACTGAGAGAAAACACTAATGGAGGTGGAAGGCAGTACATCCATTGGAGAGAGAAGGGAAAAAAAATTAAATTTTAAAAATTGATTTCTGACATGGGAGAGAGAAGAAGAAGGGAAGGAAAAAAAACAAATTTTTAAAACTGATTTCCAACATGGTTCTGACGTGGCAATGATGTGGCGTTGATATGGCAATGACTTGGCGCGTGTGTAATATACTTGCCATTGTGAGACTGGTTTTGTATTCTTAAGGTGGTATTTATTCACTTTAAATGAGATTAGAGGGATAAATAAACATATATATAGTTAAAGTATTAAAGTAAGTTTTCCTACCAAGTTCAAGGGGTTTTATGTATTTTCCCATTAAAATTTGGAAAATTTGGAGAATTATTTAAGAAATTATAATTTTTTAAAAATTATACAATACATATTATTATTATTAGTACAAATAAATGAATAATAGACAGTCAATAAGAAAATAATACTAAAATAATTAATTTCTGCATGTGGTTTTTTTGTATGATCTGGCAGTTAGGAATTTAGTATAATGATTTTTAAAAAAAAAAAGAGATTATATGAAATACTGTTTTTGGAAAATAACTAATTTTACGGAATTTTAAATTTCATAGATCATGGACGTCTGTTACGACCTTATTAATGGCGTGAGTTGGTCTCGAGGGGCAAACAAACACATTTTCAGGTTCAAACGAGCCCCATAGCGGGAAAAATCAAACTAATTGATTTTCGTGTGTATTAGTCCATGAATTTGGCATCTTTGGGCTCCAATTTTTTTTTTTTCTAAAAGAAACTATATGAGGACCTCCATAATGAATAAGGGAAGCAATACGTATAATCCCGCCATTTTTTATGCATATTTTCGCATTTACGAGCCAACTTTTAGAAATTACCCAACTTTCACCATTTTTCGTGTGTATAGCCTATGGATCTGGAGCCTTTGGGCACCAAAAGTTTTTTCTATATGAGGACCTCCATAGTGAGTTGGGGAAGCATTACGCATAGTACCGCCGTTTTTTTCACGCATACTTTAGCATTTACGAGTCAAGTTTTTAGAATTACTTAACGTTTGTCGTTTTTCGTGTATATAAGCCCATGAATCTGGCGTCTTTGGGCCACTGAATTTTTTTCTGAAAAAATTATATGAGGACCTCCGTAATGAGTTGGAGAAACATTACGTATAGTTTTGTCATTTTTCACGCATATTTTCACATTTACGAGCCAATTTTTAGGAATTACCCGACTTTCACAATTTTTCGTGCATTTTAGCCCATGGATCTGGCGCCTTTGGGGCACCCAAAATTTTTTTGTGAAAAAACAATATGAGGACCTCCGTAATGAGTTGTGGAAGCATTATGTACAGTCTCTCCATTTTTTTCATGCATATTTTCGCATTTACGAGCCAATTTTTAAAAATTCCCCGACTTTTACCGTTTTTCATGTATATTAACCCATGAATTATGCACCTTTGAACACACAATTTTTTTCTCAAAAACCTATATGATATTTCATAATCGAGCTAGAAAAATACTAAGTGAATGTATCCTAATGAAATAACACATGGTTTAATTTAGTATAGCATTGATTCCCGACGAGACTTCATGATTAATGGCTATTTGAAAAATAATTATTTGTAAATTTAATCTATTTCATAATGATGATATATGACCCGTCATTTAAGACTTTAGTTGGACTCAAAATTAGGGTTGTTCATGGTTATGGTTAAAAAATCAAACCGAACCGCAATTCGAATCAATCCGATTGAAAAACCGATACTATTTGATTTGGTTTTAGTTTTATTAAAAATTAACTGCAAAAATAACCAAACCAAACCGATAAATTAGATATATAAATTTTATAATTATTTATATATTATTCATAAATAAAATATAAATATTTTGTTAAATTTCCAGTAACTTAAGTCGTTAGCTTTACCATTTTCTCGAGCCCAACACGTAAATTTTAGTCCATCAATTACAATCATAAGTCCAAGTCCATCAAAATTCATTACTTTAGTCTTTACCTACCATACCTTTCATAAGACAAGTTACAACTTCTCTTAATTGAATCACTTTGTTCATGTAATAATAACTTTAGTATTGTTTAATTGCTTAATTGAACCAACAATAGATTTTCAGTGGATTGTTCTTGTAGTAGGTGTTTGTGTCTATCAAGATATGTATGTTCTAAAAAAATTATTACTTTCAAACTGAAAAAACCAAGAAAACTGAACCAAACCGTCAATAACCAAATCGACGGTTATTTTTTTCGTTTGATTTGGTTTGATTTTAGAAATTTAAAAAACCGATTAGATTGATTTGGTTTTGATTTTAACCAATAACCGAACCACGAACACCCTTACTCAAAATAATCTTAATACTAATGTTATCCGTTTTCAAATCAAGTTTACACGATTTTCCTCAAAAGATCTTTTGATATTAAAAAAAACTTATACACCTTATAAGTAGCTTCTTATTTTTATCAAATTTTAAGCCTAACATTATGCCTTTCTTTCATCCTTAAATATACCATTCACATATGTCCAACTTGTCTTAACTAGCAAATTTGTCTTTTAATGTGATACATATATATTCTAATGAAATAAATTATTAGAAAGTTTATTTGTCTTTTTGCTACTTATTTACAACTATATATATAAGTTTAATTAATTAGAACTTCAAATCTGTTAACATTCGAAAAAAAATAGAAATAGGAAAAATAAATTTTAAAAAATGCCAGAATCTTTACCTATGAATGGTGCTAATGGTGTTTACAGCTACAACAAAAACTCCCAATTGCAGGTAGTTAGAATTTAATATTTATTGAAATTTTAATATTTGTTGAATTTTAGTGATTTATAACATAAATATTTATATTATGTATTAAAAATGTTAAGTTCAGTTGAACCTTGTGAATCCATGCTTCATTTGTTGAGACGTATATCAAATAACTAATATGTTGGATTTAGTTATGTCAAGATTAGTTATCATAGTATTGTTTCTAAGGAGTTATTTGTTTACAAAAATACCATCTATCTTATTTAGTGGAAAAAAGATTTGAGGGTCATCAGAGTGTTTTTATAAATTTGAATTATTTTATTTCCGAATAACTAATTTCGGTATTATTATTCAAACCTCTGATAGGAATAACTTATTCTAGTACCTTTTTAAAAAAAAAAAAACTGGATACCTAATATTAGTGGCAAAGAAGCTTAAGTAACATTACAAAATAAGGGAATAGTACAAATTCCGGTATATATTGTAGCATTGGTTGTTATCAAATTACTATTACGAGTCGAAATTTCCCTTGTAAATGCAGTTCCTAGTATATTTGTCTAAATTGCCTCCTTTGTATACATCGGAGGAATTTACAAAATTCTTATGCGATCAAATAATTGCTTCTTGGCCCCCTTCCTTGGCTAAGAGGTCAGTTACATTGTTCAGCTCTCTATAGGAATGCGAGAGTTTTGAATCTCCCAATTGTTGTCGATGATTAGTAACAAAAAAAGGGATAACAAAACTATTTTTTATCCCAGGACTATTTGTGCTTGTCTCGCATACCAAACGACCCGTAAAATGAAATAGTCACATACTTAAATAGGATAAACAAACAAAGGAGCCAAAAACTTAACATATTATTAACATGGATTTAGGAAAATCATATGATTATATGTATCATTAAGAGACATCCAATTTCTTTTTTTGTTATTATGAAATTGAAGCATTTTACTTTTCATTTCTACTTTGCAGAAAGAAGGCTCAGATGTTATGATGGGAATGATTAAGGATGCAATTATTGAAAAAATGGATATCAAAAGCCTATCATCTAATAATTCAAATATTGCATCATTTCATATTGTAGACTTTGGATGTTCGATTGGACCAAATACTTTTTTAGGAATGCAACATATTATCAAAGCAATAACACATAAACACCAAACTCAACATAAACACAACCAAATTAGTCCTGAATTTCAAGTATTCTTCAATGATCATGTTACAAATGACTTCAATACTCTATTTAAAGCCTTACCTCTTGAAATGCGATATTTCGCGTCAGGAGGTCCCGGCTCTTTCTATGGACATTTGTTCCCCTCAAATTCAATCCATTTCGTGTACTCATCTTATTCACTCCAATGGCTATCTAAGACGACAAAGGAGTTGATGGATGAGAAATCACGCTCGTGGAATAAGGGGAAAATTCATTATATAGGTGCCTCAGAGGATGTAACAAGTGTCTATATCGCGCAATTTGAGGAGGACATGGAAATGCTCTTGAATGCAAGAGCTAAAGAGATTGTGGAAAATGGAATGATTGTGATGATTTTACCAGGAATTCATAGTGAATTGGATCATTCACAAGTTGCTGCTGGTTTTAATGTCCTCAAGTTCTTTGAATCTAGTCTTATTGATATGATCAATGAGGTAAGTAAATGGACTATCTATTTTTTTTATTTGTTATAACAGTAAAGTTATATATAAAAATATTTTTTATACATATATTAAAGTAACTTATCTATGTGTGCATTCCTAAGAAAATAGAAATGATTGGAAGGCCAAATTTGTAATGACCCGGAAGGTCATTTTTGGAAATTTTGAATATTCATTTAACTAGAGTAAATTAATTGACGGTTAATTATTAAATAACTAATTTTAGTTAATAATTATGGGCTAAGTTTATAATTCTTTTTAATACCATATACCACTTGACCCTTGTAGAAAAATAAATTATTAGGGTTGAGAGTTTTGGTTCATAACTTAAGAAAAGAAATGGAGACTTACCTGCGTATAGCGGCGACTGGCGTGGAAACCATCCACTGCACTTCACGATCAGGTAACATTCATAAATTCATTAACTATGCAATTGAAAATGTGTACTGAGGTCAAATGTAGTTATAAGTATTATTATAATTATAATAATGTGTGAGAAAGAGTAAGAAAGGAATCAAATTGCAAACTTGATTAATTATATGTATATTTATAAGTTACAGTGGATTAGAATTGGATTTCGTGCAATCATGTGATCATTACGGCCAAATGCCATTTAAGTAATCATAATAATTGTTAGTATTACTTTATATTGGCTTTGAAGAGGAAAAAGGGGATTTGGAATAAGAAAATTAGTATATATCTGTATAAAGTAATTTTGGAATTGAGAAACGATGGTGATTGGCTAATGATAGGAAAATGGTGAATACTAGGAATAATGATTCAATGGTTACAGTTGATTCGGGAGTTAGCGAACTAGTTTTGATATTTTTCAGATTTTTGTTTTTCCATAATTGTCACATTATAAACTATATTTTTGACATATTGAAATAGGTAATTAAATATTAGGGGTATTGTATTTTGTGAATATCCTTAGATTTATGATATTGGAGAAGTTGGGACTTAACCCTAGGCTTCAAATTTGGAGAAAATTGAAAGAGTTTGACATGTTAATTGGCATCGAGATTTAAGAACTTGATTATAGATTTGGGATGAGTTTTTGGGTCTAGGTTATACCTATAGTAGCATGGGTGTTGTTAGTTTTGAAATCTTATTGTGGTTAATTATTTGACTAGATTGCTTTGAGTTGGAAGTTCAACGTAAAGGGAAGGCTCAAGTCCCAGAGTGATTATTCGATTATTTGAGGCAAGTGAATTTCTAAACCCTTGTTAAGTGTATGGAATTCATGTATTTCCTTCTAATATATATTTAGGGTAATGAGGCTTGGTGATGGGTTGACTTGTCCACATTGATTAATTCTAATGATGAGAAAGGGATAATAAAAGGCAATGTGATCAATTGTTTGTGTGATGTGTTGAGAATTGTTTGAAAGGCTCGTTGAATCATTGTTGATGTTGTATCCTGATTGTGTTGTTGTGAATTGTGCAATGTTATGAAAATGGTCATTTCTTCATTATTTGTGTGAACATGTCATTTGCATTGTTCTGAGACATGGTTGTGACAAGTGTTATGTGCATTGAGAAAGAATAAGAAAATAAAGAGGATGTACCATTTCGAGGGACGTATCGCGCGCCATGATGGATACTATATTTCGAGGGACGTGTCGCGCGCCGCGACGAATACTATATTTTGAGGGACGTATCGCGCGCCGCGATGGTTACTATTATCGAGGGTCGTATCGCACGCCGCGATGGATGCATGGACAGATATGTCCCCCATGGGTCCCGGACTGAGAGACAGCGGGTGTGTATCATTAGGTCAGACATGCATCACTATACTTGACATTGCATTTCATTGCATTGCACTTCTTTATTATTGGTGAACTTGATCTTGTGTGTTGTTGATCTTGTGAGTGCCTTTCTATGGAACTTGTGACTAATGAATATTGAGCTTGTTGTTAAAGATATGAAATTGTTAGAGTGTTGTGTTGAGCTATGTGCTTTGTAAACTGTGAGCTGTTAGGTTGGGCTGGTTTTATACAGATTGTAGTTGTGAAGGTTCGTTAGGGTGTAAGGAGTACTTGTATTCTATCCCCTTAGCTCGTGTTTAGAGGTTTACTTGCTGAGTACCGTGTGGTTTGGTACTCACCCCTTGCTTCTACAAATTTTTGTAGGTTACGAGCCTGGATTTTTGTGGTACTTGTCATTCTCTTCTTTTCGAGGCTTCTTGGAGATTTGTGAGGTAGCTGTTTGTCAACTCAACAGACCTTCTTACTCCTGCTTATGATCTTGTTCTACTCTAGAAACAATGTCATATGAGACTTGTGTTTTTCTTTGAATCAGTTGTAATACTTTAGAGGCTTGTACACGTGACAACCAGATTTTGGGGGTATTTTTGAGTTAATTATGAAATTTCCGCATTTTATTATAATAGGTGAGTGTTAGGCTGACTTGTCTTGGTGGGATAAGACGAGTGCCATCACGTCCATTTTTGGATCGTGACAAAATTTCTAGCATTGTTCAAGACTTATTATTTCTTCTGTCCCATTTTAAGTGTCCTTTTAGCCCTCAAGAAAATGTCTTTAGAGAATGAAGGCAAAATTTTATTTTGTTTTATTAATAAAAGAGGTCAAAAGTGATAAACAATACTCACGTTTTTCATTATACTATCATTTACTAATCAAGAAATCAATAAGGATAGTTCATTGTTTTCTTAATGAGTGTGTTCAAACCTTAGACAACACTTAAAATGGGATAGAGAGAGTATTAGCTTATTAAAAAAAAATTCTCAATTTATATGATACATTTTCTTTTTTAATTTATTCTATAAAAAAAACGGTCACACTTCTATATTTAGGAATAATTCTAACTTAAAAATTTATTCTTAATAAGATGTTTATAGAGCCACACAAATTTTTAAGGTTAATTTATTATAGACCACAAGTTTTTTTTTTTTTTTTTTTTTTTTTTAAATCATGTGGACAACTGAATAATATTACATAAATTGAGACAGATGGAATAACTTTTTTTCCCCCTCTAAAGTTAGTATTGTTACATAAATTGGAATTGAACATTCTTTCAGTTGCATTAATGTAGGGAATTTTTGAAGAAGGTTTAGTGGACTCATTCAATGTGCCATTATATGTAGCCTCTCCTAAAGACATGACTAAAGTAATAAATAAAAGTGGCTATTTTAGCATACAGAAAATGGAAATAATAGAATCCCAACCAATTTTGGTTGAGGCTGATGCAAAGAGTTTAATAATTCACTTAAGGGCTACTTTAGAAGGAATATTCACTAAACACTTTGGAATTGAAATTGTTGATGAAATGTTTGCAAGGACTATGAACAAATGTGAAGAAATTTCATCATGGATGAAAGTTGAGTACAAGAAAGCAAGCCAATTGTTTGTTGTTTTGAAACATAAAATAAATTAGCCGACTCATATCCCGCTCTCAACAGATGAGACTGTCCTTCTATGTCATCCAGATTTGGATTGTAAATAAAGCGCTTATATCGTTCCTAATTTGGGTCGTGACATATATATCATTGGATGATTATATTATGTTATTGTGAGATTTGAAATTATATTATGATGTGGCAAATTAAATGGAAATATAATTTTTAAATTATGTTTTAGAAAAAGAGTATTGAAATATCAAGTAAAGATGTCTATTTATTTATTGACGGAATTAAAATGTCTATTGATTAACTTAAAGAGTCATCTATGCATTTTGCTAATATCTAATGATGTATTATTGATGTGTATGTAAGTTCACTATCAATAAATTTGTACCATTCATTTTAATTAATTAATTATTGATAGAAATAAGTTATTTCAAATAATGTTAGAAGTTTGCTCCTAGAATACATGTAGCCACTAAAAAAATAAATCAGGAAATACACAAAACTTTGTTGCTATTTATGGTAGTAGATATTTAATAATTATAATATGGTAGTACGTAGTGTAACTAACATTATACATCGTATTAATTATTAGTTTAGTATTTTATAAAATTATGAGTCAGAATCTTATTTCTCGAAAGAGAAGAAAGGAGCATGTTTTTGTGTAATTTTGGACAATTAAAAGCATTTATATACATAAGAAACTTTTTTTTTCAATAATTGTTCACCTAAGTATTAAAAGATCAGTTTGACAATTATAATATGAGATTCCTAAGTTCGACATGTTCACGTTTGGAAAGATATTTCTCAAGTTATATTCTATCACACTTGTATATTTTATGTTAATTTATATTTTTCTATTCTTTACCTTCACATGATCATTACCTAGGTTTGTTCTGGACTATTTTATTTTTTTTGAAAAAGAAAAGTCGAATGTATAACCAAACAATATTTATTTAAAATTTAAAAAAAAATGGACAAATTACAGGAGGAAAAATAATAATTTGGATATAACATCAATCAATCAATTTTATAAAGAGATAATAGAAGGAGAAAATGGTCCCTATAGGTAAAACACCCATCAAAAAATGAGGAAGAAAATGACTTGTAGGTGTTTTTTCCACCACATTTATTGATAAAAAAGGGAAAATGGTATGAAATAGCAAAATATTAATTCAAATTAAATGTTATAGTTATAGTTTATTTTAATTGTAATTCGCAGCAAACATTTTTTTTTTGCCATCTGATTCGATATACAATTAGTCATTTTATATATTTCGGTATAAAATGCGTTTTTGTTTGTATAAAACAAGATAAAAGTGTATATACAAATGCAAATACATATATTTTCGTCTTATACACTTATAATTATACAAATACAGATCTTATTATATAAATTACAATGTATAAATAAATTTATACAAAACTGAACAATTTGTATGAAATTGAATGTTTGTAGCAAATTATACAAATTAAAAGCTCCATAGCAAACATAAAATTTGTTATAGAACGCAATTACACAAACTATAGTTATAACATACATATATGATTTTTATATTTGCTATACGTGAAAGTTACTCTAAAAAAAATGGTCATTAATAATGACAGAATGTCTATATTTGAATTTGAATGGATTATTTGATTTTTAAAATATTAAATTTTGAAGAACAATAAAGAAAAAGAAATAGTAACAATGTATCACTGTTGGAACCAGATCCCATTGACATCCAAATCGCTAGCCGGAGCTAGTCCATCTCATATCTCTCTAGATGGAGCTAGTCTCAACTGTGTCTCATATCCATCCATCCTCATATCAACGTCTCAGAACTCATGCAACAGACAGTTCACACATAGGATGAATAATGAATATGCACATGTCATCAATCACAATCATATCACGATCACATCATAGTATTACACATCATCTATCTCAATCACAACCATATCACGACCACATCATAGTATTACACATCATCTATCTCAATCACAATGTCCGTATCAATCATTGCCTACTCATGCTCTTCTATCCCCTCAATATCAGTTATCACATGACTTATTCAACAAATTCAAGTCACATATAACACATTTAGCTCGTTTTATTCCCCATCTTTCATTTACAACAATTTCAATCAACAAATAAAACCCATCCTCAATCCCCATTACTCCCCCAACACAATTAGGAAAGTAGTCATGCGTAGTCTAAGAGTTTAACAAAGTTTAGAAATCACTTGCCTCAAAACACTTCAACTAGTAACTCAAATTTCAGTTTTACCCTTTCGAGCACGCTCCAAATCACCACAATCTATTCATAAACGGAATCCCACAATCAATACGAATCTAACAACACCAATATCGTGAAATTTGGAGAAAAAGGGTAAAATGGTCAAAATATCTCGTTCCGGAAAATATTCTCGAAATCTGGAAATTTTTTGTGAAAAAATGTTCCCCAAGAAATTTAGAATCCAATAGTGAAACCCGTTTCGAAAAAGGAGTTGAAATGAGTTCACAAACTCAATTTTTCTATTAAATTCGGATTAGGCAAAAAACCCCAAATTTTACACTTGAAATCTCAAATTTTGATGTTAAAATCCATAAATAATCGATGGAAATCACAGATACAAGTTGGAAATAACTTACCCAATGAATTCCTTGCGAAAAACCACTTGAAATCGCTTATTTTCGAGCTCTCAAAGTCTAAAAATGGAGAAATGGGTATTTTCAAGTTGTGGAAAAAATAGCTACTGATTTTTTACTTAAAAAAATTGTTGTTGCAGCTGAAACACAGCAATAACACCAAAGTTTAAGTCTTCGTTGGACCCTCGGGATTCGTCCGGAATCTCGTGCACACAAATAAATATGTACCCCCACTAAATTCGACGTTCCGGACTCAATGGAACCGTCGGAATTTAAATTCGAGGACTCCTTGACCCGAAATTCCATAAAATGCCAAGAAACTAGTTTATCGCCAAAAAAAATCAAAACTCAAACGGAGCGTCTAAAAATTCAACCAAGACTCATTCTAGATTTAGAATCGCCTCCCGAAACCAACGGTACTCTCAGAATTTCAATCTGAGCCTCGGAACCTCATATGTTGACCAAAGTCAACTCTTTATCAAAATTTCACAACTTTAGCAACTTAGGACCGCAATTCTTCGTTTCAACTCCAAATTCAACTCCGTAACTTCACACAGACCCGTTTCGACATTCTAAAACTGTCGAAATCGAGGGAAATTCAATCCGAGTCCCGAAACTCCAAATGACTCGAAAAAGCACTTTTTAACCAACTTTAACTCATAAAAACTGAACTTCTCAAAACCTCAACTTTTTACCATCTTTTCCTCAAACCAACTTTACAACCACAAAACATGGGACTTGGGGCAACTACCGAAAGGGCAAAATAGTCATTTCCACAAAAAATTACCAAAATGACCTTTCGAGTCATTACATCATTCACCACTAAAAACCATGTTCGTCCTCGAACATTAAGTAAAAGAAAGTACCTGAAACCTCAAAAAGTTGGGGATATCGGACCCGCATATCATCTTCGAACTCCCAAGTCGCCTTCCTATCTGATCGATGCCTCTACTGAACCTTCACTGAAACTATGTCCTTGGTCCGAAGCTTGCGAACCTGTCTGTCCAAAATAGCTATAGGCTCCTCCTCAAATGTCAAATCTGGACTCAACTCCACCGACTCCACCGAAATCACGTGAGACTCATCCGGAACATACTTCCGGAGCATAGAAACATGGAAAACTGGATGCACGGCTGTCAAACTAGGTGGCAAGGCTAACTTGTAAGCCACCTCTCCTATCCTCTCCAAAATCTCATATGGGCCAATGAACCTAGGGCTGAGCTTGCCCTTCTTCCCAAATCTTATCACACCCTTCATGGGCGATACCCAAAGCCAAACTCGATTACCTACCATGAACTCTAAGGGTCGAACCCTCCTGTCAGCATAGCTCTTCTGCCTACTCTGGGCAGTCAAGAGCCTACTCTGAATCACACGAACACGCTCCATATCCTCTCTAAGAATATCAGTACCAAGAGAGTCCACCTCCGCTGAATCAAACCATCCAATAGGTGATCTACACCGCCTACCATACAGTGCCTCAAAAGGTACCATCCCAATGCTAGAATGATAACTATTGTTATAGGCGAACTCTGCCAATGGCAAGTACTGATCCCATCTAGGACCAAAGTCGATCACCCAAGCCCGAAACATGTCCTCCAACACCTGAATAGTCCTCTCAGACTGACCGTCAGTCTGAGGGTGAAAAGTTGTGCTCATGTCGAGTCTAGTGCCCAAATCATGCTGTAATGCCCTCCAGAAATGAGAAGTGAATTGAACCCCTGTCAGACACAATGGACACCGGCACTCCATGTAACCGCACAATCTGACTAATATAAATCTGAGCCAACTTCTCCGCTGTATACCTCACTTGGACCGGGATGAAATGAGCAGTCTTGGTCAGTCTATCGACGACCACCCATACAGAATTATAACCACCCACAGTGGTAGGCAATCCAACTACGAAGTCCATAGCAATCTTCTCCCACTTCCAAGTAGGAATGGGCATCCTCTGAGTCACACCACCAGGCTTCTGGTGCTTACACTTGACCTGCTGACATGTCAAGCACCTGGCCACAAACTCTGCAATATCCCTCTTCCTCCCGCACCACCAATAGTTCTGACTAAGATCATGATACATCTTCGCCGCTCCGGGATGAATAGAATACCTAGAATAATGAGCCTCCTCAAGAATCAATATGATCAAATCACCAACCTTGGGCACACATATCCGGCCCTCAATCCTCAATACACCTTCGAAGTCAATCTTAGCCTTCTTGGCTTCACCACTCATCACCTTGTCCCGGATGAGACATAACTTCCCATCCTCATACTGATGCTCTCTAATCTGCTCCGTAAAAAATGAACGGGCCTCAATGAAGGCAAACACACCTCCACTCTACTCAGAAACCTGAAATCTCACCATGCTGTCAAATAACCTCTGAACATCCCGAACCAAAGGCCGCCTCTCAACACTGATCGCGGCAAGACTCCCCATACTAGGAGTCTTCTTACTCAAGGCATCGACCACCACATTGGCCTTCACGGGGTGATACAAAATGGTCATGTCGTAGTCCTTGAGCAACTCAAGCCACCTACGCTATCTCAAGTTCAAATCTCACTGAGTGAATATGTACTGTAGGCTCCTATGATCAGTAAATACCTCGCAATAAACACCATATAGGTAATGTCTCCACAACTTAAGCACAAATACCACAGCCGCCAACTCCAAATCATGAGTGGGGTAATTCCTCTCGTGTGCCTTCAGCTGTCTAGAGGCATAGGCTACAACCTTACCCTTCTGCATCAAAACACCTCCAAGTCCAACACCCGAAGCGTCACAATAAACAGTAAATCCAACACCCTCCTCTGGCAAAGTCAAGACAGGTGCTGAAGTCAATAGGGATTTGAGTCTTTGGAAGCTCGCCTCACACTCGGGTGACCAATGAAAAGGAACCGTCTGCTGAGTCAATCTGGTCAATGGCGCAGCTATAGTAGAGAATCCCTGAACAAAACGCCGATAGTAACCCGCCAAGCCAACAAAACTCCGAATCTCGGTAGGTGATGTAGGTCTAGTCCAACCCTGAACCGCCTCAATCTTGGCCGGATCAACCCTAACTCCATCCTTAGACACCACGTGCCCTAGGATGGCCACTGACTCAAGCCAAAACTCACACTTAGACAATTTAGCATACAACTTCTCATCTCTCAACTTCTGTAGCACGACCCTCAAATGACAAACATGATCCGCCTCGATCTTGGAATATACCAAGATGTCATCAATAAACACAATCACGAAGGAATCCAAGTATGGAAACACTTCATTCATCAACTCCATGAACGTCGCAGGGGCATTGGTGAGCCCAAATGACATCACCAAAAACTCATAACGACCATATCGTGTGCGAAAAGTTGTCTTCGCCACATCTGAAAGCTTAATCCTCAACTGATGATACCCAGATCTCAAGTCGATCTTAGAGAACATGGCTGCCCCCTGAAGCTGATCAAACAAGTCATCAATACGGGGAAAGGGATACTTGTTCTTCACCGTTACCTTGTTCAACTGTCTATAGTCAATACACATCCTCATCGACCCATCTTTCTTCTTCACAAATAAAATCGGTGCACCCCAAGGCGACACACTAGGGATTATGAATCCTTTACTCAATAAGTCCTGAATCTGATCCTTCAACTCAGCTAGAGCCAAACGATAAGGTGGAATAGATATGGGCTTGGTGTCCAGCTCCAAGTCAATAAAGAAGTCAATATCACGAACAGGAGGAACACCAGGTAGATCCTCGAGAAACACATCAGGGAACTCCTAAACCCCCGAAATAGACTTCATGGCTGGTGACTCAGCTCCAACATCCCAAATAAAGGCCAAATAAGATAAACAACCCCAGTCAATCATCCTCTGAGCCCGAATATGAGATATGACCCTGTTGGGATACGAACCACTAGTCCCTCTCCACTCCACTCTAGAAATACCCGGAATAGCTAAGGTGACAGTCTTAGCATAACAATCAAAAAGCGCATGATAGGGGGAAAGCCAGTCCATACCCAATATGACATCAAAGTCTAACATATCAAGAAGAATCATATCCACCCAAGTCTCATACCCCGATAAGACAACAAGACAAGATCGATATACTCGATTCACCACTAAGGGTTCACCTACGGGTGCAGAGACTCTAATAGGCACATACATACGATCACAAATCAACTCAAGGCCGGAAGCAAAATATGTAGACACATATGAGAATGTAGAACCAGGATCAAATAGCACAGAAGCAGGCCGATGACAAACTGAGATAATACCTGTGATAACTGCATCAAAAGCCTCAGCCTCGGGCCTCCCAGGAAAAGCATAACACTGGCACCTCTGCCCCCACTCTGTGAACCTGAGGCACCACTAGCACCTCTACCCGAAGCTCGTCCTCCTCTACCAGATGCCTGTCCCCGACCCCGACCCCGGCCACTAGCCGAAGGTGCTGAATCTCTCTCTAGGACTGCGGAGACAGTACGGTGTGGTCCAGGCTGAGTCTGATGTGGACACTGACGAATCAAGTGGCCTGGATCACCGCAACCATAACTAGACCTCGGTGTGGATCCTGGCTGTGAAGAACCCGAAGTAATGCTATAACTGCCTTGACCCGAACCTGGAGGACCTCGGGCTGCTGGCCCACCCTCGATAGCTGGTAATAAAGCATGTACTGGCGTCTGACGCTGGAAGGACCCGCCTCCCTTGTGTGGGCCCCTACCTCCTGACGAGGTACCCGAATACTGACCACCTGTACGGACCCTCTTGGGCTCACCAAAATCATCCCGCTTAAGCAACTCAGCCTTTCTGGCTGCACTCACTATAGTCTGGAAAGAAGCACCCTCTCGAGATGATCTGAACACATAACTACGGATAGTGGGAGTCAAACTCCTGACAAATCTGCGAATCCGCTCAGGCTCACCCGAAATCAAAGCAGAGGCATGTCTCGATAACTAACAGAATCGAGCCTCGTAATCTGCGACTGACATACTACCCTGCACCAAACTCTCAAACCTCATACGACTCTCCTCCTGTACACTCCAAGGGATGAAACGGCCCTCGAAGGCACTAGCAAACTCACTCCACTTCATGGGAGGAGATCCCGCTGGTCTCGAACTCATGAAGGTCCTCAGCCACTCCCTAGCAACACCGCGTAACTGAAGGGACACAAATCGAACGCCCTTCTCGTCTAACATGCATACCGCCGCCAACATCTCTCGACTCAAGGTCAAAAATTCATGAGCATCATCAGTCTTAGCACCATGAAACTGAGGTGGTTTCATCTTCTGAAACCACTCATAGCAGACCTAGTCATTATCTGCCAAGACCACCTCAAGGGCCGCCGGTACACCTACAATCGATGCTGGAACCTGTGGTGGCTGAACCACTGGCTCTGGAACTACTAGAATCTGATGCTGATAACCAGGGGCCTGTGCCCCTACCTCAGCCAGTAACCCCGCTGGTATACCTACTGCACCCTGAGCAAGACGCTCCAATAACCCCAACATCTTGTCGAGTCTGTCATCATGAACTGGAGGTGCATGGCCCGCAGGAGCCTGCTCTGCAGCTACGCCAATCTGTGGCTCAGGTGAAGGCTCTTTACCTCGGCCTCGGGCAGGTGCCGCTCCTCTGGCACGGCCTCGACCACGTCCTCGGCCTCTAGCCCGACCTCTACCCCTAGTTGGGGCCTCAACTCTGACCTCGGGGACTGCCTCCCCCCTAACTCCGGTAACTCTAGTCCTCAGCATCTGCCAAAAACAACACGCGATACTCAGCACCCACGATAACGACCTCGCACGATAACAACATAATGAAATAAAAGAAGTTTTTCCTAACAGTATTCATAGTCTCAACATCAACCTCATATCCTCATATAAGAGCAAATAGATCATATATCACATGCAGAGCGGCAAATAGGTAAAATCCACACACCACAGACAAAGATGAAGTCAAATGCGATGCAAATGCAATAATGATGTCGTGTAGTCGTGATGCATGACTGTCCTAAGATACACATCTGTTGACGTAATCAGACCGTGCTGAATACTCAAATCAAAACCCATGAGGGCCACACATGGACCATGTATCACCGTCGGAACCAGATTCCATCGGCATCCAAATCGCTAGCCGGAGCTAGTCTATCTCATATCTCTCTAGACGGAGTTAGTCTCAACTGTGTCTCATATGCATCCATCCTCATATCAACGTCTCAGAACTTATGCAACAGATAGTTCACACATGGGATGAATAATGAATATGCACATGTCATCAATCACAATCATATCACGATCACATCATAGTATTACACATCATCTATCTCAATCACAACCATATCACGATCACATCATAGTATTACACATCATTTATCTCAATCACAATGTCTGTATCAATCATAGCCTACTTATGCTTTTCTATCCCCTCAATATCAGTTATCACATGACTTATTCAACAAATTCAAGTCACATATAACACATTTAGCTCGTTTTATTCCCCATCTTTCATTTACAACAATTTCAATCAACAAATAAAACCTATCCTCAATCCCCATTACTCCCCCAACACAATTTGGAAAGTAGTCATGCGTAGTCTAAGAGTTTAACAAAGTTTAGAAGTCACTTGCCTCAAAACACTTCAACTAGTAACTCAAATTTCAGTTTTACCCTTTCGAGCACGCTCCAAATCACCACAATTTATTCATAAATGGAATCCCACAATCAATACAAATCTAACAACACTAATATCGTGAAATTTGGAGAAAAGGGGTAAAATGGTCAAAAAATCTCATTCTGGAAAATATTCTCGAAATCTGGAAATTTTTGTGAAAGAATGTTCCCCAAGAAATTTAGAATCCAATAGTGAAACCCGTTTCGAAAAAGGAGTTGAAATGAGTTCACAAACTCAATTTTTCTATTAAATTCGGATTAGGCAAAACCCCCTAAATTTTACACTTGAAATCTCAAATTTTGATGTTAAAATCCATAAATAATCGATGGAAATCACATATATAAGTTGGAAATAACTTACCCAATGAATTCCTTGCGAAAAACCACTTGAAATTGCCTATTTTCGAGCTCTCAAAGTCTAAAAATGGAGAAATGGGTATTTTCAAGTTGTGGAAAAAATAGCTACTGATTTTTTACTTAAAAAAATTGTTGTTGCAGCTGAAACACAGCAATAACACCAAAGTTTAAGTCCCCGTTGAACCCTTGGGATTCGTCCGGAATCTTGTGCACACAAAATAAATATGTAGCCCCACTAAATTCGACGTTCCGGACTCAATGGAACCGTCGAAATTTAAATTCGAGGACTCCTTGACCCGAAATGCCATAAGATGCCAAGAAACTAGTTTATCGCCAAAAAAATTCAAAACTCAAACGGAGCGTCTAAAAATTCAACCAAGACTCATTCTAGACTTAGAATCGCCTCCCAAAACCAACGGTACTCTCGGAATTTCAATCTGAGCCTCGGAACCTCATATGTTGACCAAAGTCAACTCTTTATCAAAATTTCACAACTTTAGCAACTTAGGACCTCAATTCTTCATTTCAACTCCGTAACTTCACACAGACCCGTTTTGACATTCTAAAACTGCCGGAATCGACAAAAATCCGATCCGAGTCTCGAAACTCCAAATGACTCGAAAAAGCACTTTTTAACCTACTTTAACTCATAAAGACTCAACTTCTCAAAAACTCAACTTTTTACCAACTTTTCCTCAAAACCAACTTTACAACCACAAAACATGGGACTCGGGGCAACTATCGAAAGGGCAAAATAGTCATTTCCACAAAAAATTACCAAAATGACCTTTCGGGTCATTACAATAATATTTTGATAGATCATATTGTTTTCTGGTGTTACATAATGTCTTACATTCATAATTTGGATAATAAGTCTATAAGAAATTGTAGAGTACATGGTAGAACTACTGTGAAAATGTAGAGTAAATAATAAAATAGAAATTATTAAAAAATAAGTAAAGACAAAATGAGAAGAAAATATTAAGGTAACGATGCGATCGTTACACAAAATGTATCTTTTCATCATTATCTAACAATGAATTTAAATGATACGAGGTAATTAAATTTAAATAAAAATCAAAATAATTTTAATTTCAATTTTCCACGGGATATGTTTAAAGCCACACAATTAATAAAACTTCGGTAAATTTGACATTAGAATCACAAGATTGAATTTTTTTATATTTTAAAACTTGATACCGAATTAAACTAGACCATTCTTTTAAACGGAGGAGTAGTATACTATATTAAAATTAATTATCAAATTATAAAAGAAAAACAACAAAAACCTAAGCCGCCAAACCTGTAGCCACGTCCCTGCCGAGCTTCTCCTCTCTTAGCTGCTTTAAGAATTTGTGATTTAACGACCCTTTTCTCTTCTCCCAATTGGGTTTTCGACACCATTAACAGAATTTCAAGAAATAGTGTAAATTGCCCTCAAAAGATTTGGTTTCAGAAGGCAGTTTTGAACCTGAAAAATCCGATTTTGAATCAGGTAAGACAAATGGTTTTTTTTTTTAAAATTTGTTTTTGATCATGAAATGAATGATATTTATAAGAAATGTTGCGTTTTTATGTATTGCTGTTATTTTATTTTTAATTTTAATTTTTTTGATGTTGCATGCTTATTTTCAGCTATAATGGGATTTGGGGTTCTTTTATTAGTCTTGTAAATGATTGTGAATTGAGTTTTTATGAGCTTTTGGGATTCTAATATGTGTTATATTCATCTAATGAAATTTGGGGTTCTTTCAATAATGTTACAGAACAATGTGATGAAGGTTTTATGGCCTTTTGGGAGCAATACTATTGATGTTGCTTTGGTTTTGGGAGAAATGTTATATATATTGTTGATTTCGAGATTCTTGTATTCGTTAAATTGTTGATCTTATTGTAAAGTTTTAAACTTTGATGATACTACATTTCAGTATCACATAAAAATCTTATTTTTAGTACTTATTACTAATGTATAGTTGGATTTGTTATCAATACTATGACTGAGTTTACTGTAGGAAGATTTCCATATGGAAGGTGTATGTGAAAGCTCGTCTAATGTATACGTTAAATCAGCTTCTTATTTACCATGTACTATCAAATACGGTTGTTTAAATTTAAGTGGGACGTTGGAGTATTGTTTCTATAAATGGGAGGTCTAGTGTGTTGTTTTATTATGCTTGTGTTTGAAGTAGGCTCATTTTTTTGCTGGATTGTGCAGGATTGCTTGATTGTTGGAGTATATTTTCAGCAGGGGGAGCTAATTAGCTAAGTTAATTGGCTCTCTCTGCTTTTTGCAAAACCCAAGTCACTTCATTCGTCGAAAGAACTTTATTGTCATTTATATCCATTTTTTGGAGCTTCCTTAGCTGATTTATTATGGCAACATTGTCACATTTTTGTGGGGTTAAAACTTCCTACCCTTCTGTACTCAAAAAAAGCGTGCATTTCCCACAACTTGATTTTGTGGGTACTGTCCCCTTTGTTTCTGCGCCAAGTAAATCTGTGAAGCCTTCTTGTTGTGAAAGAGTGCAGAGACTGGTATGTAAAGCACAAGCAGCTAATGTTAATCCTAAAGAGACCAAGAATGAATCTTTTGGTGAGGTTCCTGATGAATTGACCTGTGTTATGAAGTTTGGTGGTTCATCAGTAGCCTCAGCCGAAAGAATGAGAGAAGTAGCTGATCTTATTCTTAGCTTTCCAGAAGAGAGACCTGTTATTGTTCTCTCTGCAATGGGAAAGACAACAAACAACCTTTTGCTGGTACTGTTTCAAAACCATTTTAAAGGAGCTTTGAGCATTTACAATGCGTCTTATTTATATGCCTATATGTATTTCAGGCTGGTGAAAAGGCTCAGAGTTGTGGTGTTTCCAATGTTTCTGATCTGCATGAGCTGGCTTTTATAAAGGAGCTCCATCTTAGGTGAAGATGAGAGCCTCTATTGCGAACGTTATTTTGTTTCCAAGATCATTATTCATCTATTTGATCTATTCTAATTCCTCATTTTTATGTCCCTCACACAGGACAATAGACGAACTTGGAGTAGAGAGTTCTACCATTTCAAGTGAGTAATTAGCTGGAGCTCCAGTGTCATGTTTGTTTTGTTCCCCTTAGGAAAAAAAGAAGTGTTGGGTAACACTTGATTTTCCAAGGTTCTCGCATTTTGTTGCCCTTGTAAATGTTAGGAGCGACATGGACTTTGAGAATTCATATGCTGATCCCAACTTACTTGGGATTGAGGTGTAGTTGTTTGTAAATGTTAGAATGCTAAATTCTTCTAAACTTTATTGTTTAAGCCTCCATGATCTCTATTATCCAAAGAACTCTAAAATTACCCTCCTAATGCTACAATGCTCTATTTAGTAAAAGTGTATCTAAATGTATGAGTGTCGTGTATCATTGAAATTGTTTAAGGTCTACATAGTGTTTCTAAACATTTACAGAATAAATTAAAATCCAACTGTTGTATGCCCCGGTTCAGAATTGTAATGATGTAACCTTTCTAGAGAAATAAATTCATCTACTATGATGAATAAATGCTTTCAGCAACATATTTAATGACCTTTTAATGTTTTACGAGTACTTTATTGTTTGCATCCATGGGATCTTCTATCTGTTACTGGTATGATACCTGATTATTCTCAGAAGTAGTTTTCA
Organism: Solanum commersonii; assembly: GCA_029007595.1. Lineage (NCBI taxonomy): Eukaryota > Viridiplantae > Streptophyta > Magnoliopsida > Solanales > Solanaceae > Solanum > Solanum commersonii. Next base: position 381,745 of record JAJTWQ010000116.1, read on the forward strand.
AACATGTCTATTTGATTGCCATATCTTATTGGAAAAAATTGCAGAGCATCTACTCGAACTGGAACAACTTTTGAATGGAATTGCTTTGATGAAAGAGTTGACTCCACGAGCAAGGGACTACTTGGTGTCCTTTGGAGAGTGTATGTCCACAAGAATATTTACCGCATATCTGAATAAACTTGGTGTCAAAGCCCGCCAAGTATGTACATTTTTCAATTATGCCATTTTTAGAGTTCCCAAACTTCTAATATGCAATAAACTGAGAATAACTATTTTCCTGGAGTTCATTAAAATATTGCGTTCTCTGGCTCTTGATATCCACGGATTATGTTGCCAAAGTTATTAATTTGAAAACAGAGCAACAAAAGCTTAAAGTGGTTACTTGAAACATCAGAGAGCTGGAGAAATTCTCCAGGCAATTCCAGCCTTATGTAGTAATTATTATTTTGCTCTCTTAATCTGGTAACTACATACATTTAACTCAATGCATCTTATTTGGTCTTTTCGGAACGTTGACCATTTTTATCACATGCACCTGCAAGTGATAACTGGTCAAGGTTCTGAAAACAGTATCATGCTGATCCTGCCTTTACAGGACTGCTGACTACGTTTTTCCTTGTTTCGATCTTGTTTTCTTGTTGGCATCTCTTGTATTAAAATACCAATTATCTTCTTTTGGGTTTCCTCTGCAGTATGATGCATTTGAGATGGGTATTATAACTACTGATGATTTCACTAATGCGGATATATTGGAAGCAACTTATCCTGCTGTTGCAAAGAGATTAACTGGTGATTGGATGAGTAATCCTGCAATCCCTATTGTCACTGGGTTTCTTGGGAAGGTGCTTCTTTTTAAACCTCTTCATGCATTTTTTGTTGGTTGCTTTTCCCTAGAGTTTACTGTTCCTGAATGACAATGTTGTGTGTATCCGATTGAAGGGTTGGAGGACTTGTGCTGTGACTACACTAGGTAGGGGTGGTAGTGACTTGACTGCTACAACAATCGGTAAAGCATTGGGATTACGTGAAATTCAGGTTTACTACTTGGTCACTGAATCTTGAATACACTGTTTTTATTAATTGCTGTCAATGTGATAGAATAAGGGGAGCCTTGACATAACTGGTAAAATTGTTGCCATGTGACCAAGCCTCTTGCAGAAATGCAAGGTAATGTTGCATACAATAGACCCTTGCAGTCTGGACCTTACCCGGACCCCGTGCATAGCGAGAGCTGAGTTCACCGGGAAGCTGTCAATGTGCTAGAATACGTCTTTAATTGCACTCATCCTTGTATAAGCACAAGAGGTGCTATCAAGCAAGTGTGATATTGCTGCTGCCTAGAATCTGAATCTCTTTGTCATATTACTGACAGGTCTGGAAGGATGTTGACGGTGTTTTGACATGTGATCCCAACATATATCCACGTGCTGAGACTGTGCCATATCTAACTTTTGATGAGGCAGCTGAACTTGCATACTTTGGCGCACAGGTATTGTTAGCTATTTCAGAAATTAGTTGATCCTGGATATGCCACTTGTAGCGTCTTAGTGATTTTAGTGTCCTAATTGCCTATACCAACAGAATAGTACTATTTACTCCTTTGGACGAGTTAGTCAAGAAATTTTTCTTAAGATTCTCTTTTTTGGAGGTGAATTTATGGAAAGTCAATCCATTTTGGACAACCTAAAATGTAGATCTGATGACATGAAATTGGCAGTTTTAAGTGTGTATTTAGGATAGTTATGCTGCTACCCTTATACTTTTGACTTCCGAAAATGTTTCTACAGGTCCTTCATCCACAGTCCATGAGGCCTGCTAGAGAGGGTGATATTCCTGTTAGGGTTAAAAACTCGTATAATCCTAAAGCTCCTGGCACTCTCATCGTTAAAACAAGAGATATGAGTAAGGTGAGAGCTTCTTCATTTTTCACTATATCATTTAGCTGCAGAAATAATGAAAAACTAACTTGATTTTGTTTCCTCGATGCTTTGCAGGCGGTACTTACAAGTATTGTTCTTAAACGAAATGTAACCATGTTGGATATTGCGAGTACCCGTATGCTTGGTCAATTTGGCTTCCTTGCAAAGGTAGTAGTTGCCAAATAACCTTTTACTCCCTCCGTTTCAATTTATTTGTCTTACTTCCAATATGTACATTCTACTGTCTACATATCTTTAGTTTAAGATCACAAGATTCAAATGTTTTTTACTCAACTCCATGCCAAGTCAAAATCATGCAAACAAATTGAAATGGAGGGAGTATTACTTTGCCCTGAAGTCAAGAATTTAATGTAGTTCCTGTTCAGGTTTTCTCCATTTTTGAAGACTTAGGGATATCTGTTGATGTCGTTGCGACAAGTGAAGTTAGTATTTCCTTGACATTGGACCCATCAAAACTTTGGAGCAGAGAACTAATTCAACAGGCAAGCGTATGATTATCTTCTTAATTTCTACACGACTTCAATAAATTTCAACTTTCCCATTCAATCTATCTTCAAGTGTTCACTACCAGTTTTCGAATCGGCTCAACTCATATATGCTCATATGTTCCATACATAATTTTATTTGTTCATTTTAAGATGCCTTTCAGTGGTGCATTGTAACATTTTCAATTACCAAATCGTACAGGAGCTTGATAACGTTGTAGAAGAACTTGAGAAAATTGCAGTTGTGAAGCTACTTCAAAACAGATCAATCATCTCTCTGATTGGGAACGTCCAGAGGTCCTCGTTGATTTTGGAAAAGGTGCTTATTACTGATCTTTTATAATGGTCGTAGACATTCATTTAGTGACCAACAGAATTTCCATTTGTTTATTTTTCTAGAACTTTTACTCAATGTACTACTGTCTTAAGGCTCACTCAACGTAGTTATACTGTAGCTCATTTCCGACTCCTGAGTTGTCTCTTTGTGTGATTTATTAACCAGAGTTCCTGGCCCACGTCACAGCCCACGTACTCAGTGTTTCATTCTATCAATTGTATATTCTTCTACGTGTTCAGTGTTCGGAATGCTGTTACATGACACTAGCATGCAAGTTTCTTTTGTGTTGACATCATTATCATCTTCTAACTGTGTCTGCTTTACTGACTGTAATTTTTGTTTGTGCGTTGAACCATAGGCTTTCCACGTTATGCGTACCAATGGTGTCAACGTTCAGATGATCTCTCAAGGTGCATCAAAGGTAATCTACCTCTTGTATTCACAGCTACTATACGTCAATCATGCCTACTGGAGAAAGTTTGTTAGTGCTATAACATACAACACTCTTTAACTTTTGTATCCGATGCACAGGTTAATATCTCATTGATAGTAAACGACAGTGAAGCGGAACAATGTGTAAGGGCTCTCCACCATTCCTTCTTCGAGAGTGATCTTTCTGAACTAGTCTGGGAAAGTCGATCTGGAAATGGCTATGCTACTACTACTACTACTCCCTTGTCCACGTTGTCCAATTAATTTTCCTTCGGTTTCTCCTTCGTATGATTGTTCTTTCCAATAATATTTTCGAGGAAATGAACGAAATTTTGCTAGTACTTTTTTGGGGTGTGGGTGCAGTTTTGTTTCGTCGTTAACATTTATCACTTGTAGCAAGAAGACACAGTTTATGATCTATCTAAGCTAACCTTTATTATATCTTTAATGGAGCAAATTTACTTTACAATGACAAGGAGAATGTACACAAGTTCTCCAAAATGATCTACTCATTTTGTTTATCCAACTTTAGTTATCTTAATATCACAAGTTAATCCAATAATTTCCCCCATTGCTATTATACTTTTTAAGTATTTGTACATATAATGATACTAATTTCTCATCATATGCATTGGATGTGCAAGTCAAATCATTTAATATAAGTTCTTAAAATATCATATCATATTTTTAAAACATAACAAATAAAAATTATAGAATGAAGTGATAGTGACTAACTTGGGGATTTTACATGTTTTTGTTCTTTTGATAAACTATTTTAGGATTTGATATCTTTTAGTTTATTATAATTTGTTACAATTTCTTGGTTTTAACAAACAAATCAACATATCCCATGTACTCCCACAAATGAGTATATGAGGGTAGGGGTAAGACTGTGTACACACTATCCTCGCGAGACAAAGGATCTCTTTAGTAAGGACTTGTTGATTATTGACTAGGGCCTACTGTGAAATGGGAGAATACTGGAAAACCAAGAAGAGAATGGTAAAATTAAATTATGGAAGACTCACCAGCTCAACAAGAAGATTATTATAAATAATAACAAAAGTTTCACAGAAACAAGAGTTTGAAGCAAAATCTCTCTTCAAACTAGAACGAACTCAACTAACGTAAATGAGGATTCCCAAATCTCACCAAGCAAAATGTAATGCTGGAGGAATACGCGACTACCTTTAAGGTTCTCTGTCTCTCACATTTGAGCCAAAATTAGAACCTTTAGGGGTGCTATATCGCAAATCTACAACAGCATTTCTGCAATCTGGACAGCATTAAGGGCGGCTCCCTTGCGTATTTGATCACCACAAACAAAGATGTCCAGCCTATATAAAAAGAAGTCATTAGCTCTGGGGTCCTGGAAAGGAAGTAAAGCATTTAGAGATAACATTTGCATATAAACCAAATTTTTACCCATAATCTCCATCTTGGGAAACATCACGTCGTACTCTCCCAACTGCAACATCGTCTTTATTGGAAACTTCAAGTGGGGTTGGGAATCTATTACTTGCACGGTCATCGACTACAACTATACCTGGTGCATTTTTAAGAATATCCCTTGCAGTATTCTGCACAGTTAGAAAAAAAGCTTAAAGCAATTTACATTGGAGGTTAAGGGAAAGTAAGAGAATGCCACAACATCTCTTGATATTTGATTATTTTTTTTTTGTCAAGAAAGACAAAGAACATACTTAATTGAAACCTTAAAAAGCTTTTGCTGGAACCTAAATGGGTTAAATGGATCCTGGAAACTTGTCAATGTCGGTGTTAAACTTTGTAATACTGTAGCGCACAAACATCTCCAAGATCCACCAATACTAGTAAAAAAGGAGTCATGTCTCTTATTTTCATCTTTCTTTACCATGACTGACTCTACTAGCAGAAAATTGGCAGAATTTTCTGACTGCAGGATTTCTCATGGTTACATCATGTTAACACAAGATTATAGTAAAGCTAAAATTTATGGTTTCGTAAAGTATTGAATTCATCAAATAGATGCTTCTAGCAAATAAGCCAACTTCCAATACATTTCACAATATCCCCATGTAACAAGCAGGCTGCCATGTGACAAACTTTGCTATTTGTGGCAACTACTATGCAAGGACTTCAAACATCACTGTGGTCCAACGCCACTTGAATGCACAAACAAAAATATGATGTGCTGAATGGGACTGTTGGATATGATTATTTAAAGGATCTTTTGTTTCTTTTTTAATCTTCATGTCATTACTAATTGATAGTACATCTTTTTCTTTGCACTGCAGCCTGAGCTACATGAACCTGGACCTTTTGGATATTGGACCTACTTTATTACAACTTTTACACATTCCAGAACAAAATAAACACAAGTTCAATGTCTTAAAAAAACTGAAGTTAGAAAGGAATCACTTTGTATAAAAACACAGAGGAATCATTTGTCAGGACAGGAAGATAAACAACAAAGGGGATTTGCTGTAAGTTTAGCAAAGGCTACCTCATCGAGGGGATTCTCAAATTGAAGATTCACGCTCTCAGCATGTGCACGCATAACAGGAACACGTATACATGTTGCAGTAACCTTGACATCCTTGTCACTCTGATAACAAGCAGAATGGGTGGGTTAGTAGTTAGTACAATAGATGAGCAATTATTTTATTGTTGTCTCTAGGATCAGGCATGAGTATTGAGTACCAAGGTTTTAACAAGTATACTTACCCATATTTTTCTTGTTTCTTTGACCAGCTTCATTTCCTCTTCATTATATCCATTGGGTTGAATAGGTGCATTATGTGAGAAAAGATTAAAAGCATACTGCATAATTTTGTAAAAGAAACAATCAGATGGCACTGCATTCATCTGTTATCAAAGAAACAAACTGAGCATTGAGAAGGTAAATCACAAGACTGGACCTGCTGGTTAAAGATATTGCAGGTTGGTTCTTTTCCCTCCAGGACCTAGTAGGCAACATACAAAAATTCAAATCATTGGGAGAATTAATTAGTAGACCTAATATCACTAGATATATTAAACCATGGAAAATAGAGGAAACATAGTAAAAACCTCACGAGTCTGCTGCACCAGCTCTTCCATTGCAGCAGCACCGGCACCACTAGCTGCCTGATATGTACTAACAACCATGCGTTTGACCTGGAAATGTGCATATCTACACAGGATGAGTAAAAGTGAACTGACTTGGTTCTTAAATTAATAATTGGTTGATCTAAACTCTGAAGGTCTGCACAACTACCACAGAGACGGATGTGTAAGTGAAATACATGTCAATGAAAATGGAAAAGTTTTCAATGTTGAATAAGCATACACTTACCAAAAGATTTTCTCACTCAAGTTTCATGTTACAGCAGAAAAGAAAAAAAAGAAAAAGTGTATTATTGTGTGGTAAATTCCTTCTAAATATTCTCATCCATTTCTATCTAACAGTGCCCTCTTAGTTATTTTGAAAACCATTTCTCGCTAGAGAATTCTTTCATGGGTGAGCAGAATATAACTGTATTTAGTCTGCATTTCTGGCATCTCAATGACTAATCTACTTCATCATTGTTTTGATTATCTACACAATAAACTGCTTTTTCCATGTAAGAATTCTAATGCTTTATTTTGTTATTTCTTTCTTATCCAAATCACTCATTTGCACTGTTTGTCACATGTTAAACTCTTTCTTTTCTGATTTCCATGCTTGACTCTTTTCAACAAACGAAACATGAGTTGACAAGTTGGGAGAAAATTAATGACATCCATATCAAGATTGCACTGTAAACTTTTAACAAAAGAGAGATCCTTTTGGGCTTTGCAAAGGTGCGGTCAAGTTTTCGAACAGGAAAATCAATACAACAGTATAACAGAATCAAGATACAGGTAAAACAAGTAAAATTATTGTAATCCTAAGTACCTAACAATCATCCACTTCCAATATCCACTCCATAGATAAAAGAAATTCAATCTTCTATTTTCATACAAAAATAGCCAAAGTCTAAACCTTGTGATCACCCATATGCACACCGGTGCTATAAATTGATTTCTTTTTTATAAGCAAGGAAAGAAAACTACTTTTATTCCACTTTGCAAAATATAGCCGCAAATCCCAGAAAAATTATAATTATGATGAATCCTCTAAATACAGTTGTAGATAGAGCAGGACGAATATAGAGAACTTCACATACCAACCCCAGCTAATTTGAAGTAACAATTACCACAAGTTGTACATTGTTCACGATTTCTTTTATGATGGACCAGTGCACATCTCGACTATTCTACCATGTATCTGCTACCTCCCACCAATACAGGCACCACGTAATAATACCCACCAAGGTTCAGGTAGATGGAAGAAATCACCTAGTGTTTTTTCTTTTGTTTTTTGCCTCACATTGCATGTTTTATCATACTCCAAAGGATATAAAAGATCTAATTCTCAAATTGTAATCCAAATAGGCATTCTCTACGCCACTACACCAAACAAATCTCTAAACAAACTAAACGCACACAAATCATCTAATCTTTAAACCAAAAATTCTCCAAATTTTATAATAAAAAACAAATCTTTGTACACACAAATGCTATATAAAGTAACATTTTAAACCACAAGCTCATTGTTATTCACGAACTACAACAACAACAAGCCTAGAGTGATCCCAATTCCGATAGACCCTCAGCTCAAGGAAAAACAGGTCAACGCATTTCGGGTAAAAAGACTTATTGTTAATCAAACTACGTCACATAAATTGTATCATATAGATTAACTTCTAATTTCTTAAATGTACTAGGAAAAACACGAAAAAATTGAACTCTCACTTTAGCACGACGATGGAGAGGAGTAACAGCCATCAAGCAAATAATAGTAGAGCAATTCGGATTCGCAATAAGCGCTCCCTTTCCAGAACCAAGCTTGACATGTGCCATAGCTTCAGGATTCACTTCTGGAATCACAAGAGGCACATTCTCATCCATTCGAAAAGCGGAGCTATTATCCACCACAATTGTTCCCTTTTGAGCAGCCAAAGGTCCAAATTTCTTACTAATCGAACCACCAGCACTGAACAATGCAATATCTATACCATCAAAACTATCCTCAGTGAGTTCTTCAACAGTATAATCTCGTTCCTCAAACTTCATCGATTTTCCAGCTGATCTTTTGCTTGCAAGGAGTTTAATAGAACGGTAAGGGAAGTTACGGTCAGATAGAACGGAGAGAAACTCTTGACCGACGGCGCCAGTAACACCGACGACGGCAACGGATGGGCCGTTTTCCTGGAGAGACATACGGACACGGAAAGGGGAAGAGGAGGTGGAAGAAGAAGAGATTGAGCGTGGTAGACGAATGCCGAATGCCAGAGCGGAGCCGCCATTGAGGAAATGGTTGTGACGGAGAGAAAGTGCCGGAGAGTTCATTTTTCCGGTGAGGGGCGGCGGTGAATGGCGGCGGAAAATGATAGAAGAAATGTTAGTTGAAGAAGAAGCAAAAATGTAATGTAATTAATTAGTTAGGTAGGGTTTTATTAAGAAAAAAAAAAGGTTTAAAATTGGGCCAATTAAATAAGTCAAGTAAGCAAAGGGACATTTGCACTTTTGTTCTTATTTTGTGTTGCATTCATTTGTTTGAATCGAGTATCTTTCGAAAATAGTTTTTCTATCTTAAAAGATTAATAATAAGAATTGTGTACACTAGATCTGTTTGTTCTGTTTAGTTTTAAACTTTATCGATTTGATTTATTGGTTATCCGTTTTGTAGATATGTCAAATCGTTATAAAATTATTAAAATATTTGTTTCTCGGTTATCGATTGTTATTGATTCGGTTATCAATTTAACCGTCAAGATTTGACACAAAAGAAATCATTGAAATTCATTTAAAGACAAGGTGAATAATCATGCACATGAATTGACAGATTGCATCTTGCTCAAAAGCAAATACTATAACATTGTGGAATAACCAAGAGCTTGAGTTAGTCAGAAATAAAAGTATGAAATTAAACTCTAAGACAAGGACTTTATATAACTATTTAATTTACTATCGGGTTATCGATTAATTGGTTAAAAAAAATCTCAAACCGTTGAGAATCGTTAATTCAATAATTAAAAAAAATCAAATTTTTTATTGAAACTGCTCAATCAAGAACTTTTTTCCGATTCAAATTATTGATTTTGATTTTATTTTGAACAGTCCTAATATACATTCAATCCCATCAAACCTCGTTTATGGAATTTTATTCTTATTTTGGGTTGATATTTAATTTTTGTCCCTCAAAATAAATAACTTATTGAAATTTAAAAGTACATCTTAATAATCTCAAATAAATTGAATTGTTTTAACATCACTTTTAAGCTCATTTCACAAAATTACCATATTATATAAACTAATAGTGAAAATAGATGTTGAAATTTAAAAGTACATCTTAATAATCTCAAATAAATTGAATTGTTTTAACATCACTTTTAAGCTCATGTCACAAAATTATCATATTGTATAAACTAATAGTGAAAATAAATTTTATAACAATAATATAAAAAAGAAATAGTAAAGGGAAATTCATAAACAAACAAATCTAACTGTCATAGCCATACCTCTTCTTCTTCCCCAAGGGCCCCAAGTATCAGCCATTTATTGCTACTCACGTTTTATTTTATATGATTTATTTGACTTGGCATAAAAGTATTTTAAAATTTATGGTTTAAAGTATTTTTTTTAAAATTATTTGTATGATTATAAAAGAGATTTTTAAAGTTAATTTTTAATTATAAAAATGATATTATTTTAGAACGGATTAAAAAGAAAATTATGTCACATAAATTAGCGATTTCGATAATAGTTTTGATTTATTTTTTTATATCATATTATCGGTTCTTAACAAGTTAACCGACAATTTGATAATAAATTAATAAATTATATTTATACCATTAGTATATAAAGTCTTGACTTGTGATTTAGTTTCATACTTTTAAATAGGGAAAATACATAAAAACCCCCCTGAACTTGACACGAAAACTTACTTTAATACTTTAACTACACGGTTGTTTATATACCCCCCTAATCTCATTTAAAGTGAATAAATACCCCCCTTAATGTTGATGTGGCATAAAGAAAATAGTTAAGCGCTTTTTTCTTTGTTATTAAAAAATTGGTCCCACTAATATATGTATTATATAATTAAAAAAGAAAAAAAAATCATCCACCCAACCACCCCTACTTTCATCTTCTCCAAACCCACCTACCCCCAATCCCCGTTTTCTTCATCTTTTTTTTTTTTTTGTTTTCAGATCTACTAAAGAGAGAAAAATCATTAAACTTCATTCCGATCAAACTTGAGATTTTTGTCAAACAAAAGAAAATTTCATCAACACATTTTTATGATTTCAAAAATTATGATTGTTGTATGTCATGAAAAAATAAGGGTTTTTGAAGATGGAATATTGGAAAGGATTGTTTTTTTTTTTTTTTTACTAAAGGGACGAATTCATCTACATTTTCAGTTGATTTATTTGTCCTCAAATACCAAAGAGAGCAATAAATCGGTAAAAAATTCAATGTAGGTCCATATTTGTTGCAATCTCACATCAATGGATATTGATAGAAAATGTATGAGAATTTTCTCAAAAGAAATTAGTGAAATTGTTAGAAGATATTGAGGTTGAAAATAGAGAAGTCATTAGTGAAAATTAATAATAATCAAGCAAGAAATGAGAAAACACTAATGGAGGTGGAAGGTAGTGCATCCATTGGAGAGAGAAGGGAAAAAAATTAAATTTTTAAAAATTGATTTTTGACATGGGAGAGAGAAGAAGAAGGGAAGGAAAAAAACAATTTTTTAAAATTGATTTCCAACACGATTTTGACGTGGCAATGATGTGGCGTTGATATGGCAATGACTTGGCGCGTGCGTAATATACTTGTCACTGTGAGACTGGTTTTGTATTCTTAGGGGGGTATTTATTCACTTTAAATGAGATTAGGGGGGTATATAAACACCCATGTAGTTGAAGTACTAAAGTAAGTTTTCGTGCCAAGTTCAGGATTTTTTTAATGTATTTTCCCTTTTAAATACGATGTTTTCAAACTCTCGATTATTCCACAAAGTGTCAATATTTACTTTTAAGCAAAATGCAATTGGTTAATTCATGAGCATGGTTCATTTGGTTGACCACCTTGTTTCCAAGTGATTTTTTTTGTGTGTGAAATCTCAACGATTAAACCAACTACCAAATCGATTATAAAATCGATAAATCAATATTTTAACGGTTCTATTACAGTTTAAGTTGACTACAAATCAATAACAATAAGTTAAACGGATAAACTTTAAAATCAAACCGAATCAAACCTAACCGACTGATACACAGCCAAACTTCTAACAAGATAGTCTCTTAAACAGGTAGTCAACAGTTTTGATGGTTAAGTTTATCAAAGGTCAACATTTTTACTATCCCCTTTAGTCAACTCCTTCATCATCAGCTTTCGTACCCTTTTGTCATCTCCTCCCAATAACCATTCTTTTTGAATTGGCAAAACAAAAAGAAAAAGCAGATAACTAAGAATGGATAGAAATCAAGAAATTGCATTGACCCAAATGAGGAAATCAGTTGAAAAACTTGGATCCTCCACTGAAGTAAGAAAAAAATGAACCCCTCTATCCTCTTTTAGAGTAAAGTTCAAATCTTTGTACTTATAATCAATTCTTTTTTAAAAAAAAATTGACCCTCTTTTCCCATTTTAGTGTAAAGTTCAAATCTTTGTACTGATAATCAGTTTTGATAATTAAAAAAAAAATATGACCCTCTTTTTCTTCTTTTAGTGTAAAGTTCAATTCTTTGTACTGATAATCAGTTTTTGTGTTGCTTCAGAGTTATGGAGAGAAGACACTAATGAGGTTCTTGATTGCAAGATCAATGAACCCTGAGAAAGCTGCAAAGATGTTTTGTCAATGGAAAAAATGGAGAGCTGAAATGGTTCCACTTGGGTACATCACTGATTCTGAAGTTGCACATGAATTAGCAGCTGAAAAAATTTATTTGCAGGGATTATCCAAGAATGGCCACCCTGTTGTGATGGTTAAAAGTAACAAACATTTTGCTTCCAAGGATCAAGTTCAATTCAAGAGTAAATTTCTTTTCCCTTTTAGAGTAAAGGTTCTTTTTTTATTCACTACATTGCATTTTTTGTTGTTATTGTTCTTGGTTAGTCTTATTTGTGTTGTTTTGATAAGATATATTCTGGTTGGTTGCCTCATTGATGCCTTTTTGAGTAGTTAGCTATAAAACTTTACAGATTGTTGCTCTTTTTGGTGCCTTAACAATCTTCTTTCTGTTTGTGTTTAGAGTGTGGTGATAAAAAAAATTATGAGTGTCATATATACAGCTAAAGTGACGATTTGTTAGGAAAAATCAGAAAGACATTAAAAATAAACAATAACGTGAAGTCGGTAGATCATATTCTGAGATTTGATATCATATGTTCATAAACAAATACTCCCTCTGTTTCAATTTGTTTGTGTTACTTTCATTTTATTCTTTAAAAAAGAATGACTGTTTTCTTTTTCGGCAGCTCCTTAATCCTAACTTTCCACGTGGCATGTTTAAGACGACACGATTAAAGGGAATTTTGGTATATTTTACATATCTAGTCAACGACTGTTTATCTTGCTTGTGTTTTCTTTTGGTAAGGAATATTCTGTTTGATTGCCTCAGTGATGCCTTTTTGAGTAGTTAGATGATTAAAGCTCTGGTTGGTTGCACCAATGGCTTATTCTTACATTCAATAAATTAATGTTCTTGCCAGTAAAAGGGATATGGAACTCTTAAATTTCGAAAAATACTTTTTTGAGTTATGAAGTAACATTGCTAAAGCACCAAAAAGAGAAACAATCTATAGTGTGTTACCAAGTTGCAGTCTGTTAAATGATTCATTTCACGGTATCTTTTTTCTCTCATATGCACCCTCATCTCTGGTAATGTAGATGATTTTATTTGTGAAGACTGGTAAGGGCGTTTCTTGAACGAACCCTTCTCAATTCTTACTTCGCCTTTCTGTAGGATGCTAATGATTACTCTTAACCATAAAGTTAGTATTGACACATTCAGCTCTTATATGCAGAATTTGTGGTTCATCTACTAGACAAAACAATTGCAAGGTACAATTTTTCATTCAACCATGTTGTTCTTTCACCATTTGGAAGATTGTTGGGCGTTATTTTCCTACTATTCTCATTTCTCAAAACTAGATAAACCGCTCAGTAGATTGTGTGTTCACGATAATTTGGGATTGTAGATCCTTTTACATGCTACTTTTATATTTTGTTGTTTTGGTCACTCTGATATCTGTCTTATTCAATGAGGAACAAAGTAATGATAGAAACGTTCTTCTCTTACTTGTCCACGTACTGATATCTAAACAAGAGGATTGGAAGGATGAACAGGTACAAGCATAGAAGAGAATAGAAACTAGTTACATCGTATATTATAGGCACTATTGTATAATGTAACCTGTCAAATTTATCTTTTGGTGTTAAGAGTCCTATATTTGTTGGGGGAATGGGCTGGTGGTGTTCTCACATGAACTTGAGCAATTCTCCGGTTAGGGTTGAGTTGGGCCTAAGTGTCATATCTTCATCGGAGCAGAGTTTCATTTGGTTAAGAACATTGGATTATCACGTTGGAACTAGGAAATTTAGCTTGTAGTTTTCATCTGGTGAATCAATAGAGGCCTCGTATGTGTGTGGTTGGTCACCGGTTTCATATTTTCCCTCTCCAAATATGTTTTTTGTGCTGAGAATCGTGGTTTAGTTTCTTACTCGACCTCTTTGTGCTTGTTTCAGTTCGTTCAATGGTAGAGAAACAGGAAATGAGAAACTTATTGGAATTGTTGATCTCCAGGATATTACCTATAGCAATGCTGATCTTCGTGGACTGATCACTGGTTTTCAGTTTTTACAGGTAACACCTTTGCCTTTCCATAGTACACAAACCATTAGTATAGAGACACACATAACCACTAACCAGTGTTATGAGAAGATACATACTTCTTGTACCATGGACAGCGTTATACGTCTCTTGTCAGCTATAAGACAGTTCAAAGAGTCAAGATTAACGGCTTAGTAGAAGAACTCACTAGACTATGTATGTAGCTGCAGCTGGTATTGAACTCTCTCATCTGAGCTATAGTTGAGACTTTGGTTTGCTTGAACTATGACACAATATTGCTCGCTCTCAAACATATTGTCGGGTATGTGTCTGATCCTCCTAGAGCTATGCTTTTTTGGAGGATCCGACATGGTTGTGGCAGCATTTTTGGAGGGTCTGAGCAACATAGCTATGAGATGACATTGATGTAACAAATAGTTTGGATATTTTGGTCAAAATTGTTGCTCCATTTAAGCTCTTGAATCTTGATTTAGACAAATTAGGAGCAATCTGTGTTGCTCGGACTTCCTAAAAATGATGTGGCACATGTGGCAAACCCTCCAAAGATGTTCTATTTTTGAAGGATTTGACCCTGACACGCACCTGATTACATTTTTGATGAGTCTGGGCCACATAGGGAGTAATAAAATGAACAATTGATCGAAGGCCTCATTGGAATGCTGATATAATATTCAGTTCTTTATACTCAGTGTGTTATATTAATGCTGCTAAGCTACATTTCACGCAGTTTCCTTCTGCAGGCGTACTACCCTGAACGCTTAGCTACTTGTTACCTTTTAAACATGCCACAATTCTTTGTCACCGTATGGAGATTTGTTTGTCGCTTCCTTGATAAAGCAACTCAGGAGAAGGTCCGTCAATGTGCATAATAGCCCATCGGATGATGTTACGTTTAACAAAAATGCACATGTAAATGTATAGTCTTCGTTTCTAATATCAAATCACTACACAGGTAAGGATTGTTACAAGTGAAGAACAAAAGCAAGAGTTCATCAGAGAGGTTGGTGAAGACGTCTTACCAGAGGAGTATGGAGGACGCGCTAAACTTGTACTTCTGCAGAATGTTGCTGTGAACTTCTAACACAAAGTAGAGGAATAATAGAAATGTGAAATAAGATGAAAAAGAATAGCTTCACAGACATACTAATTAGGCATAATGCATAAACAGAGACTCACGTTTGACCTCAGCTAGCAAGTAAGCACTCCAACTTTGAGAGACATTTCAATTACTAGTCTCAATTGGCAACTGAACACTCCAACTCGTCTCCATTGTCTCACGACACCTGACCCTGACGTGACATAAATTTTGGAGGTGTTTAGATATTCATTTTGTAAGTTGGAGCGTTCTGACATTGCACTCTCAAAGTTGGAGTGCTTACTTATCAGTTGAAGTCAAGTTCGAATGTCTGTTTATGTATTATGCATACTGTTTATGTTACTAAAAATTTTACATCTTTTTTTACTTATGGTCATATAATAAAATCCAAAAATATTTCTGTGATACTCAACTAACCATAGTTCAACCTAACTCTTTCCAAGTGATTGGCTGAAATTACAATAAGGTATTCTATGAGTTTTTTTAGTCCTATTAGACATTCTTATTCCAGCAGAAAATATAGAGAAATGGTCAATGTAGGACTTGTTTAGATTAGCTGATAAACTTTAAAAAACTAAATTTATAAATGAACAGTTACGTATTTGATACTAGTGTTGAATTTGGTTATAAGCCGTAAGTGTGTTGGTTACCTAAAAAACAAAGGAATTTTAAAAAAAAATGTCACATATCAAATCTTTATTTATTTATTTTAAATTTGGTCCCTCTTCCCAAGGCATCCACTATAGTCTTCATCATAAATTTAGCTGTAAAATACTACAAAAATAATTTTAATATTATAATTCAATGCAAATTAATCATACATTTCCCCATGTTTGACTGAAATGTTTTAAAACAACAGTTATATTGCTTTATCCTATAGTGAAATACTCCAACCTTTAGATTTACTTCATTATTATTTGTTTGATTGCTAGTAATAACTTAAAAAGTCAACTATGATTCAAGTATCATTAGTTGTTGGCATGTTGCAGGCAGTGAGTTCCATCATCCATGTTTTTAAGGGTCCGTTTAGACATGCGGATATAAAATTAAATTAATTTAAAATTAAAATTTTATTTAAATATGTAATTTAAATTTTATAAATTGTATTTTTCTAATAAATATGAATTTCACAAGTTGTGAAAACTATGAAAATTTTCTCAATTATTATACAATCTTACCAAATAAGCAAATCATAGTTTGAACATATCAGAATATCCAAAAGTGTCACATTGACAAAATAACATATCCCAATGTTCCTTTTACAAATAAATGTTTGTGATTACAAATTTTGAAATGCATATAATTTTATTAAAGAATCGCTAATCAACAATAATAATAACTAGTTATTCTTAATATAGGCCCTTCACACGATACATATAATCTTTTACACCAAGGATGAGCCTGTTTAACATAATTTAAAATTATGACTACTTTTTTTTTTTTTACAAGACATAAACTTGTGAATCAGATTTTATATTTTAAAAAAATTGAAATCATCATTTTTAGATAATTTAAAATTTGAAATCATGATGCAAAATACTAAGGCACTTTTAATTGTATTATTATGAGTATTATCTCAGAAGTACATAAATTTTTTACATGAAAATTAAATGGGAACTTATATATATCCCACTAGTTTAGGAGCTAATTACTTAGATACACTCTCGTTCGCAATATTACGTCTCTTGTCAAATTTTGGTGCCTCCAAATACGTATCTCGAATACATGAAATCAAAATTAGATGTAATTTATTCTAGATACATTGTATCCAAGTAGATTCGCATAAATCTGAAATACATAGCAAATCTCTCTCGCCTCTCTTCCATTTCGCTCACCACTCTCCCATGTATCTAGTATCCCAGATACAATCCATATACATACAGATACATGCATCTAGTGTGAATCACATGTATCTGGAATACATACGAATCTCGCTCGCCTCTCTCCCTATTTTTGTGTATCTAATAGAAAAAATACATGTATCTAAGTATATTTTCTTCAATATATAGTATGAAACTCTTAATTAGTGATAAAATACGTAATATTTTGAAACTATAGATAATAATTATATATATAGTAGTGAAGTATGTCTAATTATGTAATTTTTCCAAAATTAAATATATTGGACCCGTGCTTAGTACGGGCCATTGCCCATCTAGTATATGACTTAAGGTTAAATGAGTAAAGCTTTTTTAGTAACATAAATAGTATCTCTATGAAGCTATTCTTTTTCATCTTGTTTCACATTTATAGATTCCTCTACTTTGTGTTAGTAGTTCACAGCAACATCCTGCATAAGTACAAGTTTAGCGCGCCCTCCATACTCCTCCGGTAAGACATCTTCACCGACCTCTCGGATGAACTTTTCCTTTTCTTCTTCACTTGTAACAATCCTCATCTGTATAGTGTTTTGATATTAGAACAGTTGGGAAAGTTTTAGAAAATGATCAAGTTTGCAGAAGTTGATCTAGTGTTGAAGACTATTCGTTTGAACGTGCATTTTGTAAAATGCACATGGACATACCTTCTCTTGAGTTGCCTTTTCAAGGAAGCGACAAACAAATCGCCATATGGTGACAAAGAATAGTGGCATATGTAAAAGGTAACAAGTCGCTAAGCGCTCAGGGTAGTATGCCTGTAGAAAGAAATGTATGAGATGAAGCTAGCAGCATTAGTATAAAGAACATATCAGCATTCCTGTGTGGCCTTCAGAAATTTGTTCAGTATATTGCTTGGACTCTTCAAAATGTCATTGGTTGCGCGTCAGATACTCTAAAAGTAGTGCATTTTTGGAGGGTCTGACACAGGTACGACATCATTTTTAGAAAGTCCGAAGTAACATAGATTGGTCCTAATTTGTCTAAATCAAGATACAAGAGCTTAAGAGGAGAAACAATTTTGACCAAAATATTCGGAGGTTTTAAGTTAGTGGAGCATATTCAAATAATTTCATTACATCAAGGGGGCACCTCATGGCTATGTTGCTCAGACCCTCCAAAAATGTTGCTGCAACCATGTCGGATCCTCCAAAAATGCATAGCTCTTGGAGGATCAGACACACACCCGGTAATATGTTTGAAGAGTCCGAGCAACATTGTCTCATAGTGAAAGCAAACCAAAGCCTTAACTATAGCTCAAATGTGAGAGTTCAATACCAGCTACGGCCTACGTAAAGAGTCTAGTGAGTTGTTCTACTAAGCCGTTAATCTCGACTCTTGTCTTATAGCTGACTAGAGACGTATAATGTTGTCCATGGTACAAGAATTATGTATCTTTTCATAACACTGGTTATGTGTGTCTCAGTACTAACGGTTTGCATACTATAGAAAGGCAAAGGGGTTACCTGTAAAAACTGAAAACCAGTGATCAATCCACGAGTATCAACATTGCTATAGGTAATATTCTTAAGATCAAGAATTCCAATAAGTTTCTCATTTCCTATTTCCCTACCTTTGAATGAACTGAAACAATCACAAAGAGGTCCAAGTTAGAAATAGAACCATGATTCTCGGTACAAACAAACATATTCCAATAGAGGAATAGCTGAGGAACCCACGAGTCGAAGTCACAGAACCTCCAAAAGATAAATTTTCCAGATAACATTATACAATAGTGTCAAATCTATTGCATCAAATCTTAATCCTCTGCACTCCCCATATAAAAGAGAAGGTCTGTACCTTAAAGCAGTTCATTCAAAGATGAAGAAGGAAAATAAGACTTAAGAATGTCCCCCCCCCCCCACACAGAGAGTAAATGTTAAAAGGTTTAGAAGTTATCCCTCATGTGCAACTTTCCAAATAGTCAAAGAACAATATGGTTGAATGAAAATGATACCTTGCAATGGTCTTGTCTAGTAAATGAATGACGAATTCTGCATAAGAAGTGAATGTGTCAATACTAACTTTATCGTTAAGAGTAATCATTAGCATCCTACAGAAAGAAGAAAGAAGAATTGAGAAGGATTTATTCAAAAGAAACTCCTTACCAGTCACCACAAAAAAAAATCATTTATATTACCAGAGATAGCTAGGGTGCATGTGAGAGAACGAGATACGGTAAATGAATCCTTTACCAGATTGCAACTTGATAAACACTTCAGATCATTGCTATTTTTCCATTTAAATGCATTGGCCAATGTTCCTTAATAAAAAAAAGAAATTCTCGGAATTTAAGAGTTTCGCATATCCCTTTTTACTTTCATTTCACCAAGTAGGAAGTTCACCTAGAGTATGGTTAGCCTATGACCCATTATTTTACCACCTTGACCCAACCTATATGATCCAAGCAAACTTATCCTGATTGGATCATGAACCGTTTATTAACTTGACGTGCATTCATCTACTCAAGTTTGACTCATTCAGGCCATTTGCCACCTCTTCTTGCAGATATCCAATATTATGGATCAGTTTTGCTTTCTTTTAAAAATTACAGCTGGTTAGATATTAGTTAGCAGTGTGTATCCTCACAGCTTCTCCACAAAGCAACTTATAATTAAATAAACATAATCAATCACCCTTACACATAGTATCCCTTTCAATAATATATTATTGATCACAAGGATTAGTTAAGTGCTTGAAAGTAAACTATTTTCCTGCTGGAGATTCCCTTTGGGAGTTTATAAGATATCAAGGTTAGAGATAGTGTCCACTGGCCACTTTTCGGTCATATCTTTGAAAACTAACTATGGTCACGGAGTTTCAAATTTCACGGTAACTCCATGACAGTAGCTATTTATAAAAAAATCCATGTATCAAGTGATCACCCAACGACAAGAAGTCAAGTCCAAGAAAGTAACAACCAACTACAAGATTGTTTAAATAAAGGACTTGTTGTCCAATGGCCCATTAGCAGGACAATAAAAGATAAAAAGGCATCATTGAGGCAGCCAACCAGAATATTTCTTATCAGAAAAACACAAACAAGATAAACATTCATGGACTAACCAAGAAACAAGAAAATCAATATGCAATATATGAGAATTGCATGTTTGGCCAAGTTCTAAAATAACTTATTTTGAAATGTGTCTTTTTCAAAAATGTTTTCAGCTTCTGCTACTTCGCAAAAACACTTATTTTCTCCAAGAAACTTGGCCAAACATCTCAATTTTTTTTAAAATCAACACTTCTAACCTCTCAAAAGTCAACAGGATATAAAAACATAAAATAACCTTTACTCTAATGGAAAAGAAGTTACTCTTGAATTGAACTTGATCTTTGGAAGGAAAATGCTTGTTAACTTTGACTATCATAATAGGGTGTCCACTCTTGGACAATCCCTGCAAATAAAGTTTTTCAGCTGCTAATTCATCTGCAACTTCAGAATCAGAGATGTAACCAAGTGGAACCATCTCAGCCCTCCATTTTTTCCACTGACAAAACATCTTTGCAGCTTTCTCTGGGTCCATTGATCTTGCAATCAAGAACCTCATTAATGTCTTCTCTCCATAACTCTACAACAACAACAAACAAAAACTCATTATCAGTACAAAGATTTGAACTTTACACTAATATAGCAAAATGGGGGTCATTTTTTTTCAAAACAAGAACTATCAGTACAAAGATTTGAACTTTACACTAAAAGAGGAAAAGGGGTCATTTTTTTCCAAAAAAAGAGCAATCAGTACAAAGATTTGAACTTTACACTAAAAGAGGATAAAGGGGTTCATTTTATTTTTTTTAAGAAAGAGCTGATTATCAGTACAAAGATTTGAACTTTAAACCTAAAAGAGGCAAAAGGGGGTCATTTTTTTCTTACTTCAGTGGAAGATCCAAGCTTTTCAACTGTTTTCCTCATTTGGGTCAATGCAATTTCTTGATTTCTGTCCATTTTTCAGGTTTTTTTCCCAACTTAAAAGAATGGTTTTTGTGGAAGGAGAAGAAGAATTTCACTCTGATTTTTTTTTTTCCTGTAAAGTATAAAGTTCAATGTTTTGGGGGAAGAAAGACACAAAGAGAAGAAGTAGAAATTGATAGCTGAAACATGAGGGAGAAGACCAATGAAGTAATGGAGTAGAAGAGAAGAAGTGGTGTGGCTTAGCCCGCTTATGACAGTTGGATTTGTTTGTTAATGAAGTTCCCTTTACTATTTTTTTTATATTATTGTTATTATTGCTATTATTAAATTTTTTTATTTAGTAGATGATTTTTTGAAATTAACCTAACTATAGATGTGAAAATAATTCAATTTATTTGAGACTAAGATGTAACTTTTTGGTAATCAGTTACATGTTCTTAGTTTGTCTCAATATTTAAAAGAAAATATAAGTACATGTCTGTCTATCCACTTAAGTTTTCGAAATTACAATTTGTACAATATTTTGCTCGTCAGATATGTGTCTTGCATATTTAAATACATGTATCTCAAATATATATAAACAAGATATATTATTTTTGTGTATCTAAAATTGAAATGTAATTGAAACACACTAATCTAGGAGTAAATTACGCGTCGTATGATTCTGCATATCCTGAAATGTATTTTTTTTTAAAAAAAATTCTCCAAACAAAATTCCATTATTTCGAGCATTAGGTAGTTTTCACGACTTCTTCCATATAATTCTTCTTCAATTTCTAATTGTGTATATCGTTCTGTTAATTGGAATTTCACTATATCTAGGATTTACCATGGTAATTATTATTATGTTATTGAGATATTTTAAAACTTGACAAGATATATGAGTTTAGATACACAAATATACAATAAATATATATTCAGATATACCACAAATATCAATCAAGTACATGATTAGATACAAGGTAGAATCAATAGATACATGAATCTATTACATATTAGCTATAGCATGCATAATTCAATTACATTCTCAAATACACACTAGATATATCATTGGTACAACTCAAATACATAGTAGATAATACATACCCCAAGGCCCAAGGAGTAATGTATCTCACTTGAAATTTAGTACAAAATTATTGAATAGTTGGATAGTAAATAATTATTTGAAAATATAGAGTGGATTAATAAATAAGAATTAAACATGTTGGGCCTGTGCTCAGATCGGGCCACAGCCCATCTGGTATGACTAGAAGTAAACAAGATGTAAACCTTGAAAAATGGCACAACATGACATACCATTTTACTAATTGGCAGCATATAGCCTTCTTTTATTTTTTTGACAAATTTTTTTTTTGAAAATTAAATTTTGCAATTAATAGCCCACGTATTGGGAAGTTCATTTTTAATTAAATTAAATAATTTTGATGAAGGTATTGTCGTTCAATTTTTTGGGAGTTTTAATTTTTGAAATTTAAGCATGGTGTCCTTTTTTATTGGGAAGTGGTTCTTTTCTTCCTACTTTTATCTTCTTTTCCATACACACACGATTCTTTTGAATTGTGTTTTTTTTTATTAATTCTTTCTTCCTCTTCTTCTTCTTCTTCATTACTTTGAATAAAAGGCTATTTATTGCTAATTATAACTATCCATTGTATATATGTGTCATTTCAAACTTTTAGTAACATAAATAGCGGAGTAGTATGTCTATGAAGCTATTCTTTTTCATCTTATTTCACATTTCTATTATTCCTATACTTTGTGTTTGTGTTAGTAGTTCACAGCAACATCCTGCAAAAGTACAAGTTTAGCACGCCCTCCATACTCCTCCGGTAAGACGTCTTCACCGACCTCTTGGATGAACTCTTGCTTCTGTTCTTCACTCATGACAATCCTCATCTGTGTAGTGATTTGATATTATAATTTAGAAACAAAGACTATACATTTTTGTTAAACGTTACATCATCGAATGGAAAATTATGCACACTGACGTACCTTCCGTTGAGTTGCTTGATCAAGGAAGCGACATATAAATCGCCATACAGTGACAAAGAATTGTGGCATGTGTAAAATGTAACAAGTAGCTAAGCGCTCAGGGTAGTATGCCTGTAGAAAGAAATTGTGTGAAATGTAGCTTAGCAGCATCAAAATAACACACAGAAATATAGAGAAATGAACATTATATCAGCATTCCAATGTGGCCTTCAGCAATTTGTTTAGTTTATTGCTCCCTATGTGGCCCGGACTTCAAAAAAATGTCATCATTTAGCTGCGCATCAGCATCAGATCCTCCAAAAGTAGCGCATTTTTGGAGGGTCTGCCACGGGTGCCACATCATTTTTAGAAAGTCCAAGCAACAGAGATTGGTCCTAATTTGTCTAAATCAAGATTCAAGAGCTTAAGAGGAGAAACAATTTTGACCAAAATTTTCGGAGATTTTAAGTTAGTAGAGCATATCCAAACTATTACGTTACATCAATGGCACCTCATAACTATGTTGTTCAGACCCTCCAAAAATGTTACTACAACCATGTCGGATTCTCCAAAAAAAGCATAGCTTTTGGAGGATCAGACACACACACGACAGTATGTTTGAAGAGACCGAGCAACATTGTCTCATAGTGCAAGCAAACCAAAGCCTGTCTAGTGAGTTCTTCTACTAAGCTGCTAATCTTGACTCTTTGAACTGTCTTATAGTGTATCTTTTCATAACACTGGTAATGTGCGTCTCTCTAGTAATGGGTTTGCGTACTTTAGAAAGGCAAAGGGGTTACCTGTAAAAACTGAAAACCAGTGATCAATCCATGAGTATCAACATTGCTATAGGTAATATTCTGGAGATCAAGAATTGCAATAAGTTTCTCATTTCCTATTTCTCTACCATTGAATGAACTGAAACAAGCAGAAAAGAGGTCCAAGTTAGACACAGAATCATGATTCTCAGTACATAAAACATAATTTCGAGAGAGGAATAGCTGAGGAACCCGTGAGTTGAAGTCACAAAACCTCCAAAAGATAAATTTTCCAGGTTACATTATACTGTAGTGTCAAATCTATTGCATCAGATAACAGGAGAGATGTAATTCCTCTACACTTTCTTGTTAAGGCAATCCTCTTCATTAGTAGCATTTACCTCACTAAGCAGTTCATTGTTATCATCATTTCTTGGACAAGAACAAGATGAATGTTTCCGTCATTACTTCGCGCCTCATTGAAAAGACAGACATCAGAGCGACAGGAACAACAAAACAGAAAAGTAGCACCTAAAAGGATCTACAATCCCAAATAAGCAGTTAAGCGCGCACACAATCTCCTGAGCGGTATAGAATAGTAGGGAAAATGATACCCAACAAAGCACCATCATAACAAGACTGTTCATACAATATTCTGGTCAAACATATGCTTTGATTTCTCTCAAATCACAAGCAATTGTAAATGATGTTAAATACATAAACTTTCTAGTGCAAGTTCCCTTCACCCCCTCCCCCCACGGCCCCACCCCACCCTCTGTGTAGAAATATCAGCACAAACCTCTCATTTCCTTCTTTCTCTCAATCACTTAGTGGTCGTTTGGTAGGATGTACAAGAATAGTGTTGAATAAGCTGTATTAGTAATACACAAGGCTATTTTTTCTAACGCATCCTACCATATGATCCCTTACTCAAAACAGACACTTTGATTTTACATAAAACAAAGTAAATGACAAAAACTTTGCAAGTTATACTTAATGTGCAATTTCCCAACTGGTCAAAGAGCAACATGGTTGAATGAAAATGATACCTTGCAATTGTTTTGTCGAGTGCATGAACCACGAATTCTGCATAAGAGGCGAATGTGTCAATACTAACTTAATCGTTAAGAGTAATCATTAGCATCCTACAGAAAGAAGAAGAATTGAGAAGGATTTATTCAAGAAATCCCCTTACTAGTCACCCCCCAAAAAAAATAATCATTCATTATATTACCAGAGATAGGGTGCATGTCATTTTCCTACTGGATATTCCCTTTGAGAGGTATCAGGTATCAAGTTTGAAATAGTGTTCACTGGCCACTTTTCGGTCATAACATTGAAAAATAACTACTATCACGGAGTTCAAATTTCACAAGAACTCCAAGTCTGTCTCAATTTGTTGTCTTACTGTCCATTTTAGTTCGTTAAAAAAATAATGTCTCTTTACTTTTTTGGCAACTTTTTAGTTTTAACTTTGCACGTGACATCTTTAAAATCACAAGATTAAAAAACATTTTGGTATATTGACCACAACACTTCTTTACTTTCTTTGACGCCGTCTCAAATCAAAACCAAACTAACAAATTGAAACAGAGGGACTACAAGATTGTCTAAATTAAGGACTTGTCCACAATAAAAGATAAAAAGCCATCATTGAGAGAACCAACCAGAATATATTTCATAAAAAAAAAACACAAACAAGATGAACAATCATGGACTAACCAAGAACATCAGAATGCAATATTAACTATAAACAAAGAAATGAAAAGGAGCTTTACTCATAAGGGAAAAAAATTTACTCTTGAATTGAACTTGATCCTTGGAAGCAAAGTGCTTGTTAAGTTTGATTATAGCAACAGGATACCCATTCTTGGACAATCCCTGTAAATAAACTTTTTCAGCTGCTGATTCATCTGCAACTTCAGAATCAATAATGTACCCAAGTGGAACCATTTCAGCCCTCCATTTTTTCCACTGACAAAACATCTTTGCAGCTTTCTCTGGGTTCATTGATCTTGCAATCAAGAACCTCATCAATGTCTTCTCTCCATAACTCTACAACAACAACAAGAAAAACTGATTATCAATACAAAGATTTGAACTTTACACTAAAAGAGGAAAAGGGTGTCATTTTTTTTTAAAAAAAGAACTGATTATCAGTGCAAAGATTTGAACTTTACACTAAAATAGGAAAAGGGTGTCATTTTAAAAAAAAAATAAAATGATTTTCACTACAAATATTTGAACTTTACACTACAAGAGGAAAAAGGGGATCATTTATTTTTAAGAAAGAACTGATTATCAGTACAAAGATTTTAACTTTATACTAAAAAGGGAAAATGGGGTCATATTTTTCTTACTTCAGTGGAAGATCCAAGCTTTTCAACTGATTTCCTCATTTTAGCCAATGCAATTTCTTGATTTCTGTCCATTTTCAGTTTTCTTTTCCCCCCTCCCAAACTTCAAAAGAATGGTTTTTTTAGGGAAGGAGAACACAAATTTAACAGTGATTTTTTTGCTGTCAAGTTGAAAGTTTTTGGGAAAGAAATACACAAAGAGAAAAAGTTAGTAGAAAACTTAAAAGAGTGTCTCATAAATGGCAATTAATGGCCAAAACATGTAGAAAGGGACCAAGCTTATGGATTAGAAGGGAAGAGATGGACCAAGTTATGGAATAGAAGGGAAGAGACAGTTTGGTGTGGATATTTTGTTTAATTTTTTCTTCATTTGATGTATTTCATGTGCGTATTAAAATCCAACTAATTTCGACGGCAGGTAGAGCCACATTCAAAGGTAATGTATTGTTCCCTATAAATTGTTTTTTAATATACAAGATTTGAATTTGAAATTTTAAATTAAGGAAGAAGCATTTTGTTCACATCCTTTGGTGATAATTTATTTATTTATGAATTACCTTTATTATTAATTTATTATTGTTATTAATATTATTAAATTTATTTTATTTAATAATAGGATGATTTGTGAAATAAGTTCAAACATTTTATGGAAATAATATAATTTAGTTTGAGATTAAGATATAGTAGTTTTTATTATTGTTGTGCTGGCAAAGACATTATCGAGTACTTTATCCAATTTGTAAGAGTGAACAATATTATAATTTGTAGGTGTTTGAACATGTCACGATTTCAAATTAATTCTTGGATATATGATTTGAAATTATTATTTCAAATTCTAAATTATCTAAAAAGTATGAATTGAAATCTCAAATCGTGATTTTTTTTAAAAGAATAATTAATTGTTTTTATTGTTGACTAGTATTATCAGTAATTTTTAAAATTGAACAAAATATATTACTAGCTTTTAGGCTTAAATAAGTCAAACCTCATTGATCACTTACCTAAAAATTTAATTTATTTATTAAAAATATTAATGACTAACTTTACGTTTTCAAGTCTACCATTGGCGCTATAAATAGGAGTTCTAATACATTAGCCTATTTTTTTCCTTACTCATTTAACATGCAATATGAGATACACAATAATACCTTTGGGAATTATTTATTTTACCTTTTATATAAGGTAATAATTCCATCATTTTAATATAAATAGTGAGACAGAATAATATCGAAATTAGCTAATACCTCAAATCAAATAGTGCATAAAGTTAATTTCAACACATTTATTTATCTTTTCTTTTACCTGTTGTAAATTTGTGGTACTTTTTCCCTAGTAAAAATGCCTCACTAGAAGTCTAGAATGTAACCCATTTAATATTAATATTCACTCTATCTCATTTTTATATGAAGGTGTTACTGTTTGGAGAGAGTATTACTTTTTACTAAAATCTCATATATTTTTTTTCAAATTTTAGACATTAAGTATATGACTTATACTTTTCATATAGTTTTCAAATATGCAAATATTATATTTAGAAAGTTTAAATCAATACATACAACAAATGGCAAAAGAAGAAAACAACAGCATCACGGTGATCCCACTACAACAAATAAATGATTTGCGATAATTATTGATAATGTTGTTGGAATCTTGAATTTTCACAGAATTTGTGATTTTAGCTTTGAGTTTACCTTGTGGTAATCTCCTTCAACTCATCATTTGTCTGCAATGCATAAATTAATTGTAATTAGCACCTTTTATATATAAATATATGACAAAATGACCAAAGAATATAGTTCAATCATCTATTGTTAAAAATATTTATCATAGAAAAGAGTAATTAAAATGTAAGAAAAATTCATTCAAAAGAAAAGTTATTTGACTCTATACACTTTCCAAGGGTAATTTATATAGTTTTTACTTTTATCCTAGAGATAATGGTAAAAAACACACGTGAACTATAATCACTCGTCGCGGCTTTCACATCTTATCTATCAGATGCTCCATTTTCTTACCTGAACTAAACCCACCTAGTTGAGTGTGTTTTACTACATAGAGTGTGTGATAGTTGAGGTAGCAAACGAGAACAACTGATAGTTGAGATGTGAAAACTTGTGAAAAAGTGATAGTTTGTTGCTTCCCATTGCTTCAGATTCATGTCCTCAAGAAGTAAAAACTTTAGTCGCGAGAATCCATCTTCCTCTTCATCGGTTAGTTTCCAAATATGTCCGTGAAAGGCATTGATCTTTAAGTTTGAGGACCTCAAGATTAGGTAACTTAATGAGAATGTTCATGTCTTCCCATTGTAGGTGTGTTGTGTACAATGTTAACTACTTAAGGTTTGTGGGAAATTGTCATAGTGTGGAATGCGTAGTCGATGAGAGATGGGATCCTTAGATAAGAAGGTATGAAGGTTGAGGACAACGGCGGAGCCAGAATTTTCAATAAGGAAATTTAAAATCTGAACCTTGGGATTGAAACCCTAGTTGAACCTTGCTAATTGAAATTTAGATGTAGGGCATGAGGAAGACTCATTCCCTCACTATGATAGCCTTATATGGAAGAACGAGAGTTCTTAAAGAAAGCTTGATGGAGATGCTTGAAACCCTAGGTTGTTCTTCTTGATCCTTGCTTTGAGTCTTGGGAAGAGTTTGAGAGTAATTCTAAGGTAGAACGCTGATAACGACCCTAATTGAGTTCCAAAATGTCGAGGTTTAATTTAGGCTTAGAAAGATTGAGAAAAGATTTAAATATCCTCAATTAATAATTGTTGATTTCTTTCACGAGGCCTAACTATGGCTCGTGGATTCCATCCGTGGAATCCAGGCCAAAATAGGAGTGTCAGAAGAGTCCAGCTTTCCATCACGCTCAGGAAACGCATCTGGTGAAGAGGATTACCAGAGCTAGCACAAGAGGCAACATCTACAAGCCTTGTGGTCAACACGATTCAACTTCCATTATGATCATCCGGGAAAGATCTCCTCACATGCTGCCAAGCCTCGATAGACCACATATCATCTAGGACAATAAGATACTTCCTTTTAAACTTCGATAAAATCTTTCAGCTAATTGCTCATAAGTATTGTTTCTTTCTACTTCACAGGTGACTACGCCAATGGAGCGAAGAGTACCAAAGAAAAACTTCTCTGGTGTCAAATTCTTGAGATACATTTGTCCATGCTTGAACATAAAAATGGTATGTAATCAAAGAATCATCATAAACTCTTCTAGACAGAGTGGTCTTGCCAATACCACCCATCCCTATAATGGGGACTACTTTGAGTCTTGATGATTGCACGATGAGTCTATCTTTTATCTTTAGAACCTCTTCATCTAGTCCAACAATTATATATTTTTGATTCAATGTGAACTGAGAAGAAGTACAATATTTCTGTATAACTCTTGATTGTGAGATTTTGTTGTTGAACCTTCTGGCCTTTATCTTTTTCATAACCTCTCTTTGTATCAAACCAATTTCTTCAATTGCATATTCCAAGTTTTGATGAAAGATCGTATAAGCCTTTCTTCATTCCTGCCTGCTTTGTCCTTCGTATGAGCTATCATATACATGTGATTCAGTCATTTCTTCCATTCCATGAGCAGTATCATGGATCATTCTTTCGAGATGTTTCATCTTTTTATCTTCAAGGAAAATATTTGTAAAATCCTCAAGAAATGTTTGAAAGAAGGTCAACTTCTCGGGGAGGATTTTAGTTTGCTCTTTTTTGTAAAGAATCCAATGATCAGTTTCCGAGAGTTGATCTAGGCTTTGCAAAAGAGAAGTCACAGCAGCATACGCCGCCATATCACTGTTTGTTTCTTACTAAAACATGGAAGAGTAAGGAGTTCTGAGTTCTTGATCAAGATGCCCAAATTAAAGTCAATTCTATATGCATTTTCTTTAGAAAGAAATGAAGGGTACAAACATGTTTTTCTAAGATTCAAGTTGGAATAAACAACACAATATAGTCAGACTGAGAAATGATATTCAATATACTTTTGCAGGCATCCAGCAAGTTGGAATAGTTTAAATCAGATGAGTTCAAAAGTTTGGCACCATACCCGGTGCAATTCCGCAAGTAGGATGTGCGGAGAGTAAAGTTTACACAACCTTAGGTAGACAGAGAAAATGATCAAAATGGTCTTTGATGTATTTTGGTCCTTAATATATTCTAGGTGATTGAAATAGTCTTTCATGTATAATAAAATATGTTCAATTTAGTCTTTTATTCTAAACTTAACAATTTACCCCAAAAAACTGTTAAATATAACTGTGGGCCCCACATAACTTACAAAATCCATCATTTTTACCATCTTTATTAGCTCAAAGAAAGAGCTTCATGAATTCTAACGCCATTTTCTCTAACATCTAACTACACAATTCACACATGATTGCTTTTGTTAATCTATTGATATTTATTTCCTTTGGTTATAATAATCCTCTTTTGGTTATTGTTTATTTTAATTTTTTTTTTTTTTTGGAGTGATTAATTCTCCAGAAAGGTCAACGTGTGGGATGGTGGGGATTTTTGGTGGGTAATCTAGAACAAGTTTTACTTTGTGAATTGGGGTTCTTGAATTTCATGTTATTGGGGCTATTGCTGTGAATTTTTGGTATCATCCTTGTTTGGTTGTTGATAAGTGGGTTCTACCAGATTTATTTTTTGATATTTCTGATTGAAGTAGCTAATGTAACTTATGAATTCATTCCTGATGTGGCTCTGTGATTGATGAACAGGACAAGATTCAGTGTGTGAGTTTGGGTTCTTCTTTGTGTGAAGTTATGCTATGTTGTGCTTGGTTCCGTCTTGTGATTGTAAATGCTAATAAGACTGGTATTGCATTTGTTCTTGATAAAATAGTGTTAGATTTTGAAGTAATAAATTAAGAAGAGAAAAATAGTGGATTTGTAAGTTATGTGAGGCCCACCATTATATTTAACATTTTTTGGGACAAATTTGTTAAGTTTAGGATAAAGGATCAAATTGAACACATTTTGTCATACATGAATGACTATTTCAATCACCTAAAATATATTAAGAACCAAAATAAAGCAACCTCTATACATGAAAGACCAATTTGATCATTTTCTCAAGGTGGACACACTATTTTAAGTAGACTCTCGGCTCAAGTAACACTTAGAAAGGAAATATAGCAAGAAGAAGTCATGCTAAAAATAACGCAGAAGAGAATAGTAACAGAAAAAATATAATATGGTAATTGAAGAATAAAACAGTAGGAAAGTAATAGTAACAAAACTAATAAGGAAAACGTAAGTTGCACTCTTCACTGTTGGATCTGACCTCTAGATATGCACCCGAGTGCAAGCAACTTAGAGGAAAACTAGATAACGCTCGACTTAATTTGTTAAATAACTCAATAATATGGAGCCCAAATGTAATTTTCTAACTTCGTTTCTTCTTGTATTTCTTTCCACAAAAGTATTGAACTTTCAACTTCAAACATAAAATCAATGTTAACTTTGTCTTACCTTCCCCTCCAAAATAACCTCTTTAAAAATGGCAAAAATGAAGAAATTGCACTGACCCAAATGAGGAAATCAGTTGAAAAGCTTGGATCTTCCACTTATGTATAAAAAAAAAAAATTGAGTCCCCTTTTCCTCTTTTAGTGTAAAGTTCAAATCTTTGTACTGATAATCAGTTTTGATTGTTTTTTTTTAAAAAAAAAAAATTACCCCCTTTTCCTCTTTCAGTGTAAAATTCAAATCTTTTTACTGATAATCAGTTTTTTTTTTTTGCAGAGTTATGGAGAGCAACACTATGAGGTTCTTGATTGCAAGAGTGACTTCTTTCCCCCATGTTAAAGTTTTCTCTTTAGTTTTCTCAATACATTGCATTTTTGTTATTGTTATTGTTGTTGTTGTGGGTTAGTACATAAATGTTGATCTTGTTTGTGCTTAATAATTATTTCAGAAAGTCATGCTTCTTCTTGATTCTAGTTTTTTTCGACAAAGAAAGTGACCTTCTGAAAATAATAACTATTAGTTGAATGACCATTTTAGAAAGTGACATTTCAATTTTTTTCGACAAAGAAAGTGACATTACCTAACCATAGTTATTTTTCAAAGATATGACCAAAAAGTGGCTCATTACAGTATGAATATAGTTTGGGTAAGTTGTATGACTTTGGGCCTCATTTTAAAAAACTATTCCAACTTGCCTTTTGGTACAAGTCTTAAATACCATTGACTTCAATCAAAATAATTCAGAATTCTCTATTCTAACCATCTACCAACCCCACCACAACTCTCTTATAGAGAAACAGACAGAAAGAGAAGACTTCTCTTTACATAGCCTAACAAGTCTTGCATTCCCATCCATTACACTGCCTTATCCGATAGACCCTCGACTCAACAATAAAGAAAAGAATTTGAAGCATGGTAGCAAGAAAATATGACAGCAAAACAGCAAGATACAAATCAAATGAAGCAACAAGTAGTAATGCACATCAAAGAAAAAGAAACAAAGTGCAACAATATTGCTACCTACTAACCTTCCAATCTAATCCTCAACTTTCACTCCTTCCTACCTAGGGTCATATCCAGAGTAAAACTTGTAGATTTTGAAATTACCTGACTACAGTTGTATTTCGAAGATATGTCCGAAAAGTGGCTCTTCTAGTATGAATGTAGTTTGGGCAAGTTGTATGACTAATCGGGTCTCTGACAAACTATTCCAACTTGCTTTTTGGTACACGTCTTAAATACAATTTGAGTCTCAATCTGACAAATAATTCAATGAGCAAAACAAGAATTCTCACTTCTACCCTTCCACCTACCCCACCACTACTCTCTTGGAGAGAAACAGACACAAAGAGAAGACTTCTCTTTACAAAGCCTTAAAAGTCTTGCATTCCCATCCATTACACTGCCTTCTTCTTTCATAAAGAATTGGTTTTGAACATCTAAATCAAGAACTCAGAACTTCTTCCTACTGTCCTGTTTAGTAAGAAACTAACAAACAGCGATATGGCGGCGTATGCTGCTGTGACTTCACTTCTGCAAACCCTGGATAATCTATCTCAAACTCATACATCACATTCTCTTCTTTACAAAAAAGAGCAAACTGAAGTCCTCAGTGACAAGTACACCTTCCTTAAAACCTTTCTTGAGGATTTTACTAATATTTTCCATGAAGATATAAAGATGAAGCATCTAGAAAGAATGATCCAAGAAGCTGCTAATGGAGTCGAAGATACTATTGACTCACATGACTATGATAGTCATGTTTTAGTACAAAGCAATCAAGTACGAAGTGAGGCTGATGCAATCTTCCATCAAAATTTGGAGTATGCAATTGAAGAAATTGGTTTGATACAAAAAGAGGTTATGGAAAAGATAAAGGTCAACAGCAAAATCTCTCATTCAAGAGATACTTCATCTCAGATCCCTATGGATCAAAAAGATGTAATCATTGGACTGGATGAAGACTTGCTAAAGATAAAAGATAGACTCATCGTGCAATCATCAAGACTCGAAGTTGTCCCTATTATAGGGATGGGTGGCATTGGCAAGACCACACTGGCTAGAAGAGTTTATGATGATTCCTTGATTACATACCATTTTTATGTTCGAGCATGGACAAATGTAAATCAAGAATTTGACACTAGAGAAATTTTTCTTGGTATTCTTCGCTCCATTGGTGTGGTCAACGATGAAGTAGAAAGAAACAGTACTACTGAGCAATTGGCTGAAAGAGTTTATCGAAGTTTAAAAGGGAGGAAGTATCTTATTGTCCTAGATGATATGTGGTCTATCGAGGCTTGGCAGCATGTGAGGAGATCATTTCCAGATGATCATAATGGAAGTCGTATCGTGTTGACCACAAGGCTTGTAGATGTTGCATCTCGTGCTTGCTCTGGCAATTCCCTGCACCAGATGCGTTTTCTGAGCATGGAGGAAAGCTGGGATCTTTTACGCAATAAGGTCTTTGGGAACGGTGGTTACCCTCCGGAATTGGAGAAAATTGGGAGGTACATTGGTCATCAGTGTCAAGGGTTGCCACTTGCAGTTGTTGCAATTGGTGGACTACTTTCCAAGATGAGCAAGGAAACAAGTTCTTGGGAGAATGTTGCAGAAAAAGTAGGGTCACTCATGACCAGTGACACTATGGATTGCTTGAACATACTTTCTTTGAGCTACAACCACTTGCCTCAGTACTTGAAAACATGCTTCCTTTATATGGGAGTTTTTGCAGAAACTCGTGAGATCCCGGTCTGGAAGTTAATAAAGTTATGGATTGCTGAGGGCTTCATCAAGAAAGTTCAACATGAAAATCTAGAAGATGTGGCGGAGGAAAATTTGAGGGAGTTGGTTGATAGAAGTTGGTTTTGGTGGGGAAGCATACTTCCCTAGGAAAAATCAAGACTTGTAAGATGCATGATCTCGTTCGAGATATGTGTTTGAGAGAAGCCCAATATGAGGATTTTATACACTTCAAAACGAGGTATTACAAAGATGATCTTCTAGAAAACATTAATTGTCTACGTCGTATAGTTGATTTCCTTGAGTATACAGACAGAAGATTTTATAAACTTACCCCACTCACAAGTTCTGTTTTCTTCAAATATCCGTACTCTCGTTGTTCCGTCTCACCGTCGAGCTTTAGATTACTAAGGATATTAGATGTTTGCTTTACATCTTCTTTGTTCTGTGATCAGTCCATACCAGAACTTGTTCATTTGAGGTATCTTGCTTGTCCGCCCTTCAATGTTCTTGTGCAATCACAATGCAAGCTACGGAATATACAGAACTTAGTTATTCATGATTTACATCCAATTGGTTTACCTATGAGAACCCAGTTCCTACCATGGGAAGTTGTGAATATGCCTCAACTAAGACATATCCATACAAAAAAGTTTGGTCTTTTCATACCCCCACCTACATCACTGATTGCTGAGAGGAGAATCATTTACAAACGTTAACCGGATTGATGCCCTCATCTTGTAATGAAGAGATGTTTCTAAGAGTTCCAAATTTGAAGAAGTTGGGAATTTTAATTCTATATGATTTAGACACTATTCAGAAGTGTTATTGTCTTGATAATCTTGTACATTTAACTCAGCTTGAGAAGCTCAAAGTTGAGTTCAGAGAGAGTTATATGCTAATTTTCAGGTGGATGAGCGAAGATTGGATGGACCTTTCTTGGCTACACATTCCACATTGTGACAATTTCCCACCAAACCTTAAAAAGTTAACATTATGCAGAACACACCTACAATGGGAAGACATGAACATGCTCAGAAAATTACCTAATCTTGAGGTGCTCAAACTTAAACATAATGCCTTTCACGGACTAATTTGGAAACTAAGCGATGAAGACGAAGATGGATTCTTGAAGTTAAAGTTTTTACTTCTTGGGCACATGCATCTGAAGCAATGGGAAGCAACAAGTAATTATTTTCCAAGCCTTGAGCACTTAGTTCTAACAGATTGCTATTGGTTGGAGCAAATTCCTTTCGACTTTGCGGAGATTCAGACACTACAGCTGATTGAACTACACAAATGTATGCGTTCTGTTCTTGTTTCAGCAGAGCAAATACAAGAGGAGCAACAAAGCTTGGGAAATGATGACCTCGTTATTCATGTGAACTATATACGTGAGTAAACATTAATCAAAAAGGTATACATTTCTTAAAAGCATAAAGATTTTTGATTAGCTAGATTCGTTCGAAATCTGAAAATGATTTTTATATTCATCATTTTCACTTATTTATACTATAAAAGGTGCTAACTACAATTGGTTTGTGCATTGCAGACGTAGCGACTAGTTGATGGAGAGTACCACAAGGTATATATACTTCGATTTCCTTTTTTTCAAATTCTGGTAAGTTAGTGAAATAGTCATGCTTCGACTTGTTTAGGACTGAGACGTAGTTTAGTGAATCTGATATCTATATACATTCATCAGAAACAATGCATTACCTTTGGAATGTGTATATAGTTGAATAACTTCTCTTTTTATTGAAATTGATTCTATAAATCAGTTCTCCTCAACAAAACCTTTTCGTCCATACCAAACACACCCTTAGTATTTCTTTGTTTTACTCGTCTTAACTCTT
Source organism: Solanum commersonii (assembly GCA_029007595.1). Taxonomy (NCBI): domain Eukaryota; kingdom Viridiplantae; phylum Streptophyta; class Magnoliopsida; order Solanales; family Solanaceae; genus Solanum; species Solanum commersonii. The sequence continues at coordinate 417,908 of JAJTWQ010000116.1, forward strand.
ATCTATACTTTTAACATTTTTTTGTGTTTTACTTGCTTCTTTTGTTTACAATAATGTTTTATCATTTTGAATATGTTGACTTTTAGTCAATTTTATTTTTTCTTTAGTTCAAAACAATATAATAAAAGAGACGTTGAAAAATTCCAATTACGTGAAACGTAAACTTCTCTTTATTTTGCTTTGCTCTTTCAATCTTAATTTATATAACATATTTCACTTTTTAGTATGTCTCAAAACAAATTACTGCATTTTCTTACTTGAATATATATTAAAATTGTGGATATCATATTTTAGTCATGATGTTATACTTTAGTTGACGAATGTTTCTTTTTTACTTGTTCACTTTAGCAAATCAAGATCATAAAATTATTAATTGATTTTTTTTATAATTATAGCGTCTAAGTCCGTTTGTATGCACGCCAACTAATTCTATGATATACTATATCTATTATTCCTCACCAACCATGCATATAAAGTAAATTTGTTATCAAAACTTGAACTGATAAGAAGAAATCATCACGTGTTCTTAGTTAGCTATATCTAGAATTTGAATTTAAAATCCCATAATTTTCAACACATGACTTCATTGACCATCTTTCAAAAACAATATAAGATCTACATTTATTCTATCTTTTCTGACATGATAAATGAAATTACACAAAATACGTTGTTGCGGTTGTTATATTGTCTTTATGTATCTAAAGTGATATGGATGTGAGTGGGAACCCTTGACACTGATGACCAATAGACCTCCCAATTTTCTCCAATTCCGGAGGGTAGCTATCGTTTCCAAAGACCTTATCGCGTAAAAGAGTCCAGCTTTCCGTCACGCTCAGGAAACGCATCTGGTGAAGAGGATTATCAGAGCTAGCACAAGAGGCAACGTCTACAAGCCTTGTGGTCAACACGATTCGACTTCCATTATGATCATCCGGGAAAGATCTCCTCACATGCTGCCAAGCCTCGATAGACCACATATCATCTAGGATAATAAGATACTTTCTCCCTTTTAAACTTCGATAAACTCTTTCAGCTAATTGCTCATAAGTATTGTTTCTTTCTACGTCACAGTTGACTACGCCAATGGAGCGAAGAATACCAAGAAAAATTTCTCTGGTGTCAAATTCTTGAGCTACATTTGTCCATGCTCGAACATAAAAATGGTATGTAATCAAGGAATCATCATAAACTCCTCTAGCCAGTGTGGTTTTGCCAATACCACCCATCCCTATAATGGGGACTACTTCGAGTCTTGATGATTGCACGATGAGTCGATCTTTTATCTTTAGAACCTCTTCATCTAGTCCAACAATTATATCTTTTTGATTCAATGTGAACTGAGAAGAAGTACTATATTGCTGTGTAACTCTTGATTGTGAGATTTTGTTGTTGAACCTTCTGACCTTTATCTTTTTCATAGCCTCTCTTTGTATCAAACCAATTTCTTCAATTGCATATTCCAAGTTTTGATGAAAGATCGTATAAGCCTTTCTTCAATCATATCTTCCATTCCATGAGCAGTATCATGGATCATTCTTTCGAGATGTTTCATCTTTTTTTCTTCAAGGAAAACATTTGTAAAATCCTCAAGAAATGTTTGAAAGAAGGTCAACTTCTCGCGGAGGATTTTAGTTTGCTCTTTTTTGTAAAGAATCCAATGATCAGTTACCGAGAGTTGATCTAGGCTTTGCAAAAGAGAAGTCACAGCAGCATACGCTGCCATATCGCTGTTTGTTTCTTACTAAAACATGGAAGAGTAAGGAGTTCTGAGTTCTTGATTAAGATGCCCAAATTAAAGTCAATTCTATATGCATTTTCTTTAGAAAGAAATGAAGGATACAAACATGTTTTTTTAAGATTCAAGTTGAAATAAACAACACAATATAGTCAGACTGAGATATGATATTCAATATACTTTTGCAGGCATCCAGCAAGTTGGAATAGTTTAAATCAGATGAGTTCAAAAGTTTGGCACCATACCCGGTGCAATTCCGCAAGTAGGGTGTGCGGAGGGTAAAGTGTACGCAACCTTATGAATGTAGACACACTATTTTAAGTAGACTCTCGGCTCAAGTAATGCTTAGAAAGGAAATATAGTAGGAAAAAGTCATGCTAAAAATAACGCAGAAGAGAATAGTAACAAAAGAGTCTTGTTCATACCAAAACCTTTTAACACAAATACTCGTAAAATTATTATCTTTTCGCATCCCTGTTTTCTTGCGAAGATCAAACCACTTGCATTTAAATAGGAGAACTCGATTTTCCTCAACATACTCTAACTCAAGGATGTCAACTATAATACCATAAAAGTCAATCACCTCATTTTCATGGTAGCCTGCAACTACTATACCACAGTTTTGACTTTTACGTAATTCATCGCATCGTTGAATATGATACCTGACACCATTTGTAATACAACCAATATGTGTTCTTCCACGCACATCAGGTCCCATTGCCAAAGGATATAATTTCTGGATAGGCATTGACTTTTCCTTATTATATAATAGCATAATCTACAATAAAAATTGTGGTCTATTAATAAAGAAATAAGTAATAATTAAAATAGAATAACATGAATATTTATCTTTAAATCACTTACTTTTCTTTTGAACCATAAAGGAAATTGTTCTCGGTGTTTATCATTGATATTCACAATAGCTTGTTTCAATAACTCTTCTCTATGCTCTCCACGTGTAATAAATAAATTAATTAAAAATAATTTAAAATATAAAAATACCAACCCAGATAAATAGAGAAAGCACTTACTGAAGAAAAGGTTCTGCTTCTTCACAATTATTAAACACATACCATCGAGCCATATCAAAATCTTTCTTTGGTATGACATCATATATTCCATCTCTAAATGGTCTAGAATTCTTTGAAAATATGTCTAGAACATGTTCATCTTTTGCTGCTAGATCCATCATCATTTCAATGTTCACGATCAAATCTAGTCTCAATATCAGTAAGATACATAGAACAAAATGTCAAACATTCATCAATAATATAGCCTTCTGCAATAGAACCTTCTGGACGTGCCTTGTTTCGTACGTAACGCTTAAGCTTGCACAAGAACCTCTCAATTTTGTACATCCAACGATATTGTACTGGTCCCCTATACATAGCCTCTCGAGGTAAATGCACAGCCAAATGTACCATAACATCAAAAAAAGCTGGCGGAAAGATCATCTCAAGCTTACATAATATAATAATTATATCCCTTTCAAGTTGTTCTAAGTCATCTTTTTCTCAATGTCTTACAACATAATCGTTGGAAGAAATGACCTAACTCAATTAATGCTAAAGAGACATCTTTATTTAGAAATCCACGAAGAGCAATAGGCAACACCCATTTTGTAACAAAACATGATAGTCATGGCTTTTGAGTCTAGTTATCTTACCATCATCAACACTTACACACCCTGAGATATTTGAAGCATAACCATCAGGAAATTTAACAGATTTTAAAAATTTCCAAAACTCCTTTATCTCTTTTTTTGACATAACATAACAAGCATCTGGCATTGTATAAGTGGAACCATCATGTTGCAACCATAGTTCTTTTCTTATATTCATATCCTTTAGATCTTGTCTTGCTTTATGTGTATCTTTAGTTTTCCCATCAATATTTAATAATGTCCCCAAAATACTCTCACAAATATTTTTTTCTACGTGCATGACATCTAAATTATGCCGCAACTTCAAGCTCTTCCAGTATGGTAACTCAAATAAAATACTTCTCCTAACCCAATTCAACTCTTCAGGACGACGTTTCTTTTTCTTATTATTTGAGTGTTTTCCTACTCTATAAGTACTTAATAAATCTAATTGATGTAAGACATCATCTCCTGAGAGCTCTTTTGGTTTTGATTTATTTTCTTTCTTACCATCAAATTTCTTGCTTCTTCTCCATGAGTGACTAGGTTCAAGATGCCGGCGGTGACCCATGTAACAAATTTTACTTCTTACCTTTTGTGAAGATCCATCTTTATTGCAAGTAGGACATGCCATGTATCCCTTTGTGCTCCATCCAGATAAATTACCTAATTCATAGGAAAAAATCATATATGGTCAGTAGTAGTTTATAACTTATACTATTACATAGAACATGCAAAATAACAAGATTCTCTACAATATCAGATGTATTAAATATTAAAATTGCGTCTTGAAAAGCAATCACTTTGAAGTAACATATACAGAAGTAGAGCCCTCAATATGATATTAGGCAAGGTGCTCAATGTGGAGCAATCCCCTCCATTGAGTGTTAGACAAGAGGTTCCCAAAAGAGGTATCACCCTCAATGAAACATTAGACAGGAGGTGCTTCACCATGAGCAACACCCTCAGTGGAGCTTATACTCAGTGAACTTCCCGGACGAATATATATTCTTTATGGATATTGTACAAGAGAGCTCGAAAGTAAACAAAATTGCAATTCCTTGGTGTCACAATGAAGATTGAGCAAGCACAAGTGGAATTGGATGTTGTCCATCAAGGCTAGAACAAATGAGAAGACATCACCTAGTGTTTTTATTTATGTTAGAATTTGAAACTAAGACCTCATGGTGACCCACTTCAATGACCCCTAAGGTAAACTCTTGGGAGCTCTTACAATATTATATAATAGTCTAATACATAAATAACGTAAATTATTTGACAACTAGAAAAAAAGTAAGTAATTTAAGAACTTACCATAAGTTGGAAAGTCATTTATGGTCCATAAAATAGCGGCATGCATCTTGAAGCACTTCCCAGTTGATGCATCAAATGTCTCTACACCATCATTCCATAACTCTTTCAACTCATCAATCAAAGGACGCAAATAAACATCAACATCCTTTCCTGGTGCTTGAGGACCAGGAATAAGCAATGACATTATCATAAAGGGGTCGTTCATACATTTCCAAGGAGGAAGATTATAAGGAGCGAGAATGACAGGCCATATACTATACGATGTGCTCATGTTACCAAATGGGTTAAAACCATCAGTTGCAAGACCAAGTCTAATATTACGAGGTTCTTGTGCAAACCACCGATGATTCTTATCAAACTCTTTCCATGCTTCGTCTGCTTGGATGCCTTAACACGTTTGCCTCATCAAGATGTTTTTCTTTATGCCACCTCATGTTCACACTTGTTTTACTAGACATAAATAACCTCTGAAGTCTCGGCTTTAACTGAAAATATAGCAAGACTTTATGAGGAATCTTTTTGTCCTTTCCATTATCAATTTTCCACCTCGAAGTAGCACAATGTGGACACTCTTGTCTATCTTTGTGTTCAGCCCAGTACAACATACAATCATTTTTGCAAGCATGAATCGAAATGTATCCTAATCCCAAACCTTGCAACATGTTTTTAGCATCATAATATGACTTAGGAAGTGTCTCACCAGTAGGAAATGCATCTTTTAATAACTCTAGCAACATATCAAATGATTTATTACTCCATTGATTGTACACTTTCAAATGTAGCAATTTCACAAGAAATGAAAGCTTTGAGAATTTCTTACATCCTGGATATAATTCAAGTTCAGCTTCTTCCAGTAATTTGTCAAAATTTTTAGCTTCCTTCTCACTCATATTACCGCACACATTATTATCAGTTTTTGTCTCATCCGAAAAATTGGCAAACGATCTTCCACTAACCTCTTCTAACATAGTCTGAATTTCATCATCATTGTCATGCTCTTCATTTTCATCCTCATTGTAAATAACTTCATTGTCATATCTCATTTGTGATTGTTCTCCATGGTATATCCATTGCATGTAACTTCCCATTATTCCCTTGATCAATAGGTGGTCATACACAATTTCTTGTGTTTGAAAAAACACATTTAAACAATCTTGACATGGACATCGAACTTTAGAATTTCGATCAAAGTGAGACCGAACAAGTTGCATAAAAGATTGGACACCCTCAACATATCTTTTAGAGAACTTATGTTCATGAATCCAGCCTCTATCCATGATCAACTGCATAAACATAACATTTATCAAATAAATATTATAGAAGAAGCACATGCAAGATTCTGTCAAATAAAATAACTATAAAAATAGATCTTCAAATGAGAAAAGTCTGAGGAGTGAAGTGGGAGATCCAGAATATTACTACCAATCAATTACCACTCTTGTTTCCAAGTCAATATTGTTTGATTTAGCCAGCTTTCTAGTGTAGAAGATCAAAGAGGAAAAACGTAAAAGTCAGTTGAACACTTTCTCACACAAAGGCAGAATTATCCTGATGAATAGCAGCACGTCAATAAATGTACTCTATTGCATCATGGTTCCTTAAGCCTTATATCTGAATGGTCTAGACAACAAATAAACAAAGTTGAAGAACTCCCACCACTATACTATCCCTAATCTATTATTCTCTTCCACGGATTCTTTGATAGTAAGTTTTTTGGCCTATGCCCCACCGATTGTTACTCCTCATTGTTTATGTAAAATGCTTTATAAGATAAAACACGTTCTATTACTAAGAAAGATTAAAATATCACATCTCAGAAATTCAGAGTAAAGAAATAGGACACAGATACCATATTGCTCATAGCTACAGTGCTATTACTACAGACCGAATATCACACCTCAGAAAGTCAGTCTAGAGTGATGGCATACCATGAAGTAAACAACAGAACATGGAACAAAATGGCCATAACAGGACAGACAGCAAGGCCATTACCATTCAATTGAACCTACATAAGCATAGCTAGACTAATTTCTCAATGGAAAACTACGAACTTTACAATTTCATATTCAAGCACACGACCATCTTGCCTTGACTCGCACAATCCTACCCCTCTTTGCCTTGCCACGCCCCACCTCCTCTTGCCTCTCCCTGCCCCCGTCCTTCCCTATTTTAATTCATACTTATGAAAAATCAATTCATAAATCAGAACTCAATATTCTGATGCTTAGAATCAAGCATAGAGGAAAAGTCCAACAAAGTATAAGGAGATAATTAAATTGAAGTAAAAGAAAGACTTACCAGAAAGGTCCGATGGCCACGAATGCTTGAAGACAGAGCAAAAGCTGAGTATCCAACAATGGTTGTAGGGACGATTTTGATTTTGATTTTGAGAGGAACAAAGGAGAAGAGGCAGCAGACTCATGGGAAACAAATCCTTAATTAAATAAAACCCTCTTCCTATTTAATCCTATTTAAGTCCTTAATACTCCCAAATCAATACATAATCTCCACGTAGAAAATGGTGAAAATTATTGTGTCTTGTACAACATTACCCTTTTTTTACACCATTATGAAGAAATATCACTTTTGCCATGTTTTATTTGTACCCCTCATTTGTGTATTTCTTACATACTTTCTCACATGTGTATTTGGTAAATATTACAAAGTTTGAGCATAATTTCAATTGTACAAAAACAATAGAATTGATATTACTTCTAGCGTGTGGGCTCTAACTACAGGCTTTTGAAATTTCAATTTCCTTTTTGTGTTCATTCAGATATCTGATTTATGTTAGGTAATACGGTAGTATTACTCCATTTTCATTTTATTGGTGTATATTGCGTTAGTAAATATTCTCCTTAAAATGATATTTATTAATTTGATTTTTGAATTTAGTTATTTAAAATTAAAAATATATCAATTATATTAAAATATTTTAATTTTGTGACCTTAAATATATTATGTAAAAATTTATATTAAAAAGTTGCTATAAAAAGAAAATGTCAATCCTTTTAAAGCAGATTAAAAAGAAAAACATGTCAAATATATTGAAATAAAATAAGTGATATTTTATTTATTAATTTTATTTTAAAATTTTAAATTTAATAACTAATATTTTATATAGCTTTCTAGTGATAAAGATAATACTGCAAAAGTAATTTACTTTATGTAGATAATTGATTTTTTACGTGACCACAAAATAGGTGTGATTTAATTTGAGATATAACTATAGTAGTCAAAATAGATTTATCATTTTTTAGGTATAAATGCATTTCTTATATGGTGAGTACTTATGACTCTTTAAACAACCCTTTGTATTATTGTGCAAAATTTTACTATTTTCTCTGTTTCAATTTATGTAACACATTTCGTTTTTAGAGAGTCAAAACAATTTAAGTTTGACAGATAATTTACTCATGAAATCTTCAAATAATTTAAAATGAAAATTTATATATTCATAAACACCTTAAAAAGTATTACGAGACACAATAATCGACAATTCAAAATATTTAAAAGACATGAAAAATTTACATTCAAATATAAACTTGTTTGAATTTCGAAAACTGAAATGTGTCAGAAAAATTGAAATAGAGGGAATATATTTTATGGAACAATTAACTATATAATGATTATGGATATGAAGAGGATACATGCAAGAAAAATACTCATTATGTTCTTCTTTTTTTTATGTCATCCTATTTTTAAATTATTGGTTCTTAATACTTGTTATTTCATAAAATAAATGCATAAATTACAAAATTACAAAATTCTTCCTATAAGTAGAGGAAGGAGAGAACTTTTTTTCTATTCAGGTGTATCTTACAATGGTGAATGAGAAATTAATCCAAAGGTTATCATGTTGAATCCAAAAAGGTTCATATCACCTAGAGAATACACATACATGAAAGTAAGTATAAGTTCATGAACAAGTTCAATGGACAATCCACTTATTCAGTGGATTTATAGCACAATTCAATTTATCAAATTAATAATATATTTTTTTCATGAGTAGATATTTTTCCTATGATTCTATTTGTATTTATTATGCCGGAATGGAGTTCATGTATAAATCAACTATGTTATATGAATGGTACCATCATTTTTAGTCTAATTTAAGAGTTTTTTAATATATACTTTTAAAATTATGTAAAAATAAATAGGGAAAAATGACAAATATATCTACGAACAATTGTAAATGGTATGCAAATACCCTCCATCATACTTTTGGGACATTGGTGCCCCCTTCGTCCAAAAACTAGAGCATATATATCCTTTATACTAACAGACATACACTTGTCATAATCTTATCCACCGACCGACATTTATTAAATATTGGATCGACGGATAAGATTGTGTCACATGTCCCTATTTAGTCTTCCGTTAGAGTGAAGGACATATATGCTCTAGTTTTTGAATGACAGGGGCACCAATGTTCCTAAAGTATGACGGAGGGTATTTGCATACCATTTACAATAGTTCGGAGATGTATTTGTCATTTTCCCTATTTATTTTTACATAATTTTAAAAGTATTTATTAAAAAACTCTTAAATTAGACTAAAAAATAAATTACTCCCAGCATTTCAACTTGTTTATACTACTTTTCTTTTTATTCCGTTTATATATATATATATATTATTTTACTCTTTAAAGAAAATTTTGTTTATAACTTTTTAATTACAAATTATTTTAAAATTTGGTTATTTATTTTTACATAATTTTAAAAGTATTTATTAAAAACTCTTAAATTAGACTCAAAAATAAATTACTCCCATCATTTCAATTTGTTTATACTACTTTTCTTTTTATTTCGTTTAAAAAATAATATTTCCCCCCTTTGTTAACAACTCTTTAATTTCAACTTGTCAAATGAAATGTTTAAGATCAAAAGATTAAAAATATTTTGAAATATTTGATATATTTTTAATTTCGGACCATAAATTTTAAAAGTGTTGTTTTATTTTTTTTAAACCCTCTGTTAAATTAAAATAGAATAAACAAATTAAAATAGAAAAATTGATAAAAACATCCTTAAATTAGTTTATTTGCTTATTTTGAAATGGACAAAAGAATTAATAATTCTACATGTATACCAAATATAGGCACAAAAGTATATTATCAAAATATACCCTAGGTAAGTGCAAGAACCTTTCATCCCTTTCTTCTCCCCAAAAGAAGTCACCGCCTCAAGAACACTTAGCTAAGTATGGCTTTCTCATCATGCATTCAGACAATTCCTGATGCTGTAACCTCAAGAGCATTCAGCTAAAGCCATCTCGATGTATTCAAGCTTAATAGTAGTTCTGTATTGGAACCCCAAAAACTCTTAAAAGGGGTTTTCCTATCTACCATGTTATAATGAATTTTGGCACCTTTTATGCCATTACTACTCCCTTTCACAATTGTCTGAAAGCATATTTGATATGAAGCATACCAACAAGCATGTCATTTGTGGAGGAGACGAGAACCAGAATAATTTTCTACATCAATGGCATCTATGTCGATCTGATATTTTTGGGCTTTTTAACACCTTCAATCTATGGTAACTAGATTTATGGATCGAAAACTTGAAGATAAGAAAGGTTAGTAACCTTGGTCTATTTGAGACTTCTCTTTCAGATCTATTTCGATACAAGATGCAAAAACAAATGGAACCAACAATCTTGCAACATGGAAGACAAAAAATTTCATACTCATGCATATACAAGATCCGGGGTTTTGAGTTTCACCAAGGAGGTGAAACTATTAACCCAATATGTAAGACACCAATTTTATATTTCTTTATGTCTTCGATTTTTTTTTTTAGAAATAAAATTGTTGGACATTTTTTCGTGCAATTTATTTTCTGAAATAATATGGATATTTATGCCATTTTGTGTGTGCAATTTTATTTTTTAAATATTAGATGAAAGTAGAGATAAATATTATATTTAAAAGAAAATTGATCACCCACTTCTCCACTTCCTAAGTTTCTGGGTTAATAGGTAGCACCACTTCCTCCTTCAGAAAGCAGATAAATGGAAAAAGGAACTGTCTTTTGGCGCTTAACTTTTTTAGGTTTTTGGCTCCAAAACAATTTCAGGACAACCACTATATATATGAGAAAACAAACGAAAAAGTTTTATTTTTGCAAAGTGAAGCAAAATTTTTGAACCTGAACAAGAAGATGAGGTGTGTATCAGTCCCCCTATTTTATGTTTGAACAAAATTAAACAGATAGTTATATGCCACAAAAGATTCTTTCATTGATTATTTGTTTCAAGTACATTGATATTGCTTTACTATTGTGTCCGGCAATCAATCAGAAGATAAAAAAGTCAATTATAAGTTTCTGAATTAGAAACACCCTAATTACTGAGTATATTACATTTTGTGTGGTGTGCATATTTACTATTGGTGTGTGACACATACTATTGAAGCATAACATTTTTCAAGGCATATATTGAAACAACTGTTTTGTTCATTTATTGATGTTTTCCCTCGATTTTTAAGGGAAGAGATGATGGATTGTAGTGAAAACATGGTATGAAAGTCTATAAAGTGAAACTTGCTTCTTGAACTTGGAATGTAGAATTAGGATATGAAATGAAACCTTGGATTTGAATGAACTAAACCAATTAATTTTTTTTACTAAAACTAATAATGTGAGTGAGACTTTCCAGATTGATGATTTATGAAATTTTTAGATTTTTCTTTAGTTGTTAACGGTTGGTACTTTTATATTAACTAATTTTGTTAAACTAATGGATTTTATGTCTTATGGACATTCTAACACTACTTATTGTGTTTTGATAGTGTTCTGCCAATCAATGGCACCAGGTGTGGACGTGCCTTTAAGCAAACTACACTTACAGGGGAAACTATTCAAGATACTCAATCACTGGATGAATTAAATAACCCTACTCCTCTTGTTAATACAAGTAATACATTTTATTATGTTGAGTAGGATTAAACTATTTAGTTATTGGCCAAGTTGAACATTTTACTAAATGGATAGGTATTGTGATCTACACCTTTGGAACTCAATGATATTTTTGTAATATGTGAAGCTTATAAACAAATGAACATGATATGAATGATAAAAAAAATGCTATTAGCTCTTGTATATTCTCTTTGTTTTTGTCAATGATTTTTTTGACTTAATTGTCTATTTATATACAACAAAAAAGCAAAAAATTTAGTTGTTTCAGTCTACATACCTTTCTTCCATACATGTAATATTTGTTAGAGTTTAGGTGGTACTTTGAACTGTCTTCAATTTTTTTCATCAGATGCTTCTACTAGAATCAAGAATGGTCGTGGCAAGACTAGAGGTAAAGGTCTTGAAAAAATGAAGAAGGCTATGGGAAGTAAGATGAAAATAGATATCCCAGTTGGTAAAGGAAGGCCAACTAAACCAGTTCAATCGGCAAAATTATCTAATGAGTTGGGAATAATTGCTCGAAATTTTATTTCGCTTCCAAACAAGTGGAAGGAACTCACAAGAGAGGACAAAGATGCAGCACTAATTAGATGTCATGTGAGAATTCTATACTCTTATAAATTTATACATGGTTGTGATTATATTTAGTTTCATTTATAATTCTCCTATGCATGAAATGAATAAAGAGTTTACAAAGTTCAAAAGACTGACACAAGAGTCTAAGGGGGATAAACTATCCTAACTATATTAAGTTAAAATATTGAATTTGATATTCCATCAAAGCACCTTATGTTTCGGTCCTTCCACACACACCAAAAAATACAAGTAGGAATCATTTTTCAAATTTGTTTGATGGATTTATCAACTTTCCAAGAGTTTCAACTAATGTAGGCATCCTTAAACTAGCATTCATGACCCAACTAAAATAAAAAATAGCAACAAATAAATTTAAAAAATCAACAGTCTGTTAGTCTCAGAAGCTTGTTGGCACGTAAAGCATCTATTGACTTTTGTCATGCCCCTTCTCCTAAGGTTATCCTGAGTGACACTACCCTCATGAGATGAAGTATTTGACCTTGGGAGGGGCTTTGGTATGCCAAATAAGCTTCTGGGAGATAATAGTGTCTGAATTAGAGGCTATTGAGAAGATAGTAGGAAAGTTACTTTGTAGAGTAGTGTTCCTTGACCATTTTTCCTTCCATTTTTTTTTTTAGAATTAGTACTATTGTATTCTTCAGCATTAGGACCGATTGTGGGAGTGAGGTTCAAATCTAAACTTTACAAAGTACCTAGGAAATGAACCAACTCCTCTACTTCCTCTATACAGTTCTGTTTACACCATTTTAATGTGAATGTCATTATCTTCTTTTGTAGCTGCATTGCTGGTTAATAAATATCCCATAGCTTTGCTATGCTCTTCTATGGACCAACACCATATGGAGATATGAATACATTAGTGGACCAATGTGATAGTACTTAGGTTTTGCGAATACCGATTCTTTCCAGAGAGCACCCGTCTTCATTGTTGAACCTCCATATCCGTTTCATTAGAAGGGCTCTATTATGTCCTGCTATGTTTCTGATACATAAGCTTCCAAGATATTAAGAAAGAGCGATGTGGAGCCACATAATATGATGAATTTTTTTATTTTTTCTACTTCCTTTTCATAGAAAGTCTCTCCTTAACTTATCAAATTGTAACATTACCTCGCTGGGAATAGGAAATAGTCACTTTAGGTATGTAGATAGGCTGTTAAGAGCAACGTTTATCAGTGCAAAGAATTTTTTTCAACTGCAATCTATGCCTTTCTAAGGAAACTTCACTTTGAAGCTAATTAGTATGTTGGTTGCTTTGATGATTATTATTTTAACATGAAAGGGATTTTGATCGTTTTGCATGTTTTTTCAAAAATAAATAATTAGGAGAGGTTTGAGATTAATTTAGACGAGCATTACGTGAAAGATAGCTGTGAGGATATTCTGAAAAACAGAAGCCGACAGTGGCGCTACAAGTTAAAACAATTGTTTGAAAGTGCACGTTCGAGAGGAAGAAGCTCGTAAAATTGAAGTGCCAGAGTTGACCCCAGAAAATTGGAATAGACTTTGTGACATGTGGATCGATCCAAAACATAAGGTAATGTAAATTCATGTTATTCTCGTTATTATTAAAGTTATGATATTTATATTTTCTTTGTAGAAACGATGCAACATAAACAAGGTCAATCGAACTAAGCTTAAATCTAATCATTTCATGGGATCAAAAGCATTTGTAGCAGCTCGTGCTGAACTTGTAAGTTATACTGTTTTTAATTTTTTTACTAATAAAACTTCAGTACTATTTCAATTGTTTTTCTTATTTCCCAGGGTGAAAATGAACCTGAAAAAGTAGAGCCTGACAGAATCGAGTTCTACAAGCATACTCATTACAAGAGTAAGAAAGGATGGTCATCTTTAGAGGCTGAGGTAAGGATGGTTATCCAACGCGTTTGTTCAATTAATGTTCTTCTAAAGTTGTGTCTTCTCCTTTAAATAGTATTTATATTTTTATGCAGAACAACATGAAAGATTTGAAATATCTATATATTTCGGGAGAGGCTTCCATGACTACTGATGAAATTGTGGATACCGTACTTGGTACAAAGTTGGGGTACATAAGAGGACTTGGTTATGGCCCAAAACCTAATACTACAAGAGCTACGCAAAGGAAAACGGCAGAGTTAGAGGACTCCCTCAGTAAAGCGAAACAGGAAGCTGCTAGTGCCCAAAATAATTTACAGAATTGATTAAATGCCGCTGAAACTGTGGTAGAAAACCAACAGACTCAGATACAAGACCAGCAGTCTCAAATATAAGATCAACAATCTGAAATAGAAGCATTAAACTCTCAATTGAATACTATTGTGGCACGCCAAGAGGAAATGTTTAGGAAAATGCAGTGTTTTGCTCGTTCATCGCCTTCTAACAGGTTAGAAGTAACACAAACTTATGTGATAATTTTTGCTTACTTTTTTTCATGAAATATATAAATATGTAGCATTTAGTGTCTAACTTTGCATACTTCCTTTTGTGATGCAACAGAGACGGAGTTCCATGAGAATGCCAACTTTAGGTATATTTTTATTTCGCCAATGTAAAGTCCAGTTTCAAAAGTTATAGTTTATATCAATTATTTTATTTATATTATATTAATACGTTAATACCTTAGCTCAAGAAAAAAAAGTTAGTATTGAACATGCCATATACTTTACGCCCTAGGTGCGTCCTAATCTTACTGGACATAGTGCAGAGAAGGCTATCATACCTTATAAAGGGGAAACATTGCAAGTAGCTAAGTAGAGATAAAGAGAAGATTCCTTCTTTTTACACTACATTATAGATTTTCAGACCATGGAAATAGAATATAAATATTGTAGAGTTGCAATTCTTATCCTTCTCAGTCTCTTACTCCTTGCTTTGGGTGTATCTGGTCATTTATTGATGATATAGTTTGGTTTTCCTTAATTCTTGATAGCAAAGCTTTGTATTCTTAGGGAAATCAGTAGCACATAGAACCAATATTTTCTGTTGGTGCTATATGGTTTAATTCAAACCTCACATGAAAAATAACTTAAAACTCATATGACATGTGTAGTTTTAGTGTAGAAAGAGAAAACATACTAGTAGAAGTGTGAAGGAGCCATACATTATTTCCAATATCATTGGCATAGCGTTCTGATTTCTTCCTCTCATTTCAACATTTTGTGTCTGACTTGCTCTTCTTTTGTTAACGAATCCTTAATTCACCTTCTCTTCTTATAGCTTCATTCTCACACTTACTACTAACTTCCATTTTTTTTTTCATTCTTTCATGAATCTAAAAGGAAAAAGTCAATCTTATTCTTATGGGTTGATCGAAACTGCTGCAAAAATACAATCTTTTAACTCTTTTTAGACTCTTTTGAGTTGCCATTAATATCTCGCTTAGTTTTGTTTGAAAGATGGGTACGAGATAGTAAATACCAAATGGTGGTGAATGAATTATGGTAAGATGATCTTATATTAAGAACCTATGTTGCTCGGAGTCTCTAGAAATGTTATTACAGTGTATCGAATCTTCCAAAATGCACTACTTTTGGAGGATCGACATTTTTGAAGAGTTTGAGTGTCATAGCAAGAACTTTACTTTTTGAAGAGTTTGGAATTTATGGTAAAATGAGCTTATGCTAAGAACTCTTCTTTCGTCAAGTCATTCTTGATTTTTAAAGTTTGATAGGACTAATTGCATTTCTCTGGACAAAAGATCCAGCAAAGTGAAAGATCTATTGTATGATAACTGATAGCCATTATATATTGTTCTATCCCATCAAGTCTTCACAACAAATTTAAAGCAGATGATATGAAAAAGAAAAGAAGATCAATAAACTATCTCATGAATTTTTTTGGAACAACTGTACATTAAACTTCATCCTAGTCTACCCACTTTGATTTGAAAGAGTATGTTTTTGCATCTGTTGTTGAAAAGTTACGACTTGTTTGGATACTTTGCCCCTAGGTTTATCGTTTAGCAGTAACATAGAGCTTGCTCCTGTTTCTAGTGATTTAAAGATCGTAGACCACCTTGTTAGATAGGGGCTTAGGTCAGAAAATTCAGTATGATCTTAACCAGCAGGTACAAGGAGATACTGAAGCTAAATTTGTTCCAATTTGTGTTAAGTCTGTCCTTAATAAATTGTTGGAATACCGCGATCATGCGCCATTTTATTTTCCTAAAGGAAAAGGCGTTGAGGCTCTCCCTGATGCTTTGATTGGCCTTTCAATGTGACTCTCTGAAAAAGAGTAAGATTACAATGATAACAAGTTTGAGCAGACTAGTCTCACTGGTGCAGTTCACTATTTCCCTAATGCCTTGAGCCATCCATTTTCACAGTATCTATTATCAACAACTGTCTTGCTAGGTGTATATTGCCACCAATCAGTCCCCTTTATACACACTTTTCACCCATTTTACTCAAAGGTTATCAACATGTTGGCTATATTCCATAGATACTTTTCCACTGCATCTGCATTCCATATCATACAATCAGTGATCCCCTTTAAAGTTGTCACGTTTTCCTTCATTTTGGGCTATTGTATGCTCCAGTGTTGTCACACTTTCCCCTTAGATTCTTGTTATTGTTAAAGTTGATATTACTCTATAGAGTTGTCTTGGAGGTGTGTTACTTTGTGAAGGCAAAGTCAACTAGCTAATTACCAGATAATGTGGTAGTCGACAGGTTTGGCCAAAAAGATATCAACAGAATGTCTATCTTATTGCAAGATAGAAGAATAAAAATTTTCATTCTTTGAATTATGAGCAGTGAGTTTAGAAGCTTAAACATTTCATATAGTTAAAATATGTTCAGTCTAATCCCTGAAACAAATAGAGAGTTTTATCGTAGCAAATGAATAGCTAATATATAGCTTCACATTCTATATGATTTATTTTTGCAGTAGTCATAAAACAGGACATTACAATATATGAAAAATCATATTGTGTTACAGATTCTACTTTTTATTAACTCTATTTCTTTTCTCTCTTTAACACAGGTATAAAAGGTGAGAATTGAATCAAGACTAATGCAAGACAAGTATCACCATATTATTGATACTTTGGAAGAAATTTCTACTTTTCTGTCTTGATTTAGGAGTAATATTTCTTCTATATCAGTTAGATTTTCTTGTTATTGGACATATTTTACTTTAGTTCATGGAGCTTGTTAAAGTACCTTCAGATAGTTTAGTTGTTTTTAATTGTAATGGATAGATTTCATTATAATCTAGCATGTTTTATTATTTAATTTTTAATTTATGCAATTCTATAATTTAAAAAATTTCACTAATATAAAATAATTAAATGTCATTAATGAATGCAATTAGTGACAAAAGATTTTGTCATTAACGGTAACATTTAGCAACGACTAAATCAAGCTTTTTAAGGCAAAATATTTTTGTTACAAAATAAATAAATTTGACATAAGTTGACTACATTTAGTGACAAAAATATATTTGTCCCAATATCCTCTTTTTTATTGAATACGAATTAATTTTTTATTTTATGACAATTATAATTGTCACTAATCATGATAATTTATAGTGACAAATATATGTTGTCGGTAAAAACAATACTTTTACTGACAAAATGAATAGATTTAACCACAAAATTATTACCCTTTTTTAGAATGATAAATTTGTCCCTAATTTATACATTTAAGGACAAATTTATTTTTGTATATAAAAAGTAGTCATTAGTGACGAAATTACATTTGTTCAACTACGAAATACATATAACTTTAGAGACAATTGATCTGTTTGAACTAATTAATTAGCAACAATACAATTTTGTCGGTAATAATAACCTTTTTAGTGACAAAAGATACTATTAACCACAAACAAATTATACTTTTTATGACAAATAAATTTGTTACAAATAATTATTCATTTGGCGACAATTCTTCTTTTTGTAGTTAATATAATACTTTTAGCCGACGAAGCACTAAATCGTATTTGAATAATTTTAGAGACGCACATTTAGGGACGAATGCTTAACGAAATTTTTTTCATCACACAAGATTTTTAGTGACGAAATATGATTTATTAATGGCAAAATTATTTGTCCTTGATAATCACATTTGTTGCAGTGTAATAAGGAAAACCTAAGTTGCACTCTTCACTTTTGGATCTGACCTCTAGATCTGCGCAAGTGCGAGCAACTTAGAGGAAAACTAGATAACGCTCGACTTAATTTGTTAAATAACTCAATAATATGGAGCCCAAATGTAATTTTCTAACTTTGTTTCTTTTTGTATTTCTTTCCACTAAAATATTGAACTTTCAACTTCACACATAAAATCAATGTTAAATTTGGCTTACCTTCTCCTCCAAAATAACCTCTTTAAAAATGGCACAAATGAAGAAATTGCACTGACCCAAATGAGGAAATCAGTTGAAAAGCTTGGATCTTCCACTGATGTAAGAAAAAATTGAGTCCCCTTTTCCTCTTTTAGTGTAAAGTTCAAATCTCTGTACTGATAATCAGTTTTGATTGTTTTTTTTAAAAAAAAATTACCCCCTTTTCCTCTTTCAGTGTAAAGTTCAAATCTTTTTACTGATAATCATTTTTTTATTTTTTTGCAGAGTTATGGAGAGCAACACTTATGAGGTTCTTGATTGCAAGAGTAACTTCTTTTCCCCCATAGTAAAGTTTCCTCATTTCTTTTCTCAATACATTGTATTTTTGGTTATTGTTATTGTTGTTGTTGTTGTTGTGGGTTAGTACATAAATGTTGATTTGTTTGTGCTTAATTATTATTTCAAAAAATCATGCTTCTTCTTGATTTCAATTTTTTTCGACAAAAAAGTGACCTTCTGAAAATAATAACTATTAGTTGAATGACTATCTTAGAAAGTGACATTTCAATTTTTTTCGACAAAGAAAGTGACATTATCTAACCATAGTTATTTTTCAAAGATATGACCAAAAAGTGGCTCATTACAATATGAATGTAGTTTGGGCAAGTTGTATGACTTTGGGACTCATTTTAAAAAACTATTCCAACTTTCCTTTTGGTACAAGTCTTAAATACCATTGACTTCAATCAAAATAATTCAGAATTCTCTATTCTAACCATCCACCAACCCCACCACAACTCTCTTACAGAGAAACAGACACAAAGAGAAGACTTCTCTTTACATAGCCTAACAAGTCTTGCATTCCCATCCATTACACTGCCTTATCCGATAAACCCTCGACTCAATAATAAAGAAAAGAATTTGAAGCATGGTAGTGTCACGACCCGATTTCTCAAGTCATGATGGCACCTACTATAACCCACCAGCAGGTAAGCCAACCCGTAACCCGAAACAACAAGTAATGGGTCTGAGGGTAGAAACTAAACAAGAGTAGGCAAATAACAATAAAAACAGGCAGAAGCAAACCTAAACATATATATAAATAAAAATCCCACCCAGAACCTGGAAGTCACTAGTACAAAACTACTACAAAATGAGTACAAGTCCCAAAAGTGGACAACAGAGATTGGACTGTCTCGAAAGGTAAAAGACAAGTCTATATATACAGATGGAGACTGAAATAGTACAAAACGCCGTGTGCTCACCCCCCGTCTCTCGGGATCAGTCTGCTCCAAGCTCGATCAACGCTGGCTACTAGTGCCCGGACCTGCATCACGAAATAGATTCAGAGCGTAGCATAGTACCAAAACAACAGGTACCCAGTAGGTTTCATAGGACGACTGAACGTGAAAAGTAAAGGCAAAATGAAAAGAAGGAATACACCAATTGAGGTCAAGAACAAAAATCTAACTAACTAAAGAATGCACATGAGTGTATAAAGAACTAACTAAAGTAATCTATAAGCTAACTACACCTAATTGGGCCCCCATAAGCCAAGAAGGTACACTCGTGCGCAAGTTAAATAAAAACCCGAACAGACCCCCATAAGCCCGACGAGTAAACAGAATAACTATAACTAAAGAGAATTGCATATAAGAACCCAAGAACGAAGAACATCGAACCAGAACCTCAACCCTAATTAGTAAAATCTGACAGTACGGAGGTCAAACCTCGAACCGGATGCTCAACAGAAGTACCCAAGTAACCAATCACAAGTAACAAGTATAAGAGGCCGAAACTCTAACCGGATGCTCCATATAAGTATTTGGGCAATAGAGGCCGAAACTCTAACCGGATGCTCTATATAAGTATCTGGGCAATAGAGGCCGAAACTCTAATCGGATGCTCTATATAAGTAACTGGGTAATAGAGGCCGAAACTCTAATCGAATACTCCATAAAGGTGCCATTGTAGCTGCTGAAAGAGTCCCAATCGATCTATTCTCATAAATGTCCGTGGATCGCCGTCCACACCTAGCCAATACATGAAAGTCCTTGGAATCGAATAAAAAATCAAATTCAAATCGCGAAGCAGAACTAGAGTCGTCAACGTAACTCTTGAAGCTGTAACATCGGGGAAACAAGGATAAATATCATCGGAGCAAACGTATCACCTAGCTAAGGCCCAAACCATCAGGCTCAAGTCTGCTACACCAGTCTACAAGGATCTAAGTCGGCCGAGCGACGTCGAGACAAACTAAGGCCTATCGAATCCGAATCATGTATTTTTAAGGCAAACCCTAGTCAAACCTAAACTAAGGCCCAAATATTTCAACAAATAGTAAATTAAGCATGCAAGCACTCCACATAGCGAGGAAGGTCAATTAATAACACAAAGCATGCTCACAATTACCCGATAATTCTCGAAATAGGCCGAAAACATGATTTCCAAACACCTATGCATGATTCAATAACAACCCAACCTAAATCCCAACTAATCAACATGCATCCACATTCTCAAGCTCAATCTAGGAGAGGGAAATCGTAGCCTACCTGTGCCGATCACATGCGTTCCAAAATCACTTCTCCAGAGCTTTTTCTTTCCGAACGTCCTCAAAATGCTACCCCGCTATCAAAAATAGAGTCACAATGTTATTACGGTCGTTTAGACACCAAAATCACAACAAACGGAGACGGACCAATTTCGGGGTCAAAACGGAGAAAGTGGGACCCGCGCTGGAAATTTTGGAATTAACCCCAAAAGTGGGTCCTAACCAGTTCCCCCAGCTCATTTCCCAAAATGGGACACAATTCGGGGCTTGGGAACAACACAATATCAACATGTAACTAAAACTCAAATTTTCTCAAAAACTATAAATGGGACAGCAGATGAATCAGTATATTTACCAGAAAATGGAGGTCTACAGTGAAATGCAACAACACTATGACGTTCTCCTCGAAAAACCACTCAAGATAGCCTCAAAAATCACTGAAATCGGACCTAGAAAGGCTGAGAAAACAAGTCTCAAAATCTTCCAAAATCAAACTCACAAAAAGGGTCGTGGCAGCAGGTATTTTACGAAAATTACCTCAAACGGGGATCCCAAATCACTATCCGAGCTCACCAACGCATTGTCCTCAAAAAATCTCACAACCTTTCCTTTTGAATCACCCAAATCGGTTGAGAGATGAGAGAGTTATGAGGGTTTAAGTTTGTGGAAAAGTTGCTGGTTTTTCTGCATCTTATAGCAGATTTTCTACATTTTTCCCAAAAACTAAAAACTCCGACGGGGTGCTCTGATCTCGTTCGGAACCCCGTGCATCAAAACGAGATATGCAATCATACCAAATTCGATATTTCGGACTCAACGGCGCAGTTAAAATTTCCATCAGAGGTTATCTCGATAAAAAGTGGATCCCACTTCCAAATGTCATTTTTAGTCAAAACCACAAAAGAGCTCAGAAAAATATCAAAAACCTCCAAACACAAAAGAAGGGTCAATCTAGACCAAACTTGACATTCCGGAGCTAACCGCACTGACGAAATTTTCATCTGAGCACGTTTTCCAAGAATGTTGACCAAAGTCAACCTTAAGCCAAATTTCAAAGGCTAAAACGCTTAATCGCACCGACTCACACTGAAAACCTCGAGAGTCATACTGACCATGCTACTAGCCTAAAATGACCTTTTCGAACCTGATGGAATCATCAGAATTGGATTCCGATGTCATCTTCTCGAACGTTTGATCGAAAATGTTCGTTCAAGGTTCATAAGCTCCAAACACTAAAACTCACACTATAACCAAATAAACAACCAGGTGACCGAACTGTCAGTCCCAGCAAGTGATAAATGACTTGGGGTTGCTACAGGAATACTCTAAACGATACACAGAATGCAAGAGACATAAATGACCAGGAGGGTCATTACAGGTAGCAAGAAAATATGACAGCAAAACAACAAGATACAAATCAAATGAAGCAACAAGTAGTAATGCACATCGAAGAAAAAGAAACAAAGTGCAACAATACTGATACCTACTAACCTTCTAATCTAATCCTCAACTTTCACTCCTTCCTACCTAGGGTCATATCCGGAGTAAAACTTGTAGATTTTGAAATTACCTGACTATAGTTATTTTTCGAAGATATGTCCGAAAAGTGGCTCTCTAGTATGAATGTAGTTTGGGCAAGTTGTATGACTAATTGGGTCTCTGACAAACTATTCCAACTTGCTTTTTGGTACACGTCTTAAATACAATTTGAGTCTCAATCTGACAAATAATTCAATGAGCAAAACAAGAATTCTCACTTCTACCCTTCCACCTACCCCACCACTACTCTCTTGGAGAGAAACAGACACAAAGAGAAGACTTCTCTTTACAAAGCCTTAAAAGTCTTGCATTCCCATCCATTACACTGCCTTCTTTCTTTCATAAAGAATTGGTTTTGAACATCTAAATCAAGAACTCAGAACTTCTTCCTACTGTCCTGTTTAGTAAGAAACTAACAAACAGCGATATGGCGGCGTATGCTGCTGTGACTTCACTTCTGCAAACCCTGGATAATCTATCTCAAACTCATACATCACATTCTCTTCTTTACAAAAAGAGCAAACTGAAGTCCTCAGTGACAAGTACACCTTCCTTAAAACCTTTCTTGAGGATTTTACTAATATTTTCCATGAAGATATAAAGATGAAGCATCTAGAAAGAATGATCCAAGAAGCTGCTAATGGAGTCGAAGATACTATTGACTCACATGAATATGATAGTCATGTTTTAGTACAAAGCAATCAAGTACGAAGTGAGGCTGATGCAATCTTGCATCAAAATTTGGAGTATGCAATTGAAGAAATTGGTTTGATACAAAGAGAGGTAATGAAAAAGATAAAGGTCAACAAGTTCAACAGCAAAATCTCTCATTCAAGAGATACTTCATCTCAGATCCCTATGGATCAAAAAGATGTAATCATTGGACTGGATGAAGACTTGCTAAGGATAAAAGATAGACTCATCGTGCAATCATCAAGACTCGAAGTTGTCCCTATTATAGGGATGGGTGGTATTGGCAAGACCACACTGGCTAGAAGAGTTTATGATGATTCCTTGATTGCATACCATTTTTATGTTCGAGCATGGACAAATGTATCTCAAGAATTTGACTCTAGAGAGATTTTTCTTGGTATTCTTCGCTCCATTGGCGTGGTCAACGATGAAGTAGAAAGAAACAGTACTACTGAGCAATTGGCTGAAAGAGTTTATCGAAGTTTAAAAGGGAGGAAGTATCTTATTGTCCTAGATGATATGTGGTCTATCGAGGCTTGGCAGCATGTGAGGAGATCATTTCCGGATGATCATAATGGAAGTCGAATCGTGTTGACCACAAGGCTTGTAGATGTTGCATCTTGTGCTTGCTCTGGCAATTCCCTTCACCAGATGCGTTTTCTGAGCATGGAGGAAAGCTGGGATCTTTTACGCAATAAGGTCTTTGGGAACAGTGGTTACCCTCCGGAATTGGAGAAAATTGGGAGGTACATTGGTCATCAGTGTCAAGGGTTGCCACTTGCACTTGTTGCAATTGGTGGCCTACTTTCCAAGATGAGCAAGGAAACAACTTCTTGGGAGAATGTTGCAGAAAAGGTAGGATCACTCATGACAAGTGACACTATGGATTGCTTGAACATACTCTCGTTGAGCTACAACCACTTGCCTCAGTACTTGAAAACATGTTTCCTTTATATGGGAGTTTTTGCAGAAACTCGTGAGATCCCGGTCTGGAAGTTAATAAAGTTATGGATTGCTGAGGGCTTCGTCAAGAAAGTTAATCATAAAAATCTAGAAGATGTGGCAGAGGAAAATTTGAGGGAGTTGGTTGATAGAAGTTTGGTTTTGATGGGGAAGCATACTTCCCTAGGAAAGATCAAGACTTGTAAGATGCATGATCTCGTTCGAGATATGTGTTTGAGAGAAGCCCAATATGAGAATTTTATACACTTCAAAACAAGGTATGACCGTGATGATCTTCTAGAAAACATTAGTTGTCTATGTCGTGTAGCTGATTTCCATAAGTATACACACAGTAGACTTTCTAAACTTACCCCACTCACACGTTCTGTTTTCTTCAAATATCCGTACTTTTTTTGTTACCTCTCACAGTCGAGCTTTAGATTACTTAGGATATTAGATGTTTGCTTTACATCTTCTTCGTTCTGGTGTCAGTCCATATCAGAACTTGTTCATTTGAGGTATCTTTCTTTTCCGTCCTTCGATGGTCTTGTGCAATCACTATGCAAGCTACGGAATATACAGAACTTAGTTATTCATGATTTACATCCATTTGGTTTACCTATGAGAACCCAGTCCCTACCATGGGAAGTTGTGAATATGCCTCAACTAAGACATATCCATACAAAAAAGTTTAGTCTTTTCATACCCCCACCTACATCACTGATTGCTGAGAGGGAGAATCATTTACAAACGTTAATCGGATTGATGCCCTCATCTTGTAATGAAGAGGTGTTTCTAAGAATTCCAAATTTGAAGAAGTTGGGAATATTAATTTTTGATAATTCAAACACTATTAGGAAGTGTTATTGTCTTGATAATCTTGTACATTTAACTCAGCTTGAGAAGCTCAAAGTTGAGTTCAGAGAGAGTTATACGCTATTTTTCAGCAAAGATTGGACGGACTTTTCTTGGCTACACATTCCACATTGTGACAATTTCCCACCAAACCTTAAGAAGTTAACATTATGCAGAATACACCTACAATGGTAAGACATGAACATTCTCAGAAAATTACCTAATCTTGAGGTGCTCAAACTTAAAGATCATGCCTTTCACGGACTAATTTGGAAACTAAGCGATGAAGACGAAGATGGATTCTTGAAGTTAAAGTTTTTACTTCTTGAGCACATGCATCTGAAGCAATGGGAAGCAACAAGTTATCATTTTCCAAGCCTTGAGCACTTAGTTCTGACAGATTGCTATTTGTTGGAGCAAATTCCCTTCGACTTTGCGGAGATTCAGACACTACAGCTGATTGAACTACACGAATGTAAGCGTTCTGTTCTTGTTTCAGCAGAGCAAATACAAGAGGAGCAACAAAGCTTGGGAAATGATGACCTCGTTATTCATGCGAACTATATACGTGAGTAAACATTAATCAAAAAGGTATACATTTCTTAAAAGCATAAAGATTTTTGACTAGCTAGATTCGTTCGAAATCTGAAAATGATTTTTATATTCATCATTTTCACTTATTTATACTATAAAAGGTGCTAATTACAATTGGTTTGTGCATTGCGGACGTAACGACTAGCTGATGGAGAGTACCATATACTCAAGCAAATTTGCAGAAGTTCATGATCTTTCCTGTTTCTGTATTTCGATTTCCTTTTTTTTCAAATTCAGGGAAGTAAGTTAGTGAAATAGTCATGTTTCGACTTATTTAGGACTGAGACGTAGTTTAGTGAGTCTGATATCTATATACATTCATCAGAAAGAATGCATTACCTTTGGAATGTGTATATAGTTGAATAACTTCTCCTTTTATTGAGATTGATTCTATAAATCAGTTCTCCTCAACAAAACCTTTTCGTCCATACCAAACACACCCTTAGTGTTTCTTTGTTTTGCTCGTCTTAACTCTTATCTATACTTTAACATTTTTTTGTGTTTTACTTGCTTCTTTTGTTTACAATAATGTTTTATCATTTTGAATATGTTGACCTTTAGTCAATTTTATTTTTTCTTTAGTTCAAAACAATATAATTAAAGAGACGTTGAAAAATTCCAAATACGTGAAACGTAATCTTCTCTTTATTTTGCTTTGCTCTTTCGATCTTAATTTATAGTATAACATATTTCGCTTTTTAGTATGTTTCAAAACAAATTACTACATTTTCTAATTTGAATATATATTAAAATTGTGGATATCATATTTTAGTCATGATGTTATACTTTAGTTGAAGAATGTTTCTTTTTTACTTGTTCACTTTAGCAAATCAAGATCATAAAATTATTAATTGATTTTTTTATAATTATGGCGTCTAAGTCCGTTTGTATGCACGTCAACTAATTCTATGATATACTATATCTATTATTCCTCACCAACCATGCATAAAGTAACTTTGTTATCAAAGCTTGAACTGATAAGAAGAAATCATCTTGTGTTCTTAGTTAGCTATATCTAGAATTTGAATTTAAAATCCCATAATTTTCAACACATGACCATTTTTCAAAAATAATATAAGATGTACATTTATTTTATCTTTTCTGACCTAATAAATGAAATTACACTGAATGCGTTGTTGTGATTGTTATATTGTCTTTGTGTATCTAAAGAGATATGGATGAGAGTGGGAACATCCCATGTGCATATGCTCAAGAAAAGGTGATTGAAAACAATGTGTATGAATTGTGCCTTGGACCAAAAGAAATATAGAATGGTCCCTCATAATGATAATGAGTGAAAAATGTGAGTTATATTATTTTAGAAAAATAAATAGGAATCTTTTAGGTGTCGAATTACAATTGGTTCTTGTCAATTTTTTTTGGTCTTTTTTTTAAAGAGAATATAAAAAAATACTAAAAATAGAAAGTTAATTACCAAAAAGAGAAATACCAAATAAACATACTAATTAATTCTAGATTAAGAAAATTAAAATATCATAATACTAACTTATTTATTGAAACCTAATTTGAAAAGGATTTTCCTTTTTTGAAAATTATTCTTTCTTTTGAAAATGAAATAAAATTGATATTCTAAAATATGATTCTATTTTTGTAATTTTCAATTTCAACAAATAAAACTTGTCAAACTAAAACAATTTTTTTTTAAAAAAAACAACGTAGTAGTGAATTTCAAAAAGTGGATATAAGAAAGGTAGGATATAAGAAGTGTACTGTAACCAATGTAGAATTGAAAGGAAAATAACGTCAATAAATATCAAGATACATAAAGTA
This sequence comes from Solanum commersonii, assembly GCA_029007595.1. Lineage (NCBI taxonomy): Eukaryota > Viridiplantae > Streptophyta > Magnoliopsida > Solanales > Solanaceae > Solanum > Solanum commersonii. The sequence goes on from JAJTWQ010000116.1 coordinate 445,351, forward strand.
AATGAAACAACATGCAATAGTGAAAATTAAAGAATAAGATACTATGCGACTATGTCTACTAATCAATATTTACTAAATAAAGAGAAGACGAGAAGAGGAAGTTAATCCCCCGCTTCTCCCACAAAGAAATGTGAACAATACTCGACTATTTACTATTCTTGTACTATAATTTTCGATCTTCATATCTTCTTATTTAGGTCATGTATTTCGAAGATGTGTCATGTCATATCTAACTCACATCTTCTCAATTCCTTTTCGTCTTATTTGTACCTCTTATAAAATCTGTTACAAATCAATCTCTTCACACCTTCTTATTGGTACACTCATTCTTGCATCTCTCGATATATGTTCGAACTATTTCTATCTCGTTTTCCTCATCTTAATCCTTGATAAAAAAAATGCTAATCAAATTTCAATACGGATATCAAATATTAAACACCGAATAAAGATGAAAAACAAGAAAAAAATCCAAAGATGCTGTTTTTACTCCTGCCACATAGACTATTGGGTCAGCCATAAAAATATCTTCGTTAGCTGGCTGATGACGTGGACTTCCTCTGGTGGCAGGTTTAGGTCTCTAGATATTTTCACCTCAAAATATCCTTCAACCACGTGTCGACCAAACTTTCATTTTTGCCATCCAAACACCTATAAACTACCGAAATGCCATTGACTATCAATACTAGTTTGTATTTTTTATTTCTAAATTCTAATATATAATTAGTTCTTACTATTTTCTATTTCTATAGATAATAATGAAAAGTTACACTTTTAAGATCCACATTTTTTTATATATTGATAGTGTTATTAAATATTTATGAAAAAGAAAAATTTATTACTCTTTTTTGAACTAATTAAAAAGAAAAAGGTATTGTATATATTAAAATAGGCGAATATTATTTAATCATGATTATTATTTACAAAATATAGTAAGTAATTGTTCGCTTTTGGATTCAAATACCTTCTTTTATTCTTTTAGTATGTTTTCCATTCATTACTACTTACTTAGTATAAGTCGCTAGAAGGTGACACGGCTTGGACAACATGTCTACTTCAGAAGCCAGGGATAGTTTTATCTTTCTTCGTGCAATTACACATGTCCTTGATTGATAAAAATATGAAAGACTAGATTTACCCTTACTCCTCTTTTTTTTTCTTCTTGCAATTAATGAATTTTATTAATTACCATAACCATGAGAAATTATTTTAGATTTAACCCTTGTCAAAGACAAAATCCATCAAAACAATGTCACAACTATCAACGAAATGTGATATCTAATGTGAATTGTAGAGTTTTTTGAACCATCGAGTCTTTAATTGCATATTACGCTCGTAGCTATTAGGCCAATGACATATTTATCGAAACGTCACACATCACATTGCATCTCCGCTAAAACGCTTAAAGAAACTATCAACTAAATATAGACATAGCAACAACTATAGCCTTCAATATGCATTTTTGTACACTCTTAATTTTCATATCATTAAATCCAAAATATATACCTAAAATGAGGAATCAATTATACATAGTATCAGAACTAGAATACTTATTCGTAGGGCCACTTAAATATATTTTTAAGTAGCTAGAACAGCTAATTAACCACTAATATAATCCTATGTTCCTTAATCCTAGTATATAATTCTACTTTAAATATAATCAGTAGGTCAAGTGTGATAATGACATCCATAATTATCGTTTATCACAGTCCAATTTAATAATAATGTACCCAAATTAATAAATTAACATTGAAGCATAACTATGGCCTATGGGTTCTCAATACAAGAATATTCTCTCAAACAGGTATATAATTTTTTTTATAAATAGTTCTAGTTTAAAGCATAGTTACAAAACGTAAATATAATTTACGTATTTTTGAAACATAACTATAATTATTTAATAATAGGATGATTTGTGAAATAAGCTTAAACATTGTATGGAAATAATCTAATTTATTTTGAGATTAAGATATAGTAGTTTTTATTATTGTTGTGCTAGCAAAGACATTATCGAGTACTTTATCCAATTTGTAAGAGTAAACAATATTATAATTTGTAGGTGTTTGAACATGTCACGATTTCAAATTAATTCTTGGATATATGATTTGAAATTATTATTTCAAATTCCAAATTATCTAAAAAGTATGAATTGAAATCTCAAATCGTGATTTTTTTTTAAAATAATAATTAATTGTTTTTATTGTTGACTAGTATTATCAGTAATTTTTAAAATTGAACAAAATATATTACTAGCTTTTAGGCTTAAATAAGTCAAACCTCATTGATCACTTACCTAAAAATTTAATTTATTTATTAAAAATATTAATGACTAACTTTACGTTTTCAAGTCTACCATTGGCGCTATTAATAGGAGTTCTAATATATTAGCCTATTTTTTCCTTAATCATTTAACATGCAATATGAGACACACAATAATACCTCTGGGAATTATTTATTTTACCTTTTATATAAGGTAATAATTCCATCATTTTAATATAAATAGTGAGACAAAATAATATCGAAATTAGCTAATACCTCAAATCAAATAGTGCATAAAATTAATTTCAAAACATTTATTTATCTTTTCTTTTACCTGTTGTAAATTTGTGATACTTTTTCCCTAGTAAAAATGCCTCACTAGAAGTCTAGAATGTAACCCATTTAATATTAATATTCACTCTATCTCATATTTATATGAAGGTGTTACTGTTTGGAGAGAGTATCATTTTTTACTAAAATCTCATATATATATTTTCAAATTTTAGACATTAAGTATATTACTTATACTTTTCATATAGTTTTCAAATATGCAAATATTATGTTTAGAAAGTTTAAATCAATACATACCACAAATGGCAAAAGAAGAAAACAACAGCATCGATCACGGTGATCCCACTACAACAAATAAATGATTTTGCGATAATTATTGATAATGTTGTTGGAATCTTGAATTTTCACAGAATTTGTGATTTTCGCTTTGAGTTTACCTTAGCTTGTGGTAATCTCCTTCAACTCATCATTTGTCTGCAATGCATAAATTAATTGTAATTAGCACCTTTTATATATAAATATATGACAAAATGACCAAAGAATAATATAGTTCAATCATCTAATGTTAAAAATATTTATTATAGAAAAGAGTAATTAAAATGTAAGAAAAATTCATTCAAAAGAAAAGTTATTTGACTCTATACACTTTCCAAGGGTAATTTGTATAGTTTGTACTTTTATCCTAGAGATAATGGTAAAAAACACGCGTGTGCGGGTTTCACATCTTATCTATTAGATATTCCATTTTCTTACATGAACTAAACACACCTAGTTGAGTGTGTTTTACTACATAGAGTGTGTGATAGTTGAGGTAGCAAACGAGAACAACTGATAGTTGAGCTGTGAAAACTTGTGAAAAAGTGATAGTTTGTTGCTTCCCATTGCTTCAGATTCATGTCCTCAAGAAGTAAAAACTTTAGTCGCGAGAATCCATCTTCCTCTTCATCAGTTAGTTTCCAAATATGTCCGTGAAAGGCATTGATCTTTAAGTTTGAGGACCTCAAGATTAGGTAACTTGCGAGAATGTTCATGTCTTCCCATTGTAGGTGTGTTGTGTACAATGTTAACTACTTAAGGTTTGTGGGAAATTGTCATAATGTGGAATGCGTAGTCGATGAGAGATGGGATCCTTAGATAAGAAGGTATGAAGGTTGAGGACAGCGGCGGAGCCAGAATTTTCAATAAGGGAATTCAAAATCTGAACCTTGGGATTGAAACCCTAGTTGAACCTTGCTAACTGAAATTTAGATGTAGGGCATGAGGAAGACTCATTCCCTCACTATGATAGCCTTATATGGAAGAACAAGAGTTCTTAAAGAAAGCTTGATGGAGATGCTTGAAACCCTAGGTTGTTCTTCTTGATCCTTTCTCTGAGTCTTGGGAAGAGTTTGAGAGTAATTCTAAGGTAGAACATTGATAACGACCCTAATTGAGTTCCAAAATGTCGAGGTTTAATTTAGGCTTAGAAAGATTGAGAAAAGATTTAAATATCCTCAATTAATAATTGTCGATTTCTTTCACGAGGCCTAACTATGGCTCGTGGATTCCAGGCCAAAATAGGAGTGTCAGAAGAGTCCATCTTTCCGTCACGCTCAGGAAACACATCTGGTGAAGAGGATTACCAGAGCTAGCACAAGAGGCAACATCTACAAGCCTTGTGGTCAATACGATTCGACTTCCATTATGATCATCCGGGAAAGATCTCCTCACATGCTGCCAAGCTTCGATAGACCACATATCATCTAGGACAATAAGATACTTCCTCCCTTTTAAACTTCGATAAACTCTTTCAGCTAATTGCTCATAAGTATTGTTTCTTTCTACTTCACAGTTGACTACGCCAATGGAGCGAAGAATACCAAGAAAAATTTCTCTAGTGTCAAATTCTTGAGCTACATTTGTCCATGCTCGAACATAAAAGTGGTATGTAATCAAAGAATCATCATAAACTCTTCTAGCCAGTGTGGTTTTGCCAATACCACCCATCCCTATAATGGGGACTACTTCGAGTCTTGATGATTGCACGATGAGTCGATCTTTTATCTTTAGAACCTCTTCATCTAGTCCAACAATTATATCTTTTTGATTCAATGTGAACTGAGAAGAAGTACAATATTGCTGTGTAACTCTTGATTATGAGATTTTGCTGTTGAAATTGTTGACCTTTATCTTTTTCATAACCTCTTTCTGTATCAAACCAATTTCCTCAATTGCATATTCCAAGTTTTGATGGAAAATTGTATCAGCCTTACTTCGTTCCTGCCTGCTTTGTCCTTCGTATGAGCTATCATATACATGTGATTCAATCATATCTTCCATTCCATGAGCAGTATCATGGATCATTCTTTCGAGATGTTTCATCATTTTATCTTCAAGGAAAATATTTGTAAAATCCTCAAGAAATGTTTGAAAGAAGGTCAACTTCTCGCGGAGGATTTTAGTTTGCTCTTTTTTGTAAAGAATCCAATGATCAGTTTCCGAGAGTTGATCTAGGCTTTGCAAAAGAGAAGTCACAGCAGCATACGCCGCCATATCACTGTTTGTTTCTTACTAAAACATGGAAGAGTAAGGAGTTCTGAGTTCTTGATCAAGATGCCCAAATTAAAGTCAATTCTATATGCATTTTCTTTAGAAAGAAATGAAGGGTACAAACATGTTTTTCTAAGATTCAAGTTGGAATAAACAACACAATATAGTCAGACTGAGAAATGATATTCAATATACTTTTGCAGGCATCCAGCAAGTTGGAATAGTTTAAATCAGATGAGTTCAAAAGTTTGGCACCATACCCGGTGCAATTCCACAAGTAGGGTGTGCGGAGGGTAAAGTGTACGCAACCTTATGAAGGTAGACACACTATTTTAAGTAGACTCTCGGCTCAAGTAACGCTTAGAAAGGAAATATAGTAGGAAGAAGGCATGCAAAAAATAACGCAGAAGAGAATAGTAACAAAAAAAATATAATATGGTAATTGAAGAATAAAACAGTAGGAAAGTAATAGTAACAAAACTAATAAGGAAAACCTAAGTTGCACTCTTCACTTTTGATCTGACCTCTAGATCTGCACCCGAGTGCGAGCAACTTAGAGAAAAACTAGATAACACTCGACTTAATTTGTTAAATAACTCAATAATATGGAGCCCAAATGTAATATTCTAACTTTGTTTCTTCTTGTATTTCTTTCCACAAAAATATTGAACTTCAACTTCACACATAAAATCAATGTTAAATTTGTCTTACCTTCCCCTCCAAAATAACCTCTTTAAAAATGGCACAAATGAAGAAATTGCACTGACCCAAATGAGGAAATCAGTTGAAAAGCTTGGATCTTCCACTGATGTAAAAAAAAATTAAGTCCCCTTTTCCTCTTTTAGTGTAAAGTTCAAATCTTTGTATTGATAATCAGTTTTGATTTATTTTTTTTAAAAAAAAAATTACCCCCTTTCCCTCTTTCAGTTTAAAGTTCAAATCTTTTCACTGATAATCATTTTATTTTTTTGCAGAGTTATGGAGAGCAACAGTTATGAGGTTCTTGATTGCAAGAGTAACTTCTTTTCCCCCATAGTAAAGTTTCCTCTTCTTTTTTTTTTTCTCAATACATTGCATTTTTGTTATTGTTATTGTTGTTGTTGTGGGTTAATACATAAATGTTGATCTTGTTTGTGCTTAATTATTAGTTAAATGAACATCTTAGAAAGTGACATTTCAATTTTTTTCGACAAAGAAAGTGGCATTACCTAACCAAAGTTATTTTTCAAAGATATGACCAAAAAGTGGCTCATTACAGTATGAATGTAGTTTGGGCAAGTTGTATGACTTTGGGACTCATTTTAAAAAACTATTCCAACTTGCCTTTTGGTACAAGTCTTAAATACCATTGACTTCAATCAAAATAATTCAGAATTCTCTATTCTAACCATCCACCAACCCCACCACAACTCTCTTATAGAGAAACAGACACAAAGAGAAGACTTCTCTTTACAAAGCCTAACAAGTCTTGCATTCCCATCCATTACACTGCCTTATCCGATAGACCCTCGACTCAACAATAAAGAAAAGAATTTGAAGCATGGTAGCAAGAAAATATGACAGCAAAACAGCAAGATACAAATCAAATGAAGCAACAAGTAGTAATGCACATCGAAGAAAAAGAAACAAAGTGCAACACTACCTACTAACCTTCTAATCTAATCCTCAACTTTCACTCCTTCCTATCTAGGGTCATATCCGGAGTAAAACTTGTAGATTTTGAAATTACCTGACTACAGTAATATTTCGAAGATATGTCCGAAAAGTGGCTCTCTAGTATGAATGTAGTTTGGGCAAGTTGTATGACTAATTGGTCTCTAACAAACTATTTGAGTCTCAATCTGACAAATAATTCAATGAGCAAAACAAGAATTCTCACTTCTACCCTTCCACCAACCCCACCATTACTCTATTGGAGAGAAACAGACACAAAGAGAAGACTTCTCTTTACAAAGCCTTAAAGAATTGGTTTTGAGAATCTAAATCAAGAATTCAGAACTTCCTCCTACTGTCCTGTTTAGCAAGAAACTAACAAACAGAGATATGGCGGCGTATGATGCTGTGACTTCACTTTTACATACCCTGGATAATCTATCTCAAACTCATACATCACATTCTCTTCTTTACAAAAGAAAGCAAACTGAAGTCCTCAGTGAGAAGTACATCTTCCTTAAAACCTTTCTTGAGGATTTTACTAATATTTTCCATGAAGATATAAAGATGAAGCATCTGGAAAGGATGATCCAAGAAGCTGCTAATGGAGTGGAAGATACCATTGACTCACATGTATATGATAGCTCTGTCTTAGTACAAAGCAAGCGAGTACTTCCACACTGCTCCCTTTGGATCAAAAAGATATAATCGTTGGACTGGATGTGTAATGACCCTCTTGGTCATTTTTGTGTCTTGCCTTCTGTGTGTCGTTTAGAGCGTTCCCGTAGCGACCCCAAGTCATTTACGACTTGCTGGGACTGACAGTTCGGTCACCTGGTCGTTCGTTTGGTCTTGGTGTGAGTTTTTGTGTTTTGGAGCTTTTGAACCTTGAACGATCATTTTTGATCAAAAGTTCAAGAAGATGACATCGAAATCCAATTCTGACGATTTCATTAGCTCGGGAAGGGTCATTTTAGGCTAGTAGCATGGTCAACATGACTCCCGAGGTTTTCAGTGTGAGTCGGTGCGATTAGGCGTTTTAACTTTAAGTTTAAGCCTAAGTTTGACTTTGGTCAACATTTTGAGTAAACGCGCTCGGATGAGAATTCCGTCAGTGTGGTTAGCTCCGGAATGTTGAGTTTGGTCTAGATTGACCCTTCTTTTGTGTCCCGAGGTTTCTGATTTCTTTCCGAGCCCTTTTGTGGGTTTTGACTTAAAATGGCCTTTGGAAGTGGGACCCACTTTTTATCGAAATGACCTCTGATGGAAATTTCGACTGCGCCGTTGAGTCTGGAATATCGAATTTGGTATGGTTGCATATCTCGTTTGCGTGCACGGGGTTCCGAACGAGATCGGAGCACCCCGTCGGAGTTAAAGTTTTGGGAAATTGTTGCAGATTTTCTGCAATAAATGCAGAAAATCAGCAACATATTCATAAATTCAAACTCTCTTAACTCTCTCATCTTTTGTCCGATTTGGGCGATTCAAAAGGCAAAGTTGTGAGATTTTTCGAGGGCAACGCGTTGGTGAGCTCGGATAGTGGTTTGGGATTCCCGTTTGAGGTAAATTCGCGATAAAACCTGACTGTTGTACTGTTTTCGAGTCATTGTTTTTGGAATTTTTGTTTTGGTCATATCTCACTCATTTTAGCTCGGTTTTGGGTGATTCGAAGTCCCACGTGTTGAGAATTGTCGTGACTTCGTTGTAGAGTGTTCAAAGAGTGCTGGACACCTTTTGATTTTCGTTTATTTCGATTTTTGGCTGCTGCTTTTGTAGGGTTTCTTTTAGTAGATTAAAGTGGGTTTTCTTGCTTGTTGGTTTTTGCTGTGTTTTGAGCCTCGGATTGTGTTCCATTTTGGAACACAAGTTTGGAATGCTGTTTAGGGTCTCTTGACGGAGTCAAATTTGGACGATTCGGTGCGGGTCCCACGATTCCCGTTTGAATCCAAAATTGACCCGTCTCTATTTGTTATGATTTTGGTGTCTAAATGACCATAGTAACGTTGTGACTCTATTTTTGATAGCGGGGCAGCGTTTTGAGACTGTTCGGAAAGGGAAAGCTCCGATAAAGTGATTTGGAGAGCGCACGGTTGGCCTTAAGGTAGGCTACGGCTTTCCTTCTTTTAGATTGAGCTTAATTGTGTAAAAACATGTTGATAGGAGTGAATTAGGGGTGGGTACAAGTTTACTACCTTACTTTGATTAGATACCTCATGTTAGGATCGATTGGCCGTATCTCGGGTATAGTATCATGTTATCCGATTTATTAGAGTTGCATGTCTATGTGCTAAATGTTATTGTATGTTTGTATGCTTTGTATTGTATGCCTTGTTCATCCTTAATCGTAAGTATGATGTCCTTAGTCTAGGTTAGGCCAAAGATTGCCTTAGACTTATGACCCGTGTGGGGTTGGATAGCCTTGACTTTTCGCCGACGTCGTTCGGATGACTTAGCTCTTGTAGATCGGAATAGCAGACTTGAGTCGATAGTTTGAGCCTTAGATTAGGCGTTATCGCTACTTGTTGCACTTCGTATCTTCTCCCTCGTGATTCGCGGTTCCGCGGCGCATTCTCAAAGGTTTAGTGCATCACTCGAGGCGTGAGATTTAGATAGTCTAGGCTTGGAGCCTTTTATGTAATATCTTAGAGTGGGCGGCGTTCCACGGTGGTTGTTTTTGGATTGAATCCTATTGGAGATACCATCACCCCCGGGGTCGTTCTTTCTAGGCGGGCCGGGAACGTATCGCCGGGCGGGGTAGACTCGGTGATATCGGCGATCGCCCCAGGCCCTCTCTTTCTAGCCGGGTGGGAGTGTCTTCTTGGCCGGGTGTCCCCGGGTCGCTCTTTCTAGCCGGGTGAGCCGACCGCATGGTAGGACGACTCGCGATATCTACCTCACTCACGGGTCCCTCTTTCTAGTGGGCTGGGAGCGGACTGTTTGGTTGGGTGCCCCTAGGGTCACTCTTTCTAGAAGGCTGGGAGTGTTTCTTTGGTTGGGTGGAGTCGATGGATTATCTTAGTTACTTTGGGTTGGTAGCCTAATTTTTCTTCTTTCTCGGTAGACTTAGCTTTTCCGTGTACAGTCGGGCTTATGGGGGTTCGTTCGGGTTTTATTTGAGCTTGTGCACGAGTGTACCTTCGGGGTTTATGGGGACCCAGTTAGGTTTAGTCTAGTTGTACTTAGTTTGTTTTTGGTATGCTCGTGTGCTTCATTTTCTTATCCGCTTTGACCTCTCTCGTGTCTAGATTCTATCCTTTCTTATTGTTTTTACCCTTTTTGCTCGGTCGGCCTATGATGCCCCTGCGAGTACTGTTGTGTTGGTACTCATGCTACGCTCCGCATCTATTTCGTGATGCAGTCCCAGTCTGAGTTACCGGCGGTGATTAGTTCCGGCCCTTCTTTTGCGGTTGTGATTCGGAGACGAGGGCGAGCACTTGGCGTTTTGGGGTTTGTTCGTCTCCTTCTTTTGATTTAGCTAGTCTTGTTGCCTTTGAGACACGCTCTGTTGTGGTCCACTTTTGGGACTTGTACTCTTTATTAGATAGCTCGTACTAGTGACTTCCAGGTTCTGGGAGGGATTTCGTATATATTTATTTTTGGGTTGCTTCCGCTTTGTTATCCTTGTTTAGACTATTATTTTCGCTAGTTTTCTGCCCTTTTGCTCATTGCTTGATGTTCTGGGTTACGGGTTGGCTTACCTACTGGTAGGGTATAGTAGGTGCCATCATGACTCGAGAAATCGGGTCGTGACAGGATGAAGACTTGCTGAAGATAAAAGAACGACTCACCGTGCAATCGCCAAGACTCGAAGTTGTCCCCATTATAGGGATGGGTGGTATTGGCAAGACCACACTTGCTAGAAGAGTTTATGATGATTCCTTGATTGCATACCATTTTTATGTCCGAGCATGGGCAAATGTATCTCAAGAATTTGACACTAGAGAAATTTTTCTTGGTATTCTTCGCTCCATTGGCAAGGTCAAGGATGAAGTTGAAAGAAACAGTACTACTGAGCAATTGGCTGAAATGGTTTATCAAAGTTTAAAAGGGAGGAAGTATCTTATTGTCCTACATGATATGTGGTCTATCGAGGCTTGGCAGCATGTGAGGAGATCATTTCCGGATGATCATAATGGAAGTCGAATCGTGTTGACCACAAGGCTTGTAGATGTTGCCTCTTGTGCTTGCTCTGGCAATTCCCTTCACCAGATGCGTTTTCTGAGCATGGAGGAAAGCTGGGCTCTTTTACGCAATAAGGTCTTTGGGAATGGTGGTTACCCTCCGGAATTGGAGAAAATTGGGAGGTACATTGGCCATCAGTGTCAAGGATTGCCACTTGCAGTTGTTTCAATTGGTGGACTACTTTCCAAGATGAGAAAGGAAACAAGTTCTTGGGAGAATGTTGCAGAAAAAGTAGGATCACTTATGACTAGTGACACTATGGATTGTTTGAACATACTTTCTTTGAGCTACAACCACTGGCCTCAGTACTTGAAACATTGCTTCCTGTATATGGGAGTTTTTGCAGAAACTCGTAAGATCCCGGTCTGGAAGTTAATAAAGTTATGGATTGCTGGGGGCTTCATCCAGAAAGTTCAACATAAAAATCTAGAAGATGTGACAGAGGAAAATTTGAGGGAGTTAGTTGATAGAAGTTTGGTTTTGGTGGGGAAGCATACTTCTTTAGGAAAAATCAAGACTTGTAAGATGCATGATCTCGTTCGAGATATGTGTCTGAGAGAAGCCCAATATGAGAATTTTATACACTTCAAAACAAGGTATGACCACGATGATCTTCTAGAAAACATTAGTTGTCTACGTCGTGTAGCTGATTTCCATAAATATACAGACAGTGGACTTTCTAAACTTACGCCACTCACACGTTCTGTTTTCTTCAAATATCCATACGTTATCTGTTCCGTCTCACCGTCGAGCTTTAGATTACTTAGGATATTGGATGTTTGCTTTAAATATTCTTTGTACTGGAGTCAGTCCATATCAGAACTTGTTCATTTGAGGTATCTTGCTTGTCCGCCCTTCGATGGTCTTGTGCAATCACTATGCAAGCTACGGAATATACAGAACTTAGTTATTCGTGATTTATGTCCATATAAATTACGTCTGAGAACCCAGTCCCTACCATGGGAAGTTGTGAATATGCCTCAACTAAGACATATCCATACAAAAAAGTTGAGTCTTTTCATACCTTCACCTACATCAGTACTAATTGCTGAGAGGGAGCATCACTTACAAACTTTAACCGGATTGATGCCCTCATCTTGTAACGATGAGGTGTTTCTATGAATTCCAAATTTGAAGAAGTTGGGAATTTTAATTGTTGATGAATCAGACACTATTCAGAAGTGTTATTGTCTTGATAATCTTGTACATTTAACTCAGCTTGAGAAGCTCAAAGTTGTGGTCAGAGAGAGATTTCTGCAAATGTTTAGGCCGATTATCCAAGGTTGGGTGGACATTCCACATTGTGACGATTTCCCACCAAACCTTAAGAAGTTAACATTATGCAGAACACACCTACAATGGGAAGACATGAACATTCTCAGAAAATTACCTAATCTTGAGGTGCTCAAACTTAAACATCATGCCTTTCACGGACTAATTTGGAAACTAAGCGATGAAGATGAAGATGGATTCTTGAAGCTAAAGTTTTTACTTCTCGAGAGCTTGCATCTGAAGCAATGGGAAGCAACAAGTTATCATTTTCCAAACCTTGAGCCTTTAGTCCTAACAGACTGCTATTCATTGGAGCAAATTCCTTTCGACTTTGCACAGATTCAGACACTACAGCTGATTGAACTACACAAATGCATGCTTTCTGTTCTTATTTCAGCAAAGCAAATACAAGAGGAGCACGGAGCTTGGGAAATGATGACCTTGTTATTCGTGTGAACTATATATGTGAGTAAACATTAATAAAGAAGTTACACATTTTCATCTAGAAAAGCATAAAAAATCATTTTCGTTCTTCCTAATATATGTGTATTCATTTTTTCATTTATTTATACTATAAAAGGTGCTAATTATAATTGGTTTGTGCATTGCAGACGTAACGATTAGTTGATGGAGAGTACCATAAAGTATACTCAAGCAAGTTTGCAGAAGTTTATCTTTCAATTTGCTCTTTTTTGTAAAGAACAGAATGTAATGAATGATCACTTTGCGAGAGTTGATCAAGGCATTGCAAAAGAGAAGTCACAACAGCATACGCTGCCATATCACTGTTTGTTTCTTACCAAAACATGGTAGATTAGGGAGTTCTGAGTTCTTGATCAAGATACCCAAACTAAAGTCAATACACTATGCATTTTCTTGAGAAAGAAAAGAAGTGTACAAAATGTTTTTTTATAAGATTCAAGTTGGAATAAACAACACAATATAGTCGGACTGAGAAATGGTATTCAATTTTGAACTTTCAACTTCACAGATAAAATCACTGTTAAATTTGTCTAAGGTTGTCAAAATCAAACCCAACCCGTTTAAGTTTGGGCGGGTTATTGATCCACCCATTCATTAGCTTAACCCATTAAAAATTGACCTGATATATAATCCGAATTGGCTCATGAGAAATCTTGTCAAAATATTTTTGAAGAACTTTTTATTCAATTTGATAGGTTATATTTAGCCATAATAGAATAAAATAATTTTATTAGGTACTAAAATAGTTTAAAAGAACAAATAAAGTCATTAAGCTTAGTAAAAATTGAGTTGAGTTGATCTTGACCCGTTACCTAATCCGTTTTGACCCGTGCAAATTTGAGTTGGGTTGATATTTTCTTAACTCATTACCCAAATTTGAACCAACCCACTCAATTGCCATCCCTAAATTTGTCTTACCCTCCCCCCCCCCAATTACCTCTTTAAAAATTGGCACAAATGAAGAAATTGCATTGACCCAAATGAGGAAATCAGTTGAAAAGCTTGGATCTTACACTGAAGTAAGAAAAAATGAGTTCCCTTTTCCTCTTTTAGTGTAAAGTTTAAATCTTTGTACTGGTAATCAGTTTTTTTTTTTCTTTTGCAGAGTTATGGAGAGCAACACTTATGAGGTTCTTGATTGCAAGAGTAATTTCGTTTCCCTCATAGTAAAGTTTCCTTTTTTTTTCTCAATACATTGCATTTTTGTTGTTGTTGCAGTTTGGACAAGTTGTATGACTTTGGGCCTCATTTGACAAACTATTCCAACTTGCTTTTTTGAACAAGTCTTATATACCATTTAAATCTCAATGAACAAATCCAACTATGTGACTTATCTTTGCGTAGCCTAAAAGTCTTGAATTCCCATCCATTACATTGGCTTTGGCCTTTGGTCATCTAAATCAAGAACTCAGAACTTCCTAGTCTTCCACATTTTTCCTACTGTCCTGTTTAGTAAGAAACTAACAAACAGCGATATGGCGGCGTATGCTGCTGTGACTTCACTTCTGCAAACCCTGGATAATCTATCTCAAACTCATACATCACATTCTCTTCTTTACAAAAAAGAGCAAACTGAAGTCCTCAGTGACAAGTACACCTTCCTTAAAACCTTTCTTGATGATTTTACTAATATTTTCCATGAAGATATAAAGATGAAGCATCTAGAAAGGATGATCCAAGAAGCTGCTAATGGAGTGGAAGACACCATCGACTCACATGTATATGATAGCTATGTTTTAGTACAAAGCAAGTGAGTACGAAGTAAGGCTGATGCAATTTTCCATCAAAACTTGGAATATGCAATTGAGGAAATTGGTTTGATACAGAAAGAGGTTATGAAAAAGATAAAGGTCAACAAGTTCAACAACAAGATCTCTCATTCAAGAGATACTTCATCTCAGATCCTTTTGGATCAAAAAGATGTAATCATTGGACTAGATGAAGACTTGCTAAGGATAAAAGATCGACTCATCGTGCAATCATCAAGACTCGAAGTTGTCCCCATTATAGGGATGGGTGGTATTGGCAAGACCACATTAGCTAGAAGAGTTTATGATGATTCCTTGATTGCATACCATTTTTATGTTCGAGCATGGACAAATGTATCTCAAGAATTTGACACTAGAGAAATTTTTCTTGGTATTCTTCGCTCCATTGCGCAGTCAACGATGAAGTAGAAAGAAACAGTACTAATGAGCAATTGGCTTAAAGAGTTTATCAAAGTTTAAGAGGGAGGAAGTATCTTATTGTCCTAGATGATATGTGGTCTATTGAGGCTTGGCAGCATGTGAGGAGATCATTTCCGGATGATCGTAATGGAAGTCGAATCGTTTTGACCACAAGGCTTGTAGATGTTGCATCTTGTGCTTGCTCTGGCAATATCCTTCACCAGATGCGTTTTCTGAGCATGGAGGAAAGCTGGACTCTTTTACGTGATAAGGTCTTTGGGAACGGTAGTTACCCTCCGGAATTAGAGAAAATTGGGAGATACATTGGCCATCAGTGTCAAGGGTTGCCACTTGCAGTTGTTGCAATTGGTGTACTACTTTCCAAGATGAGCAAGGAAACAAGTTCTTGGGAGAATGTTGCAGAAAAAGTAGGATCACTTATGAGCAGTGACACTATGGATTGCTTGAACATACTTTCTTTGAGCTACAACCACTTGCCTCAGTACTTGAAAACATGCTTCCTTTATATGGGAGTTTTCGCAGAAACTCGTGAGATCCCGGTCTGGAAGTTAATAAAGTTATGGATTTCTGAGGGTTTCGTCAAGAAAGTCAATCATAAAAATATAGAAGATGTGGCAGAGGAAAATTTGAGGGAGTTAGTTGATAGAAGTTTGGTTTTGGTGGGGAAGCATACTTCCCTAGGAAAAATCAAGACTTGTAAGATGCATGATCTCGTTCGAGATATGTGTTTGAGAGAAGCCTACTATGAGAATTTTATACACTGCAAAACGAGGTATGACAAAGATGATCTTCTAGAAAACATTAATTGTCTACGTCGTATAGTTGATTTCAATAATTATGGATCCAGTGGACATTCTATATTTATTCCACTCGCACGTTCTGTTTTCTTCAAACATCAATACAATTTTTGTTCCCCCGCACGATCAAGGTTTAGATTGCTTAGGATATTAGATGTTTGCTCTGTTCCTTTTTTTAACTGTTCTCAGTCCATAACCGAATTTATTCATTTGAGATATCCTGCTTGTCCGTCCTTCGATGGCCTTGTGCAATCAATATGCAAGCTTCGGAATTTACAGAACTTAGTTATTCATGATTTAAGCTCATTTGCTTCACTTATAACAACCCAGTCCCTAGCATGGGAAGTTTTGAATATGCCTCAACTAAGACATATCCATACAAAAAACATTAGTTTCTTCATACCGCCACCCACATCACTAATTGCTGAGAGGGAGAGTCACTTACAAACGTTAACTGGATTGATGCCCTCATCTTGTAACGATGAGGTGTTTCTAAGAATTCCAAATTTGAAGAAGTTGGGAATTTTAGTTGTTGATGATTCAGACACTATTGGGAATTGTTATTGTCTTGATAATCTTGTACATTCAACTCAACTTGAGAAGCTCAAAGTTGAGTTCAAAGAGAATCTTCTGCAATAGATTTTGAAGAGACCAGATTGGAAGGAACCTATCTCTCCTCGACTACGTATACCACATTGTGACAGTTTCCCACCAAACCTTAAGAAGTTAACATTGTGCGGAACTTACCTACAATGGGAAGATTCTCAGTAAATTACCTAATCTTGAGGTGCTCAAACTTAAAGATCATGCCTTTCACGGACTAATTTGGAAACTAAGCGATGAAGACGAAGATGGATTCTTTCAGTTAAAGTTTTTACTTCTTGAGAGCTTGCATCTGAAGCAATGGGAAGCAACAAGTTATCATTTTCCAAGCCTTGAGCACTTAGTCCTAACAGATTGCCGGTACTTGGAACAAATTCCTTTCGACTTTGCTGAGATTCAGACACTACAGCTGATTGAACTACACAAATGTATGCTTTCTGTTCTTATTTCAGCAGAGCAAATACAAGAGGAGCAACAAAGCTTGGGAAATGATGACCTCATTATTCGTGTGAACTATATACGTGAGTAAATATTAATCAAAAAGGTATAACATTTTTTAAAAGCATAAAGATTTTTTTTTTCTGAATTTTTCTTACATAGCTCTTATCTTGGATAACTTTTTCTTTCTTATTAAGTTAGTGTCAGTACAAAATATTATTTTTGATTAGCTTGATTCGTTCGAATTCTGAAATTGATTTTTATTTTTTTATCATTTTTCGTTTATTTATACTATGAAAGGTGCTAATTACAATTGGTTTTGTGCATTGCAGATAAAAAAATTAGTTGATGGAGATTACCATAAGATATACTCAAGCAAAACAAGAAGTTGATCACTCTTTGCAGTAATTGATCTTTCCTGTCTGTGTATTTCGATTTCCTTTTTTCAATTCCAACTTGTTTGGGACTGAGGCATAGTTTAGTGAATTGTATATGTCATATAATTTAGTAAACATTCATCAAATATAATGCATTTACTCTGGAATGTGTATGTATTTGAACAACTTCTCTTAGTTGCTTGTACCATGTCGAATCAATATATAGACATAGGAAGATTTATTTGCAGGTATTGTCCAAAAACAGGCACCTTGTTATTATAGTTAAAGTTAACAAGCATTTTCCTTCCAAGGATCAAGTTCAATTATTCTGAGCATGTTCAATGGATAACAGGGATGGAATAGCAGTTGAATGGTAGGAGATAGTATGTTTAGAGAGAAAGAAGGGTGTGAACTTTTTGTACGTCGTTTGCCTACTTTTTTTGAAAAATTCCCAGTCGTTTTGGTAGATGATGATTGAATTGTTAGACCCGATGTTCCTTTTATTAGGTGAGAATCAGAGTTTAGTGTTGAACAAGTAGGTGTAATCATTGAGTTCTACTGCTGTGAAGTGGGTGAAATTTTCGAATTATATCGTGCTACTTTGAAAACCTATGGTGTTTCTTCATAGCAGTCAAAAGGGTTGGTTTACTTTTGGGCATGCTTCGTTTGCTTTGCTCTTCTTCTTCAGACACATTTGGCATGACACTAGAACCTTGTTTGTGTTTTTTCTTAGGGTTGATTTATCAGATAATCACTCCATTAATAGTTATTATCTCAAAAAGTCACAATTCTTCTTTTTCCCAATTTTTTTCTACAAAGAAAGTGACTTTCTGAGATAATAACTATTAATCGAGTGACCATATGAGAAATCAACTCGTTTTTCTTTTAAGAAAAATATTCTTGTTGGTTCACTCAATGATGCCTTTTTATCTTTTGTCATCTTGCCAATGGGACATTGGACAAGTCTTTACAATCTTATAGTTAGTTGTTATGGAGTTTCAAATTCCATAGCAGAAACTCCAGTATATTGTCATGGAGTAAAACTTGTAAAAACAACAACATACCTAGTGTAATATCATAAGTGAAGTCTAGGGAGGATAAGATGTACACAGACCATATCCCTACCTTTGTAGTGTAGAGACAGAGTTTGTTTCCGATAAACCCTCGACTCAACAATAAAGAAAAGAACTTGAAGCATGGTGGCAAGAAAATATGACAGAAAAAAAGCAAGATACAGATCAAATGAAGCAACAAATAGTAATACACATCAAAGAAAAAGAAACAAAGTGCAACAATACTTGGCTACTTACTAACCTTCTAATCTAATCCTCAACTTTCACTCCTTCCTACCTAGGGTCATATCCGGAGTAAAACTTGTAGATTTTGAAATTACCTGACTATAGTTATTTTTTGAAGATATGTCCGAACAGTGGCTCTCTAATATGAATGTAGTTTGGGCAAGTTGTTTGACTTTGGGTCTCTGACAAACGATTCCAACTTGCTTTTTGGTACAAGTCTTAAATACAATTTGAGTCTCAATCAGACAAATAATTCAATGAGCAAAACAAGAATTCTCACTTCTACCCTTCCACCAACCCCACCACTATTCTCTTGGAGAGAAACAGACACAAAGAGAAGACTTCTCTTTACAAAGCCTAAAAAGTCTTGCATTCCCATCCATTACATTGCCTTCTTCTTTCATCCAAGAACTCAGAACTTCCTCCTACTGTCCTGTTTAGTGAGAAACTAACAAACAGCGATATGGCAGCGTATGCTGCTGTGACTTCACTTCTGCAAACCCTGGATAATCTATCTCAAACTCATACATCACATTCTCTTCTTTACAAAAAAGAGCAAACTGAAGTCCTCAGTGACAAGTACACCTTCCTTAAAACCTTTCTTGAGGATTTTACTAATATTTTCCATGAAGATATAAAGATGAAGCATCTAGAAAGAATGATCCAAGAAGCTGCTAATGGAGTGGAAGATACTATTGACTCACATGTATATGATAGACATGTTTTAGTACAAAGCAAGCGAGTACGAAGTAAGGCTGATGCAATTTTCCATCAAAACTTGGAATATGCAATTGAGGAAATTGGTTTGATACGAAAGGAGGTTATGAAAAAGATAAAGGTCAACAAGTTCAAAAGCAAAATCTCTCATTCAAGAGATACTTCATCTCAGATCCCTATGGATCAAAAAGATGTAATCATTGGACTAGATGAAGACTTGCTGAAGATAAAAGAACGACTCACCGTGCAATCGTCAAGACTCGAAGTTGTCCCCATTATAGGGATGGGTGGTATTGGCAAGACCACACTGGCTAGAAGAGTTTATGATGATTCCTTGATTGCATACCATTTTTATGTCCGAGCATGGGCAAATGTATCTCAAGAATTTGACACTAGAGAAATTTTTCTTGGTATTCTTCGCTCCAGTGGCATGGTCAACGATGAAGTAGAAAGAAACAGTACTACTGAGCAATTGGCTGAAAGAGAAAGAAACAGTACTACTGAGGAATTGGCTGAAAGAGTTTATCGAAGTTTAAAAGGGAGGAAGTATCTTATTGTCCTAGATGATATGTGGTCTATCGAGGCTTGGCAGCATGTGAGGAGATCATTTCCAGATGATCGTAATGGAAGTCGAATCGTGTTGACCACAAGGCTTGTAGATGTTGCATCTTGTGTTTGCTCTGGCAATTCCCTTCACCAGATGCGTTTTCTGAGCATGGAGGAAAGCTGGGATCTTTTAAGTGATAAGGTCTTTGGGAATGGTAGTTACCCTCCGGAATTGGAGAAAATTGGGAGGTACATTGGTCATCAGTGTCAAGGGTTGCCACTTGCAGTTGTTGCAATTGGTGGACTACTTTCCAAGACGAGCAAGGAAACAAGTTCTTGGGAGAATGTTGCAGAAAAGGTAGGATCACTTATTACAAGTGACACTATGGATTGCTTGAACATACTTTCTTTGAGCTACAACCACTTGCCTCAATACTTGAAAACATGCTTCCTTTATATGGGAGTTTTTGCAAAAACTCGTGAGATCCCGGTCTGGAAGTTAATAAAGTTATGGATTGCCGAGGGCTTCGTCAAGAAAGTTAATCATAAAAATCTAGAAGATGTGGCAGAGGAAAATTTGAGGGAGTTGGTTGATAGAAGTTTGGTTTTGGTGGGGAAGCATACTTCACTAGGAAAAATCAAGACTTGTAAGATGCATGATCTCGTTCGAGATATGTGTTTGAGAGAAGCCCAATATGAGAATTTTATACACTTCGAAACAAGGTATAACCACGATGATCTTCTAGAAAACATTAATTGTCTACGCCGTGTAGTTGATTTCAATAAGTATAGATACAGTTTTGATATTCCTAAACTTATGCCACTCACACGTTCTCTTTTCTTGAAATATCCATACTCTGTTTGTTCCCTCTCACAGTCAAGCTTTAGATTACTTAGGATATTAGATGTTTGCTTTACATCTCGTTTGTACCGTAGTATGTCCATAACAGAACTTGTTCATTTGAGGTATCTTGCTTGTCCATCCTTCAATGGTCTTGTGCAATCACTATGCAAGCTACGGAATATACAGAACTTAGTTATTCAGGATTTACGTTCATCTGGTTTACGTAGGAGAGCCCAGCTCCTACCATGGGAAGTTGTGAATATGCCTAGACTAAGACATATCCATACAAAAAAGTTTAGTCTTTTCATACCCCCTACATCACTAATTGCTGAGAGGGAGAATCATTTACAAACGTTAACCGGATTGATGCCCTCATCTTGTAATGAAGAGGTGTTTCTAAGAATTCCAAATTTGAAGAAGTTGGGAATTTTAATTGTTGATGATTCAGACACTATTCAGAAGTGTTATTGCCTTGATAATCTTGTACATTTAACTCAGCTTGAGAAGCTCAAAGTTGAGGTCAGAGAGAGTTGGCTAATTTTTAGGCCGACTATCAAAGGTTGGGTGGACATTCCACATTGTGACAATTTCCCACCAAACCTTAAGAAGTTAACATTGTGCACAACACACCTAGAATGGGAAGACATGAACATTCTTAGTAAGTTACCTAACCTTGAGGTGCTCAAACTTAAAGATCATGCCTTTCGCGGACATATTTGGAAACTAAGCGATGAAGACGAAGATGGATTCTTGAAGCTAAAGTTTTTACTTCTTGAGCACATGCATCTGGAGCAATGGGAAGCAACAAGTTATCATTTCCCAAGCCTTGAGCACTTAGTCCTAACACATTGCCATTCGTTGGAGCAAATTCCTTTCGACTTTGCGGAGATTCAGACACTACAGCTGATTGAACTACACGAATGTATGCGTTCTGTTCTTGTTTCAGCAGAGCAAATACAAGAGGAGCAACAAAGCTTTGGAAATGATGACCTCATTATTCGTGTGAACTCTATCTATACTAGAGTAAACATTAATAAAAAAGGTATACACTTTTTTTAAAAGCATAAAAAAATTTGATTAGCTAGATTCCTTCAAAATCTGAAAATGATTTTTATATTCATCATTTTCACTTATTTATACTATAAAAGGTGCTAATTACAATTGGTTTGTGCATTGCAGACGTAACGACTAGCTGATTGAGAGTAAATATACTCAAGCAAATTTGCAGAAGTTCATAATCTTTCCTGTCCGTGTATTTCAATTTCCTTTTTTTCAAATTCAGCGAAGTAAGTTAGTGAAATAGTCATGTTTCAACTTGTTTAGGACCGAGACGTAGTTTAGTCAATCTGATATCTATATACATTCATCAGAAAGAATGCATTACCTTTGGAATGTGTATATAGTTGAATAACTTCTCTTTTTATTGAAATTGATTCTATAAATCAGTTCTCCTCAACAAAACCTTTTCATCCATACCAAACACACCCTTAGTGTTTTACTTGCTTCTTTTGTTTACAATAATGTTTTATCATTTTGAATATGTTGACTTTTAGTCAATTTTATTTTTTCTTTAGTTCAAAACAATATAATAAAAGAGACGTTGAAAAATTCCAAATACGTGAAACGTAATCTTCTCTTTATTTTGCTTTTCTCTTTCGATCTTAATTTATATAACATATTTCGCTTTTTAGTATGTCTTAAAACAAATTACTACATTTTCTAATTTGAATATATATTAAAATTGTGGATATCATATTTTAGTCATGATGTTATACTTTAGTTAAAGAATATTTCTTTTTTACTTGTTCATTTTAGCAAATCAAGATCATAAAATTATTAATTGATTTTTTTTTATAATTGTAGCGTCTAAGTCCGTTTGTTTGTGTGCGCTCCAACTAATTCTATGATATACTATATCTATTATTCCTCACCAACCATGCATAAAGTAACTTTGTTATCAAAGCTTGAACTGATAAGAAGAAATCATCATGTGTTCTTAGTTAGCTATATCTAGAATTTGAATTTAAAATCCCATAATTTTCAACATGTGACATCATTGACCATCTTTTAAAAACAATATAAGATCTATATTTATTTTATCTTTTCTGACTTAATAAATGAAATTACACTGAATACGTTGTTGTGGTTGTTATATTGTCTTTGTGTATCTAAAGAGATATGGATGTGAGTGGGAACATCCCATGTGCATATGCTCAAGAAAAGGTAATTGAAAACAATGTGTATGAATTGTGCCTTGGACCAAAAGAAATATGAATGGTCCCTCGTAATGATAATGAGTGAAAAATGTGAGTTATATTATTTTAGAAAAATAAATAGGAAACTTTTAGGTGTTGAATTACAATTGGTTCTTGTCTGTCTTTTTTTAAAAGAGAATATAAAAAAAAGATTAAAAATAGAAAGTTAATTACCAAAAAGAGAAATACCAAATAAACATACTAATTAATTCTAGATTAAGAAAATTAAATTATCATAATACTAACTTATTTATTGAAACCTAATTTGAAAAGGATGAAAATTATTCTTTCTTTTGAACATGAAATAAAATTGGTATTCTAAAATAAGATTCTATTTTTGTAATTTTTCAATTTCAACAAATAAAACTTATCAAACTAAAACAAAAATTTTAAAAAAAAGATCAACATAGTAGTGAAATTCGAAAAGTGGGTATAACAAAGGTAGGATATAAGAAGTGTAACTAAAGTAGAATTGAAAGGAAAATCATATATTATTATAAGCATGAACCTCCTAACCCCAAAGTTGATTTACCATTTTAACCCTGCAGTATTACTTAAATATTAATTTATTTAAAATATTAGTTAAATATTAATAAATTTAATTTGCTGTCAACCCTAATTTAATTTTCAGAAACGTATACCTCCTGTTCCACGTCCCTCACGATCGCTGTAACAGTCGTATAGTTGCTGCTCAACCTTCCCTTCTGCAATGCTCAAGTTCCATTACATAAATTATCCGTTCTTCCAAAACTTTTCAGATACTTCACACATCTGTATAAATATCTCCAACAATATGTTATTGTCCATTAAAGCTTTGTTTCTCTTTTCTGTGCCTGAATGAAATACATCATTATCAGGTAAATATTGTTCCTCCTATGTTTTTGTTGCATAATAGTTACGGCCAAATGTCAACAGAACTGTGATCATGAACGAAGGGCAGGACAATCAAAGAGTCCAGTGCACATTCTGATCGTAAGGATGATAACCCTTAGACTGGTCCAGTTCCATGTATTGTTTTCCATCACCATGCTGAGCCATCCCAAGCTCGCACATCATCAATAGTTTCTTGGTCAATAATGTCGCGAAATCTTCTATATTGTGTCATTATTTGTGCACTGTTGTTGCTTTGTCGTTTCAGTCAAAGTATGCATAGTGCTCAAGTAGAGAGTTTTATCCGGGATGATATGAACAGCCTGTGATGGAAAACATATATTGGAGTTTATATAGTCTTTAGTTCCTTTTTATCTTCTCGATTGTTTTTTTTTTTAATCTTAATCATTCACTTATGTTAAATGTTGTTTTGTGGGTTTTAAACACTGCAGGTGTTTTACTTTGCTGTAGGGGACAATAGGTGAGGCCGCTTTCTTAAGGTTAATCTACTTTCCTGACCTTGATGCTTTGTTTTTGCTCTGTTTTGCTGCTAATTGAAAATATATGTACACCCTTAGTTTCCTCGCACATTGCGATCAATTTTACTTGATAGGTTTTAGATGGTCTTATATGAACTCGCATATTACGATCACTTTTACTTGCTAGCTTTTTGTTTCTGCCAGGCAAAAATTATCATTCTCCTAGAGTAACCAATTCAACGCAATGGCAACCGGAGACTAAGAAATTATCTTTAGTTAAAAGTCCAACTAACTATGACATGACCACCTTAACTTGACTGTGACAAAGCAGCCAACAGAGTGTTCTTTTGAACAAATTAATCGAGCAATTACCCATGCCACTTTACTCTAAACAATTTCTGGTAATAATTTACTCATTGGCCATGGTGCAATTTAGTAATCAACTTCATTTAGAATTGTTCCATTGCATTAATTCTTAAATAATCTCTTCTTGCATAGTTCTTTGAGTAGATATATTTTATCAAGGACCGTCATAAATGGATTTGCATCCAATGTAAACACAACATATTTATGGGCTCTGAATTGACATTTGATAGATGATATTGGTCCATGTAACGTGCACTAACAAATAAGACAGTTGATAATAGGTAACCAAACTGAGTTTTATCCCGGCCGTGCACGTCCTATCGTAGAAAATTTTATCCAGGATGATATGAACAACCCGTGATGTAAAACATATATTGGAGTTTATGCAGTCTTCAGTTCCTTTTTATTTTCTCGACTGTTCTTTTTTTTACTTTAAATCATGAACTTCTGTTAAATGTTGTTTTGTGGTTTTTAAACACTGCAGGTGTTTTACTTTGCTGTAGGGGACAAGAGGTGAGGGCGTTTTCTTAAGGTTAATCTACTTTCCTAACCTTGACGCTTTGCTTCTGCTCTGTTTTGATGCTAATCGAAAATATATTTACACCCTTAGTTTCCTTGCACATTGCGATCAGTTTTACTTGATAGCTTTTAGACATTCTTATATGACCGCTTTGCTGTCTTTTTTTCCTTTACTTTTTCTAAGTCAAACAGATGTTAAAAAAAATTCAGCATTTAGATAAGTTCTGATTAAGGACTATAACAGAGGTTCTACCTCATGCTCACCACTAGAATTTCTACAGTTTTCATTTGTTTCTTTTCTCACACTTTTGCTTGGAGAGGAGGGAGAGAGAGAGAGTTGAAGAAGGATCTTCTTTCCAAACTCTCTTGTACATATGATCAGTAGCTGTTTTTTTGAACAAAGATGGAACTTTACAAGATTGTACAAAATTCACACAAAACAAAATATTGCTTGGATACGTTTAGCAAAGTGTGATCATCTAAACTCAAACATGAAAAACTTACTTCTTTTCTACTGACTAAATTGATTAGTTTTCTAACTATTGTTGTCCATAAGCAACTTACTGATAAAAAAAATGATGTTTTTTGAATATCATATTACTGGAAAATAGACATTAAAACACTTCATACACTAAAAATTCAAATTCATCAATGAGTTAGTTGTAACCATTTGGAACAGTTAAGACTTCAGGTCATGTCTTTGCCTTGATCGTGCCCAATCAAAGTTAATCATCCAATTTAGGATAGAGGACGCAAAAAAAAATTGGTATAGCTTTATAACTAAAATTCTGCAATAACAGAGGTAATATAGCAATGGAATGAAACAGACATAGCAGCGTTACTTAGAGGCTCGTCCAAAGGTGTAGCGTACTGATCAATGAAGTGGGATAAAGTCAAGAGACAACCAAATTCCTAACAGGTTAGAAAGAGCATTGCACTTATCAATTGTTTCTTAGAGGCTCTTCCAAAGGTGTAGCGTATGTTAGGGTTTTGCCCTGATTTTCTTACCATAATTAAAGATTTATTTTTCCTTAAAGAAAAAATAAAACATTACCATAAATGTTTTTACTTTTCTTGAAAGGAAAATATAATATTATTTTATATTTGGTTTATTCTCTCTTTTAGGACTCCTTTTCTAGTAAGAAAAGGTTTTAGGACTCTATAAATATAGGTTTGTTTTCTTCTAACACATAACAATAACATCCACAATGTAGTCGTTTAAGAGTCTTGTTTATGGGAAGAGTTATTCTCTCAACAGTTATAATATTTTTCTTTTATACTAGTTTTCATATAATAATATTATGTTTTTAGTATAAGTTTTTTGTTATCTGATTTATCAACTATATGATTTGCAATTTGTAAGCTTCCGCATGACGCCTTAATCACCCTTCAGAACCCAACAAGTGGTATCAGAACACATGGTTCAATGATCCAATGGTTCAACAAGATTGAAGAAAGGTTCAAATGGTTTCAAATCAATTTGCAATCAACATGATGATAATGAAGATTTTTTGTGTTACTACATGTGGAGAAAAATTTCAAATATATTTTCAACATATCCTGCTGCTTTATCCTTAAAAACAAAATCAACTTTCAACCCCAGCAAACTTATAATGCTCGGGCACCACTTTTAACTCATGTATTTACTTTTAACGCATGAGCTCCACTTTTAACTCATGCATATTACTTTTAACGCATGAGCTCCACTTTTAACTCATGCATCTTACTTTTAACGCATGAGCTTCACTTTCAACCCTGCTTATAACTTTTAACACAAGGCTCCAATTTTTTAACCCATATCAATTTTTAAATCATGGTAAGCAGCAGTGATACATGAAGATTTTGTGAAGAACAAGATTATCAAGCATATGAAGAAGACAGATCAAGCTTTATCAAGAAAATCCAGCCAAAAGGGGAGATTTGTTAGGATTTTGCCCTGATTTTCTTACCATAATTAAAGATTTATTTTTCCTTAAAGAAAAAATAAAACATTACCATAAATGTTTTTACTTTTCTTGAAAGGAAAATATAATATTATTTTATATTTGGTTTATTCTCTCTTTTAGGACTCCTTTTCTAGTAAGAAAAGGTTTTAGGACTCTATAAATATAGGTTTGTTTTCTTCTAACACATAACAATAACATCCACAATGTAGTCGTTTAAGAGTCTTGTTTATGGGGAGAGTTATTCTCTCAACAGTTATAATATTTTTCTTTTAAATTAGTTTTCATATTAATAATATTATGTTTTAGTATCGTTTTATTTGTCATCTAATTTATCACAGTCTTGATTTGCAAATTGTAAGCTTCCGCATGACGCCCTAATCATCCTTCATAACCCAACAGCGTAGTGGGCAATGAGGTGGGATAAAGTCAAGGGACACCAAAATTCCTAAGAGAGTCAGAAAGAGCAAGTCATTATATACATGGCATGTTCTCTTCGAGTCTAGAAAAAATCCTATTTCAAGAAGAAATGATCAGATTATTTTAGCACAACAATTCTATACCTTACATTAGGAAAGTTTTACAATGATTCCAGTTGCTGAAGCAATTGGAAAAAATCCTATACCTCCCAAACATTTAGCTTGCTCGGAAATTTAATTGCCAACCTGAGTTTGAGTGAAAATCAGCAACAAAGACTCCTTTATTAACAGAACAATTAAACTATATTAGGGAATTTAGCCTTCAAACATTCTTATCTAACCCATAAATCTTTCCAGAAAATAGAAACATACAGAATTCCAAAAAGATATTATTTTAACACAACAAATCTATACCGTACATTAAGAAATACATAATCTCCAAATGTCTAATTAAATAAACTACTATTAGCTATACTGCTGTTGATATATGTTGTAGTAGAAAATATAGCATTCGCGTCCAATTAAGCTGTTACAAAATAAAACTATTGCCATAACATTCAATAGATTGTCCGCCAAGGACTTTTCCGTTTTGAAGTTGATATGTTTGCAATACATCCATCATAATAATTTGTTACATTTTTATTGATTTACTTCTATTTGAAATTACGTTTACTATCTCTTCATGTTCTAATACTTTTAACAAGTTTCTTGCTTTCGGCAACACCAAAATTGGGAACATTTCTCCACCTTGGATTAACTTGCTTCAATTAATGTGATATTTATACTGTTGTTAGTTGAAGTTTCTCGCTTTTAAAATTAAAAAAGAAGAATTAGTTTATGATTGGTGAATATTATATTCTTGAGCATCTTTATTGTTAGACCAAAAGAACACTAATTATATAAAAATAAATAGCATTTACGTCACAAATATATATTGTATTAGTACATCCTAGCTACTACAACAATGCAATGACAAGTCTGGAAGAGCTCGAGAACCAGTGCCTACCAATTAGCAAGTTGAAGAAATATGCAACAGAATGGGTGGTTAAAGTCTTAGTCATTCGACAGAGTTTAACAAAAGAGTATAAAAATGCAAACGGTGAGGGTATTCGTTGGCAACTGATATTAGTCGATGAAGAGGTAACTCTATTTTAATATTTTATTATATTCATTACTTAATATGTGACTTCTTTTGTGATTCTAATGATTATATGGGATGAAGCGCCAATGGCCAAACGACAAACAATAGAAACAGTCGACAGGAGCTTCAGAGACATAATGGACATCGATAAACCATTAGGTGGAAAAGTCATGGTTTTTGGAGGAGATTATCGGCAAGTGTTACCAGTAGTTCCAAAATCAACTCGAGCAGAAATTGTAAATCCAAGCTTGGTGAAATCATATCTCTGGCCTTTGATGGAGAAGATTCAATTTACAAGAAATATGAGAGCAAGAACAGATCCAACATTCAGTGAGTTCTTACTTCGCGTGGGTAACGGAGATGAACCAACAATAAGAGACAATTTAATACTTCTCCCTGAACAGTTGACTGTCAAGCATTTTGGGGATGGAATTCCAGAAGAATCCATAATAAAAGAGCTATTTTAGCAAGCAGAAATGACCATGTGGATAAACTTAATGACAAGTTAATATCCTTGTTCCCAGGTGAAAGCAAGATATTCAATAGCTTTGACTCATCAGAAGATAACACCAACAACTATTACCAAGAAGAATATCTAAATACTTTAACACCAAACGGTCTCCCGCCACATAGGTGTAACGACTCGGAAAATGATAGAGTGAAACTAGAGCCTCACATGTGAGTTTGGAGTCGAGAACTTAATGAAATGATTATATTTGAATTTGACCCAAAAGTTCTTAAAAATGTGCTTCGGAAGTTACCGGAAACTTGTTTAGCTGTATATAAAAAGATCCGTTTCGTTTTTCGAAAATCCGACTTCATATTCTTGTTTAGGGGGTCAAATTGAGTGGGAAATGGGTCTAACCCAAATTTTAGAGCAACCGTATCAAAATCCGAAATTTCCAAGTGAAGCCTTTTTCGAGGGTCTACTTTGGAGGGTCATATCTCCTAGCACACAAATTATTTGGGTGGCCATAATATATCCATGGAAATCCCTTTGAGTTAGCTACCTAACGCACTTCGTTTCACCTCATTCGGAGTTCGGACGAAGAAGTTATGCCCATTTTCGTAAAGTCTGTCCGACAGAAAACGCAAATTCCAGTAGCTAATGTTCTTGTTCATTCTTGTTCACCCGCTTTGAAAATTTTTCTAAGTGTTGGACCATTTTTTTTAAAAGACTTATGTTATTCCTATATACCATTAGTTCATTCCCATCCCTAAAAACATTTCCCTCTCTACAATCCTCCATTTAAGAAAGTCAAGAACTTGGAGCTAGGGCTTGGTTTGAAGGTGGTGTCTTCATCAATTTTCGTGGGAGATCATAGCAAAGGTATGGTGGTCTTGATCCTTGTCTAATTTTCCATTCAAGGAGCCAAATCCAAAGTTATTTCAAAGTATGAAAAATCTAGGTTTTCACTCAATCTCATGGGTTCTTCCACCAAATGGTTTTAAAAGGTTTATAATGGTACTTTATGGTTATATTGTTGTTGTATTGACGATTTAAGATGAAAATACTCCATGAACCCATGATTTCTCTCTATTCCTAGTTTATGCCTTTATGAAGTGGGTTGCTAGATAATGAATGTATATGAATCAAATTTGTTTAAAGGTCTTTAGATTGTTGAAGTATGTCATTACCCATGCTTACTTTATGGTGTATTGTTGGGGTATTGGTATGTGAGGCTTATGGCCTTAAAGGCATAGTATGAGAAATTGGAGTGTTACCATGACATTATACGAATGAGAATTCAATGAAGATAATGTGATCATGTTATGAATGTAAAGGTGTTGTTGTAGGTTGTTCCTTTGGTTTGTTTGCATCATTACTACCCTATTTTTCATGTTCTTCGATTTCATTACATGCCTTCAAGGTGTTTGACAAAATGTCCAACTATGGAGAATTGATGAATCGATGCTTTAAAGTTTGAGTTATGAGATGTATGGAAATCCGAGAAATGTGTTGATGACACTCATGAATGTTGATGATATAATATGAAGGATTCTTCAATATAAAGTATACCTTGAATTGGTAGGGCTTATGCATCATTTTCTTGTATAAATGATTATATTGTTGATTGTTGAATCCTTGGATCGGTAGGCTTATGGCACCCTTCCACATATGCTTATAATGAACCTTGGATCGGTAGGCTAATGGCACCCTTCCATTAATGATACGAAATGAATCTTGGATTCGGTAGGCCTATGGCACCTTTCCATAAAGGTTAATGATGAGTCTTGAATCGGTAGGCCCATGACACCCTTTCAAGAGGAGTTAATGAGCTTTCCTAAATGTACCTTGAATCGGGCAGGCTTATGGCACCCTTTCATGTGTTAAATAATGTACCTTGAATCGGTAGGCTTATGGCACCCTTTCATGTGTGATGATGTCAAAGTAGTGAACTATTCTATGGGAATGTAGGCTAAGCACCGAGCGGATTTGGTTAGATGGAAACTCCCCCGACAGTTAGGCATGAGTTTCAATGATCATCTACCTTATCCCATAAACTATGTGCCCGCATAGGAAGCTAGTGGATCCATTAAGCTATATATACCGGTCTTCCTTAGGAGACCACCTCTTTTCGGTGTGGGGATTCATGACACCGGATTCCATGACAAGCTCTCATGGTCTATGTCGGTTAAACGCTTACTTCCCATCATGTGAGATTTCATTATGGTTTCTTGACAGGTTCTACAAAGTGTAGGTAGTAGTATGGGATGCTACCTATACATTGCACGAGTAGGCTTAGAGAGGGTCATAGTGAGTTTCTCTAAATCCTAATGACTGTGACATGAATGTACCCTAAATGAGGTTATTAAAGAATGTTGGCTCTTAAATGCTTAATATGTTATGCATGTTATACTTGGGTTATATTACGAGTTATTTTCTCTTGTCATGTCTTAATTAATGATATACCTTTTATGTATGAATATTGTGCAAAGGTGAAAGAAAGGAATGATAAGTTACTTTAAGTGACCTAAATGTGGTGCCTTAGTATGGATGGTGGTATGGGACGCCATCCATACATTGCACGAGGTATAGCATAAGGGTTTCTTGAGGTGAAGGTCCAAGGTAAAGGTTTTCATGTTGATATTGTTTAAAGGTGATATTATGACTTACTTGATGTTATGCTTGTCTTGTATGTCTTTTATGCTATTGTTCATGATATTTCAAAAAGGTGGCATAATGCATGGTCTCTAACTAAAATGTCCCCTTTAAAGCATGTTTTGCATGGTCATCATACTTAGTACATTTTTGTGTACTAACCCATATTCTTCATGTTTTTACTACAAGTGTAGGTTCCGCAAGTGATCGCTCTTAGGTAGTTTGAAGTGTTGGATTCCTTTCCTCTAAGACTTGGTATTTCCCCACGCATTCGAGGAGAAGACTTTTAAGTTCTTTTGTTCATGTAATAGACTTCTTTTGATTGTAAAGGCCGTGCCCTACTTATGTTTTGCGCGTGTCTAAGATGGCCATGTGAGACTTAGACTTCATTTTGTGTGTTTTTTAAAGTTGTTTTAAGAAGTTTAAATGTGTGGATGTAAATAAGTTTTTTTTTATTTCCGCACTATTTTCATTATTGAATGCAATGAATGATTATGTGGCTTGTATAAGACCCCTTCGGGGTCGAGTACGCCTTGTTACGACTTGGGGGTGCTCCCGGGTCGTGACAATAGGTATTGAAGATAATAAATTACAAATTACAATCATGAAGAGGCGGTAATAAATATAAAAGTGGATAGATTTTGACATATCTTATTAAATGCAGGTTAGAATTGAAGGAAAATGCACTCATCATGCTGCTAAGGAATTTAGACCCTTCAAATGGCTTATGCAATGGCACACGAATGATATGTCGAGGCTTCTCCCAAAACGTCCTGCATGCGGAAATATCAAGTGGTCATTCTGCAACGAAGCATGTGTTTCTTCCCAGAATTCAACTATCACCACCAGAAAATGAAGGATATCCATTTAAATTCATTCGAAAGCAATTTCCTGTACGCCTTTGCTTTGCAATGACTATAAATAAAGCGCAAGGTCAAACAATTCAAAATGTTGGTTTGTATTTGCCCCAACATGTTTTTTCACATAGTCAATTGTACGTGGCACTCTCTAAAGGGATATCTATGTCCACAACAAAAGTACTTGTCCTAACAGAGCAACCCAAATGCCAAAATGGGACATACACAAAGAACATCGTCTATAAGGAAGTTTTAGGTATGATAACTCCATATACATATATGGCCATTGTAACACAGATAATTAACTCTTTACAAATCGTAGATACTAACAACATTACATTGCTTCAAATCTCAGGTTTAGAAGACACAGGCACACCTATGCAAACATAATGGATTCGTCATCGCCCCATACTCTTCAATGCATTAATGTCATATTCAGAATAGTTCTTTGAGTACTATTATGGGCTTTCTTGATATTGTATTCCATTCTAATGTTTTAATATTATTATTATTAATAATTTACAGTACTTTCATACTTCTGTTTTGACACTTCATATTAACTTCATGTTGTCGTTCCTACTTATTATTAAATGCATAAATTAAATCTTTTTCCGTGTACAAGATCAATAATAGCTCATGCAATCATCAGAATATTAATTAACACAATGTACACTTCTACTACATCAATACTAATGCACCCACTCATGACAACACTGCTATACAAATGTCTCTCCACAGAGAATGATACAAC
Organism: Solanum commersonii; assembly: GCA_029007595.1. Classification (NCBI taxonomy): domain Eukaryota; kingdom Viridiplantae; phylum Streptophyta; class Magnoliopsida; order Solanales; family Solanaceae; genus Solanum; species Solanum commersonii. Next base: position 478,529 of record JAJTWQ010000116.1, read on the forward strand.
TTAACATGGCTCACACGTGCAGCGCACGTGCCCCTGACTAGTAACATCAATAAATATCAAGATACATAAAGCAAATGAAACAACATGCAATAGTGAAAAATTAAAGAATAAGATTCTATGTGATTACTAATCAGTATTTACTAAATTAAAGAATAAGATCTATGCAATTATTAATCACCGCTTCGACTTATTTGTACCTCTCATAAAATATGTTACAATCAGTGGCGAATTTAAGTGTAAAAAATAGGGCGCCCGAGCCCGTGGTCTCTTCGTAAAATTAGATATTTTATGTATATATTTTCTAATATTTGTATAATATTATATTCTTGCACCCGTACTATAAAAAGTCTAGTTGGTCCACATGGTTAAATGTTAAGCTTTTGACTTTGAGGACTGAGGATCAATTTCCACTTTATACATTTTTCTTGGTGCACCCATATTCGAAAAATCCTAGATTCGCCTCTGGTTACAATCAATGTCTTCACACCTTCTTATTGGTACACTTATTTCTGCATCTCTCGATATATGTTCGAACGATTCCAATCTCATTTTCCTCATCTTAATCCTTAATAAGAAATACTAATCAGACTTCAATGCGGATATCAAACATCGAACACAGAATAAAGATGAAAAACAAGAAAAAAATCCAAAGATGCTGTTTTTATTCCTGCCACATAGACTATTGGGTCAGCCATAAAAATATCTTCGTTAGCTGGCTGATGACGTGGACTTCCTCTGGTGGCAGGTTTAGGTCTCTAGATATTTTCACCTCAAAATATCCTTCAACCACGTGTCGACCAAACTTTCATTTTTGCCATCCAAACACCTATAAACTGCCAAAATGCCACTAACTATCAATACTAATTTGTACTATTTCTAAATTCTAATATATAATTAGTTCTTACTAATTTCTATTTCTAGATAATGAATATCTAAAAATTACACTTTTAAGATCCACATTTCCCCCAACAATGATAGTGTTATTAAATATTTATCGAATAAAAAATGTATTGATTTTTTTGAGCTAATTTAAAAAGAAAAATATATTGTATAAACTGAAACAGAGAAAATATTATTTAGTCATGATTATTATTTACAAAAAGTATTAAGTAATTGTTCAGTTTTGGATTCAAAGACCATTTATTCTTTATGTTTGCTATTCATTACTACTTAGTATAAGTCGGTAGGAGCAGATACGACTTGAACGACATGTCTGCTTTAAAAGTCAGGGGTAGTTTCATCTTCACGTGCCCTTGGTTGATAAAAATTAAGAAAGACGAGATTTACCCTTGCTTTTTTTTTTTTTTTTTGCAATTAACAAATTTTATTAATCACCATAACCATGCAAAATTATTTTAGATTTAACCCTTGTCAAAGAAAAATCCAACAAAACATAGTACTAGAACTAGAATACTTATTCTTAGGGCCACTTAAATATATTTTTAAGTTTCTTGAACAGCTAATTAACCACTAATAAAATCCTATGTTCCTTAATCCTAGTATATAATTCAACTTTAAATATAATCAGTAGGTCAAGTGTGATAATGACATCCATAATTATCGTTTATCACACTCCAATTTAATAATAATGTACCCAAAATATAATAAATTAACATTGAAGCATAACTATGGCCTATGGGTTCTCAATACAAGAATATTCTCTCAAAAAGGTAGATAAATTTTTATAAATAGTTCTAGTTTAAAGCGTAGTTACAAAACGTAAATATAATTTATGTATTTTGAAATATAAATATAATTATTATATGGGGTAAAATAGTTGTATCATGTGAATATCAATTATATTAAAAAATGAATTATATTCAAACAACAAATATCATTCGTATCAAACGGATATCAACACTTACTATATCGATTGATAGGTTCAATCTTTATGTTTCTATCACAAAATTCATTATACTTTTAAAATTATGAATTCAAATATTTTAATATTAAAACACACACATATCTATGCATGATATCAGAAATACTAGGTTCATATTAATCCAATTCTTACCCCCACCCCCCTCCTCCCCACACACACTGAAAATATCTTACTTTCGGTGTGAACTATGAATTAAATTTCAAAAAATAACAATTCTAAAAAAGATTATTTAATTTTGTAAACAATAATAGTGCCATTGCTAATTTTTCAAATACATAATATATATTTGTGTTTTTTTAACTTGATATTTACTAACTTTTTATGTATAAGTAAGTACACACTTAAATGTGTATAAAGTCGAACAACTAAACATGTATATTTTACGTGGTAATTTATGTGAGATATATACTCGCTACATAGAACGCATGTATTTACTCGTTCAATTATATACACATTTCGAATTGAAGAATATAGATGTTAGCTGATACCTTTTTTCAAAACTATTTGCGTAAATAAGTTGAACATCTTGTCTATTTTCCCAACACAGCTCTACAAACATATCTAGAAATATATCTTTTGCTACCAAGATATTTTTGTTTGACAATAAAAAAAAAAAAAAGAGAAAAAAATTGGGTATGAAGAAAATGGAAGAAGAAGAAGAAGAGAACAGGAGAAGAGAAAAGAGATTGAAATGCATAAACATGGAGGAAGATGAAGATGAAGATGAAGAAGGAGGAGAAATTCTCGATGACGACGATGACGATGATGAAGATGAAGAAGAAATTGAAAATATTGAAGTTCCTTCACAACCAGTTGGATTTTTCTATCCTTTAACGACGCCGTCTTCAATCGTCGTCTCCGATGCATTAGATCCTGATCTTCCGGTTATATATGTGAATTCTGCGTTTGAAAGCTCTACTGGTTATCGCGCTGACGAAGTCCTCGGTCGTAACTGGTAATTTTTTAATTTTTTTTTTTGTGTTGTATGAGTTTAGTAAGTACTCAATTGTTAGGGATTTTGTAGTTTTATTGGTGAAATTAGTTGATCTGAGTTGCACTATGGATGTGGTGTAGTGGTCAATGAGTTCTCTCTGGTTCAAATCTCAAACAGATTTCTATTTTTGTAGTTTTGCTGGTGGGATTTGGCAGGTATCCTGTAGAACTAGTCTAGGTGTGTGCAAGCTAATCCAGACACCCCGGTTATCAACAAAGTTAGCTGATCTGAGCTTAGTCTTACTATATATTGGAACTAATTTTGGTGATTTAAACTGTAGTTGGAAATGCAAATGGTGAAAATTTTGTTTCTTTTTACACTGACAAGTCTTTTGGTGGTGGAAGTTGACATGTATTGTAGAATTAGTTGAGATGTGCGCAAGTTGGTCTAGGCACCACCACGGTTATTAAAAAAAATAGCTGATTTGAGTTTATTTAACTGTATATTGGAACTAATTTTAGCGATTTGGATTGTACTTGAACAAAATGTAGGGGTTGGAAATGCAAATGGTGAAAATTTTGCTTCTTTTTTCCATCTATCCTAGCTTGGGTGGATAGAGTTACTTGGTATCATTTGTTGGTGGGAATTGATAGGTTTCCTGCAGAATTTAGTTGAGATGTGTGCAAGCTGGTCCAAACATAACGATTATCAAAAAAATTAGGTGATGTAAGCTTATTTTAACTGTAAATTGGATCTACTTTAGGCGATTTAGATTCTACTTTTAAGAAAATGTAGGGATTGGAAATGCAAATGGTGATAATTTTGCTTCTACGCTAGATCTAGCAACCATATTTTGTTTCTTGCTCTTTAACAGTATGAAATCACGTTCAACCAAAAACACAAGATCCAACAAGAACGTCTATCAGAAGGTGGCACTACCCTGTCTGTATCTGTATAGTCAGCCATCTGTTCATGTTATTGCCATTTATCTCTCAGACAAATCCTAAGAATTGAATTTTGCTATTGAATGAGAGCTCATACTACAACAATAATAAAATAGTTACCTTTCTGTGAAAATTTTATTGGCAACTGAGAAGTTGCTAATACAGCAGCAACTCGAACCGCTAGTGGGTTGTATCAGGTGCTTTATTCAAATCTCTAGTGCTTAAGATCATATTTCATAAGGGATAATCTAAAGTTGAAAATAAAGCTCATGATGGCTTAAACACTGTGATTTAGGGTAAAGAAAGATTACAAGTCTACTCTCTACACCTTTTTAATGTTATTTAAAAGGATGAGAAACTGAGGGACTAAAGCATCTTCAATACTATGTTACGTAAAGAAAGTTCTGTGTCAGAGTGGCACTTGAATTGAAGCTGTTTCGATGGATTTGTTTTTTATATATATCATTGTTTATTCTTGTTTTCAATAATCTGTCCTAGTATGCTAACTGTTACCATTCTCAAAAATAAAAATATGTCCTACTATGTTGTTTATTGATTATTGCACTATTTTGTTGTTGTCTTTGCTCCCTGCTGGTAGACTTGGCACCGTTTCCTTGTTACTTGCTATATTTTCTTCACTATCTCCTTCTTCTTCACTTGAGCTAAGAGTCTTTCGAAAACAACCTCTCTACCTTTTCGAGGTAGTGATAAGGTCTGCGTACATTCTACCCTCCCCAAACCCCACTTGTGGAATTTAATTGGGTATGCTGTTGTATTATTATGATTGTCCTGTTGACTTGCATCGTTTTCATTGTTGGTATAGTTTTTCAGTCACTAGGATTAAAGAATAGTCAAAATATATGTTTTTATTACTCATTTAATGACAACCCAATGTTAGTATATTAGAAAATTAATTATGGCTTTTTCTGTCCCTTGACATTATCAATTCTTTATTAGAATTGTTCCATACAGATGTTATATCTGATTCTTCTTTAATGTTTTTTTTTTCCGATTGATGCTTTTTTTCTTAATCTCTGGATATTAACCTATGGACATATTTAGATAAGCTTTCTCTTGCATTTACCATTGACTTCAACATTACTAATATTTAAGCATCCATCTAAATTCTAATGATATACTATATGTTAACATCATTTACTATTTGAGGAATCTTGACACGTTCACTGAATTATTTTCAGTCGGTTTTTGCAATTTAGAGATCCACGCGCTCAAAGGCGGCATCCTTTGGTGGATCCTGTTGTTGTTTCTGAGATAAGAAGATGTCTTGAAGAAGGTGTTGATTTCCAAGGGGAGCTTCTCAACTTTAAAAAAGATGGTACACCTGTGGTGAACAGGCTAAGGCTAGCACCCATACATAGTGATGATGGCACAGTGACCCATATTATAGGGATTCAAATGTTTTCTGAAACAAAAATTGACCTGAATACTGTGTCATATCCCGTTTTCAAAGAAACTTGCCAGCCTCACTGTGATGAGTCCAGCGAGTACTCCATTAAAAGTGGTAATTTATTGCACCGTGAAATGTGCGGTATTCTTCAGCTCTCTGATGAAGTTCTAGCTCACAACATTTTATCTCGATTGACTCCAAGGGATGTTGCATCCATTGGTTCTGTTTGTAGAAGGATACGCCAATTGACGAAAAATGAGCATGTGAGAAAAATGGTCTGTCAAAATGCGTGGGGAGCTGATGTCACAGGTGTGCTGGAACACATGACAAAGAAGTTAGCTTGGGGGCGTCTGGCTAGGGAGCTAACCACTCTTGAAGCAGTTTGTTGGAAGAAACTGACGGTAAGAGGTGCTGTAGAGCCTTCACGTTGCAACTTCAGTGCATGTGCTGCAGGGAACAGGCTAGTGTTATTTGGAGGGGAAGGTGTTAATATGCAGCCAATGGATGACACATTTGTTCTCAATCTTGATGCTGCTAATCCAGAATGGCGACGAGTGAGTGTCAAATCATCTCCACCAGGACGTTGGGGCCATACTCTCTCATGTCTTAATGGTTCCTGGTTGGTGGTGTTTGGTGGATGTGGGAGGCAGGGATTGCTTAATGACATGTTTGTTCTTGATTTAGATGCTAAACAGCCTACATGGAAAGAAGTATCTGGTGGAACTCCCCCCCTTCCTAGGTCTTGGCACAGCTCTTGCACGATGGAAGGCTCAAAATTAGTTGTTTCAGGTGGATGCACAGATGCAGGTGTACTTCTCAGTGACACATATTTGTTGGATCTGACCAATGACAAACCTACCTGGAGAGAAATTCCAACTACATGGGCTCCTCCGTCTAGATTGGGACACTCACTCTCAGCTTATGGGAAGACAAAAATTCTAATGTTTGGTGGCCTTGCCAAAAGCGGTCACTTGCGTTTAAGATCAGGTGAATCATACACTATTGATTTGGAGGACGAAAGGCCACAATGGAGGCAACTTGAGTGTGGTGCGTTCACTGGAGTAGGAAGTCAAAATGCTGTGGTTCCTCCTCCTAGACTTGATCACGTTGCTGTAACCATGCCTTGTGGCCGTATCATCATTTTCGGAGGTTCAATTGCCGGACTGCACTCTCCTTCACAACTCTTTCTACTAGATCCTTCAGAGGAAAAACCGTTATGGAGGACTCTCAATGTACCTGGGCAACCTCCAAAGTTTGCTTGGGGTCATAGCACATGCGTGGTTGGAGGAACAAGGGTCTTGGTCCTAGGCGGCCATACCGGGGAGGACTGGGTTCTGAACGAATTGTATGAATTGTGCTTAGCGAGCAAGCAAGATTCTGATGCATGATCTGGTTAGTTAAATTCTCGCAGAATTGATATATATTTTGAAGTAACTTCGCATTTTCTTAAAAAACCGGTTCCACTTTGTAGACACTGGAATACACCATGCCATAGATTTGAGTACCGTATGCAGCTTGTGTAAATAAGCTTTTGATCTTGCTGTTTGTAGTCCCTTGTTTGTAGTCCATTTCGTGGCTGTGGAATATGTTTATGCCTTTTGTTTAGTATCTTTATATATTCTATTCACTGATTTCTGAGTCTCATATTATTTGTATGTACATTATACTTTGCACAACATAATAATAGTTCATGCTCATGGGATTTGGGGAGATTAAACTGTATGCAGATCTTACCCATACCTCGTGGAGGTAGAGAGACTGCTTCAAAACTTTTCGTAAGCTAATTAACATATACTACATACGACATAATAATACATTTTTATTTCCTAGTATATGTTATTCTGCTCATTAACAGAAGCAAAAATTGGACTAATTAATTCCTTAAAATTACAAAGAATGAAAGAATACAACAAAAACAGAAATAAATCCTGGCAGCACAGCATAATTTTATTTACCTAGCAAGACATTTTAGTCTGGAACTTTGTTTGGAACTGAAATCCTTGCAAGGTGTATTGGCATCGAGAAAAGAACATGCTTGCAAAAATAATCCATCGGTTCCTCCACTCGATAACAATGCTTTCATCTCCTGCCACTTTATTTTATACTCTATCCGGAAATATGAGAATATTTTTTTACCAGGCAGCCAATATATTTTTTCCGCATGAAAAATTGGATTCATCACTTCCATGCAACTGCATCAATCTCATCTCTGGCTGACTTATATAGCTCAAGCCTTTTGGCTATGGTCTCTCTCTTTCCCATGAGAGCGGGATCCTCATCGAGCATTTTCCCCAGCTCCTCCTTCTGTACACTCATAGATAGTACGACATTTTGTTACATAGAAATGTCATGGAGTCGGGATTTTCATCAAGCAATTCAAAATTCTTAGTTAAAACACAGGAAGAAACCGAAGGAAATTCAACATCTGCTATGTATATACATAAAAATACTTTACCTCTCTCCTTCCAATTTGCGAATAGAAATGAATTAACAATGACTTCCTTGCTTCTCTGACTTGGCAAAAGACAACTGCTTTAGGAATAGTATTCCTCAAGGTTTCACAGACCATATTTATATAAGCAGAGACATTTGATCCTGTTGCATATGAAGCAACAAAATTTAGACACATTTTCTCTAAGTCACGTTTATTCGACCTCAACTGACAAGTAAGCGCTCCAACTTTGAGAGTGCATATCTAGACACCTCAACTTTGTCTCAACACTCCAATTCGTCCCCACTGTGTCCGATGCTAACGTGTCACATAAATTTTGGAGGTGTGTATAGATGATCATTTTGTAACTGACACAGTGGAGACTAGTTGAAGTGTCTAGATATGCATACTCAAAGTTGGAGTGTTTGATTGTCAGCTGAGACCAAGTTTGAGTATTTGTTTATGTATTATGTTAATAGAAAATGTTCCTCAAGATTTCGTTCATTTCAAAAAAAAAAATTATCGGTTGAATGAAAAATGCAAGCGATATGATACTTGCCAATTCTCCTTAGATGATTATCTGAATACCGGTCTACGTTTGAAGCTGCTTGCGCCTGCGCCTTCTCCTGTGCCTGTGTTTGGTTTGCAGGCAGTTTTTCTGGTTCAGTCTGAAGCTTCCTAAAGAATTCAACTGTCAGGTAAGAAGACTCCATCTCTACTAGCCGTGAAACTGTCTTTCGACTTTCATCACGAAATCTGTCAAGAGCATCATTTGCTGCTGCTGCAATATCAGATTGAAGTGATGGAAAACGCTTCAATTCCTGCATATGGATTCTACGTTAGAACTGTTATCGTTCTCTCTGTAATGCCACCTGTTATCGTTCTCTCTGTAATGCCACCTTCATGCTTTCTAATGTTCATAAAAGATGGATAGGCAAAAGAGTTGTTTTTTTCTCTTTTATGTTCATGAATCATAATCTTTAGTTTGAGGCATTTTACCTTAAACTAAAGATACGTAAAATGTACTAAAATATCCTTTAATCTCGATGTCATGTGAAAGTTAGAATTAAAGAACTGCAAAGAGTCATTCTTTTTTAAATAGACTAAAAGGTAAAGTAAGATAAACTTTTTGAAACAGAGGGAATCATATGTGGGAAGAACATAATTCCACTCATCGGAGAAACGCTTACAAGAAGACCCTCTACTTTACCTGTGTTTCTGCAAGTGACTTCCTCACAAGTTCTTTCAGAATGACATGCACCTGTAAATAAATAATTTAGCATTCGTAAGTACAGACCGCGATAGAAACATAAACTAAGCATGTTGAACCAAGTATCTATCATCTTCTGTACAGAGAAAATCATATGTATGTGTATTTGTGTGTGTGTGGACATTTCATATCACCTTCTATTTTTTCTCCATATTACATCATAATGTTTGTCCTTCGACTTATATTACTATCTATTGTTTCTTGTCCTTTGATTTCTGTTACTGTCTTTTTAGACTGTTTTTCCTTGAGAGAACATATACTAACAGTTAACGAGACAAGCATTTGAAACGGAGAACTAAAACTTAAAGGAACTTTACTGCATCAACTGAGGCTTCAGCAGGGCCTTTGAAGAAGCCAAGAGATCCATCGATTAGCCTTCTGTAACCTTGTTCAGGAGCGATCAAGTGAGGCTGGTATCCATCTGCCTCGGAAATAACCTTTTTGACATTACTGGTTGAAAGATGACGATCAAACGGAAGCTTCTTAAGAGCAGCTGGTAGTTGATGATCAAAGACACCATATATTCTATCACCACCTGGCCTCCTGAGAAAAAATAGAAATAGCAGCTAGCTAGTAAGAAAACTACCAGTTAGAATCTCGTTACACCCTCGAAACTAACCATTTTCTAACAGATCGATAAACAGAACGAGTGGATGAAGTTAAGCATTACCCTCCTTCCAGATGTTCCTTGAATATTCTATCGAATGCACGACACATTTCCAAGATTGTGTATAGTTGTGCCTGTAGAAAGAAACAACTACTACAAGTTAATAAAGAACCCAAGTACCTCCAGGTTAATTACCAATCTCCCTCCGTCTCAATTTCTTTGTCTGGTTTTAACTTGACACGGAGTATAGGAAAGTAAAGAAGACTTTTGAATCTTTGAAACGGACTAATAAGGGAAGTAAGACAAATAAACTGAAACGGAGGGAGTACTGTTCATTACCCCTCCATCTACACCAACAGGTCGTCCAATTCGGTCTAACTCAGCATTAAGCTCATCAATTGTCTTGTTTATTAGAGCAATAATGCTTGGTATTCTTTGTCTGATCACAGTCTCCAAGTGCTAAAATTTCATAAAGGAGAAAGCAAGAAGTTAATAACTCCATAACAGTAATTTGGGGGATTTTATATTGGCATAATACATCAACAAACACTCAAACTTGGCCTCAGTTGGCAAGTAAGCACTTCAACTTTGAGAGTATACATCTAGACACCTCAACTGACAACCACTCCAACTCGTTCCCGTTGTGTCTTGTGGACACCTAACGCTGAAGTGACACATAATTTTTGGAGTTGTCTAGATGATCATTTTATAAGTTGGAGTGTTCAACTGATACATTGGGGACGAGTTGAGGTGTTTAGATGTGCATACTCCAGCTGAGGTCGTCAAATTTGATACCTTTTGAATTCTTAAACCAAATGGAAATATTTGTAAGCCAAAAAAGGGGAAACCAACCTTAGATAAAAGTTTTGCAAGATATTCAGCTCCCATTTTATGAGCAAGATGTCCATATTCAGGACTTGACTCAAAGTATTCCAGCTCCTTTCGACGAGCAGCCATCATATCGACACTCTTGTTGATATCAGCCTGTGAACGGTTGACGACTCCAACCCATGGATGTTGGAGCTTATATGATCGACCTTCAAGTACCTTAAACATCAATAAGTCAATAACATATCAACAATAATTTTTTCAAGGATCATAGTTCTTTAGCAACTTTCGAAAAAAGGAATCAATCATACATCCAAGGCATTGGTTCCCTGATCCATCAGATCAAGTTTCGTTATAACTCCAAACGTTCTTTCACCTGAAATATGAAATGAAACATATACATGCAATCAGATAGTTCGATGTACACTCGATTTTGCAAAATTAGTATATCTCACTATAGTACCTGAAGGATCAACTTCTCTTGCAAGCTTTATTGCATCAGAAGTTGCAATATCTTGATTGGCAGGAGAAATAGCCAATATGATGCAATTGGGCTACCACAAACAATACGTTAACATTGGTTATAGACAGTGGCGGAGCCAAAATTTTCATTAAAGGGGATGTAGAGACTTACTTTTTCCACGTAAGAGCGGACCATCATTTCAATATCTTCAACAATGCTATCTGGTTGTCCCTCTGCACAGTTCAAGATTCATCGTTTTCAGTTTCGTTAAGAGTGAAATAATACAGCAGCACTGGAAGATTGGCTAGCTCCTTTTCTATGCCTATAGGAAAATAGTGATTTCGTGCTCACCTACAGCAACCTTCGTCAATCCAGGAAGATCGATGAGTGTTAAATCTACCACTGTAAAACAAAACATACACTCGATAGTCATTAAAGGTTATCGAACAGAGAAGGATAGAACGATATGACTCATAATGGCGTGCCATAACAAAAACATAAATTCAAAAGAATCGTTAGAGAAGATGGAAATGATGAAGAACACATACCATTAGGAGAAAAAATGCTCAGGTGAATTGGAACATTTGAAATTTGCTTGCTCTTCCCTGTTATGCGGTCCGTCTCATCTGCTATCTCTTGACGTACCGCAGCTGCATTAGCAAACATCGAATGTTGAAGAATGAAAAGTTTGCATTTTAATGGATGATTGTGTTATTCTTGCACGTAAATATCACCTCAAGTTCCTCAAAAATTTTACTAAGAGGGTTCAAAATATAAAGTGATAAGAAGGTTCAAAATAATCTTGAAATTGAATCGATAGAGTTCAAATCCTGAATTCATTTTTGTCACTACCTCGTGGTCTTTCATGATAGAATATCAATCGAAACCATAACTTTTGACAATTATAAAAGAAAGTTTCTTATAATATCAAACTAACCGAACTCAGGAAACTTCTTTTTCGGAGCGTGCAGAAACTCCGCGTATTCAGCCCCTCCATCAGTCTTGTGGAGTTGAAGAACCAACGGCCTCCTCGTGACAATGCCTTCCAAATTTCAAAAGAAAATCACTAAATTAAAACAAGTGTAGGGAGTTGCTCAGATGCTAACCACATCAAATCATAGATATCTATGATTCATATAGCAGACGCCAATTAGTTTGAGACTGAGAGCGGCATAATACATTGATAATAAACACCTTAACTCGGCTTCAACTGACAACTAGACACTCCAACTTTGATGATGCACATCTAGACACCTCCAACTTGTTTGAACACTCCAACTAACAAATGATCATCTAGTCACCTCCAAAATTTATGTGTCATGGTGTCCACGAGACACAATAGGAACGAGTTGAATTGTTTAGTTGTCAGTCGAGGTCAGGTAAATGTGTGTATCTATTATTCCACTGAGAGCTATTGAATGTTTTGATGATCAATTAAAAACCTACAATGCTGCAAGATACTCGAGTCATTTTTCAAAAACAGTAAAATTACCTGATCCACGAGGCAGGAAATCTCTACCTACAACGCTTTCCAAAACCGATGATTTTCCAGAGCTCTGATTGATTACAACACCCAATAATCAGAAAATAAAACACCCCCTCAAAAATATGTAACATTGTTATAATGTAGAGATTCATATTATAGAAACACTACTAGAAAACCCATTTATGCTAAGATTTGAATTAACAACTTAGTGTACTCAACATATAAAATTTCATAGTACAAATGAATCAAAAAAATATACATGAAAAATCACTAAAATTTATTTTTTAAAGAAATATCATACGACCACATAATTTCAAAAGCCTAATGTGTGCTCTGCGATAACCACTACTAGAAAACAAGGAATTAACAACGGACAAAAATTTCATAGTTGAACAAAAAAACTTACATACTAATCTCATTTAGCTATAAATTAACGATAAATTCCGTAACTAATTCTTTTTTTTTTCTCATAGTGAAAAACTCATAAAATTAAATCCTGAATCCATGTCTCTGATATTCATAGATTGATACGAGTAACATAGAAATTAATCAGTAAGTACTCCTTCATCCTTAACCAGATGCTTCACACATTCTGATTCTAGTCAGAGTTTCCAGACTTCCCAGCATGAATCCAGATTTAGTTTCAGATACCAAAAACATGACATGATGGGAAGTACAGTTTCATCCTTAACCAGATATTTCGGACTTCCAGGCACGAATCCAAATTTAGTTACAGATACCAAAAACAGGACAAGATGGTAAAATGAAAAAACACATAAAAATGAATACTAGCCTGGCCACCAACGACGGCGACGGTTGGAAGAGCTTCCCAAAGGGACATCCCTTCACCTCCATGATCTCCTAAAATAGTACAAGCACGTTGAATTCTATTCACCAATCCGATTAAGCTTTCGAGGGTCGCCATTAACGCACCCTTTTATTTTATTTTAATTTTTTTTGAAATTGAGATTTGAAAAAATGGAGTTGTTTGAATAAACTAATTTTGATCTGGAAGAGAAAAATGAGCTGGGAATTAGCAAAGACGAAGGGATGAGAGATAACCAGAATAACGGTTTTATAAATTTAATTAATACAATTTTTAAAAAGAAAATAAAAAACATATATTAAGTATTATATATATTCATTCTGTTTCAATTCAAGTGTTTCGTATTTTTTTTTTTTTTTTTAACGTTGTTTGGTCAAAACTTTTAAAATCTATTTATTTTGAAAAATCCAAGAGAAAAAAGGAGGGGAGATTTGTCTGCTCACTTAAAATCGTTCGTGATCCCCACTTCACAAATAGTCTTACAGTCGAATAGTTGAGTTAGACAAGGGATAACGATCGAACTATCAAAGAATTAAGAGTACTTACACGTAATATCAAGTCAAAACTAGACAAACAAATTGAAACGTAACTGATGAATTATGAATATATAGCATAGTCTTCACAAGAAAGCAAATGAAACATACCAAGAGAAATAACTACAAAGCAAATTACAACAATCCATGGACTCAATCTTCCTTCTTATTTTTGTCATTTGAGGAAAAGTTGAACCATGGTATCCACACAAATGTATTCTTTTGGTAGAGCTTATATGCATCAGCTCTATAGTTTTGTCTAACCATTTTTTTCTCCACAAGCATAGTGACATATCCCAAACAAATGCTATTTATAAGTGCACCAATAAAGATCCAATTTTGGCCCAAATTCCATCCAAATAAGGCCAATCCCCACCACCACAATTGCTCACCTAAGTAATTTGGATGTCTTGAGTAACACCAAAGGCCTTTGTCAAGAATTGGAACCATTGGCTGGCCAAGTTGTTGAAGTTTCTGATTTTTGGTGATGAAATTGTGGAGCTCTGTATCCGCGTAAAAGGCGATTGTAACTCCAGATAAACAGATGGCGATGGCAACGAAATCCAAAAAGATCAATGGCTTATCAACTGCATGGACAATATATAGAGGAAGACATATCCCCATCTGTAAAACCTGCAAGTAGCAGAGCCAGAATTTTTACTAAGGAGATTCAAAATATAAAAAAAGTTGAGTAGATTCAACACTGTTGTTATATAAATTTTGGACGAAAGAGGATTGAAATATTTTTTGAAAAATATAACACTACTATATATATGATTTGGGGAGGGGACCATCAGTTCACGTGAACCCGGGGACCTCCTCTTGTATACGCCCCTGACTCTAAAAACCTTGCACCTCGAGAACTAGACATCTAAAGCATGGACAACATGACGTTGAATAAACCAAGAATATGAAGTGGTCTGAATCTGATGCTATGTTAGATGAAACCACATGGGGTACAACGACCAAGGGTCTCCTAGACCATTCCGCTTTTCTTTTTTTGAACTTAGACATGACTTGTAGCTATTTCAATTTAATTACTAGGTTTTTCACAAATCACATAAAAAAAAGGATGTACACATGAGTGTATTGTCACAAGTAGAGTCTGAGGAGAGTATAATATACACAATCTCCAAACGTAACTTAAAATATACCTGTTGAGAGAGATAAATAGCAAAGAAAGAGATCCACCACCAATTTTTTCCATATTGGTTACTCATATCTGTATATCTCCAATCTTGTTTAACTCCCAACTGCCAATTTTCCCTTCTGAAGTAGCTATGAATCATCCTAATACTCCAAATCCATGTCAAAATTGTCACAATCCATGACCTCAATTGATTGTATTGTGCCATGGGAAGATTGGCATAGAAATGTAACAACATTACTGGAATAACCATCCAGTACAAACCTATCATCTGCCAAAATCAAAATGTGTGTTAATCAACTTCGTCTCAATTCCAAATAAGTTGTACAAGTGGAACTACCTTAGATGAAGGGTGGTTCAGTGCACATCCTTTGCCGAAAAATTATGTTAGTGTACAAAAATAAAATATTAGCTATTATGACTGTATATTTAATTTTACACACCTTTCACCGAATCTATTATGACTATATATTTAATTTTGCACACCTTTCACCGAATTTCTGGCTTCGACACTAGCTATTAAGTTGGAAGAGTACATGAAGAAAACTATGTGCATTTCTACTGTTAGGCATGCATGCATGCCAACAAAGTCGCATATACATAATTGAAGAGATTAGGAAACTATACACTTATTGGGTGAGACTTTTTAGGAAAAATCATGTCGATTTGGCCCAAAACAAATAATATTAAGTTGGTTTATTAGTAGCCTATTAAGTCAACCTTTTGGAAAGTCAAAAGGTTTTTTTTTTTTACAAGACCTTGATGAAGCACAAAGTGTTGCTCTAATATATGCAAAAATCCTTCTCAAATCGATTAGCAAAACACAAATTGCTACTTTCTAAAAATAATAATTCAAAAAGCACTTCTAACCAAAAAAACAACTAAGATTTTGGAAGTTTGACCAGACAAATTATAATAATATAAGTTCATTGCATTTCAGGTAAAATTCAAAAATAACCACTTATTAGTCCCTATAAATAAAGAGATAAGTTTCAACTTCAAAATCTATGCAAGATTTAAATCTATATTGATTTTGAGAAAAATTTAGACTTCTTGCAACAAATGTCTTATACAACTTTCAATTTAAAAGTTTTCTTAAAAGAATTTTTTAAAACTAAATTCATCAAAGTAAAAGATGAAAGAGTATTATAGTTACCCAATGAAGGTTTGATTGAAGAAGAGCAATAAACCAAAAGAGGACATTAACATTGAGGAAAAACATGATATTTGCAAGTAAAATTGGATGGTTATTGCACCAATTCCACAATGAGTTGTGATCTTCATTGTGTATATTATGAAGGAAACAAAGGTAGAAAAGAATACAAGGAAAAGTGGCTAAAAATGCAATCAACCCATTCTTGAAGTTGCTTAGAGTAGCCATATTGTTATATTTCACTATGTTGTTTGTGAATTATAATGTGAGGTTCTAATTTATAAAGGATTCTAAAAGTCACACCTCCATTTTTATATGGTAGAGTACATTTTCCCCCCCTTTTTTTCTTCTAAAAATGATCAATACTTTCACATAATTAAAGTAGAAAAGGTCTTCTTTTTAATTTGAAAACTATTAAATTTTAAACTTATTATCATTTTGTCTTAAATATGACGATCTTATAGCAAAAGGGGGATACTTTACATTGTCCATTAATTGTACTATATTTCTAATTTTCTTCTTCTTTTTTTTGTTTTTTGTTTTTTTACACAATGTCTGATATTCGTAGTGTGATTTTTGACAAAATTTTAATTTGTGCATTGCAATGCCTATTTCTAGAAACGATACTCCAATTAAGAATAAAGAGATCTCAATCATCTCATTATCAAATATTTTAAGACTTAATTACCTATAGATATTCTTTGAATGAACTTATAGTAATAGTATAAAAATTATTTAAACACATCTGACGGTGTATACAATTTATAAACTTGAAATCGACGCTCCAATTAAGAATAAAGAGATTTCAACCATGTTATCACATATTTCAAGGAGGCTTAATTACAAATAAATATTCTTTCTATGATTTTATAGTAATAGTGTAAAAAATTATTTAAACTATGATGTATAAAAAAATTAATTTTTTTAAAAATTCTTAATAGTAAAGAAAAAATGTATAATCATTGATGTCTTCACTACAAACACAAATAGTTACTAATAGAAAATTAACCACATAAGTCATTATTAGAAGTGCCCATGCAAATCCACATTATTGTCCAAATCAAATTTAATAATTATGATTATACTATTCTAATGGTGGAGTTAATGATTATTATTGTAGCCCACATTAGTGTTGTTAATCATTTGTAAGAATCACACCTTACCTTGCACTCATAGCCAAAAGTGTATATATAGGACCCCTCTAAACGGCTGTCCATGGTCCCCTCTAAAAAGAACTTTTTTTTAAACGATCGTCCATCCTATGTTCGATATTTGCTTTAGGTTTTAATTAATTCAAATTTATTTATTGAAAAATTTCACTTTGAATTGTAAAGCGCTCTCTGTCAAGTACATTGGCGTGCACGAATTTTTTCTTAGCGTATCAACATTTGAAGAAGTGAACTAATTTTATATCGCTTAATATTATTTATATATACATATATAGAAGGGGGATCAATGAAGAGGAATTACATTATACTGCTTGAGGCAAGGTATATTCAGCTCTGTTATCAAAAATGATTTCATTTTCAAAGGTCGAATTCAAAAGCTAATTAAGAATGTAAATATATTTATTACATTCACCAACAAGTTATTTGTTTTATGAGAAAACTTTACATATAACTTTCATGAAGTTATGATGTGAATCAATAAATACACTTTAGGTATAAGAAAAATTGTGGTAGGAAGTGTTTTTTCTTTAACCATTCATAATACGAATCTGAATTAGTGAGCCTTAAAATAAAGGTACCACACTCAAATAAATCTTCCTAAAATATTCTTATTCCTCTCTTAATCATATGCTTATGCTTTCTTGTTGATTTATATTTAACTTTAGAGATTGATTCTATAATCTTAATATATAGCATATGGTGGAAATCAAGAGGCTATGGCTATCGATGCTGGTTTAACGGCTTATATGATTAATTATTATTATTTGTTAGGGTTTCTAGAAAGGTCCACAATTGAGAATCCAAAGGTTTTTTGTTATTTTTCTTTAATTTAAGTTATCTTTGAGACTTCGATCTTCAAATATATATTTTTTTGTGAAATTTTGTTATAAAAAGATTTTGTTCCTAGAAACTCTATAATTATTAATTATAACTCTAGGATCATCATTACTTATTTTAGATCTTTAGAAAAAACATACCAAATAACTTATTGGTAACTATTTCAGACGACATCTTACTCTTTTATTCTCGATGCATCACGAGCTTTATTTTATTATTGTGTTTTGCATTTTGTCATGACTCCGCCTCTATACGAAAGTTGTTGAATTGTCTCCTTGGTAATTTCAACGTCTCAAAATAAAAATATTTGAACTTCTTATATTGAGATTTGTCCAATAAATGCAAGAAGAAGAAGGACTACAAGCTAAATGTTATATGCTTAGCAAATGTTGGCTATATTTTAAACAAGGAAGCCGTAAAAGTGGCTACCTCGTATCAATTCTGCTCTATAAGGGATTTGGGCTGAGCCTGGTCCATCCGTTCATAAAAATAAGGAAAATAATAGGCCCAGTGAATTTTTCTAACTGTATAATTCAAAAATGAGGATGTTCGGGAAGGTGAGAGTGGCCTTCTTGGTGGATAAGATGAGGGAAGTGCTACTGAGTTTGAATATGTGAAGAGGAAATACATAGACGCACCAGTGAGGAGGTGTGAGCGGTAAGAGGTTGGTTATAGTTATAGAGGGTATGAGGAGAGGCCGCCACTGGAGAGGTTGGTTATAGAGGGTATGAGGAGAGACCGAAGTAGTATTAGGGAGAGGTAATAAGACAGGATATGATGCAACTTTAGGTTAGTGAGGACATGACCATAAATAGAAGGGTGTGGATGGAGGACACGTATTAGAATAGAAGGTTAGTAGGTAGTATAACATTGCCTTGTCTTGCTTATGGTGGTTGGTGTTTGTCATTGTACTAATTGTTTTATTGTAGTTCTTATTTTTGACATTTACTATTGTTTATTCTTGTTTTCAATAATCTATCCTAGTATATTGTTTATTGATTATCACACTAGTTAGTTGTTGTCTTTGCTCCATTCAATAATCTATTCGCATCGCTTTCTTGTTACTTGCAATATTTTCTTCATTGTCTCCGAACCTTACTTGTGAAATATTCATTAGGTACATAATCCATTTTTTTTAAAATGACTCTTTACTTCCTTCACCTTAATACGAACTCAAAATTAAACCAAACAAATTAAAACGGAGGGAATATGTTTTAAAATGATCAATCATTGTTTTGGCTATGGCAAATAATTCTCCAAAGGGAAAATCAACTTTATTCAAATTAAAGCGGAAATTCCAATACCACATAAAGGTTACTTGCACTTTTGCCCTTATTCTATCCAACTCTTTAATCTAACCCTCTCATAACAAAAATTAAAATAAAATCACAGAGCATAAATTTCTATTTTTCTATCATAATATTCATTAAATTATGTTTCAACACGACTTCAATTTCCGTTAAACTTATGTCACACTAGGCTTCTAATGTCCGATATCCACCCGACTAAATTTGAATTCGCGCTAGAAAATCCCTAACAAATGAGACTCCATACTCTAGAAGACTTGAACCCGAACATATAGGAATTCACGCCAAAAAACCCTAAAAATGAGACTCCATACCCTAGAAGACCTGAACATGAAACCTCTGATTAAGGATAAAAGAAATATTTATCGCTCTACAGCGACTGGTAGGCATAAGCTTAGTTGCTAAAAAGTAAAAGTTAAAAGACCAATTCCTGCAATTTTATGAAATGTTTTTTTTAAAGCATATCTTAAATTGGACTCAAGGAATTGGAAGCACATGAAATAGACTGACACAAAGTGATTTCAGCATCATTACTACATGGGCTTATTTCCCTCGTCTTTGACCAAGTAACCATAACCATGTGCTTCCTCTGACATAGATTATGCTCTACACAACTAACTCAATAACCCTTTAGGAGTGACGTTTAAGAAAACAAACAAAAAAAGCCTAGGTCCCCCCAACTTAACTTACAAAAGAATCACAAAGTCTGACGTTCAAACCACACCGTAACAAGCCTTAAAGATGGGAGGTCAGAAGTACATAGCAAATCGGACTTCTTCATTACCATGGAATTAATCAAGGTGCACACAAACAGACGTTAACAAAAAAAGAAAAGACAATTGATCCACTTACAGGAGCTGGCCCCTATGTAGATTCATGCCAAGAATTGGAGTCATTTGATAACTTGGAGAAGGATATCAAAAACTCAAACATCTCAGGCACTACAAGGAATGAGGAGCTACATAAGTACTAAATCAGTTTTAAAGATTCAAATAAAAAGTTAATTATATAACACAAATACTCTAATAAAAATATCTTGGATAATAAAAATCAGAAGGGGCAAAAAAATAATCATCCATTTCTGATTACAAGAATATAGACAAACAGGAATCAATAACATATCATCACAATTAAGCTGCAGATTACAAATATAGACTGCAAACAAGTTGAGAAAAAAGAGTATAGAGCAAAGTAAATGCCAAGAGCTACCTATACAACCACATCACCACTGCCACTCAAGCTGTTTGGCGAAAAAGTTAGCTCAACTTTGATAACTTGAGTACCTTTCCAAGCTGATATCTAAGCAGAAGGGGATCATAGTCAAAGTCAGAAGCACACCACATTTCATCTACCGGCCTTTTCCAGTGTTTGGATAGACTTCGATCATAGTCATTGGCATGCTTTGTTACAATTTTACAATAAACCATTAGTGGAAAATAGTAGAGTTGTCAAGTAGACTAGGAATACAGCAAGTCTATGCAGAATATCTTCTCAGAGCTGTAGTAGTCGGGGTTTCCTCGTATTGTTATTGAATGTTGCGTGTTAACCCACTTCGAGCTACATTTCTGCAGATAATACAATGTGATTTGAAGTAAGAAAAAGCAGTTGATGGAACAAAGGAATCAAGAAGAACACAATTAAACTGAAGCAGATTTTCGGAAATGGTGTCAAATTGGAATGTCGGGTCAAGCTTGGACGAGTTAAAATAGAACGTCAATGAAAGGATTATTAACCAACTCACCCCAATTTGATTGGACCCAAAAAAAAGAAGATTGGATCTAGATAGGTTTAATAGTGGTCATATGCAAGCAACCCCCAAAATTATATTTCCATTTGTTTGTTTTCCAGCTATACAATTGAATTGTTAAAAATGATCAATTGTGAAATAAAGTAAAATTATGTCCTACAATCGAAACCTCTCTAACAGATTCATTGGGAAGATGGCAATCAGAAAAGGGGGTACTAACATAGAATTGTGTTAAATGAAAATTAAAGGCATACCTTCCTGGAGGCAGCTGAGAACTGCTCACTGGACCCTTTGAATTTCCAAATCTTTTGGCTCTATTCTCTTGGTCTTTCTCGACACGCATGGCAGACACCTCCTTCTCCATGGCAGCAACCTCCCTTCTCATTTTTTTAGCCTCAACCTCCATGGCTTTTGTTAAAGTCTCTACTTTCTTAGCTAACATCTGAATTACAACGACAACAGTCAATCATAGCAGAATGTCATTAGTGAACAAAGTCATAGTATAGCTGAGCAATCAATCTAACCTCAATGGCATCATCCTTGTCTTTAAGACTTTGATCCTTCTCATTGCCTGCTTTCCTCAAAGCAATTACTTCCTTTTGCAGCAAATCATATAATATTCCAGGTATGGTATCTTCTCTTTCTGTCACTGGTGTGTCATTGCTTTTTTCAACTTGACTTGCTTTCCAGGAACTATTCTCAGTCTCATTGTCTTTGGTTACATCACACGACTTGCTGCTGTTGAAATTTGGACCTGTACCATTCAGAAGGTTTTTTCCCCTGTCCAGTGACCTTGAGCCACCATCAAACGACTTTGATGTCCCTTTAGCATTCTTCAGCACTGTGCTAGACCCAGAAGATCTAAGCTGAAATGATGGTGATCTCTTTGGTAAAAAGCCATTATAGGTTAATTTGGAGATGTTTTCAGCGCCTCCCAGTGATTGCCGGCGTGAAGGACCATTGCTTGAACTTCTACCATCTGGTGTACTGCGAGTAGCTGAGCTGGATGATCTTAATGTCTCTTCAAGGACCTTAAGCCTCAGTTGATATCTCTCCTGAGGAAAATGAACGACTTCAAGTTATAACCAAATTGGGACAGACGCATAAAATCACACCCATTTATTGGACTGAATTATTACTTTTAACATGGCTTCTGATTTAGCAGCTCGTTCAGTGACAGTGAGCTTGTCACGCAATGTTTGCATCTCACCCTGTAGCATAAGATTTTGGAACACACTCATTAAACTACATAAACAAATGCAGTACGTTCTATCAAGACAACAGAGCATACTATCTCATAGTGATCAAGTGATATCACTGTACCTGCAAAAACCTCCTTTCTTCAAGCCATTGTTTCACAGGCATTACTTTATCATTGGCATCTTTCCACTCATTAGCAACCACAGTTGCTACCCTATTAGCTGTTACCTTGGCACGTGCCAGTTCTCGATCAAGAGTTTTTCTTTCTTCCTGGAAATAGATAAATAGAAACACTCCTGCACTTAATTTTGTCCATATACCAACTGTTTTAGAGTATAATTCAGAAAAGTCTAGCTAGGATAGATTACATTCATCTCTTGAACTTTCCGTTGATAATCCCGGACAGCATTAGCAGCTGCACCACCAGCAAGAACAGCCTCCTCAAGCTCACGTACTGTTTGGGTAAGCTTTTCAACCTCTGCAACCTTTTGGCGATGCATTCTGTCCAATATTTTATTTTCTTCCTGATGTATGTTTGTAATAGAAACAAGATTAGTAAAAAGGAGTATTGATTATTAAAAACTAAAAGGAGAGAATGCTGCAATGTTCAGATCAACAGAAACATCAGCCCTGTGATCAGCATACCTGGCATATTTCTATCTGTTTCATCAGCTCTTGGTTCTTGTTCTGAAGGTCATCCACCATAGAAGCTTTTGCTAATGCTGACTGCACAGTTCTCTCAGCATCAAGTAAAGCTGCCTCTTTCGACTTTGTAAGACGATCCAGTGCTTTATTATCATCTTGCAGCTTTGCAATCTGCACAGAAGGAAGGTGAAAGAATAAGAAAATCTATGAAGTTGAACTTTTTACCTAACCACAGCCAGTTTTTAAATACATGCACACACCTCCTGACGTGCGAGCTTGAGTTCAGCCTCCAAAGGTGCAAGGATGGCTTCAATAGGCGGCATATCATCATCTTTTTGGGCAGCATGGACCCTTCTAAGAGTGGCTTCTGCTGCAAATTGAGCTGCCATGGATGCTTTCTTCTCATCATTAATTTTCTTAATTTCAAGATTCTACCAAGCAAGAAAATTATTTAACAGTTATAGAAAGCTTTAAAAAGAAAAAAAAATTGACGAGAAAAGGTCGCATTAGTACCTTGCTTTCTAAAAGAGATTCTGTCAACTTAAGCTTCTCGTCGACCCTTGACAACTCATCCGTGAGCTAAAATAAGGACAAAATAGAAATCTGCATCAGTTTTTCCTCTTCAACACTGATGAATAGCTTTACAATCATCAGACTAGCATTCATCAATCAAAATGCATGATTTGGTTCATAAGGCAAGACTAAAACTAGAGCTTTGTTGCCCAAAGCACAGCATAAATGCAGTGATAAAATCTAGACCTGCCTATCACCTAATAAGGGTAGACCACAGATTCCAACTATGAACATCAAAAGCCTTATTCAACTTTTATGATTTAGAAAGGAAAGTCGCAACATTCTCTTTTGGGAATATGCTGCACTCCCCATATAAAAAATGGATTGTGGAACATTACCAGATCATTATATACTGCACATGTACTTCCAATTCATATGGATGGCAAACAGAAATTTTCAAGGTAATGAGTCCAAATTAACTCTCAAACCAGAAGAATTTAGTATGTAGTCATTAAATTACTGCAAATTACATTTGTAAAAGATTTTGTTCAAAGCAATTTTGAATAAGACAAGTAGTACACCAATGGAGATTACTTCATCAGGGACACAACTGAGTCCAGACTCCAGAGTGATTATTCAAATCCTAAGATTTCTTATACCTTCTGATTGATGAACACCAACAAACAATTATCTATTTCCTAGTAATAAGACAATCAAAGTCTTGCAATCTCCACTTAATACAACATAATACCCAATGTAGTCCCACAAAGTGTGGTCTGGGGAGGGTAGAGTGTGCACAGACCTTACCCCTACCTCAGAGACAGAGAGGTTAGCTATATCTGATAGACCCTTTGCTCAAGAAAAAACAGTTCCACTTAATACATCAAGAATAGATAATTCATGTAGCCAATCCCAACAATCTATTAACACTTAATTGCTCAATAGATACATATTGTATCATATGCTTAACTAACATACAAGTCACTCTTATCTTGTATTGGACAATTTCAACTATATTCATTAAGAAAAATACTCAAAAGAGAGAAAACAATTCAATTTCCTACTCCTTCCTTTTAATATCTCTCACAACACCCAAGGGTATGGCATAGTGGTCAATGACATGTGTTGAGAACCATGTCTCAGGTTCAAATCCCAAATCCCAACAGAGACAAAAAAACACTAAGTCATTTCTTCCATTGGTGGGAAGTGACAGGTATCCTATGTAATTAATCGAGCTGTGCGGAAGCTGGCACAAACACCACAATTATCAACAAAAAAAATTATCTTTTACACATTATGTAGTCGCATTGTGCTATAAAAGCAACATTCAACAGTAACAAGAGCAAAAAAAAGTAAATAGTGAAAACAGCAGAACCTCTTCAACAGCCTTTTCTCGTAATCTCTCGGATAACTTCAGTGCCTTGATCTCCGCTTGAGCTTCAGTCAATTCCCGGTCCTTATCTACAAACAAAACACACTACATCAATCACAAAAACTCCAGAAAGCCAAAAAAAACTATTCACATCAAAAAACGACACCGTTTTAACACCAAATCAGCATTGGATCCAGCTACTATGACTAACCTCTGACTTCATTCTCAAGTCGATTGAGCTCCAATTTCACCGGATCCGAACCATGAAGAAGGTTAAAGAACTCATCCGCATCAAGGCTTGGCCTCATCACCGCCGTCTTCCTCCGTGAACTCTTCCCTTCCTTAAACGATGCCGACACTGTCAACGGCGTCGTCTCACGCACATTGCCACCTCCACCGCCACCGACGCCGTTTTCTCCGGAACTGAACTCCGATAACTCGCCGGAAAACTCCGACATCTCCGTTCAACTTTTTTTTACCTCTCTTCTCTCACATCCAATACACCAAAAATTTCTTCCACAGAGATTTATACCTACAAAAAAAAGTGTGTGTATATATAAAATTGTATAATTTTAGAGAGAGAAAGTGTGTGGAATGTTTAAGTTCAAAATGATTCTAGTAGTGAGTTTCTCTCACTAAAATACAGTGATTTGGGGAGTTTGTTTTTCTCTCTCTAGAAAATCTGATTAAGAGAGAGAGTGAGTGAGTTGTGTTTTAGCTGTGTTGATCTGAGATTTGAGTACACAAAATAATATTCATATATTTGGACTAGTGTGACTTTGAAATGCTATTTTTTAACTTAATTTGACTATATTACCCCTTTGTTATCGGAGAAATGATTTTCTAGTCTTTTACGAAAAAAAATATTTATATTTTTATGTAGGTATAAACATAAATGTACATTTTAACTCGAGTTCATTTCACATATATGTCCTTTAACCTTTTAGTGTGTACAAATAGACACTTAAACTGATAAAAAACTGAACAAATAAATAGCACACGTCCTATGTGACATCCCACATGACAATTTATGTCCTACGTGGTGTTCTACATTTATTATATCACATAGGACTCATATGTTTATTTGTTCAACTTATACAAATTTGAGTGTCAATAGTGCACACCCAAAGTTTGAGGCCAAGTTAAATAACACATTTATGTATCTTAGTATTTGGTATCAATACTCGTGCACCTCGACTAGTTTTACTGGATATCTATTACCTTTCTTCCATACCAAATTACCTTAGTGTTTGGTATCAATATTAAGATTCGATTAAATTTAAACTCAGACTAAATTTTTTTATATTAAAATTAAATCGCGTTCTAACAAAGACGACATCATATATAAGACTAAAACTCAAAATTTTAGTAAACTTATATAGTAAAAATAAAAATAAAAATCTTTTATAAAAAAGCTATAAATTTAAAAACAATATTTATAAATAAGTAAATAACCTATAAAACCAATTCTCCATGCAAATACAACTAATATATTGACAAATGTTTTGAAATTTGACTATAGTGACCAGTATATGACTTCATTAAATTTGAACTTGGCTTTTGTTTTTAACATTTTGTACCAATAATAAAGTGGTCTTCTTTTTTTCTTTCACTCGAAATTTATATTGAAATTTAACTAAATTTAAATTTGTCTTTAAATTTTTATACGAGTATTAAAATATTATTTTAGAAAAGATATTTTGTATTCAGAATTCAAATTTGAGATTTCTAATTAGGATTAAAAATTACTTATTATTCCATTAGAGTTCTTTTGGTACTACACATAATAATATTAATATTTGGCAAATATGTTTAAATGCTTTTTTGGACTTGATTTGACGGTTGTGCCCTTCTGTTTGACTTCATTAAATTTGAACTTTTAGTTTTTGATTTCTAAATTTTGCAATAACGATAAAGTTTGTCTCATTTATATGTATACTAGATATGGGACCCCGTGCTAGCACGGGACCCAATATATGTTACTATTTCTATTTTAATTTATGTGGTACATATGAAATTTGAAGTTAATCAATTTTTTAGTATGTTTTTATATATTATAAGTTGCTAATTATTTTTATTTAGATTATGTTTTACGTAAATATATTATAAATCACAATAATTAACAAGTTAATATAAAAAAACTTATAAAAATTCATTGACTTTTGAAATTTCATTTGTATCACATAAATCAGGACAACGCGAGTAATATATATGAAAATTACATAAAACATATTATAACTCACAATAATTAGCAACTTAAAATATCTATATATCCATATTTCTCCCAATTTATATGGTATAGATGAAATTTTGAAAGTTAACAAAAACTTTTTATATGTTTTCAAATATTTTAAGCTATTAATTAGTATGATTTATAATACTTTTTACATAAAAAAATTATTTATATAAAGTATAAAAGAAAAATTTTAAAAAGAGGAAACATAAATGTCAAACAGAGTCCAATCTATGTTAATTTTTATGTTTTAATTATTATAATACCGATTGAATTTGGAGAGCCAACTAAATTTTTTTAAAGGGTTTTTTTTAAAAAATTAAGTTGTTAATTATTATAATTTATAATATTTTTATTAATTTTAAACCAATATATATTTTTCTCTGTCTCAATTACATGAGACATATGGAATTTGGAGAGTCAAGTAAAATTTTAAAATATGTTAAGTTGTTAATTATTATACCTTATAGTACTATTACGTGATTTTCAAATAAAATATGTAATTTTTTAATTTCAATTTATATGTCATTGATATAATTACATATTTGATGTGACATCTCTTTATGACCAGTATTTCTATTCAATTTTTTTTCTCCTTTTTTGACACTTTATCTTTGTTTTGTATTTTTTATTTGTATTTGAAAAAAAAAAGTATTTATGTTATACCCGATTAATTATGCCCTTTATAACATCCATTATACTAATATAGATTTAAGTAAATGAAAATGGAAGATGAAAAGATAAAAATTATTCATTTTTCATAACTGTTTATAATTATTTAGCCTATAAAAAAAAATAGTTGAGCACTTGTAACAAATAAGAATAAATTTCTTCACTTTGGCTCTTCTTCTGACGATGATGATCAATATATGGTATTCACGTCGCTAAGATGTCCATCAAATTTCTAGGTCATGTGACTTTTTAACAAAAGAGAAAGAGAGAATATCTTATGATTTTTGTCAAGACATTGATGTAAAGAAAGAGATTAATTAACAAAAAGTTTTTTTCAAAATAAAAGAGTTTTTGAAAAAATGTTTAGTCCTCCTACAAAGAGAGAAAATTCATTGTGGTTGAGAATTTTATAAAAAGGCTGATTAGTGTTTCAAAGGATAAGAAAAATTATTTGGAGAAAAAATCATTCTATTTATGAAATTCGTATCAAATTAGGAGGAGAGCAAGCAAAAATTTAATTTGTGATTTGAAAAGAGAGAAAATTAGATATTATTTCTTTCAACCTCATTATTCTTCTAATTTCTTTCTTCTTTTATTTTGTCTTGATTTTTCGTATCTTTAATTAATTTTTTTTCCTTATTTATCTTTAATTAAAGTTTATATATATTTTCTAAAAATAGAATTAAAAAAGATAATCATATTTAGCTCCTTTCCTCATCAATGCTATTAATCTCATAATTAGTGTTATTTATATTATTTTCTTAATTACATTTTTTTCTTTCATTTCATTATTTATTTGAAGAAATTAGTTATTATAACTTTATAAGAATTACACATTTATTTTTACATAATTGATTTGTTATTTTTAAAATTTTTGGATCTTTCTTCATCTTAAAGTTTCTATCTATATGTAATAATAAAGCTAAAATAGAAAATGTGGGGTGACACCTTGTTAGCAATAGATACTTATTTATTCTTATCAATGTTTCTGACATTTTTTGTTATTTTTTCCTTAAAATAATTGTTGCCTCGATTTTTAGTTTTAGTTTTATTTTTTTAGCATTTTTTGATTTTAAAAGACTAAAAAATTTATATTGAAAGTTTAGAAAATATAAATAATGATTTATTTAACTCCTATCATCATCAATATTATTATTAATTTGTTTTACTTCTTTTCTTAATCTTCATTTCATCTTTAATGTAATTTATATCATTTTCTTAGAAGTTAGGATTACTATTTATTTAATTTTTAAAAAATTTGATTCTTTTGTCATACTAAATAGAACATGCTTTATTATAATTACATTTAATATATTAATTAATATGTTGTACGAATGAAAAGAAAATTATCATTTCACAAAAACAAAGTTAAAATATAATTTATTATGATTAAGGAAAGATAAAATTATTATTCCAATATCCATAACCATATATAATACATTAAAAATTAATTGAAAAGCTGTAAATGAAAAAAGAATCACCATTTAAGGAATCATTATTTTTAAATTTTTGGATCATTTCTTCTTCTAAAAGTTCCTATCGATATGTAACAATAAAGTTAAATAGAAAATGTAGTAAGACTATTCTTAGTAATAGATACTTATTTATTTTTATCAATTTTTTCGACAATTTTGGTTATATTTTTCTTTAAAATAGATATTGCCTTGATATTTTATTTTATTTTTAACATTTATTTTTAATTTTAAAAGATTGGAAATTTTATGTTAAAAATTTAAATATTAGAAAAAATGATTTATTTAACTTTTATCATCATCAATACTACTAATTTATTTGACGTTTTTTCTTAATCTTCATGTCATCATTAATGTAATTTATATAATTTTCTTAAATCACTGATTTTTTTCTTCTTTAACTCTTTTATATATATAAAGTTAGATATGTAAATGATGATGTGACATTTCTTAGAAGCTAAGATTACTATTTATCTAATTTTTTCAACTGTTGAGTTCTTTTGTCACATTAAATACAATATGTTTTATTATAATTACATTGAATATAGTAAGCATTATGTTGTATGAATTAAAACAAAATTATCATTTTAGAAAAATAAATGTTAAATTATAATTTTATTATGATTAAGGAAAGATAAAGATATTATTTCAATATCTCATAACCACATTCAATACATTAGAAATTAATTGGATATAACTGTAAATGGAAAATGAATCACTATTTAAGGAAAATAAATGTTTGCAATACCATAATAATTAAGGAGAGAGTAAGATGTTATTTTAATATCCTAATTTGGAACTTTTAAACTACTACTCAATTAAAAAGAAAATGCATTTAATAAGATTAAAAAGTTATTAGTTTAATAATTTTTCTCATTGTACTAATTCAATTCAATGAAACTTAATTTTAAAGATAAAATAACATCTTCATTTTAATTGTTATCAATATATTTCAAAAAATTATCGTGAAAAGGCATTTCTTGCAGCTTATTTTAATTTTGATATACTATTATTATTTTTTCTG
Organism: Solanum commersonii; assembly: GCA_029007595.1. Lineage (NCBI taxonomy): Eukaryota > Viridiplantae > Streptophyta > Magnoliopsida > Solanales > Solanaceae > Solanum > Solanum commersonii. The sequence continues at coordinate 508,632 of JAJTWQ010000116.1, forward strand.
TCATTTTCAATGATTTTTATTTCGATTTAAAATTTAATGTTTATTCTTAAAACTCTGATGGTACAAATTAAGGTGAAGTAGAATATAATAAATGATGATTCTTCTACTAAATAAGAAGATATAACAAAATTGAAAGGGTGAATATTTTTTTTTAAATGGATAGGAAATTCTATTAAGGTATTATTACGTCATTATTCAATATATTTTTAATATAAATTTCATTTCTTTGATGCATTTGTTTAGTACTCCCTCTATCCCTAATTACCTGTTCACTTTTTTTTTTTATAATTGTCTCTAATTACTTGTCCATTTTGACAAATGAAGAAAGAACATTTTTTTACATATTATACCTTCAATTAAATGATTAATTACTTTGAAAATTGCAGAACTTTTCATCTATTTCATAATGAATAGGGGTAAGATGATAAAATCACTATGTCATTAATTGATTTCTTAATAAATGTGTCAATTTAAAAGTGGACAAGTAATTAGGGACCGAGGGAGTATTACAGTGTTATTTGACATTATGAGATATTTCTTAGACATTTAAGGAGAAATTGAAAGATGGAAAAAACAAGGCTAGTTGTATTGGTTTTTTTTTAAAAAAAAAAAGAAGTAACCGAATATAAAGGTAAAACTGACATATTGTTGAGATTGTGAGTTTTTAGAAAAATTAATTTTAAATAAATTAAAAAGAAACAATAGTTGAGGTAATTTTAAAAATAGTTTTTTCTTTAGGATATTTGTAAATAATCCAAATGGTTGATTATTATTTTTAATGTTTTAAATATTTGATTTTATGTTTAGTTTTATTATATTTGTCATTGTTTTTATTAACTAAAAAGTAAAAAGATAACAACATTAATATCTTTATTTTGAGTTAATATTATTTCAAATTGTGTGTGCAGTTATCTCCTAGACAAATTTGATGAAGATATGGTTGTTATAATTTGAAATTGTTTAAATTATTTTATTTTGAAAATTAGGATTTAATAGTCAGTTTTTTATTTTAAAAAGAAATTAAAATTCTGAACTTTCACAGTTAATAGGATTCCATAATTCATGGCTAGTTGGTGAAAGTCTTTATGTCGTATTTTATTTTAATTGAAAATAATTTTCAAAATCATTCCTAGCCAAATTTGATGAAAGTATGGTTGTAACTACTTGGAACAACTCTTTTTTTAAAAAGAAAAAGAAAAAAAAATGAATTAAATTGCTAATATTTTTAGAATATAAAATAAATTTAAACCTATCAATTTTCACAGTACAGTTTCATAATTTGTGGATAGTTGGTGAAAGTCTTTACTCATAATTTTTTTCATTTAAATTAATTTTCAAACTTATCACCTATCTAAATTTGCAACACAAATTAAAAAAAAAATTAAACACAAAATTATAACGTATTTTTTAAAAATTTAAAACTCCCAATTTTCATATTAATGGGATCCATAATTCATGGATAGCTAGTGAAAGTCTTTACTTAACTTTTATTTTAATTTAAGTTAATTTTCATTCTTATATCCTAGCTATATTTGATGAAAATATGATTAGAATTACATGGAATTGTTCATTTCTTGATTATTATTTAAAATAACGAATTTAAATTTTTGAATGTTTTAAAAATTAAAAGGAAATATATTTATTTTTTAATTTGTTTTAAAAATATGTAATTTTTTATAAATATTCCTCTTTCTTTAGATCTTTTAAAATTTGCCAAAATAAAATGTTTCTCCATAACTTAATGTAATTTTTAGAACTCATAAACAAATCTTACACATTTAATGCAAACTAACAAACAACAATTAAAAAAAAAAACCACATAAAAAAATCTATATTACCCACATAAAACTTTTGTGGGTAATAAATCTCATCTCTTTACATATTTTAAAGAAAAGAAAGTTTATGCAAATTATATATTATACGATTTACAAATTATCACTTATATTTATGTTTTACTTTATGAATTTTCAACATAACATTGATATATTTACCTGGACATTTAAAGAACGAATGAAGTGTGATAGTCCGACAAATACAAATCATCACATTATGGTGATGAAATGAAACTATCAATGTTTATTCCTTTATCATTGCCAGTATAATCTTGAAATGATCCAAAATGAAAAATGATGATGTATTTGTTGTATTTCTTTTATCATTTCTGTCATTGTATGTTCCTTCTTGATCTTCTTCTTGATCTCCTTCGTCATCTTAATATTTCTTTTGTTGTCCACTTTAATCTTCATTGTTGTTATATCGATAACATCAACGTTGTCGTCATTATCATTGTAGTCGTTGTTGAAATCGTTGTCATATTAACGTTTTCAACATCATCCGATAAATAAATAAATTGCAAACAGATATATGCCAACTTTCATTTATATTAATAAATATAGAGAGATAGTACTATTATCTTCATTTATATGTAAATTAAATATAGTTAAATACATTTATTAACATATGAAAAGATAAATTTGTGAAATAGTAAGAGTTTATTTAGAATTCTATAAACATGTGTTTCTAGTTTTAATTAAGTTAATATTTTTTTCTTTTGAAAATATAATATCTTCAAATTCAAATACTTCTATTCTTTCAATTCAAAATTTCCATTATAGTTTCATCATTAGCTGCATGTTAAAAAAAGAAAAAGATTAAAGGATTATAAATATGAAATATGCAGTAAGCAAAGAATCATAAATTATATGTAAATACATCAACACAGTTTGATTTTAAAACAAAACATAAGATGAAAGAAATTAAAATATTACATGCTTGACATAGTTATCAAATAGTCTTAAAAGTGTTTCTCCTTCTACAACAACATATATTCATCGCATAAATGGCTTGATCGTAACTTCATCAATTGATCATCTTCAACATCTAGAACTTCCAAAATAAAGTACAATTATTGATAATGTAAACCACATAAAACAAAAGAAAAAGATAATAATAAAAATAATAAAAATTACCTTTCCATGAACGGTAAGGATTATTATTGTTTTGAATTTCCTTTATTGAGATGCATTTTTTTCTTGGAAAAACTAAAGAAAAGAGTATCGTATTTAAATTTAGTGAGTTAATACGGTTTTTTTTTTTTTGGGAAGGAAGTTAAGTAAGTGGGTGAGGAATTTTAGGGATAATTATTTATAGTTGAAGTTTCTTTTTTCTTTTCTTTTTTTTTAAAAAAAAAAGTTAAAAAAGAATAGATAATTAGATAGGTTTAGATTTCTTTACAATTTTGTATGTCGCTTAAATATGCTTTAGTGTTATTTAAGCGGTAAGTTGCAAAATGTATGTTTTAAAAAAAATAAAATGTTTTATATTGTTATTTATTTTTAAAGTTGAATTTAAATATTAAGTTCCAAAATAGATTTTTTTAAAAAGTAGTTTTATATTGTTATTTTTTTTTTAAATTGAATTTAAATGTTAAGTTTCAAAACGTTTTTTTTAAAAATGTTTTATATTGTTCTTTGTTTTTAATATTGAATTTATTATTTAAATTAACTAAAAATATCAGTTTTTTTTAAAAAAATTAAGAATAACTGTGGTAATGACACGTGACATTTTTTTCTCCCCTATTATATATAGATAGATATATAGATAGATTATTATTATTATTATTATTATTATTATTATTATTATTATTATTATTATTATTATTGTTATCATTGGAAGGACCAACTCATGGGTATAGATAGATATATAGATAGATTATTATTATTATTATTATTATTATTATTATTATTATATTGTTATTATCATTATTATTATTATTATTATTATTATTGTTATCATTGGAAGGACCAACACATGGGGCCCACTGTGTTGGTCCTCCCAAGTCTCACTTTACTATATATTAGAAGAGTCTAGGATTTACTACCATTGTTCCAATTAAATCATTACAAATGTCCAATACTTACTATATAAAATATATAAGTGGGCCCCACATCCTTCCACTTAAATAATATTTTTCAACCTTATCATGGTAAAAGTTTAATTTATTATCCTTTTCATTTAACTTTATATGATATTATTTTTTCTATAAAATCATTATATATGTTTTAATAATTTAAATTTCAAAAACATTATAATTTAACTTTAAAGATTTTATTTTATCAAAATCTTGTACATTGAAATATATAGTTATGAATTTAAAATATTTTTAAAATCATATAAAATTTTCAATAACTTCTCAAATTCCATAATATAACACTTAAATACTACATATTATATATGAATTACTATACTATAAATGACTTAAATACTCCATATTATCTAATACAATAATTAACAATTATTTGACACTTTAAATTCTATCAATGCCATATAAATTAGGATAAAAACCTAACATATAATATTTAAATATATTTAAAAATAATATAAGTAATACTATACATTACAATAATTAACAGATTAATTATTTAAAACTTATATAAAAAATTTAATTGACTCTCTAAATTCTATTGGTACCACATAAAATAGATTATATAATAAACATATATTGTTTGAAATTGTGAAAAAAAGAAACAATAAATTACAATAATTAATAAAAAAATAGTCCACTCCAAAAAAATATATCAATTAACAACATATATTGTTTGAAATTGACGAAAAAGAAACTATACATTACAATAATTAACAAAATAAATCTCTCGACTCCAAAAAAACTATCAATTAATGCCATAAATTGGGACATGGCAAATAACATATAGTATTAAAAAAATAGGTTCAAAATGTACTAAAAAATACAATAATTAACAACTTAATATAATAAAGAGACATAAAAAAGGGTTAATATTTGAAATTTCCGCATCCGCCACATAAATTAGAACAAATAGAATAATAAATATTACTTTCAAAATTATGTTAAAAAAAAGTACTACAAATCACAATAGCTAACAATTTAAAATATTTTTAAAATCATATAAAAATTTCAATAACTTCTCAAATTCCGTAATATGACATAAATTTTAAAAAAAAAGTGTTATAAATCATAATAAATAGTACAATATTTAAACTACTTTAAAAGCATTATAAATTGTAATAAATAATACAACAATTTAAATTACTTATTACTTAAAATTTAACGACTTAAAAATATTTCTTTAAATGTATTAAAATTTTGGTTAATTGCCAAAAATTTACATGTGCCACATAAATTGGGACATGGACAGTCACACATATTTTTTTAACAAAATTACATTAAAAGTATTCTATCAATTAACAACATATATTGTTTGAAATTGACGAAAAAGAAACTATAAATTACAATAATTAACAAAATAAATCTCTCGACTCCAACAAATCTATCAATTAATGCCACATAAATTGGGACATGGCAAATAACAGATATTATTAAAAAATTAGGTTCAAAATGTACTATAAAATACAATAATTAACAACTTAATATATTAAAGAGACATATAAAAAATGGTTAATATTTGAAATTCTGCATGTGCCACATAAATTAGAACAAATAGAGTAATAAATATTATTTTCAAAATTATGTTAAAAAAAAAAGGGCACTGCAAATCACAATAGCTAACAATTTAAAAAAATTTTAAAATCATATAAAATTTTTAATAACTTCTCAAATTCCATAATATAACACTTAAATACTACATATTATATATTAATTATACTATACTATAAATGACTTAAATACTCCATATTATCTATTACAATAATTAACAATTATTTGACACTTTAAATTCTATCAATGCCATATAAATTAGGATAAAAACCTAACATATAATATTTAAATATATTTAAAAATACTATAAGTAATACTATACATTACAATAATTAACAACTTAATTATTTAAAACTTATATACAAAATTTTATTGACTCTCTAAATTCTATTGATATCACATAAAATGGATTATATGATAAACATATATTGTTTGAAATTGATGAAAAAGAAACAATAAATTACAATAATTAATAAAAAAAAAGTCGACGAAATTGACGAAAAACAAATTATAAATTACAATAATTAACAAAATAAATCTCTCCACTCCAACAAATCTATCAATTAATGCCACATAAATTGGGACATGGCAAATAACATATATTATTAAAAAATTAGGTTCAAAATGTACTATAAAATACAATAATTAACAATTTAATATATTAAAGAGACATATAAAAATGGTTAATATTTGAAATTCTGCATGTGCCACATAAATTGGAACAAATAGAGTAATAAATATTATTTTCAAAATTATGTAAAAAAAAAAGGGCACTGCAAATCACAATAGCTAACAATTTAAAATATTTTTAAAATCATATAAAAATTTTAATAACTTCTCAAATTCCATAATATAACACTTAAATACTACATATTATATATTAATTATACTATACTATAAATGACTTAAATACTCCATATTATCTATTACAATAATTAACAATTATTTGACACTTTAAATTCTATCAATGCCATATAAATTAGGATAAAAACCTAACATATAATATTTAAATATATTTAAAAATACTATAAGTAATACTATACATTACAATAATTAACAACTTAATTATTTAAAACTTATATACAAAATTTAATTGACTCTCTAAATTCTATTGATATCACATAAAATGGATTATATCATAAACATATATTGTTTGAAATTGACGAAAAAGAAACAATAAATTACAATAATTAATAAAAAAAAATAGTCGACGAAATGGACGAAAAACAAATTATAAATTACAATAATTAACAAAATAAATCTCTCCACTCCAACAAATTTATCAATTAATGCCACATAAATTGGGACATGGCAAATAACATATATTATTAAAAAATTTGGTTCAAAATGTACTACAAAATACAATAATTAACAATTTAATATATTAAAGAGACATATAAAAAAGGGTTAATATTTGAAATTCTGCATCTGCCACATAAATTAGAACAAATAGATTAATAAATATTATTTTCAAAATTATGTTAAAAAAGTACTACAAATCACAATAGCTAACAATTTAAAATATTTTTAAAATCATATAAAAATTTCAATAACTTCTCAAATTCCATAATATGACATAAATTTTTAAAAAAAGTATTATAAATCATAATAAATAGTACAATATTTTAACTACTTTAAAAGTATTATAAATTGTAATAAATAATACAACAATTTAAATTACTTATTACTTAAAATTTAACGACTTCAAAATATTTTTTTAAATGTATTAAAATTTTGGTTAATTGTCAAAACTTTACATGTGCCACATAAATTGGGACATGGAGAGTCACACGTATTTTTTTTAAAAATTTACATTAAAAGTATTCTATCAATTAACAACATATATTGTTTGAAATTGACGGAAAAAAAATATATAAATTACAATAATTAACAAAATAAATCTCTCGACTCCAACAAATCTATCAATTAATGCCACATAAATTGGGACATGGCAAATAACATATATTATTAAAAAATTAGGTTCAAAATGTACAATAAAATGCAATAATTAACAACTTAATATATTAAAGAGACATATAAAAAAGGCTTAATATTTGAAATTCTGCGTGTGTCATATAAATTAGAACAAACAGAGTAATAAATATTTTTTCAAAATTATGTTAAAAAAAAGTACTACAAATCACAATAGCTAAAAATTTAAAATATTTTTAAAATCATATAAAAATTTCAATAACTTCTCAAATTTCATAATATGACATAAATTAAAATTAAAAAATATATATATTGGGCCCCGTGCTGGCACGGGGTCCTATATCTAGTCTATATAAGAAGAATGTATAGTCAACATCAAAAGTAACATAATTCCTCCTAAAAATAATTTTAGAAAATAAATAAACCTTCAATATTATAAATAATAGGAACAAAAATTGACCATGGATATAATTTATAGCGAATTCAAATTAATCGAACAAATAAATTTTGAATACTAAATGAGTATATCAAAACAAAACAAGGATAAACGTAAACCCACTTCAATTTTAAAATTTTGTTTTTTGTTTAGCTAAGAGATCAAATTATACTATACCGCGTGTAAGAAAATAATATTTTTCAGTTTTTTTAAATTTGATTATATAAAAAAGATGTGCTCGGTATGATGGAAATTCATTATTATTATTTATTTAAAAACAAAATCAAACCAAATGTAATCGACCAATCAAATAAAAAATCTATTTTCTTGCAATTTAATTTAATTCAATTTTTTCTTTATCATATTATAAGGATTGTGTTAAATAAAAGGGGACACCTTTTTTTTTTGTCTCAATTTTATTTTATTTTATTTTAAAAAAAACACATACCAATAAAGATATCAATATTTTGTCTAGCATGCTTTCAGTCTCAATTTTCAAGACCAAAATATAATTATTTGCTAATTTGTTGTGTTGTCACTTTCCTAATTATTAGCTTCCCCATACATGAAATGAAAGGGCAAAAAGTCCTTAAGCCCTCAACTCAACTAATCCCACTAATTATGCCAAAAGATTATAAATAATACTTCCTCCGTCTCAAAATATTTTTCGTCCTTACTAAAAATATTCATCATTTCATAAGCGTAAGACAAAGTTAATAATATCTCCACCATTTTATCCTTCGAAATGTTTTTTCTTGAGTTGAGAATCTATCGAAAACAATCTCTCTGCCTCTCAAGGTAGGGGTAAGGTTTGTATAAACTCTACTCTTCCGCCTCTGTAGACTTCACTTGTGGAATTACATAAAATATATTATTGTTGTACCTTTAATAGTAAATTGCTCTTAAAGACTACAAACATCTCAATTGTGATATAAAAACAGAAGTAAAATAGTCAAATACTTTTTTTAATTGATATTTTTATGAGACGTGTAGATAAAAAAAAACACTATAAATATTTTGAGACAGGAGAGAATAGTAATTAAGTAGAAGTTAAAAATCAATAGAATATGGGTAGAATCCTAGGAACTACCTAACCAAATTCCCTTTTTAAATCTTTTCCTTGTCATGATAGTTACTTAAGATAGATTAAGATTAAATTAACTGAATAATTTTGATTGATATGCATGTATATTTTTATATTAAAAAGATGGACCAGATGATGTGTCAATTTCCTTCAAGTTAAAAGCCTAAAGGTAAGGGGAAACTAATAATTATAAGTTTGAGTACTTTAAAAGAAGAATTAGCATTAGTAGGGTAAGATTTGGACCTAATTATTGTTGTTTAGGGCTAAGTATGGGATGGTTAACTACTTAATTTTTTAATAGATACACATCGAGGTTATAGTGGAATGAATAGGATTCCTTCATCTTTATCACATAGAAAACTTTAGGTTTGAATCATAGGAATGAAAACAATATTAGTAGGAAATGTTTTTAGTAAAAATAAGGTCGAATGGTCAATTTTTTGATCGCTTGTTAATATTTAGACGCTATTGAATGTAATTATATTATAACAACTACTTAAGACAGAATATCTGAATAAAATGTCCTACAATATACGATATCAGAGAACTTCGAAACTTTGATAACTCGAACTTTAATATAATGTGCCTTGTTCGAAAATTTACTAGAGACTCTATGTGCGAGTTCATGGAATTCAAACTTTCACAATACAATATAGACATTCTTCTTGCGAGAATTATTGCATTGGAATACTGGCTTCACAATCTAAGTGTGAAATTTTGCTAGAGTTTCAAACACTATGATTTTTATTTTTTTATGTGTTAAACTTTAAGAACGATTCATGATGTTCAAATTTTTATAAATAAAATTTATCGTTTTCAAATAAAAGAGACAATTTTTAAGACAACTTTTAAAAAATTAACATGTATTTTCTCTATTTTTAATTACAGGTCTTAAATTCAAATTTTAATTAGGGAAGAAATTAGGTTAAATAGTGCTTCCTCTTAAACAGACTTTATTACCCATTATAATGTTGCATAAAGTGATAGTAATGCTAGTAATCAACATTTTCAAAAATTACGCAGACAAAAGTATAATTAAGTCTTTATTACTGTATTGAAGACTCTGTCGAGCTTTTATTCTTTTGATTTTAAATTATTTATCGTATTTTTAAAAAAAAATTATAATGATCAAAACTCCTCCTAATTTTAGAAAACGTGTAAAAGAAAATATAACAGAAAATTTGAAACATACAAAGAATTAGAGTATTGTAATAAGTATTTTTAGAGAAGGCTGCTCAAGTAGTAAACATTAAACACTCTCCACTTTTAATTTCAAGACTGTTGATTCGAATTACAATAAAAGTAAAATATATTACTCTAAAAGATAGTTACATATAATCTATTTAAACATTATGGTGCATGTTGGAGGGGTGGGGGTATTGGAGAGTGGAGATGCGACAATTAATGTAAAATTACGTGAGAGAATGGCACTTTTTAGTGACTAGAAGCGGAGAGCTCGTTGCACCTTCTTTTTTTGACCTATCTTCTTTCTATAAGCAAACTCCTTCAGATAGTCCTGCACGACTCTTGGTAAGCATGTTGGGGGATTAGAAAAGACAATCTCTTTCCAATAGTATGTAGCTTTACTTTCTTGAATTTTTATGGAGGGCTTACTTATCGCAGTTGAGGGCGCTTGTTGAATACTCCCTCCATCCACAATTGTTTGTCAGGGTAAGGTTATGCACAACCCTCAAGGAAAATTTAATAGAAGGTGTAATTTGACTAATATAACTCTGCTATACCAAGAATACCAAGTCTACATAACTTTTCAATTGAACTACACTATCATTAAGGGCAGAATTGGGAAAAGGTGATTAATTATTTCTTGATTGTTTAAATTGACAATTAATCTTGGACAACTATTTTTAGTATACCTGCCAAATAATTGTGGACAAAGGGAGTACCTTTCTAGTTTCTATAGCCTGTTTGAAACTTGTTTTCTCTACCTTCATTAGAAAAATTATTTTTTTTTTTTAAAAAAACAACCTTTTCAAAATTTTAACCAATCAAATTTGAGAAAATTGAAAAGCATTGTTACCAAACACAAACTACATATTACTTTTAGATAACACGGGATCAAATACAATAATATGTTGTTTAACTTGCCTTCAGCTAAAATCTATGTCCTCCAACTTTGAGTGTACACAAGCAAATACTTAAACTTGTATAAAATTGAACAAGTAAACACATACATCCTGCACGACATCAATCACATAGGATACAAAATTATTAGACAAGACAAATGTATCTATTTATTTAATTTTATACAAGTTTAAGTGTCTATTTATGCACATTCAAAATTGAAAGACATAAATATCAGTTGAAGCAAGTTAAATGAAATATTTACATATTATACTTGTTCAATTTTTTTAAAATATTTTTTTTGGAAAAAAAATTGAGAAAGACTAATAGATTTAAAGTCAAATATAAATATTTGGACCTTTTATTTATCAAACTTGCCACTTACCAATCTTTGTATATCACCTTGCATGCAACTCAACTATTCCTTGGAGTACCTGTTACCTCTCATCGTACACAACTTATCTAACTAAAGTACCAAAGGCGAACGAGGCTCCGAGGCCCGGGACAACATAAACATAATGAAAGTACATATTCAGAAGGCTTTTTATGTAGATTTCTTTTGCAATGTTCCATCCAACAACTTACAAGCTTTTTATAGGGATTTCATAGTCGCTAACACTGTTATGTACAAACTACAAACCTCAAATTATGATTATACATCGAAGGGGTACACCATACACGCCACAAAAAGTGTTCAGTAACAAACTACTTGTGTAAATGGACATCTCGAAGGACTGAAGCAACGTGAAACCTATACAACTAACTAACTAGCAGAGCTCTGGATTTTGTCAATTCATCATAACTCATACTATGAGCCAAAAAAAGGGAAGTTTTCGTGCATGGTGTTGAAAATGAGTACCTGATGTCTGTGTAGGTATCATGACTCAACATCACTTTCACTTTCTCGGTGACATGCACAGGGTTCAACAGCGTATGACTATACTTTCAGTCTTCTCGTGTTGTAGTCATCCATATCACAGTTAGATCGAACATTGCATAATGTCAGTCTCACAAAGCATAAATTCTGTCATCAGAGTTGTAGTCATCCATATCAGAGATATTTGCAGAGTGAGACCATGAGAAAGATTTGCTCCCACTTGCTCTTCTGATACGCCTTTGAGAATCGCTACCACATATGCCAAAATGCTGTCGGAAAACAAAGTAGCACAAGCTAACGAGAGTACCAATAAGAATTGGTGCACCAAGCACAGTAATAGTGATTGCCATCCACGAACTTTTCCTCCCTACAACAACAAAACCAACAGCTAGGAATGCTCCACAGGTACTAACGCAGGCTGCCCACATCAACTTGTTCACGACTGAGACGATTTGTTTCTGAGCTCTAGTATCCCAGGCAACAAGAGTAATCTGAACAACAACAACAGCGAGAGATATAAAGAGAGAAGTAGCATTCAGGAGGCAGAACACGCGGAATGCAACAGTATCAGCAATTCTGGCCTTTCCTGCTTCGGGTCCAGTCTCCACATATTGGCCTGGCAAGCTGAATATAGCGAGAAAAGCAATAGACGCAAACAAAACAGCAACCAGAGTCACAGAGTTAATCGTATTCTGAACAGCTTCCCTATGAATCTTCCTAAGTTCTTTGGCAATACCAGAAACACGCCTTCGGGTCTTTTCATTTTGTATAAGCTGGGATTGCACCTCATGCTTAATGTCACTTACGGTCCTCTTAAGTTCTGATGCTTCATCAAATTGACCCACAAATCTGGCATGTTTTGCACCAGCCTCAGTCAGACCTTCCTTAATTAACAACGCTGAGTCTCCATATTGCAGTTTGTCTGCCAAGTCCATTGCAGTTTCCTTTTGATTATTAATTGCATTGACATCAAGGGATGTGTAACTGAGGAGAAGGCTTACAATCTGAAACAAAGACACATCATGAGGATATGAAAAATAAAAACCAACAAAGGTTATGTAGGAAAATACAAAGATGGTTATATCACAATCATATAAAGATGATTTGGTTCATTATGCCAGTTATTGGGATGCTAACCTTCTTTTAGCATAAACATAATCTTCTTGTTGCTATTTTGTGCAAACTCAAGTTTTAACATGAGAAATGGAAATTAAAATCAGAGGAATTTTCGTTCAACTTGCAAAAGATGATGAGCAATTTCGGCTATTTCCAATACGTGGAGAGGTTAAAAAAGTATTATCATTTGCTCCGACACATGTTTAGCACCAAAAGATGTGAGCGCTGACTGTTGAAGCGGACCATATAATTAGAATACTTAAAGTGTCTATACATTGAGAAAGCTAGAGCAAACCCAATTGCAGTATGTGAAAATCAAGGAAAACTTTGTGGGTTTAAGAATAATTCAAATCATCCTTATTCTAAAGGTACATTGTTTAATGATCATTTTGTTGTCGTTCACTCGCTTCTTCATATTTCTTGGTGGAACATTATGTGCATTGTATTCTGTGTTGGAATGTATGTATATTATGCATTTTAGTGTAAAATTATACACCATTAGCAAGTTCATAACTAAAAAAAATTACCTAAAAAATAGAAAAATAAATCAACAAAAAGAAAATAGAAAAAAAGAAAAGAAACAAGACAACAAATGCCGGCTCAGCCACCTCTTTTTTTTTAGGATGAAGGTTCGGCCACCTATTCTAATCACCCTTTGCTTCGATATAGCTTTATTGAAATTGAAACACACACCATTTGAAGATAAACTTAGCCTAATTTACCAAAAATTAAAAATCCGGTGCACCATACATACTACTGCAAGGATGAAACATCTAGTACTAAACAAGAATGAGAAATGATATAGAAGCTCTTTCTATCACATTCTTTTTTCAAAAGAAAATAAAATGAGCTCCCTCTATCACATTCTTCATGAGTCATAGAATAGTTAAATATTATAGTTACTGTTTGAGCATATTTTTGTTCCATAGGCTAAATTAAAGTTAGTAGACTGATAGCAAAAATAACGCCATTTCTTCCTTCTTGGTGGAGTTACTTTGGACTACTAAACAGTGTAATCAAATATTGAAAAACTTGCACACTTTATCTTCGTATATTTGTTTCCCAAATGATGTCACATATCTTTGTGTGTTAGGCTGGACCCTTCATGAAAAATTTGCAACTTACGCTACATAAATCACTAGGATGTTTTGACTTTTGAGTTCCTTTTCAACTTTGTAACTTCATGATACACTTAGATGCTGAAACCATATTACAAGATTCTTATCATGAGTTTTTATTCATCCCTCAAATTGTTAGCATTCATTTTTCACTAATGTGAAAAACTTGCACTTCCTATCAAGGGTCCCAAAAGAGACCAAAAATTTCTGGGAAGCCGTAACTGTCTTCTGATTGTGTTCCAAAACTATGTTACCTAGACTCAACTATCAATACATACTGGATATGGGTGATTATGGCGGCTTCAATATGCTGATCTCTCAGCGTGGTCGACGTTTTTTTATGTAAAGGTTAGGATTGGTCATTGCAGAAGTTCAGCGACCTCATTTGTTAGAGAAGTCAAGCAGTTCAAACAGCTCCTTGTAACATGGCTTGGCGAGCACCTTTTAAGTTTACAATCAAATATTACAAACAATAGTTTTCTGGTAGGGTTCAACACTAGAAAACTTTGTCTACCTGATGTAGCAACAAAAACATGATAAAAAAATATAATTACTTGGACTCCCAAATTCCATAACATGGATACCACATAGTTTGGGAAAGTCTTATGGTTCTAAATTCTAATATTTGTCTATTGTAAGTCTTATTCCCACATGCTTTGTGTGTGTAACAATGTAAATGAAGGTCTTAGTTGCCTTTCACTAAAACATATTTCTCTTATTTTATTTGCTCTTTTTCACTTTTCGTCCTTCTTTTATAACTACAACTACTCCCAATACTAACAGTCATCCTTCCCGGTTAAAATCTAACCCCTATTTTGTGCAAGACTCTGCAGCAGGTAATATTTTTCTTTGTTTTAGTTCTACATCATTTTCCCGGAAACCTATCTAGCATAAACCTCTTTTTGGAACGAAGAAAATGCATTGTTCAGGAACTTGAGTGCTAAAGAAATATAACCTCGACTTCGTGATCTAGAAACGTTAGCAGATCTTCGATGTATTCAGAATAGCAAGTATGATGCTATAACCTTTGGAAAATAAATAGAAAGATACCTGGGGGCGACATTTCCGTGTGGCTATATGCAAAGCTGTGTTTCCTTCTTGTCACGCTCATTCAATATTGAGCTGTCAGTATCCAACATTTCCTCCACTACAAAGGTATCCTGACCCTTAACAGCCATATGAAGTGCGGTTTGGCCCTTTTTATCTTTGATAGATATTATATCTGGATCTCGCTCTATGAGTGCTTTCACAATATGCAGAAGGCCATACCTAGCAGTTGTGTGCAGTGCAGTTTTTCCATTCTTCCTAACAATTCGTATGGAGCTCACATCTGCATCTAAAATAGCATTCACCACATCCAAACGTCCCTTGACGGCAGCTGAATAAAGAGGGCTTGTGTTTGAGGAGTTGCATACTTTACAAAGTCCAGGCCACATGGCCAAGAGTTCCCTCACAATACCTGTAAATGACAGCATATGTGTTATACGGTCAAACATCCTCCAAAACATACAAACATTGGACTAGTAAGGTATACTCAAGGCACGGCGGTAAAGGCCAGGGCATAAGAATTTACAATCGAGCATGTCAGCTATTTCTTCACTAGCTCTCTCTAAATTTCTCAAGTAAGGAACAACAATAGAATAATAAGTCCTATTATCGACTACTGCAATAATGTAGGCCCAAGTTGTTTGAGATTGAGAATTAGCTGATCAATTGATCAGTAATAGAAACACAAACATCACCACTATCCTTAAAAGAACAAAAAATATCACAAGTGCCTGGATCCAATACTTGGGTTGTCTATGGTCTCAGAAGATCATAGACCAAAACCTATTACACAAAACTTAAAATTCATGGTTTTGCTTCAAGATTTCTGTTAAGTTGACCTTATCATAATGAAACATTATAGATACTCTATTTGAGCATTGCATAGTTGATCAACAAAGCCAAGAATAGTGATTAAACACCCCCACCCCCACCTCCACCCCCACCAACCCCACCCAAGGATGAAGGTAGACTATAGCTAACAGGTCTGGCCAAACCTGGTATTTTTGGTCCTAACTTTGTATTTGTTAAGAAATTTATCCAATTTGTACGAATTATTAATTTAGAACCTACTAAACTAAAAGTACTTAAATCCTAAACCTATAAGCTTCAAATCTTGGCTCTGCATACTATAGCTGGCATCAAGGACTAAACTTAAAATTCATAGTTTTGCTTCAACATTTCTTTTAACTAAATTCACCTTATCATACCCACCCGTTTCTGCCCTATTTGAGCATTGTTGATCACCAAAGTCAAGAATCGTGATCAAACCCCCATTCCCCCACCCGCCCTCCACCTAGGGGTGGAGCTAGACCATAGCTTACAAGTCACTTCAACCCAGTATTTTCAGTTCAAACTCTATATTTTTCTTAAGAAATTCATTCAATATGTACAAATTATTAACTTAGAACAACAAGAACATACCCAATGTAATCCTACTTGTGGTCTGAGAGATAGCGTGTACACAGACTTTACCCTACCTACTAAATTGACCTTATCATACCCACCCAACTCCACCCTATTTGAGCATTGTTGATCACCAAAGTCAAGAATCTTGATTAAACCCCCATACTCCCACCCACCCTCCACCCAGGGGCGGAGCTAGACTATAGCTTACAAGTTGGCTTAACCCAGTATTTTTAGTTCAATCTCTATATTTGTCCCAAGAAACTCATTCAATATGCACAAATTATTAAACTTCGAACAACGACAACAACATACCCAATATAATCCCACTTGTAGTTTGAGGGATAGAGTGTACGCTGACTTTAACCTACCTATTGAATTGACCTAATCATGCCCACCCGTCTCCACCCTATTTGAGCATTGTTGATCACCAAAGTCAAGAATCGTGATCAAACCCCCATTCCCCCACCCACCCTCCACCCAGGGGCGGACCTAGACTATAGCTTACAAGTTACTTCAACCCACTATTTTTAGTTCAAACTCTATATTTGTCTTAACAAACTCACTCAATATGTACAAATTATTAAACTTAGAACAACGACAACAACAACATATTCAGTGTAATTTCACTTGTGATTTCGGGATAGATTGTACATCTTAATATCCTAAACCTATAAGCTTCAAATCCCGGCTTCACGCCCTCCAAAAATCAGATCACAGAATACTAATACATCAAATCACATGACAAATCAAGAACATAATTCACAAAACAATACAAAAAAAAAAGAGCAAAGAAAATATACCCAAGTGTCCACTTTTTGCAGCAACATGAAAAGCATCAAAATCAGCTTTTGACCTAATCATAGCAGTTTCCAAATTACAAAATCCAAGCAAATAACTCACAATCTCCTCAAAATTATTTGCAACAGCTATATACAGTGCAGTCTCCCTGCATCATTCTGTAAAGCCAACAAAGAAAATAGATCCAACCCATCATTCTTTATAATGATTTTGAGAGACTCAAGGTCTCCAGATCCAACTGCTGAGAAAAATGATTGATGGGTTATCAACCTCAATGAGTTTGAGTCCATGTACACTAAAAAAATTCAATCTTTAACTTTTTTTTCAATTTTTTTTTGAGAAATTCCTATCTGGGGTTTCTCAATCTTGAGTAAAAATTGAAAAATTTGTGGATTGATGAATTTTTTTTGTGTGCAAAATAAAGTATTTTGAGTATAATTGATGTTTAGTAGTCCATCAATGGTGGAAAAGAAAGTAAACAGTTGAAAATGGAATATAAATAAATAATTGCGGGTATTTTAATTCAACGCTGTAATGACTTTTAAGGGCAGTGTGGTTTTTTGTTTTTTTTTTCTTTCTTTCAAGTAGTATGACTTGGGTTACTTTAAAGTCGTCTGGTATTCGAATATTGGCTCGAGATATTTTTCTATCACGAAAAAAAGATAGTAATGTTATATGTTTTTGAATCGATAACCATCTTTCAACTAATTTATCCTTCTTTATCTTTCAAGACTAACAAGGAATTGCATATAAATTTTCATATGTTATTTATTGACTCTGTCTTTCGATCTGATCTTTAAGCCCAAAATCACCTTTCGTGGATAAATATTCTCTAAACTTGATTAATCCTATCTGCTTATTTGTTTCAAACAGATATTAATAATTTTATGATTCCACTTTGAGTATGTGTAAGGAGAGATATTTCAAAAAGAATCTATTCTCAATATGTTTGATAAATATAGTATAACGTTTGTTACATTATATAATTAAAGTTTATTTTATAAAATGTGTTCGATATTTGAATTAGAGTCTGGCTAAATTCAGACCGCATATTGTAGAGTTGATTATTAGGGGCAACACTTTCGATATGTATTCTTTAAAGATCTTTAATTAAGAGTGTAAGGATTTAAATTATTTCACTGTGATTTAATTGTTTTTTAATTATTTTCTATAGATTCACTATGATATGAAACAACAGCTTTTTTTACTTTTACTTTCTTTATTTGATTCTTTGGACTATTAAAATATTTTTAGGAGTTGCATAATGTGTTTTATAGGTTGTCAATGTGTATTAATGTAGAGTATCGAATCTTTTAATATCAATAAAAAGTGATAATAGGTGACTTGATTCCTGAATTATTACATAAAATATTATCAAAAAGAGTGAATAGATTAGCTTTGAAACAATAAAAATATTAACTTTTAAAGTAAAATAAATAATTTTTTATTTATCTTAAAAGAGAATTGTTGAAAAAAAAGTGATCAATATTATTTAAGCTTGTTTTTGAAGTATAAAACGGTCCATTTATTTTCGCATAGCTTTTTTTCAAAAAGCCTTACGTTTCCTGAATAAATGTTTTGGTTCCAATAACCAATAAAAGGATTATTTATAGTAATTAATTTAAACTAACTCGAATATTTTTTACTCAAATTCAGAAGAAACAAACCAAATCGAACGCAATAGATTTGATCATATAAAATATGAGAAAGTCATTTCAAATAGTGTAAAACCAATTTTTTTAATTGAATGAGACGTATAAAATAAATCATATCGATAAAGATACCTATTAACTACTACTTATAACTTGAGTAGTTGTACATGGATAGTTAATTTGGGGTTTTTGTATTCTTATCTTATAAGACATTTTGCGTAACTATAAATCATTTCATTAAAAGATAAAAAAAATTCAAAATTAAATAATACTTTCTAATTAAAAAAAGGTGATATATTTTCTTTGAGAAGAACTATATAGTACTATAGCATTACCATGTCATTAATATTAAAAGTACACCTACAATAATGTATGGGTATCAATATAACTCTCAATATTTTTAGGCTCTCTTCTCTATCGCATAAAAATTAAGGTTTTACATTGTGGCATAGGACCAACATGCACAACATGATTGAGGACCATCATTGATCGACTGTTGATTGTAGTCACGTGTTATTCTATCAATGCAAAAACATTAGAGATATATATAACTCTCAATATTTTTCATGCTTAATTTCTTTTCTGTCACATAAAAAAATTAAGGTTTTACATTGTGGCATAGGACCAACATAACACAATTGAAGACCCATCATAGATAATTATAATTAGTTCATTTATAATTAGAAGATTAGATACTTATAATTAGTTCATTTATTGATTTACCTACAAATTAAAATCTATTTCGTATGGATTTATATGTTCCCTTTCTATTACATTAGATTGTTAAACTTCATATTTAGTCCAAACCAAATGACGAAGGACGTACTCTTAGCAATTATTACCACTAGCATGATCAATACACACACACATATATATGCAACAAGTCGGCCGGCCAAAGAGAATCAACTAGTTTAGTTCTGATCTAAGTAGGCTCATAATTAGGGAATACCCTAACCTTGGGAACCGGGGCCTGGCCATCCTTCGTTTGCGGTCAATGTTTCGACTTTGTTCGTCGACAGTTGAATGTTTCGATCTGGTTCGATTCATGATCACATCCGCAAACCTTATCCCTGTACCAAGATATTTCTATAATTCCACTTTTCTCCTCAACTACCCATTCAACTCACATTTAAAGCAGGTGTCATTAATAAATATTTCCTATATATTACCCCTATACCTACATATTATATGCTCCTCACTATTATTTTTGCCAACAACTCTCATCCATTCTCTTTGAGTGACACAAACATGATGGGGTGCTCTAGGCATGCCTTTGTTTGCAACTATGTTACTCTTGCTTATGGTTCTCTTTGCTAATGGTAAAATTCTTTCTACAACTTTTTTTAATTTTCATTAGTTATAACGTCACGACTTAACATGTTCAGGATTGAAGCGTACCTAATTATATTTTTATTGTATATATTCTCTTTATTTTCAATTTATATGATATAATTTTCCTTTTAGCTAGCTTAAAAGAGGAATGACATACATTTCTAAAGTTGGAAACTATTAACCATGCATGCACTTCTCATTTTACCTTTTAATATAAATATTATGATATATTTAAGAGATGACTAAACACAAAGAATTTTTCCACCCGTGAATTAGTAGAAAAATTGTGCTATAAAATGTGATATTTTCACTTATTTCTCTCTCGAATCAACTCACTAGAAAAATATATGACCGGTAGGCAAGAGATTCTCAGTGAAATTGAGGAAAGCTTCTTAATTTTTTCTTATCATGAAAATATTATTATCTTTTTTTTTCCTCACCGATTCAATCAAACCATATGTGAGAATAACCAGCTACAAAACATTTTTCAGTGGAATCATAAGTTTTAAATAGTCAAGCATGCACCAAACTATTTACATGTTATAAGCCTTCTTAAAATGTAGAAACTAGAATCTTAGCAGGTTAGTTGCTATAACAGATAAAGGTGTGAAAATCTGATGGTATAAATATTTCTTATATTTAACATATATTTGTGAAGTTTAAAATTAAATTATTTCTAAATGTAGAAATGAAGCCGGTGGAGGCAAGAATTTGCCAGTCGGCGAGCCACTGGTTCAAAGGATTGTGTGTTAGAAGCAACAACTGTGCTTCAAATGTGATTCATATATATTCGGAATACACTAACTCTCCCGGTAGCCTTTCTCTAGGGATGTACATCGGTCGGTTCGATTTATCGTTTTTCAATTTTTAAATATGCTATACCCAATAACCAAATCAACAAGATATGTTTGATTTTTTATTTATCGATTTTTGGTCCATAATGATTTGATTTTTTGTTTAACCAATAAGAAAATGCTCACAAAATAAATATATGAATTCTCCAATAATTTAGTGCGAAAAGATAATAATGTAACTTTGCATAATGCACATAAAATAGAAAAAATAGTAATTAACATAAAAAGATCTATACAAGTGCATATAAAAGAACTAGGTCAATAATGTGAACCAACGGCTAAATGACAAGCGTAATAACCAGTAAGGTACTGATATTAATATTTAATATTTATATAGGGGCAAGTAATAAATTATTACCGTCTTAACGGATTATCAATTTTCTCAATATCCCAATGTTACGCTCCTTTACTTCAGTTTTTGAAATTACCTTTCGTATCACATTTATTTCACTAAATACATATATTTAGTATCCTTAAATACATATATTTTGAATGTATATGATCAAATTAAATATAATTTATTCCAAAAATATTATATTTCAGTGTGATTCGCATGTATTCCGAATATCCTATTGGCTGTTTTGCTTTGTGAATGGTGGGGCTTTACTATCTCAATCATACACCTTCATGTGACTGTTTTTTGTATTTATCTGCTTTTTCAGTGTCGGCAATTGAATAATTAAATTAATTCCGTTTTCTTTTGAAAATATATGGTACTTTAATATTCTTCAAATATAAAACAACTTTTTTTAAAGACAATTATTAACAAGAAAACTGAAACTTGTGACTTTCCAATTGGGTTTTAAATCTTATATCATGTAAAAGAATAGTTGGAAGTTGGAACAATACTATTTGTGCACTTAGCTTTTCAATTATTTATTGGTTAAAAGTATATTTATATTTTATAATAAATTATTTTCAAACTTTTATTTTATTATTAATAAAAATTATTTATATTTTATAGTCATAAAAATCTATATTTTCTTTCAAATCACAAATACTGTCATATAAATTAAAACGAAAAAAATACATAGTATCATTATATTGAATTTCATTTTATATATGGAACCTATACACTTTAGAAATGATTTATTCAGAATACAGACTATATTGTCTAAAATTAAGAATTTATAAATTCAAAATTTTAGTTTGATTTGTCTCTATCTCCATTATTAAAGAAGTGGACTTTGAGTCTTATTTAACCTCATAAGTTAATTTGTTCGAGATGTGAAGATTGTTCAAAATTATGTAAAGAGTCTACGTGCATTTTCAACATTAAGTAAATAATTAATTGGGACGGGCCTATATTAAAATACCATATTAAATAAATAATTCTTAAATCTATTTCAACCCTTAAAGTTTGCTCAAAAATGAGAATTACTCAAGATTATATAAAGAATTTAAATACACATTAACCCCACATATGTGAGATTATAATATCCTTTAAATAAATTATACATCATATAAATTTAAATTAATTAAATTAATAAATTTCGTACCACGACCGACTAAAAACAAAAGGAAAGGACAGTACTCGTCTGGGAAAAAAATAGTGTACAATGAGTAGTCATTTTCAAAATATGTATGCATCATTAAAAGATAATTAAAAAATATATTAAATTGACCCCTAGTATTTAAGATAAATAATTCAACGTACATTAAATTGACAGTATTATTTAGCCTTCTTATAACATAGCACCATCAATTTTATTTTATTTTCATAATATATATATATATATATATATATATATATATGCACATGTGTTACTTATGCTGATGTTATCCTTGCCAGGGGCTAGTTTTTGAATAAATTATGGATCTGTTTAATACGAAAAATGATGAATAATTAATTTTAAAATATATTTATCACATATTTAATTGAAATAAAATCGCAGAATTATTTATTCCGTATTTATGGTGTTATTTTTATTCCAATGCGATAATAATTCTACAATAGTTAATCTCATAATAACTTGTTCTCCGATCAAACGAGCCTTTTTATCCGCTTCTCATATTCCATTAGGTCCCAAATGGAGGCCATTTCTTGTCTGGTCTACTTGTCGTTTCCAAGTCATTTTAATGATATCTTGAGATATGTTTTTAATTTTTTAAGGAGGAAATAAAGTATAAAATCTATTGTAACTGTGAAATATATCTTTAATTTTTCTAATTAAATTTTAGGCAAAAAAAAAAAAAAGGAGGAAAGAAAAACACAATAGAGTAAAAGCTAATAAAGAGACTTTTTAAAATTTTCTTTATAGACAACATAAAGTGAAACAAATGAGGAAAAACATAAAACTTGACATACGAGATATGTATTTACATTATCTCTCCATAGACTTGATGAATTATCTAATACACAAAACTTTTTCGTAGAAACTTATTTACGCTTCAAAGCGACAAATAATTGACATGATTTTTCGTAATTAGCTTTCATCCATGTTGAAATTTCTTCACTTTTGAGTATAGTCCTTTCACAAGCCTCTTTTGCTATTTCACTTCCAAAATGATTGATTAAAAGTCCTTCTAAAACAGCTCTTAGGTTTATCATTAAAGTCTTTGCATCAGCCTCATCCACAAGCTTTGATTTGGGATATGTTAATTCTATTTTCTCAATGCTAAAACAATTATTTTTCTCCACCACTTTAGTCATGTCTTCAACAGATGGAAAATACATTGGCAAATTGAATGAGTCAACTATAGACTCATCTAACTTTCCCTGTGGAAATAAATAAATAAATCTCAATTACATTTATTACTTGTATATGTTTAATGAAATTCTGAACTAAAGATATAATTACAAACTTATCTTCTTAAATATCATGTCATGACTTAGCATTCTAGTTACAGTGTAAGATGCAAAGATAATAACCAGATACGAGATATGTTATTTATACATTTTAAATGAATTTCTTATAACAAATATAATATTGAATCTGAGCCAATGTTATGTCAAATCCATATAACTTTAATATAATGGCAAGTCCACCCTTGCCTTAAGGTAGCCTATGGAGTAATTTTTTTAAAAGTGACGTTATAATAACTTAAACTCAAAATATTTACTTACCTCATTCACCAAATTCGTAAGACTGGAACCAAAGAATTTCATGAGACGTACATAACTTGAAAATGGTGTAATAAGCACCATCATTCCTCCATGAACAATTTCCTCAGCTCTTGCATTGAAGAACATTTCCATGTCCTTTTCAAATTGAGCAACATAAGCATTCACTACTTCAATATTTGAAGCACCTATATAATGAATCAATCCTTTATTCCATGATGAGGATTTCTCATCTAATAACTCTTTTGGAATCTTAGATAACCAATGTATAGAACAAGAAGAATGTGCAAAATGTATGGATCGCGATGGAAATAATCTATGATGAAAAGATCCTGGAACTCCGAATGCATAGTAGGATCGATCAATGGGGAGTGATTGAAAGAGGGTATTGAAATCATTGGTGGCATGATCATTGAAAAATACTTGGATTTCAATATTGTTACTAGTGGAATTTGTTATGACTTGGGACAAGTACTTGTCCTTTAGAGCTTCTACAACATGTTGCATTGCAATTAAAGTGTTTGGTCCAACAGAACATCCAAACTCTGCAATGCATAGTGTGTTTGAAGAAGATAACATGGTTTTGATGTCAAACTTTCCTATAATTGCATCTCTCACCATCTCCTTTGAGCCCTCTAACACTTCTCTCTGCATGCAATTGCAACAATAACAACGATATAATCAGTGTAATCTAACAAGATAGTTTGAAACGAAAGGAGTATATATATAACTAATTCAAAATCAAAATTGTATATAATATTAATATGTACCGCCAATTGTGAGTTTTTGGAGAAGCTATAAGGACCATCACCAGCATTCATGGGAAAAGATGTTGTCATTTTGGCTTATGCTAATTAATAATATGCTTAATAATAATCTTTTTTTCTTTGAGTTTTTCTTGCTCAATGTTTTCTCCACACATGCATGCATGTTCTTATATATGTGAATTTTTTGCATTGTTCAAATAAGGATTTGTTTGGCAAGGAAAAGCAAAAGAAGAAAAAAATCTCAAAAGAACACGTTTGATTTTACAATATTTGATGTCATCCATGACATCTAGGACTTCTTATTGTATAGGTGATAAAAAGGCGTTTCAATGAAATGATCGTATGCATATGTAGTCTATCGATATTGTATAAATGGTTCTCTAATGTATTAATATTATATAAATAATATAAAGTTGTGTGTGTATATATAACTATGTATATATAATATTTATACATTACAACAGTAATTAATATTAGACTAATAGTTAAAATTTCTAGTACATTATCACCTTATATCTTGATCATATTTGTGTGGTTTACATTGTTATTGGAGTCTTTTGATCTTATTAGATGTTTTTATGTAAATTGGCACGAGGAAAATTGAAGCCAACGAAGCCAAAAAGAGACCAATTCTACCATCACATTTAATCACGTATTAGGGTAGAAGGTAGGGATAGATTCACATAGAGCTTTGTGAGTGCTTGAGCATTCATTGAACTCTATGTAGGTATATAAAATATATGAAAAAAAACTATATAATTAATTAGTAAGCACCCAATAAATAATTGTTGCATGTGGCTCGTTGATTAATATAAGTGGGTATTGAAGCTTATCTTTTTTCTTTGTTTCGTTTTTTCATCGGGTGTTTGGTTTTCATATTGGAGCCCGACTAAATCCAGACTCACACCGAGGAGTCTCACATTGGAGACTCGAACCCGAGACTTGTGATTAAGGATGAAGAAATACTTACCACTCCACCACAACCCTTATTGGTAGGTTTCTATTTTCTTCCCTTACTTATAGGCTTCTATTATTTCCCCCTAATTCTAGGCTTCTATTTTCTTTCCCTAAATTTAGGCTTCTAGTTCCTCTTTAACTATTTCTAAAACAATATGTGAAACTACAAGTTTAAAATTAGCAATAATTATTGTTATTTATTTTAATTACAATATATGAAAAAATTGTTGAGTACAAGCTTTAGTTTTTTGAATTAATTACATGTTCCACTTTTTCTCCATGGAATCACAAATTTTCTCATCCAAACTACATAATATGTTTTTTTTTTTTTTGTATATTTATAAAGGTTTTTAATTCGCTATGTAAAGCATAATAAGAAATTGACAAGCAGTGTAAGCAATGTTGTTTTACTCACTTTAATTTCAAAGTACGAAAAGTGGTTGAGTACATTATAATTTATGACTTGAGGTCTTGTTTTCTGATAGTAATATAAATATAACTTTCTCATTAACTTTTTTCACGATCGTAATGATTTTATGTTAAAAAAGTGAACCATCAATTACCTTCAGATTCTGAATCTACCACTGTCACTAGAAGGATAGTAAGAGTGTAGTGTTTCCATGCTTATGGTGGTTGATGTTTGTCATTAGCATTATACTAGTATTATTATAGTTCTTATTTTGATATTTTAATTATCACACAATTTTGTGTTACTTGCTGTAATTTCATCATTGTTTCTGTCTCTTTTTATCTGGATTTGCTGCACTTGAGTTCAGAGTCTTTCGAAAATAATATTTCTATCTCTATGAAATAATGATAAAATTTATGTATATTCTGCTCTTTTTAAATTTCACTTATAAAATTTTATTGAGTATATTATTATTGTTATTATGTATGGACTCTTCAACCTTCAAAGTCATGTTACAGTTGAAATTAGGATAAGTTCAATATAAGAAGAAAGCAAATATCTCCCATAGTCCAATAACCAAAAGTTATAATCCACACATTTATTCATTCATTATTATTCATCGTACAAAAATAAGCATGCATATAAACGTATTATGATAACTAGTATGTGAACCAAATAATTCGATAAGAATCCATATAAATCTGATCTACTAGGTAAATGAAAATGCTAGCTCCACACAATATGCATGTCACATGCATCTAATTGTCTAAAATTAGGAAATATACAATCATAGTATGGACCTTTCAAAATTCAAATTCATGATAGATAAGTCCAAGTCATGTAATAATTGAAATAAGGATGAGTGCAAATAAATTGTAATATAAGAAGAAAACAAATATATCTCCAATAATTCAAAGTTGTAATTATTGACACAATTCCATATACTGATAATCAATAAATTAGCTGGCTATCAGCCCTACGTTGTTTTTTCGTTGGGTTGATAGACTCAAAGATATTATTAGCATGGTATGATATCGTCTGTTTCAAATCAAATATAGACAAATTTTTATAAAAGGTCTCACACCATTAAGAAATCCTAACGCACCTTATATGTAGCTTTCCAATTTTTTCTACTATCAATGTGAAACTTTACTCCCACCCAACAATCTCCCTCTCAAACTAAATTTCACGTGGCTTATCACCATAATTCACGGGTCAATTATTTTCGAGATTCACTATATGTCATCCACATCATTTGAAAATTTTGTGGCAATCGAAGCTAACAACTAACTTCTTTTTGTATGTGTGCGTCTCTAAGATCATAAAAGGAAGAAAGGAAGTTAATCGATCCCCACATCATCATCTGCCTTCGTCATGTACTCATAATCTTTCTAAACCTAGACTATGATGTCAATTGTTGGGCTGATAGTCCTAAAAATACTCTTCACATGGTGTGATATTATTAATTTTGGGTCAAATTCACACAGTTTCCTATGAAAAGCCTCACACTATCAAGAGATCTTGCGCTTTGTATGTGTGTAGCTTTTCAATCTTTTCAGCTACCAATATGAAATTTTATTTACATACCCAACGTAAGTAGTTGGCGAAAACATAACTTCATTGTATAATTTTTTTAATATTAGTAGTGGAAATGGAAAGAAAAAGAGCAAGAAATTAAAGGGAGGCCAATAAAAAAAACTTACAAAGAAACTTTATAATTTTCTTTGTAGAGAACATAAAGTGAAACAAATGAGGAATAATTCCAAAACATTAGGAAAAACACAATACTTGGCCTATGAGATGTCTCACATATTCATAGACCTAAATTATATAATATATAGATTTCTTCATAGAAGTTTATTTACGCTTCAGAGCGGCAAATAATATGCTTGGTTTCTCGTAATTAACTTTCATCCATGCTGAAATTTCTTCACTTTTGAGAATTGTTCTTACACAAGCTTCTTCAGCTATTTTACTTCCAAAATGATTGATTAAAAGTCCTTCTAAAGAAGTTCTTAGGTTTATCATTAAAGTCTTTGCATCAACTTCATCTACAAGCTTTGATTTGGTATATCTTAACTCCATCATCTCAATGCTAAAACAACCATTTTTCTCCACCACTTTAGTCATGTCTTGAGGAGATGGAAAATACATTGGCAAATTGAATGAATCAACTAGAGATTCATCTAGTTTTCCCTGTGGCAACAAGGGAAGAAACCTCAATTACAAATTTATGTTTTGTCTGTTTCAATTTATGAGAAGTTTTTATTGCCATCAAATACTAATAATTAATTTTGTAGCCATTCTGCATTATTTTTTGTTTTGAAAGCTTTGTGCTTTATCATAGGTTCAGATAAATTGAAACGGGAAAAAAGTATATGACATACTAAAATACACTTATAACTTGTTCAACACATTGACATGTAAAATGAAATATAGATAATTACCTCATTCACCAGATCCATAAGACTAGAACCGAAAAATCCCATAAGACGTATATAACAGGAAAATGGTGAAATAAACACCATCATTCCTCCAGGAACAATTTCCTCAGCTCTTGCATTCAAGAACATTTCCATGTCCTTTTCAAATTGAGCAACATAAGCATTCACTACTTCAACATTTGAAGCACCTACATAGTGAATCAATCCCTTATTCCATGCTGGAGAATTTTTATCTAATAATTCTTTAGGAACCTTAGATAACCAATGTATAGCACTAGAAGAATGTGCAAAATGTATTGACCGCGATGGAAATAATCTACCATGAAAAGATCCCGGAGCTCCATATGCATAGTAGGATCGATCGATAGGTAGTAAACGAAAAAGGGTGTTGAAATCATTGGTGACTTGATCATTGAAGAATATTTGGAATTCAGGAATAGTACTCTTGGTGGAATCTATGACTTGGTCTTGGTATAAGTACTTGTCCTTTAGAGCTACTACAACATGTTGCATTGAGCTAAAAGTGTTTGGTCCAACAGAACACCCCAACTCTGTAATACGTAACATGTTTGAAGAAGATAATATGGTCTTGATGTCAAGCTTTCGAATAATTGCATCTCTCACCATATCCTTTGCACCATCTATTATTTCTTTCTGCATGCAATTATAACAATAAAGTCACGTTGATGAAAAAGTTCAGTTACTATAGTATGAGGACAAAAACATTTATTGTTGTTTGTGTTATAACGGATAAAGTTAATTAGTTTACTATTATAGTAGGTAAAATACAATCAATTTAGTATGATATATAATTATGTTTTACTGTTATGTTGATAAGTTTGCATCATGTTCTATCATGACCGCAATCGGGGTCACCCTAGCCCACTCGTGGGCCTTGCCGTAGGCAGAATGCTAGTGTTATCCAACAATCCTCCTCCCAACACCTGCCTCATGCATCGTAGTGTTCTTTGAAATCGAATTATGATCTTGACTCTGATACCACTTATTAGGATCTAGCGCTTACCATCATGCCAAAAGATATAACTAATATCAAGGGCACAACTTTATTTCTTAGCTATACAACTTCATAAACAAGCTTCATGTTCGATGGTGACTCCGACCTGGGCCACCCAGCCTCCTTGTGGACCTTGGCACATGCATAAAATTGGCATTATCCAACATAATGCTTGATGAATACCTAATTTAGAGTTTAATATTTACACTCACAAAAAAAATGTACAAGAAAATGTACTTGATATAAGTTGGATTAATAACTAAGAAATTAGATAACCTGCTATAATATGTTAAACTAAAATATAGGAGTATATATTTTCATATATATACAAATACCTTAAATCTTTTAAAAAAAAAAAAACTTATGTATAGTACTAGAGATCAATACCTGCAAATGGGAGTTTTTGGAGTAGCTATAAAGACCATCACCAGCATTCATAGGAAAAGATGTCATTTTTGGCTAATGCTAATTAATAATATGCTTACTAATCTTTTTTTCTTTGAATTTTTCTTGCTCAATGTTTTCTGCACACATGCATGCATGTTCTTATATATGTGGATTTTTTTGCATTGTTCAACTCTACACTTTATCAAATAAGGACTTGTTTGGCAAGGAAAAGCCAAAGAAGAAGAAATCTCAAAAGAACACGTTTCATTTTACCATTGATGATGTTATCCATTAGGTGGAATAATTAATAAGAAAAATAATCTAGGATTTCTTAGGTTAAGAAAAATAATCTAGGATTTCTTAGGTAACTGTATTGGCAATAGAGAGATCTTTTTAACAAAATAGGCTTGTGTCTATGTAATCTATCGGATATTGTATAAATAGTTATGTAATGTGTCAATATTGTATAAATAGTATAAAATTGTGTCTATATAACTATGCATATACAATATTTATATATTGCACCAGTAATTAATATTAGACTAAAAATTAATATTTGTCACAACCCAAAAATAGATGTGATGACATGACTTGTCTATTTCCACCGAGACAAGTCAGCCTCAATCCAAACGAAAAGAAAGAAATGCGGAAAACAGTAAAATTAAGAACAAGATAAAGCGTCAAAACTTATTCTTCTATTAAAACCCCTAAAAACTGGTTGTCACGTGTACAAACCACTAATACATAAGTACGCAATTAAGAAATAAATGCAAGTTTCAATCTTTGTTTCTCAAATAGAACAAAGGGTAAGAAAAGGAAAAGGAGGGCCCGCCGAATGACAAGTAGCTACCTCTTCAAGTCCTTGACAAGCCTCGAGATCAAAGAAAGAGAAAGAGATCACGTGGGTTCAGACACAGAACTTACACACGCGTAGAAATAAGAGGTGAGTACCAACAACACGGTACCCAGCAAGCAACCTACTAAACAAAACAACTAGCTAGAAAACGAATACCCCCAACTCTCCAACTGAACCTCCTCAAACTACAACCTGCACAGAAATCAACCCAACCTAGCAATCCTACAATACACGGCTCATAGACCTAATATTTTCAGTTCAATAACCACAATTGACCAATTAAAGGAATCAAATAAGTCAACCTCAAAATCAGGTAGTTCAGTCACACACACCAAGTACATCAACCTCAAATATCAAGCAAGTCACACATAAACAATAAATACATCAAGTCACAATAATCAATCTCTTGCCTGAATCATTTCCCATCATCTTTGTAACCATTGTCGGAAATGACCTCGACATATTAACACTTGCCGGTAATGACCTCGATCAAATCACACTCGCCGGCAAAAACCTTAGCATTAATAACACTCGTCGACAAAGACCTCGGCCTCATAATCATCACATGTCTCATCATGGTGTCCAACGATCAAGGCACACAATCAATATCACACCACATAGAAGAGACAACAAATTACACAATTCAAGTCCACAATCATGCTTTCAAGCATTTCATCAATCATTCGATAAGGGTTACATTAAGGCAAACCGCATCATCATGTTCAACCCATAACTTTTTTTCATTTCAACCCCTTTTTGTTCATTTAGATGTAACAATTTAGATAACTCCCAACACACAACAAAGAAAGCATACAAATTCAACTAGAATACAAGGTTTAGAAAGCCACTTGCCTTAAATCAATCAACAATCACTCTAATAGTTGAGTCTTCCCTTTCTGAACCACTTCCAAAGCCACACACTCAATTGACAAGCAAGTATTCACAATAAATTTTTGGAAACAACAATACCCACATCAATCCTCTTGAAAGGTGGGTCAATCAACGCAAAAGTCAATTCTAAAATTACGGTTTGAATTCGGAAAATAATACTTAGAAACATTACTCAAGGCTTTAGGAAATCATTGGAAAAATCATTTCGAAAATGGACTTAAAATCAGTTCATAAACTCACTTTTACTTCAAAACTCAAGTTCATGAAGAACCCCCAATTTATCAACCAAAAATCTTGTTTTAAACTCCTAAATTCATTACTAATAATGGGTAATCAAAAATTTAGAGTAAAGAAACGTTACCCAACAATTTTATCTTGAAAAACCCATTGTAAATAGCCTCTACCGAGTTCTCAAAGCTCCAAATAATGAAAATGGAGAAGAAACCCCAAAATTTAGGTTTAACACTGCCAGGGCTCCTCCGCGAACGTGGACCCCAGCCTTCGAACGCGGGTATTAAATGACTGGACCTCCGCAAACGCGGCAGGTCTCCTGCAAATGCCGTCGAGACTTTGTGAACACGAGGTTCACACCCCTTCTCCTCCGCGAATGTGGAGGGTTGCACCTGAACACAAAAAATCAGCCAACTTAAAAATCATCGAAAGACTCATCGGGAATCATTTGAAACCCCGTAAACACAAACCACTTATGCAAATCAATTATACCTAATGTTCCGGACTCAATGAAACCGTCAAAACATGAATTTGAGGTCTCCTTGACCCGACATCCTTGAAAACCACAAGAAACTAACTCAATGCCTAAAAATCTAAAACAAGCTCGGGACCTCTCAAAAATCAATCAAAGACCTCACCTACGCCAAAAATCATCCCCCGAATCCAATGGAACTCTCAGAATTTCAATCCGAGTATCCGAACCCCAAATGTTGACCAAGTTAACCCAAAGACTAAAATTTCCACAATTTCACAACTTAGGACCTTAAATCCTCAAAAAAACTTGGAATCTAAAACCGACAACTCTCACAGATTTCACATTTCGGGACTGATATAATTGACAGAATTCCATTCTGACACTCAAAACTCCAAAAGACCCCAAAAACCACTCTTTTAACAACTTAGCCTTTAAAACCCACAAACTTACCAAATTCTCAAATTTTAACTCAAAGTTCAAAACAAACCTTTTAAACTCAATCAAAAATGACTCGGGGTCAATAACGGGAGGGACAAAACGGAAAATTCATGAAACTTTCCTAAAATAACCGACTGGGTCATTACAATATTTGTAATACATTATCACCTTATATCTTGATTATATTTGTGTGGTTTACATTGTTATTGGTGTGTTTTGATCCTATTAGTCATTAGATGTTTTTATGTACTAATTGACAAACATAGGTACTATTAAATACATAATAGTTATTCTGTTTGTCTGATAATAAATTTTCAGTGATGGCTAAAACGTAAAAGTTAATATAAAACCTAAAAGCTAATGCATATACATACACTAATATACACAAGAATTTAATATTTCTTGATAATATTCTCTAAAAGAAAGAATATAGTTATAGTTCATGTGTATAATTAGTATTTTTTTGATCCAATTTATATCCTTTTGTATTAGTTTGTTTCAAAGAGAACATTATCCTTCTATAATAAGACATAATTAAACTTTAGAAATTCTCCTTTTACCTTAAGGTTTGTTTTAAACCATAAATTTTAAAAGTGTTCATTTTTTTTTTTAATGGCGTAATTATATGTCAAATTAAATTGAAACGAAAAAAAAGTACGAACATAAATAATGGATAAGAACAAAAAAGTCCGATCCACTTCCATGGAAATAGTCCACATAATTAATATCACCTCTAATATAGGTGTATAATCGATTAATTTCTTTTAAAACATTCAACAATTGTACTGACAATTCATTTAATCGTCTCTCTTGATATTCTTAATCTGAGGTAAAAATTATTAATTTTTACAAAATTTGTTTCACTGAAAAATCAGGTACATAAACTATTTAAATTATTCTATAACTTATAAGTAATATAAACACGCATTGGAAAAAAAATATTCAAGTTCTATCATCAGATATATATATATATATATGGATGTGGATGTTGCACTTTCCAAATCCATGCTTTGTCTAACGAGGATTTTCTCGTAAAGAAAAAGTCAAAGAATTATGAAGTGATAATTCAAATAATATATTTGGAAAATAAGATTGATAATGGCTTTATAACTACTTATATATATATGGTGTATACATATCATTCATTATTATTTATCGTAAAAGCAATTTTGCATTGTAATTTATGTGTATAACTAGTAAGTGAACCAAATAAATCCACGACAACCAACAAAATCCGATATGCAAAAAAGTACTCCACATAATATAAAAAATATAACTAAAAATAAAATCAAAAGTCCTAGTCATCATGTCAAATTTACAATAAGTGCAAAAAAGTCATAAAAGAGAAGAAAGCAAATAATTCGATAGCTTGTAAAGTTAGTTCACACTATTCGATGAAAGGAAATGCACGATATTCTTTAATTTTTCCTTCAACTCATATTTAGGCTCATCAATTTTGACCATATATAAGTAGATCATATTTATATTATATAATGTATATTATTTGAAATAGTACACACAACACATCATACAGAACACACATGTCTATTTATACATATATAAAATTTAAAAATATAAATATCAATTAAAGTCAAATTAAACAACACTTTTATATATCATGCATAAAAGAAATTTGGCTATTTAATGCATGTGCTTATCTAGAGTTTAACTTTATATGGACGACAGTAAGAAAAATTTGGTGGCTAAAAAAATGTTTTCGTAAAAAAGATATTTTATCTTCAAAATAAAATATAAAAATAATTTAATAGTATAAAAATATTTAATGTATACTTTTAAGTTCAATTTTGATATTTTTTTAATGATAAATTGATAATCATAATTTGTTCGTCATATGATAAAGGATATGTGACTTTGATTTTTAAAAAATATCTAAATTATATCATACTAACACTTTAAACATGTAAAAATATTTAAAATTAAAAAAATAAGAAAGTACAAAAAAATTCATTTTAAAAATTTAATTACACGAAAAGACACATTTTAATCAAAATAAAATAGTCAAATTTCCGATGTTTAAAGAATTAGTTCAAAAAATGGACCAGCTCATATAATTTATTGGATTGTTAATAAAAGTAGATTATATACACAAATGCAGTCAGATCTAGCTCTCAATAACATAATAATAATCACAGTCAAACTTTTTAAAAATCAATGTTTTATGTTATGTTTTACCTCTTTGTAACATTTTTTTAAATCTATAACAATACTAATTTTGTTTTCCTTAACTAGAAGTTTTGTGTTCGAGCCCTAAGCATGAAAAATTCATAGTAGAGAGTGCTTCATTCGAATAGAACCCTACGCAGCGCGAATCCGAAATAGTTGGGCTCAAAAAAATAAATCTTTCTCACACATCCTATAATTAATTTTCTCAAAATGTATATAATTAGCAAAATGTCATAGTTAATATTGAGTGTTATAATTCGCAATAAATTAGCAAATTGTAAGACAATTAAGTATATTTATAGCTGAATATCAAAAGCTTATATATATATATATATATTTTCGACGATCAAAATATTTTTATGTTTTTGGTTGATATTAATAATTAAAAGTCTATATAAGCACGTGCATAAAAAAGAGAGAAAAAAAAGCAAATATATGAGTGATATACCTATTGATTGGTTATGTGTCCAAGGACGATTTCAATCAAACAAATAAGTGGACAAAAATTGTAGAATAAATTAGAGAATTAAATTTTATCTTTTGTTGAATCCATCCACGAAAGAATATCGAATTTTTGAATGTTCTTATGTGAAATATAGAGACGATCCTCCAAATGCTTGTTGTTTATGCTAGAATTCTAGGATCGATAACTACAAGGTTATATTGATCTTTAAATCTTCTTATGTTGTTTATTCTTTATCTAAACATTCTTGGACAAGGGAAAATATTCTTGGACAAAATCCAAATTTGGATTTGGATTTTGCAAGCGAGGAAGACTTGTTTTGTTTGACTACTATAAAAGGTTGTTTATATGGCGAGATGGCTGGAAACGGTTATTGAACATTTGCAACTTGCCTACTACTTGTTATTTGTTTGTTCTACAAACGGAGCTCTTTGTCATGACCCATAGCGTCATCATTCCACTTAGGCGCCATGTGGTATAAGATTGTCCATGTGGAAGGCTTACATTACAAGAAGAATAGTCCTTAGTAAAATATTCTAGAGAAATATGGAGATTTTCTATGGAAGGTTATAGAATTATATGGAATGTCCTTAGAATGTTTTAGAGTTGTAGAAAATTCTAGAAGAGGGACTAACTTGTAACTAAGTAGGGACTTGTGTAATAACTTTTATTTACACTTTAGCTCGTAGGATTGTAGTATAAATAGAGGGACTCTCATTTGTATACCATCCAACCAAGTGTAAAGCATTCTTGCAAGCAATACAAAGTCTTCTTTAAAAACTCTCTGTCTTTCTCCCGTCTCTTAGCGGTAAATTGTCACAGAGCATTAGTAGAAGTCTAAGTAAAATGGTGCATTATGGATTGAGTTACCATGTATTATCCTGAACGACAACAATTTGTTACAGTATTGGTGCAGTTCTCCTTCGAGGGATTATGGATTGGGTTACAATGTATTATCCTAAACGACAATCATTTGTTACAGTATTGCAAAAGTGTTTTTCCTTAGCTTCAATATGTTTGGATATTTCGTATATTTTTAAACCTACTCTAATAGGAAGCAACCAATCATCCCGAACAAACTATGAACACGTCGCCTGATTACCTTATTTTTCTTTCTTCTCATTTTGTATGCAACGCTCGTACTGACAATTCATTTAGTCGTCTCTCTTGATATTCTTAATCTGAGGTAAAAATTATTAATTTTTACAAAATTTGTTTCGCTGAAAAATCAGGTACATAAACTATTTAAATTATTCTATAACTTATAAGTAATATAAACACGCATTGGAAAACAAATATTCAAGTTCTATCATCAGATTATATATATATGGATGTGGATGTTGCACTGTCCAAATCCATGCTTTGTCTAACGAGGATTTTCTCGTAATGAAAAAGTCAAAGAATTATGAAGTGATAATTCAAATAATATATTTGGAAAATAAGATTGATAATGGCTTTATAACTACTTATATATATGGTGTATACATATCATTCATTATTATTTATCGTAAAAGCTATCTTGCATTTTATTTATGTGTATAACTAATAAGTGAACCAAATAAATCTACGACAATCAACAAAATCCGATATGCAAAAAAAGTACTACACATAATATCAAAAATATAACTAAAAATAAATCAAAAGTCCTAGTCATCATGTCAAATTTACGATAAGTGCAAAAAAAGTCGTGAAAGAGAAGAAAACAAATAATTCGATAGCTTGTAAAGTTATTGTCCACACTATTCAATGAAAGGAAAGGCACAATATTCTTTAATTTTTCCTTCAACTCATATTTAGGCTCTTCAATTTTGAACATATATAAGTAGATCATATTTATATTATATAATGTTGAATAAATATATATATTATCTAAAATAGTACACACAACACATTATACAGAACACACATGTCTATTTGTACATATATAAAATTAAAAAATATAAATATCAATTAAGGTCAAATTAAACGGCACTTTTATATATCATGTCAAAAAAGAATTTTGGCTATTTAATGCACGTGCTTATCTAGAGTTTAACTTTATATGGCCGACAATGAGAAAAATTTGGTGGCTAAAAAAAAGTATTCGTAAAAAAGATATTTTCTCTTGAAAATAAAATATAATAATAATTTAATAGTATAAAAATATTTAATGTATACTTTTAAGTTCAATTTTTTGATGTTTTACTGTATGATAAATTGATAATCATAATTTATTCGTCATTTAATAAAGAATTTGTGAGTTTGATTTTAAAAAAAATCTAAATTATATCATACTAACACTGTAAACATGTAAAAATATTTAAAATAAAAAAATAAAAAAGTACAAACAATTTCATTTTTTAATTTAATTACACGAAAAGGGACATTTCAATCAAAATAAGATAATCAAAGTTCCTATATTTAAACAATTAGTTCAAAAAATTGACCACCTCAGATGATTTATTGGATTGTTAATAAAAGTAGATTATATACACAAACGCCGACAGATCTAGCTCTCAATAACATAATAGCAATCACCTTCATAACAACACTTCACTATATATAAAAGTCGAACTTTCTTAAAATCAATGTCTTATTTTATGTTTTACCTCTTTGTAACATTTTTTTAAATCTATAACAACAATACCTATTTTTCTTTCCTTAATTAGAGGTTTCGTTTTCAAGCCCTAAGCATGAAAAATTCATAGTAGGGAGTGCTTCATCCGAATAGAGTCATACGCAGCGAATCCAAAATAGTTGGGCTCAAAAGAATATAAATCTTTCTCGTACATCCCGTCATTAATTTCCCCTCTCTCTCTCTCTCTCTCTCTATATATATATATATATATATATATATTGCTCAAAATGTCATAATTAATACTCAGTGTTATAATTCTCAATAAATTATCAAAATGTAAGACAATTACGCATATTTATACTAGATGGGTATGACCCGTGCTAAGCACGGGCCCAACATAATATATTTTTGGGCAAATTACAGAAATCACATACTTTTAAAGCAAAATTACAATATATCTCTTAAAAGTTTATAATTACAGAAATCTCTCAAACGGATACAATATTATAAGCGTTGATACATTAATATGATGTGCGAGATACAATAACATAAGCGCTGGTACACTAATCTGATACACGAAAATGAGGGATTTTGGAGATTTGTAAAACTTATAGTGAATAATGGTAATAAGTAAACTAAAAGGTGAGATTTCTATAATTTTTCCTATATTTTTACATAAGGTATTTTAGCAGCCTACACAAAAAGGATTTAAGAAGTATGTGCTTTAGGACAGATACGTCTATACAAAGATGAAAAAATTATTAATTGTGTGACATAACAAGATAGTATTATGAACAAGTAAGATTCAATTTCATCCTAATAGCCATCAATAATTTCTATAAAATCATATTTGATAAGTCATTGAGATACCTCATCTTCTCTGTTCTGCTTTACCTCTAATTTTGTGATGATTCTTCTTCAATTTAGTCCTAAGTTGCAGATGTGTGTGTGATACCAAAGAGAATAATTCAACGGTGCCTCAAATGTGTCTTATTTTTAAATGACAACAAATATTTAGATCGAATATGTATAGATGTTGAGGGTTCAAGTAACAAAATGATAATCCTATCGGCTAATTATCCCCAAGAATGCACAGACCCATCAAAATAAATAATTTCTCCTTCTCCTTCTCCTTATTTAGAAGTGAGACTTGTTTGTCACACTATTTTGTGTTGCTTGCTATAGTTTCATCATTGTTTCCGTCTCTTTTATATCTTGAGTTTAGAGTTTTTCGAAAATAATATCTCTATTTTCACAAAATAATAATAAAATCTACGTATATTATACTTTTTTCAAATCTCACTTATAAAACTTTATTGAGTATATTAATAATTGTTATTGTGTATGAACTCTTCAAACATCAAATTAAGTCATGTTACAGTTGAAAGTAGGAGTGCAAACAAGTTTGTTATATAAGAACAAAACAAATATCTCCAATAGTCCAATAACCAAAAGTTATATTCCACACATTTACTCATGATTCATTATTATTCATGTACAAAAATAATCATCCATTATAAATAGTAGGCACGTGATGACTAATATGTGAACCGAATAAGTTGATAACAGTTTATATCAATGTGATCTACTAGGTAAATGGAAATGATCCACAAATCTAATTGTCTAAAATGAGAAATTTAAAAAATAAAAGGAAGAAGTATCATTAATGATAGAAATCATATAATAAAAATGGGAAGTAAAAAATGCA
Organism: Solanum commersonii; assembly: GCA_029007595.1. Lineage (NCBI taxonomy): Eukaryota > Viridiplantae > Streptophyta > Magnoliopsida > Solanales > Solanaceae > Solanum > Solanum commersonii. Next base: position 548,686 of record JAJTWQ010000116.1, read on the forward strand.
TTAGAATTACAAATGTGAAAGTATAAAAAAAAAAAATCTTTTTAAAAAGTAAAATAAAAGAAAACATCAATTTAAAGACAAAATATTTTGTAAGACTACTGTTAGGCTAAACAAATTAAACGTTATTAAGTTCATGTTCCATAATTTTAATATTTAAATATAAAAATATAAAATAAAATTAATGATATAAATATATGGATACGAAAAATTGAGAAGAATTAATTATCTTACTAAATTTGGAGAGAATTTTTTCCAAAATTTATTCACTTAACTATGGTTATGATACTAGTTAATGCAATATAATCTTGACATTTAAAAATTAAATAGTGCATATGTCTCTCATCTAGATGTCCCACTTAACAAGTATTTATGGATCCTCCAATTGTTTCATTCAAATGGTTAACTGTATTATATGACAACTTGAAGCTATTATTCAATCAAATTAATGGTAGGTGCGGTGTTCTGATGGAACAGTAATTTTAAATTTAATTATTCATTTTTATCAAATTAGCATACTTTGCCGATGGGTTAGCCATAGTAATGGCCTATTACAATTGTATTTGACAAGGGGAAAAAATATTAAAAATTAGATATGACGAGATGGTGGTTGTAAGGAGTTATTGTTATAATTTATAAATGATATTCATAAAATCAGATTCGGGATTGTGACATATCTACAATTTTGAATAATAGTTAATACTATCCCCTTTATCCTTTATAGTTCGTCATAAAAAAAATGTCATCTTACTATAATTAGAAACAATTTAACATTAAAATCCCTCTTTCACCCTTAATGAAATGAATCTCAATCGCACAAATATCTAAGATTATTTTAGACTATAAATTTCAAAAGTCTTTCTTTTTCTCTTAAACATCGTGTCAAGTCAAAGGACGTCACACAAAATCTGACGGAGGAAGTATTAATTTTAAACAAATAAAACGACTAACAAGTGGAATGGAACTATAGTCTTTATATATCGAAATAATGCAAATCTATCAAAAAGAAATAAAAATGACTGTTGTGAACTGAAGTTGATCGGGTGTTCAATTATTTGTATAGTCATGTGAACCATAAATATTATGGAGGTATATCATGGTGGACTCAGGTGGAGTAAGGATTTTTATTTAAAATATGAAGAAGTAAACACACAAACAAATTTAACATTTGAAATATCTACATAAAAAATAATGTTAACATTGTACAAATAGTGTAATTTTTTGTCTAAAGAGAATTTAGATTAACAATGTATATATGTGTGTCTTTTTCCTTTAGATTATTGTCTTGTGCTATTTTCTTTCCAATAGTAGGTTAACCAAATCTAATCAAACTTTAATATATCATATGCAAACTAAACCATCATGAGTCATGACTAGATAAAATAATCTATAAAATCATATAAGTTATATGCATGAAAAGTACACGTTAGAGCAAAGGATCTATTTAAGATTATGAGTTTATAAATTTTGCATTCTAAAAAGAGGAACTTTCACCTATAGCCACTAAAAAATAGCCTAATTACTCTACATAGCTATAATTTGATAATTACAATTCGTAGCTACATGTCATAGGGAGGAGAGATGTCACGCCCCAAACTCAAAGGGCGCAACTGGCTCCTAATACCAAAACTCAGGCCCGAGCCAATCATGCTAAACCATTTGCTACTAGCGCATGACAGCCACACGTAATCAAGAAAACAATACAAGTATATCTCGGCTTAAAACTAAGCCATCGGCCAACAAGGCCCCTATCAACAAATCTATAAACGAAACAACTACTCCTAAGAGTTCATATAAAGAAATAACCAACTAGCACAGAAGCCCTGATTGAGCCGTCAAGGCCACCATGATCTCTATACCAAAACTGAAAGCAAATATATATCAAGACAATACATCAAACATCTCACAAGCTTCAAGAAACCAACAAACTAGGCCAACATGTCCATAACGTAGCTATACACCCCACAAACTAGTCTGCAAGCCTCTAAGAGTAGTAAAGATTGGCAGGATAGGGCCCCAGCCTACCCATAGAAATATATACAACAAAAGCTAACAAACTAGATATAAGTTAATCCTGTTGCTGAGGAAGTCTACTCGGTCGTCTATCGGGACCTACATGCATGAATGTAGCACCCCCAGGCTATGGGGCGTCAGTACAAAATAATGTACAGAGTATGAAAGGCAATAGACTATGAGCAGATATCCTAATATACTGGAATAATCTGATAAATAAATCAAGGATAAGATAAGTGTACTGACCTACTCCTAAATCTAAACTTATTAAAAATAATAAAACAACAACCTAACCAAGCCCCCATAAGCTCAACAGGTACAAACACCACACAAGACCACCTACTCAGGCCCCATAGGTCCGGAAGGTGCCAATCAATCTATATACCCCTATCGGTAGTCCCCTAGCCTCGTAGGCAGTCACATAGCCCTCTTAGGCATTAATATAGCCTCGTAGGCAGCACATAACTCTATTAGGCATCAACATAGCTTATAGACAACTCATACTTTCACATTTGTAATTCTAATGCATTTTTTACTTCCCATTTTTATTATATGATTTCTATCATTAATGATAATTCTTCCTTTAATTTTTTAAATTTCTCAACCTAATATTTCAAGAATAAATTTGCTAGCATAGGAAGCGATTAAATAATGTACAATATTAATATTTGAATATAGAAATAAAAAATGAAATTAAATATTCAATTTGTACTTATACTTGTGGTAATGGGTTAGATCCCCCAAAATGAGCATCTCTATTGTTGTTCACTTGTTCTTTTAATTTTTTCCCTTTACCATTCAAAATTCTTGGATCATATTTAGGTAATATATGTTATTTAAAATAAAATTGACTTTGATAAAATAGAAAACAAATGGAAAAAAAATCAAATTCTCTTTTATTCAAATTCCACCCAAATCCATTTTATGATTGAGTAGATGAAATTTGTTTCTGTATATATGAAGAGAAAAAGAGCAAGAAAGGGAGGCCAATATAGAAAAATTAACATAGACACTTTTTAATTTTCTTTGTAGAGAACATAAAGTGAAACAAATGAGGAAAATCCAAAAACATTAGGCAAAACATAGTACTTGGCCTGCGAGATATGTCACATTATCTCTCCATAGACCTAAATTATATAATAGATAAATTTCTTCACAGAAATTTATTTACGCTTCAAAGCGACAAACAATATGCTTGCTTTCTCATAATTAACTTTCATCCATTCTGAAATCTCTTTACTCTTGAGAATTGTTCTTGCACAAGCTTCTTCTGCTATTTTACTTCCAAAATGATTGATTATGACTCCTTCTATAGAACTTCTTAGACTCATCATTAAAGTCTTTGCATCAGCCTCATCCACAAGATTTGATTTGATATTTATCAACTCCATTCTCTCAATGCTAAAAAGTCCATTTTTCTCCACTACTTTAGTCATTTCTTGAGGAGAGGGAAAATACAATGGCAAATTGAATGAGTCAACTAGAGATTCATCTAATTTTCCCTATGACAAAAAGAAAGAAACATCAACTACTAATTTATTATCAGTGTATTTCAATTTATGTGAACATATTTTCTTTTTAATTTGTTGAAAAAGTGCTTAGCATATTTAATATCATAAGTTCCAATTAAAATGCTTTTTATGATCTTATGGGCGATAGCCACACAAATATTTTGTCATAATAAGTTTTTAAAGTTTAGACTATTTATACTTTGAAAACTTTATGCTTAGTCAAAAAAAGTTCAAATAAACTGAAATGGGTAAAAGTTTATGACATACTAAAATACGCTTGAAACTTGTTCAAAACAAGTCAAAAGGCAAAATATCGTCATACAAAATAAAATAGAGATTACCTCATTCACCATATCCATAAGACTAGAACCAAAAAATCCCAAAAGACGTACGTAGCCTGAAAATGGTGTAAAAAGCACCATCATTCCTCCGGGAACAATCTCCTCAGCTCTTGCATTAAAGAACATTTCCATGTCCCTTTCAAATTGAGCAACATAAGCATTCACTATTTCAACATTTGATGCACCAGCATAGTCAATCAATCCCTTATTCCAAGCTGGGGAATTTTTATCTAACAACTCTTTTGGAATCTTAGATAACCAATGTATAGCACAAGAACAATGAGCAAAATGTATCGATTGTGATGGAAATAATCTATCATGGAAAGATCCTGGAACTCCAGATGCATAGTAGGATCGATCAACAGGTAGTGAACGAAAAAGGGTGTTGAAATCATTGGTGACATGATCATTGAAGAATATTTGAAATTCAGGAATACTCTTGGTGGAATCTATGACTTGGTCTTGGTATAAGTACTTGTCCTTTAGAGCTTCTACAACATGCTGCATTGAGCTAAAATTGTTTGGTCCAACAGAACATCCTAACTCTGTAATATGTAATGTGTTTGAATAAGATAATATGGTCTTGATGTCAAGCTTTCAAATAATTGCATCTCTCACCATCTGTTATTTCTTTCTGCGTGCAATTATAACAATAAAGTCACGTTGATAGAAAAGTTCAATTACTTTAGTATGATGACAAAAATATTTATTGACGTTTGTGTAACAACGGATAAAGTTACTTATGTTACTATTATAGTGGGTAAAATACAATCAATTTAGTGTGTTATATAGTCGTGTTTTACTGTTACAGTGGATAAGTCGGTAACTATAAAAATAATTGGTGTACGGCTTGTTTGTATCAAATGCTTACTAGCATGCCAAATTTTTTAGTTAATAGCATAGACACAGCTTTATTTCTTAACTAAGCCCAAGCAAGCATCACGTCTATTATGACTCCAACTGAGGCCACCCTAGCCCACTTGTGGGCCTCACCATACGCAAGATGTTGGTGTTACCCAACAATCCTCCTCCTAATACCTGCCTAATGCATCTTTTTGCCCTTGGAAATCAAATCATGATCTTGACTAGTTGGGCACAACTTTATTTCTTAATTAAGTCCATCAACTAAGCTCCAATTTTCGATCATAACTCCAACCTGGACAACCCAACCCCCTCGTGGTCCTCGCCACTAGAAGAAAATTGGCATTATCCAACATTATGCTTGATGAATTCTTGATTGAGTTTTACACTTACACTCACAAAATAATTTTTGTACACGAAAATATGCTTGATATAAGTTGGATTAAAAACAAAAATTAGATAATTTGCTATAATATGTTAAACTAAAATATAGGAGATCAATACCTGCAAATGGGAGTTTTTGGAGTAGCTATAAAGACCATCACCAGCATTCATGGGGAAAGATGTTGTCATTTTTGCTCAAATATGTGTTCTCTTCACTTATAATGTAATCTTATATATATGGATTTTGCACTCTTTAAAGCCATGGCCCATGCTTTGTCATACAAGGATTTGTTAAAATATATTTTTGAAACTTTACTCCAAATTAATTAATCGAAATATTTAGGATCGTAATTATTCCTTTCAAAATGATGGGTATATTTCATTTTCAAAGCATAATTATTTATAAATTACGATTTATCCATATAAGGGGGAATTGACCTATATGAAGCTGTTTCATAAGCATCTCTTTCGATAATATTAATAACAAAAGAAGAAGATACTTCAAAAATATAGAGTTTGTATAAGAAAAACTAATCTTGGTTTAACTAAAGACATTTAAGTAGTTGGTGGTTAATAGCTACATTAAGTTATTCTAGAATCTCAGTCTTAATATTATTAAGTGGTTAATATCACTTGTATTATATATATTATCTGAAATAGTACACACAACACATCATACAGAACACACAGGTCTATTTGTACATATATAAAATTAAAAAATATAAATATCAATTAAGGTCAAATTAAACGGCACTTTTATATATCATGTCAAAAAAGAATTTTGGCTATTTAATGCACGTGCTTATCTAGAGTTTAACTTTATATGGCCGACAAAGAGAAAAATTTGGTGGCTAAAAAAAAGTATTCGTAAAAAAGATATTTTATCTTGAAAAAAAATAAAATAATAATTTAATAGTATAAAAATATTTAATGTATACTTTTAAGTTCGATTTTTTGATATTTTACTGTATGATAAATTGATAATCATAATTTATTCGTCATATAATAAAGAATTTGTGAGTTTGATTTTTTTTTAAAAATCTAAATTATATCATACTAACACTGTAAACATGTAAAAATATTTAAAATAAAAAAATAAAAAAGTACAAACAATTTCATTTTTTAATTTAATTACACAAAAAGGGACATTTCAATCAAAATAAGATAGTCAAAATTCCGATATTTAAACAATTAGTTCAAAAAATTGACCACCTCAGATGATTTATTGGATTGTTAATAAAAGTAGATTATATACACAAACGCAGACAGATCTAGTTCTCAATAACATAATAACAATCACCTTCGTAACAACACTTCACTATATATAAAAGTCAAACTTTCTTAAAATCAATGTCGTATGTTATGTTTTACCTCTTTGTAACATTTTTTTTAAATCTATAACAACAATACCTATTTTGCTTTCCTTAATTAGAGGTTTCTTTTTCGAGCCCTAAGCTTGAAAAGTTCATAGTAGGAAGTGCTTCATCCGAATAGAGCCATACGCAGCGAATCCAAAATAGTTGGGCTCAAAAGAATATAAATCTTTCTCGCACATCCCGTCATTAATTTCCCCTCTCTCTCTCTCTCTCTCTCTATATATATATATATATATATATATATATATATATATATTGCTCAAAATGTCATAATTAATACTGAGTGTTATAATTCTCAATAAATTATCAAAATGTAAGACAATTACGTATATTTATACTAGATGGGTATGGCCCGTGCTTACATAATATATTTTTGGGCAAATTACAGAAATCACATACTTTTAAGGCAAAATTACAATCTATCTCTTAAAAGTTTATAATTACAGAAATCTCTCAAACGGATATAATATTATAAGCGCTGATACATTAATCTGATGCGCGAGATACAATAATATAAGCGCTGATACACTAATCTGATACACGAAAATGAGGGATTTTGGAGATTTGTAAAACTTATAGGGGATAATGGTAATAAGTAAACTAAAAGGTGGGATTTGTGTAATTTTTCCTATATTTTTACACAAGGTATTTTAGCAGCATACACAAAAAGGATTTGTCATAGTTACAAACTTGGGTATAGAAACAAAATAGCTCCCCTTCAGCATACACAAAAAGGATTGAAGAAGTATGTGCTTTAGGACAGATACGTCTATACAAAGATGACTAAATTATTAATTGTGTGACTTAACAAGATAGTATTATGAACAAGTAAGATTCAATTTCATCCTAATAGCCATCAATAATTTCTATAAAATCATATTTGATAAGTCATTGAGATACCTCATCTTCTCTGTTCTGCTTTACCTCTAATTTTGTGATGATTCTTCTTCAATTTAGTCCTAAGTTGCAGATGTGTGTGTGATACCAAAGAGAATAATTCAACGGTGCCTCAAATGTGTCTTATTTTTAAATGACAACAAATATTTAGATCGAATATGTATAGATGTTGAGGGTTCAAGTAACAAAATGATAATCCTATCGGCTAATTATCCCCAAGAATGCACAGACCCATCAAAATAAATAATTTCTCCTTCTCCTTCTCCTTATTTAGAAGTGAGACTTGTTTGTCACACTATTTTGTGTTGCTTGCTATAGTTTCATCATTGTTTCCGTCTCTTTTATATCTTGAGTTTAGAGTTTTTCGAAAATAATATCTCTATTTTCACAAAATAATAATAAAATCTACGTATATTATACTTTTTTTCAAATCTCACTTATAAAACTTTATTGAGTATATTAATAATTGTTATTGTGTATGAACTCTTCAAACATCAAATTAAGTCATGTTACAGTTGAAAGTAGGAGTGCAAACAAGTTTGTTATATAAGAACAAAACAAATATCTCCAATAGTCCAATAACCAAAAGTTATATTCCACACATTTACTCATGATTCATTATTATTCATGTACAAAAATAATCATCCATTATAAATAGTAGGCACGTGATGACTAATATGTGAACCAAATAAGTTGATAACAGTTTATATCAATGTGATCTACTAGGTAAATGGAAATGATCCACAAATCTAATTGTCTAAAATGAGAAATTTAAAAATAAAAGGAAGAATTATCATTAATGATAGAAATCATATAATAAAAATGGGAAGTAAAAAATGCATTAGAATTACAAATGTGAAAGTATAAAAAAAAAAATTCTTTTTAAAAAGTAAAATAAAAGAAAACATCAATTTAAAGGCAAAATATTTTGTATGACTACTGTTAGGCTAAACAAATTAAACGTTGTTAAGTTCATGTTCCATAATTTTAATATTTAAATATAAAAATATAAAATAAAATTAATGATATATATAAATATATGGATACGAAAAATTGAGAAGAATTAATTATCTTACTAAATTTGGAGAGAATTTTTTCCAAAATTTATTCACTTAACTATGGTTATGATACTAGTTAATGCAATATAATCTTGACATTTAACAATTAAATAGTACACATGTCTCTCATCTATATGTCCCACTTAACACATGTTTATGGATCCTCCAATTGTTTCATTCAAATGGTTAACTGTAGTATATGACAACTTGAAGCTATTATTCAATCAAAACAAATTAATGGTAGGTGCGGTGTTCTGATGGAACAGTAATTTTAAATTTAATTATTCATTTTTATCAAATTAGCATACTTTGCTGATGGGTTAGCCATAGTAATGGCCTATTACAATTGTATTTGATAAGGGAAAAAAATATTAAAAATTAGATATGACGAGATGGTGGTTGTACGGAGATATTGTTATAATTTATAAATGATATTCATAAAATTAGATTCGGGAGTGTAACATATCTACAATTTTGAATAATAGTTAATACTATCCTCTCTAGGGAACATAAAGTGAAACAAATGAGGAAAATCCAAAAACATTAGGAAAAAACATAGTACTTGGCTTGCGAGATATGTCACATTATCTCTCCATAGATCTAAATTATATAATAGATAAATTTCTTTACAGAAATTCATTTACGCTTCAAAGCGACAAACAATATGCTTGCTTTCTCATAATTAACTTTCATCCATTCTGAAATCTCTTTACTCTTGAGAATTGTTCTTGCACAAGCTTCTTCTGCTAGTTTACTTCCAAAATGATTGATTATGACTCCTTCTATAGAACTTCTTAGACTCATCATTAAAGTCTTTGCATCAGCCTCATCCACAAGATTTGATTTGATATTTATCAACTCCATTCTCTCAATGCTAAAAAGTCCATTTTTCTCCACTACTTTAGTCATGTCTTGAGGAGAGGGTAAATACAATGGCAAATTGAAGGAGTCAACTAGAGATTCATCTAATTTTCCCTATGACAAAAAGAAAGAAGCATCAACTACTAATTTATTATCAGTGTATTTCAATTTATGTGAATATGCTTTCTTTTTAATTTGTTGGAAAAGTGCTTAGCACATTTAATATCATAAGTTCCAATTAAAATGCTTGTTACAATCTTATGGGCGATAGCCACACAAATATTTTGTCATAATATAAGTTTTTAAAGTCTAGACTATTTAAACTTTGAAAACTTTATGCCTAGTCAAAAAAGGTTCAAATAAACTGAAATGGGTAAAAGTATATGACATACTAAAATACACTTGAAACTTGTTCAAAACAAGTCAAAAGGCAAAATATCGTCATACAAAATAAAATAGAGATTACCTCATTCACCATATCCATAAGACTAGAACCAAAAAATCCCAAAAGACGTACGTAGCCTGAAAATGGTGAAACAAGCACCATCATTCCTCCGGGAACAATCTCCTCAGCTCTTGCATTAAAGAACATTTCCATGTCCCTTTCAAATTGAGCAACATAAGCATTCACTATTTCAACATTTGATGCACCAACATAGTCAATCAATCCCTTATTCCAAGCTGGGGAATTTTTATTTAACAACTCTTTTGGAATCTTAGATAACCAATGTATAGCACAAGAACAATGAGAAAAATGTATCGATCGTGATGGAAATAATCTACCATGGAAAGATCCTGGAACTCCAGATGCATAGTAGGATCGATCAACAGGTAGTGAACAAAAAAGGGTGTTGAAATCATTGGTGACTTGATCATTGAAGAATATTTGGAATTCAGGAATACTCTTGGTGGAATCTATGAGTTGGTCTTGGTATAAGTACTTGTCCTTTAGAGCTTCTACAATATGTTGCGTTGAGCTAAAAGCGTTTGGTCCAACAAAACATCCTAACTCTGTAATATGTATTGTGTTTGAAGAAGATAATATGGTCTTGATGTCAAGCATTTGAATAATTGCATCTCTCACCATCTCCTTTACACCATCTATTATTTCTTTCTGCATGCAATTATAACAGTAAAATCACGTTGATGAAAAAGTTCAGTTACTATAGTATTATGAGAACAAAAACATTTATTTATGTTTGTGTTATATAACGGATAAAGTTACTTATTTTACTATTATAGTAGGTAAAATACAATCAAATTAGTATGATATATAATTATGTTTTACTGTTATAATGGATAAGTGTGCATCATGTTCTATCATGACCGCAATCGGGGACACCCTAGCCCACTCATGGGCCTTGCCATAGGCAGAATACTGGTGTTATTCAACAATCCTTCTCCCAACAGCTGCCTCATGCATCATGTTGTTCTTGGAAATCGAATCACGATCTTGACTTTGATATCACTTACTGGGATCTAGCGCTTACCATGCATCATGCCAAAAGATATAACTAATATCAATGGCACAACTTTATTTCTTAACTATACAAGTCCATAAGTAAGTAGTAAGCTTCATGTTTGATGGTGACTCCGACCTGGACCACCCAGCTCCCTTGTGGACCTTGGCACATGCATAAAATTGGCATTATCCAACATAATGCTTGATGAATTCCAAATTTAGAGTTTAATATTTACACTCACAAAAAAAAAAAAATTGTACAAGAAAATGTGCTTGATATAAGTTGGATTAATAACTTAGAAATTAGATAACCTGCTATAATATGTTAAACTAAAATATAGGAGTATATATTTTCATATATATACAAACACCTTAAATTTTATTTTATTTTTTTAAACTTATGTATAGTACTAGAGATCAATACCTGCAAATGGGAGTTTTTGGAGTAGCTATAAAGACCATCACCAGCATTCATGGGAAAAGATGTTGTCATTTTGGCTAGTGCTAATTAATAATATGCTTAATAATCTCTTTTTTCTTTGAGCTTTGCTTGCTCAATGTTTTCTCCACACATGCATGCATGTTCTTATATATGTGAATTTTTTTGCATTGTTCAACTCTACACTTTATCAAATAAGGACTTGTTTGGCAAGGAAAAGCCAAAGAAGAAGAAATCTCAAAAGAACACGTTTCATTTTACCATTGGTGATGTTATCCATTAGGTGGAATAAATAATAAGAAAAATAATCTAGCATTTCTTAGGTAACTGTATTGGCGATAGAAAGATCTTTTTAACAGAATAGGCTTGTGTATATGTAATCTATTGATATTGTATAAATAATTATGTAGGGTGTCAATATTGTATAAAATTGTGTATATATAACTATGCATATACAATATTTATACATTGCACCAGTAATTGATATTAGACTAAAAATCAATATTTGTCACAACCCAAAAATAGATGTGATGACACTTGTCTATTCCCACCAAGACAAGTCAGCCTCAATCCAAATGAAAAGAAAGATATGCAGAAAACGGTAAAATTAAGAATAAGATAAAGCGGCAAAACTTATTCTTCTATTAAAACCCCCAGAATCTGGTTGTCACGTGTACAAACTACTAAATACATTAGTACAGAATTAAGAACTAAGTACAAGTCTCAGTCTTTGTTTCTCAAATAGAACAAAGGGTAAGAAAAGGAAAAAGAGGGCCCGCTGAATGACAAACAACTACCTCTTCAAGTCCTTGACAAGCCTCGAGATCGAAGACAAAGAAAAATATTCCTACAAATCTTAGAACTGTTTAATTTCATTTTTTATTTCTATATTCAAATATTAATATTGTACATTAATTATTTATTCGCTTCCTATGCTAGCAAATTTATTCTTGAAATATTAGGTTGAGAAATTTAAAAAATAAAAGGAAGAATAATCATTAATGATAGAAATCATATAATAAAAATGGGAAGTAAAAAATGCATTAGAATTACAAATGTGAAAGTATAAAAAGAAACAAAATCTTTTTAAAAAGTAAAATAAAAGGAAACATCAATTTAAAGGCAAAATATTTTGTAAGACTACTGTTAGGCTAAACAAATTAAACGTTATTGAGTTCATGTTCCATAATTTTAATATTTAAATATAAAAATATAAAATAAAATTAATGATATAAATATATGGATACGAAAAATTGAGAAGAATTAATTATTCTTACTAAATTTGGAGAGAATTTTTTCCAAAATTTATTCACTTAACTATGGTTATGATACTAATTAATGCAATATTATCTTGACATTTAACAATTAAATAGTACACATGTCTCTCATCTATATGTCCCACTTAACACGTGTTTATGGATCCTCCAATTGTTTCATTCAAATGGTTAACTGTAGTATATGACAACTTGAAGCTATTATTCAATCAAAACAAATTAATGGTAGGTGCGGTGTTCTGATGGAACAGTAATTTTAAATTTAATTATTCATTTTTATCAAATTAGCATACTTTGCCGATGGCAATGGCCTATTACAATTGTATTTGACAAGGGAAAAAAATATTAAAAATTAGATATGACGAGATGGTGGTTGTACGGAGATATTGTTATAATTTATAAATGATATTCATAAATTAGATTCGGGAGTGTGACATATCTACAATTTTGAATAATAGTTAATACTATCCTCTTTGACCTTTATAGTTTGTCATAAAAGAAAATTTCACCTTCCTATAATTAGAAACAATTTAACATTAAAATTCTTCTTTTATCCTTAATGAAATGAATCTCAATTGCACAAATATCTAAGATTATTTTAGATTATAAGTTTCAAAAGTCTTTCTTTTTCTCTTAAATACCGTGTCAAGTTAAAGGATGTCACACAAAATCTGACAAAGGAAGTATTAATTTTAAACAAATAAATCGACTAACAAGTGGAATGGAACTATAGTCTTTATATATCGAAATAATGCAATTCTATCAAAAAGAAATAAAAATGACTCTTGTGAACTGAAGTTGATTGGCTGTTCAATTATTTGAATAGTCATGTGAAACATAAGTATTATGGAGGTATGTCATGGTGGAGTAAAGATTTTTATTTAAAGCTTTATAATATGAAGAAGTAAACACACAAATAAGTTTAACATTTGAAATATCTACATAAAAGATAATATTAACAATGTATAAACAGTGTAATTTTTTGTGTAAAGAAAATTTAGATTAACAATGTATACGTATGTGTCTTTTTCCTTTAGATTATTGTCTTGTGCTATTTTCTTTCCAATAGTAGGTTAACCAAATCTAATCAAACTTTAATATATCATATGCAAACTAAACCATCATGAGTCATGACTAGATAAAATAATCTATAAAATCATATAAGTTATATGCATGAAAAGTACACGTTAGAGCAAAGGATCTAATTAAGATTATGAGTTTATAAATTTTGCATTCTAAAAAGAGGAACTTTCACCTATAGCCATTCAAAAATAGCCTAATTACTCTACATAGTTATAGTTTGATAATTACAATTTGTAGCTACATGTCATAGGGAGAAGAGATGTCACACCCTAAACTCAAAGGGCGCAACTAGCTCCTAATGCCAAAACTCAGGCCCGAGCCAGTCATGCTGAACCATTTGCTACTAGCGCATGGCAGCCACACGCAATCAAGAAAACAAACAAGTATATCTCGACTTAAAACTAGGCCCTTGGCCGGCAAGGCCCCTGTTAACAGATTTATAAACGAAACAACTACTCCCAAGAGTTCATATAAAGAAATAGTCAACTAGCACAGAAGCCCTGATTGGGCCGTCAATGCTGCCATGATCTCAATACCAAAACTGAAAGCAGGTATATATCAAGACAATACATTAAACAGCTCACAAGCTTCATCAAACCAACAAACTAGGCCAGCATGGCCATAACGTAGCTATACACCCCACACACTAGTCTGCAAGCCTCTAAGAGTAGTAAAGATTGGCGGGGACAGGGCCCCAGCCTACCCATAGAAATATATACAACAAAAGCTAACAAACCTCCAAACTCTAGCAGCTCCAAAGTAAAGGGGCTAGCCAACCAGATAGAAGTTAATCCTGCTGCTGAGTAGGTCTACTCGGTCGTCTGTCAGGACCTGCATGCATGTGTCACGACCTAAATTGAGTCATGAGTGGCACCCACACTTCACCTCCTAAGTGGGCGGACCAAGGAATCTAAACCCCAACATATACCAATAATTCAACTACGACTAACAACAATAACGTGGAAACTCCCAAAACTTATTAAATTAACCAATCAAATAAACCTCTAAAGTCTATTACATATTATCCCCAAAATCTGAAAGTCATCACATCAAGGACATCTGTTCTTAACATATCAAGTCTAAAAGTATTAGAGACCCCAAAATAAGTAAATACGATGGCCCATGTCCGAAATTCAAGGACATCACGCCATAACTGAAAGAATCCAGCACGAGCTAGAAGGAATAGCTCACCCCGAAATTCGATGTGGCCGGAGACTGGCTAGAGCTGAGGGCAAGTCGAAGTCGATGGTACACTTTCTGCACTCCACAGAGAAAAATGAAGAAAACACAAGTAGGGGTCAGTACAAGCAACACGTACTGAGTAGGTTTCATCGACCAATCCAAAATAGAAACTAATATACAAGGAATAATAGTATAAAGTCAACTATATCACTTAGCAGGTGATAAAAAACCACAACATGAACAAGTGACAGTTGAAGCAAGTACGTAATCAATCACAATATCAAGCACACACACGAGGGCTCATGCCTCTACATCACACTCGTTTGGGAAATGTGTTCATTGAGATTGAGTACATTAAGTTAATTCAATATCTTTTTCCTTTAATGTTACCGTGTCGGAACGTGACACTCCGATCCAATAATACCGTGTCGGAACGTGACACTCCGATCCAAATATACCGTGTCGGAACGTGACACTTCGATCCAAAAATACTGTGTCGGAACGTGACACTCCGATCCAAAAATACCGTGTCGGAACGTGACACTCCAATCCAATAATATTATTAATTTATCATTTATTATCACCATTTTCCAGTTTGTTAATAATATTACATCAATCCTTCTTTATTCAAGGCATAACTTCAATAGAGAGGTTTTCAAATTATACATCTCACGGTCTCAGGATTTTAGACCAATCACAAACCACACAACCAAGCCACACAATCACACAGTCAAGTACATAGAGAACTTCACAATATCATTCAATGCATATCAATCGCTATTAAGAGTTTATCTATCAAATAGAACAAACCATAACCTACCTCCACCGAAGAACTGATGTCAGACAAGCTACTTCTCCAATGCCTTTCCTTTCCTCAATGCCTCTGAACCTTTCCAATCTATCAAGTATATATGAATAATTTGTAAGTTAACAAGCCTATAAACACTCATATTATTCAATGTCCCTCCTATACCCAAAGACTCACCTAATTCTATAATCAACTTCCTAAAGTTCAAACCTAAGGGTAAGTCATAATTCCTCCCATTAGCATAACTTTAATGTAATTCATATAATATACTACACCTTATATTTAATAACCTCTTTCTCAATCTATCAAATTTTTGTTTATAATATGGTAAAACTGAAGCCACTGGTCACGATACCAGTGGCAGCAAACACACGAAAGCCATTTCAAAATTATCAAAACATAAACTTATATATGATAATCATATTTAGTGAATTTACACAATCAATAACCTAGACAGATCATTAACCATACCCCCTAGCCCTTATACTATCCTTTTACTAACTTCAATTATTACCTTAATCATTACTCCCTAACCACCCCGATCTTAGTTAGCCGTAACAAACAAAACAACATGTATTTGCTCGTCAAATCTGTAGCGTGTGTAATCCAATTCTTCCTAATACTATACTCTAATGTAATTCCCATAATAAAATATATCTAATATTTATAATATAATACACTCAAGAAATTGTTGTAGCAAAAATATCATGCCAACTACTTTAATTACGAAACCGTAACTACACCGTATCTTCCTCAATTCTATATTTAATATATAATTTATATAATTTATTGTGATTACAAGTGCCAACAATTTCATCGTTATCCAATGATGACCATTGGAAATTATTGTTTCCCTTACCCCACAACTAGAATTACTACAACTTAGAGTAACAATTTTTCAACTACAGCAACTCTTGATTTCTTTTTCTTTCTTTTTGATACTATTCAATAACATAGTAATACTAGTAATCAAACTGTGACATAAATCAATACGAGAATTTGACATCTTAGAATATCACCTGATTCGTTGGTTCTCTTCGACGCCGCAGGTAAGGATTCACTCGGCTAAACCCTTATTTCTATTTTCCAGAATATTTACTTCCTAATTATTATATAAGACAAACTATAAAAGTGTGAAAGTGACCCACTATTAAGTTTAATGTTATTTTCTTTAACCACCAACTAAATAAATTATAAAAACTACCCCATTAAATTCATAAATGTAGTTACGAATGGTCCAAAACACCTATTTAAAATCTATCGGAAGAATATTTTATACAATAAAAGCTCTAATACTCAAAATGATCAAATGGATCGTTACAGCATGAATGCAGCAACCTTAGGCTTTGGGGCGTCAGTACAAAATAATGTATAGAGTATGAAAGGCAATAGACTATGAGCAGGTCCTAATATACTGGAATAATTCGATAAATAAATCAAGGATAAGATAAGTGTACTGACCTACTCTTCAATCTAAACTTATCAAAAATAATAAAACAACAACCTAACGAAGTCCCCATAAACTCAACAGGTACAAACATCACACAAGACCACCTACTCAGGCCCCCATAAGCCCGGAAGGTGCCAATCAGTCTATATACCCCTATCGGTAGTTCCCTAACCCCATAGGCAGTCACATAGCCCTCTTAGGCATTAATATAACCTCGTCGGCAGCACACAGCTCTATTAGGCATCTACATAGCTTATAGACAACTCATACTTTCACATTTGTAATTCTAATGCATTTTTAATTTTACTTCCCATTTTTTTTATATGATTTCTATCATTAATGATAATTCTTCCTTTAATTTTGTAAATTTCTCAACCTAATATTTCAAGAATAAATTTGCTAGCATAGAAAGCGATTAAATAATGTACACTATAAATATTTCAATATAGAAATAATAAATGAAATTAAACGGTTCTAAGATTTGTAGGAATATTTTTCTTATCAAAGTTAAGAAATTATTTGTTCAAAACTTATTCCTTAACTATGGTTATGATACTAGTTAATGCACATAATCTTGACTTTTAACAATTAAATAGTACGCATGTCTCTCATCTAGATGTATCATTGACGAAATGGAGGGAAAGGATAATGGAGGGGAGCCAAATCCCAATAAAGCTGGCTGTCAACAATACTTTGCTTTTCATTGGGTTGATAGACTAAAGATATTATTAGCATGGTGTGATATATTGTCTGCTTAATTTGAATCAAATATAGATATTTTTTTTATAAAAGGTCTCACATTATTAAGAGATTCTAACACATCTTATATATATGTAGCTTTGTAATTTTTTTTACTATCAATGTGAAATTTTATTCTCACCTAAACTAAGTTTCACGTAACTCATCACCATGATTCACAGGTAAATTTTCGAAATTAATTTTTTTGTCATCCATATCATTTGAGGATTTTGTGGCAATCAAAGCCAATAACTAGCTTTTTCTTTTATGCGTATATATCTAAGATCATACCATCTACCTTCCTTCATGTAGTCATGATCTCGCTAAACATGCAATCTAGACTATGATGTCGATTGTTGGACCGATAGTCTTAAAAATATTTTTGACATAGTGTAATATTATCAACTTTGGATCAAATTCACACAGTTTCCTACAAAAAGTCTCACACTATCAAGAGATCATGTGCTTTATATGTGTGTAGCTTTTAAATTTTTTATCTACCAATATTAATTTTATTTACATACCCAACTTAAGTAGTTGGTGAAAAAAATAACTTCATTGTATAATTTTTTTTATACGCATGTATTACATTATTCCAAATTGAGTAAAACTTCTTATAATCTTTATAATATTGGTTAAATTTTTTATTATTTTTTATCTTGATAAAGTTATGTATCTAAACTTTAAATAATAGTTTAGCTAATTACACATAATTAATTCTCTCAAATTTTAGTACTATTTATTAGGACTCCTAGTCCAATATTCCTAGTCTGGTATTTGTAGGAGTCTTATAGTTTGAGTTATGTTATATTACGTCTCTATACACTTGTACAATATAAATATAGTTGATGATGTATACATGCATGCTATGCCGTGAGTTATTTGTTACACTATTGTTAATATTTTTTCTTAAAAACGAGTAATTTCACTGGTAATGGTTTTGGCTGCACAGGCATCCATGTTAATTTTCCATTTTTAGAAGTGTAAAACAACTCAATTTTGAATAATAATGGAACAAAATCGATTATTTTTATCATAAAATATAATATTCAATTTGTACTTACCCAAAAGTTGGGTTTTTCATGTCCAGCAAGGATTAGCTGCTCTAGCTATTTCTTTAGCCCTTAATTTTTGTCCAGTTGTGTCTTCTGATTCTGCATTGGCATACTTGTGGTAATGTGTTAGAGCCCCCAAAATGAGCATCTCTATTGTTGTTCACTTGTTCTTTTAATTTTTTCCCTTTACCATTCAAAATTCTTGGATCATATTTAGGGAGGCCAATATAGAAAAAATAACACAGACACTTTTTAATTTTCTTTGTAGAGAACATAAAGTGAAACAAATGAGGAAAATCCAAAAACATTAGGCAAAACATAGTACTTGGCCTGCGAGATATGTCACATTATCTCTCCACAGACCTAAATTATATAATAGATAAATTTCTTCAGAGAAATTCATTTACGCTTCAAAGCGACAAACAATATGATTGGTTTCTCATAATGAACTTTCATCCATTCTGAAATCTCTTCACTCTTGAGAATTGTTCTTGCACAAGCTTCTTCTGCTATTTTACTTCCAAAATGATTGATTATGACTCCTTCTATAGAACTTCTTAGACTCATCATTAAAGTCTTTGCATCAGCCTCATCCACAAGATTTGATTTGATATTTATCAACTCCATTCTCTCAATGCTAAAAAGTCCATTTTTCTCCACTACTTTAGTCATGTCTTGAGGAGAGGGAAAATACAATGGCAAATTGAATGACTCAACTAGAGATTCATCTAATTTTCCCTATGACAAAAAGAAAGAAACATCAACTACTAATTTATTATCAGTGTATTTCAATTTATGTGAACATATTTTCTTTTTAATTTGTTGAAAAAGTGCTTAGCATATTTAATATCATAAGTTCCAATTAAAATGCTTGTTATAATCTTGTGGGCGATAGCCACACAAATATTTTGTCATAATATAAGTTTTTAAAGTCTAGACTATTTAAACTTTGAAAACTTTATGCCTAGTCAAAAAAGTTCAAATAAACTGAAATGGGTTTTATGACATACTAAAATACACTTGAAACTTGTTCAAAACAAGTCAAAAGGCAAAATATCGTCATACAAATAAAATAGAGATTACCTCATTCACCATATCCATAAGACTAGAACCAAAAAATCCCAAAAGACGTACGTAGCCTGAAAATGGTGTAAAAAGCACCATCATTCCTCCGGGAACAATCTCCTCAGCTCTTGCATTAAAGAACATTTCCATGTCCCTTTCAAATTGAGCAACATAAGCATTCACTATTTCAACATTTGATGCACCGGCATAGTCAATCAATCCCTTATTCCAAGCTGGGGAATTTTTATCTAACAACTCTTTTGGAATCTTAGATAACCAATGTATAGCACAAGATCAATGAGAAAAATGTATCGATCGTGATGGAAATAATCTACCATGGAAAGATCCTGGAACTCCAGATGCATAGTAGGATCGATCAACAGGTAGTGAACAAAAAAGGGTGTTGAAATCATTGGTGACTTGATCATTGAAGAATATTTGGAATTCAGGAATACTCTTGGTGGAATCTATGGGTTGGTCTTGGTATAAGTACTTGTCCTTTAGAGCTTCTACAATATGTTGCATTGAGCTAAAAGTGTTTGGTCCAACAGAACATCCTAACTCTGTAATATGTATTGTGTTTGAAGAAGATAATATGGTCTTGATGTCAAGCTTTTGAATAATTGCATCTCTCACCATCTCCTTTACACCATCTATTATTTCTTTCTGCGTGCAATTATAACAATAAAGTCACGTTGATAGAAAAGTTTCAGTTACTTTAGTATGATAACAAAAATATTTATTGGTGTTTGTGTAACAACGAATAAAGTTACTTATGTTACTATTATAGTGTGTAAAATATAATCAATTTAGTGTGATAAATAGTCGTGTTTTATTGTTATAGTGGATAAGCTTGAAACTATACACATATAATTGGTGTAAGGCTTGTTTGTATAGCATGCCAAAATTTTAGCTAATAGCATAGACACAATTTTATTTCTTAACTAAATCCAAGCAAACATCACGTTCTATCATGACTCCAACTGAGGCCACCCTAGCCCATTCGTGGGCCTCACCATAGGCAAGATGTTGGTGTTACCCAACAATCCTCCTCCCAACACCTGCCTCATGCATGTTTTTGCTCTTGGAAATCGAATCATATGATCTTGGCTGATACCACTTGTAAGAATATAGCGCTTACCACCATGACAAAAAATATAGCTAATATCAAGGGCACAACTTTATTTCTTAATTAATTCCATCAATTAAGCTCCAATTTTCTATCATAAATTCAACCTGGGCAACCCAACCCCCTCGTGGTCCTCGCCACAAGAAGAAAATTGACATTATCCAACATTATGCTTGATGAATTCTTGATTGAGTTTTACATTTACACTAACAAAATAATTTTTGTACAAGAAAATATGCTTGATATAAGTTGGATTAAAAACAAAAATTAGATAATTTGTTATAATATGTTAAACTAAAATATATGAGATCAATACCTGCAAATGGGAGTTTTTGGAGTAGCTATAAAGACCATCACCAGCATTCATGGGGAAAGATCTTGTCATTTTGGCTTAATGTGTTTTCTCATTCACTCATAATGTGATCTTATATATGTGGATTTTGCACTGTTTAACTCCATGCCACATGAATATATAGCTACATCGGATACATAACTATGAGCATGATTCATAATGAGAATTGAAAGGGATGTATCTGAGAGTGGATTGTTGTAATTTTTTAAAATGATAGTAAATTTTAAAAATTATAATATATTAAATTGTATATTTATATAATTTTTCTAATTAATAATACATTAATAAAATATTGAAAACAGAAATTTCGTTCAAGTAATTAACTAATTTCATGTACTGTTATTCGTTATATAACAATTCTTACATTATTATTCATCACATAATAAATCATTCATTGTCAAAAATATGACTAAAAATAAATTAAAAAATCCTATTCATCATGTCAAATTTATGATAAGTGCAAAAAAGTTGTAAAAGAAAAAAAAACAAAAAATAATGTTATTGTCCACCCAATTCAATAAAAGGAAAGGTATAATATATAAGCGTATTTTTTTTAATTTACCCTCAATTGTTTTTTAGGTTCTTCAATTTAGAATTTGTATGAATAAACACTTTAATTTGTATAAAATTAAATTAATAAATACATATACCCTACTTGAAATAACACACACGGTGACACAAAACGTCATACAAACACGAATATCTACTTATATATATAATTAAAAAATATAAATATTCATTAATATCAAATTAAACACTACATTTATATATCATGTCAAAATTTGGCTATTTGATGAACGTGCCTATATAGAGTTTAACTTTATATGGACGCCAGTGAGATAATTTTGGTGGCTAAAAAAAAATTCATAAAAAAGAGATTTTTATCTTGAAAATAAAATATACTGAATAATTTAATAGTATGAATTTTTTTTTGAAAAAACAACTCATATGGTTAAATCTACATCTGGTCATGCTTTAGATATAAAGTATAAATTATCTAATACTCGTATTTGCTAGAATAAAGTTTGTACTCCTCACTTCTTTTTCTTAGTAAAAAATCAGTTATACCCTCCTATTATTCTAGGAACTCCTTTTATAAATGCAATTTATCCTTTACTAATATAAATGCTAAAGGATTTTCTGCTACTTATAAAAATCAAGATATTAGTTATACTTTTATCACCGAGCCTATTTCTAGAGATATTAATGCTCTAATTGAAATGAAACAAAAGCATGTTGATTATTTACAACTTGAGATATTTAGTATGAATATATTTGATACTTTAAAATCTATTAAAGTATAGGAAAAAATTAAACTCATTTCTGAAAGAATGGCCATTGATATTTGTGTTGATCATCCTAGTGCCTTTTGGAATCGGAAAAAGCATATTGTAACTCTTCCATATGAAGATGATTTCTCTGAGGAAAATATCCCTACCAAATCACGTCCTTGTCAGATGAATACCGAATTAGTTGAATTCTGCAAAAAGAAAATTGATAATTTATTACAAAAAGGTTTGATAAAGCCTTCCAAATCACCATGGTCGTGTACTGCTTTTTATGTTAATAACGCAGCAAAAAAAGAACGAGGTGTTCCCAAGTTAGTTATAAATTATAAACCTTTAAATAAATTTTTAAAATGAATTAGGTATCCTATTCCAAACAAAAGGGATTTATTTTCAAGATTATATGATGCTAATATCTTTTCAAAATTTGATTTAAAATCTAGATATTGGCAAATCCAAATATTTAAAGACCATTCTTATAGAACGGCATTTAATGTTCCGTTTGGACAATACGAATGGAATGTAATGCCCTTTGGTTTAAAAAATGCTCCCTCGAAATTTCAAAAGATTATGAATGATATTTTTAATCCTTATTTGGAGTTCATCATAGTTTATATTGATGATATTTTGGTATACTCAAAGACTCTTGAAATGCATATTAAGCATCTAGACATTTTCAAGAAAATAGTTATTCAAAATGGTTTGGTCATATCTAAACCTAAAATGAGTCTTTTTCAAACAGAAGTTAGATTTTTGGGTCATTTGATTTGTCAAGGAAAAATGACTCCTATTCAACGATCTATTGAATTCGCATCAAAATTCCCTGATATTATTACAGATAGGACGCAATTGCAACGGTTTCTGGGAAGTTTAAATTATATTTCCCCCTTTTACAAAAAATTGTCTCGAGATTTTGCTCCGTTATACGACAGGCTAAAAAAATATCATAAGGAGCCTTGGACTAATAGTCTCACAGATCTTGTAAAGACTATTAAAGAAAGAGTTAAATCTTTGCCTTGTTTAACCCTTGCTAATCCTGCTTGGCCAAAGATCGTTGAGACAGATGCGTCCAACATGGGTTATGGTGGAATATTAAAACAGATTAACCCGCATGATAAAAATGAATAGCTTATTCGGTTTCATTCAGGAAAATGGAGTGATGCTCAGAAAAAATATACAACGGTAGCTCATGAAATGTTAACTATCGTTAAATGTGTTTTAAAATTTCAGGATGATCTTTACAATCAGAAATTTGTGATAAAAACAGATGCTCAATCAGTCAAATATATGTTTGATAAAGATTTTAAACATGATGCATCAAAATTAATATTTGCTAGGTGGCAGACACAATTAGCCCCTTTTGATTTCAAAATTCATTATAAAAAGGGAAGTGATAATTCCCTCCCAGACTTCTTATCTAGAGAATATCTTTCTTCTTAAAAATGGGCTTTCTTGACTTTTTTACTGATATTACTTTGGTTACAATTTTGAAGGCAGTTCCTCTTAATAGAGATTTACAGGAATGTATTTTATGGAGAATATAGACGGAATGGTGATGGATATCGTTACTAATTACATGATTGAACAAGAATTTTATGAAAGATTCTATTGTTCTGAAGTTTATGACCTTTTAGATGATTAAAACTAAATGTTATGTTTGCAGGATGGATCCTCCTTGGGTAACCAAGGCTAGAGGAAGGGGCAGTTATACTCGCGGAAGGGGAAGATCATCCTCTTCAAAAACATCAGGATCGTTATACGGATCCTCATCCAGCTCTCCAATTATACAAATGAGAGGAATAAGCTTGGTAAAACTAACAAGCTCTTCAAAAGAAGCTACTTCTTCGATACATCTGGATGATATTCCAGAAAATAATCCATTATACGCCCAACTGAGAGCATATTTATCTCAAAAGCAAAGTGATATTTTTGCATCGGTGGCGAAAGAAGAGGTTGATGATATTAGATCCTATGAAAGGGTAGTAAAGAAAGAAATGATATTTCTTATTGAAAACTCTAAGATACAGAGAAAAGAAAAACCCTGGAAGATATTCCAGCGATATTTACTTAACGGATTATACTTCCCAGGAGAGTCATACAAACCCGCTTGTATTACAAGACCATTTTAACGAATACATGTAGTGTTGAATTTCAGCACTTCTCAGGTTATAACACCAGCGAGAACGTTTATAACTTCTCCAAAATGATCATAAAGCAGATTATATCAATTGAAGATTGGGGTATATCCTCGATGAAAGAAAGACAGATCAGCCTCAATAAAATCCCTACCAATTTCACTTATTGGGATTATATTAACGCTTTCAGCAAAGTCCTTTAATATAACAATGAAATGCATAAACATACTTGGTTTATGAAGGTGTATGCAAAGATATTTGTTGACCCAATTCCTAACTGGTTCTTGAACTGGTTGTCATACCACGGATCGACGGTAAAGATTTTACCTGATCCCTTTTTAAAGTTATACAAAAACTGGGTTAAGGTTTCACCAAACCTTAATGATTTATACCACTCAGATCATATTTGTTATATAGAACAAATTGAACAAATTTATTTCTTCATAGAATTCTCGATTTCATGGATCCATAAATGGATCCCGAAAGTAGGTTTTACTGAAGAACAAATTCCATGTTTGTATCGGATTTATTATAATAATTTCTAGGATAAATTAATGAAGAAGGATCCCATGACTAAATCATTATATGGCCAAGAATTATTGGACTCTATTTCTCAAAGAATCCAAGATTATGGTACTATTCCTCACAAAGGAATAATTGCTGACAACTCCGTCAAACATATTGCCAGAAGAATTTCCATTCAAGATGGAAATAAAGAAGAAATGATAAAGGAGTATTTGGATGAAATTAGGAGGAATCTACTCCTCAATATTACTCACTATGAAAAATCAGACACTTCAATGAGAAGTGAAACAAGTGATAATATCGCAGATGATGCTCAAGAGGCCCTGCCTTGTGAATCGGCGAAACCCGTGACAGAAGATATGTTGTCTAAAGTAGAAGGTTTACTTAGGAAGTTGAAAAAGAAAGACAAGATGACCATTATTGATTAACAGTAGATACACTGTAAAACCACAGTAAAAAAACTGTTAATGTACATTTGGGATCCATTGATAAGGGACCTATGGTCACTGTAAATTACTGTAGATCGGACACTGTAGATCACTGTAGATAGATCCTTTTTTCTTCTATAAATAAGATCTTTTGTAGTTTGAAAGAGGGCGTCGAAAAACACTCTCTCTTCAAAGTTTTTTTTTTCAAATTGTTTGTTTTTCTTAGTTTGTAAAGCTCTCGATTTGCTGGAGGTTCGCCGGAAGTAAATAAAGTTGTTGATATTTCTCATCGGCCCTGTTGGCCATTGTTAAAAGGTAATTTAATTCTCTTATGTTATTTTTAAATCTTTTTATATCTCCGATCTGGAAGCCGTGACTATGTCCAGCTAAATATTTATATATATGCCGGATAACTAACTTCTCTTTTATATAGACCATGAACGAATTTAAGCTTTATTTAAATATAGAAGAATTTTAGTATGGCTTCATGACTTGGTTCTGAGATTGAGGTACAGTCGGATCTAGTACTACTTTTATTGGCTTTGTCTTTATGACTCCGTCTGATGAACCGTGGATTTTAGCCCGAAATTGAGTTTGATAAGTAGGGCGCTTCATACCCGGTTAGAACTATCAGACAGATGGGTTCAATAAAAGTATGTATTAGCTTCTTGATAGGCCCTTTGCTTGGGTAAAATAATTAAACCATGCAGTCTGAGAAATTATGTTAAAATTCTTGTGTATTTCGATTCTTATGTAGTTGGACTACCTCTAAGGATATTGACTTGCTTGATCTATGACTGGGCGGACCACCGCCAGGTCAGTGATCCTGTATTGTTGGTATATTATTATTATTTTATTATTATTATCATTACTATAATTATTAATTATTATTGTTTTATTATTATTATTATTATTAATTATTATTATTATTAATTATTATTATTTTATTTTTATTATTATTATTATTAATTTTTATTATTTTATTATTTTTATTATTATTATTATTATAATTAATATTATTACTATTATTATTATTGTTATTATTATTATTATTATTATAGAAAGGCACATAGTTTTTTTTTATTATTAAAAAAAGGCACATAGTTTTTTTTTTTTTATAAAAAAAATGCATGGATTTTATTAGACAGTGAATATATAATGGTACATGGATGTTAACAATGTTATATAATGCATATGATTTGTTGATTACTTAGAGTCTACTCGGGTGAGTTTAATTATAACTTATCACTTATAGGTTAAAAGTTACAAGTTAAAGATTCTTCACGTGAAGGGTATTTTTTTATCTTAAAAGTTATAAGTTGAGATTTTTCATGTGGAGGGTATTTTTTTATCTTAAAAGTTGGTAAGATCAGGAAAAACATAGTTCTTGGCCTCTTATTGTTTCAAAAATCACAAGACATCCTTGGAAAATGATTTTGAATTTTTTAGCTTAAATTTTAAGCGAAAAATAAGAATGTTAAAAGGACAATTAATGAGGAAAAGGTAAAAATTAGTTATTACTGGGAGAAAAAGAGCAATAAAGGGAGGCCAATTTAGAAAAATTAACAAAGACACTTTTAAATTTTCTTTGTAGAGAACATAAAGTGAAACAAATGAGGAAAATTAAAAAACATTAGGCAAAACATAGTACTTGACCGGCGAGATATGTCACATTATCTCTTCATAGACCTGAATTATATAATATATGCTTTAGAAATGATTTATTCAGAATTCAGACATTGTTTAAAATTAAGAATTTATAAATTCAAAATTTTAGCTTGATATATCTCTATCTCCCTTATTAAAGAAATGAACTTTGAGTCTTATTTAACCTCATAAGTTAATTTATTCAAAAGTAAATCAACTTGAAGAGTATATATTAATTATTATTTCTGTGAAAACATGTCTTGATAGAGACGAATTATAATTTTTAAAATATGGATGTATCATTAAAAAATTTAGTAAATGAGAATTAACCCCTAGTATATTTAAGATAAGTTATTTAGCCTTCTTATAATATAGCATCATCAAAAAAAAAATTCAAATTATATATATATATATAATTTTATTAAAAAATACGAATTCAAGTATCTCATATTTTAGGTATAAATTCACTTATGCTTGTAGTATATATATAGGCCTTCCTATTAAAAACCTAGCATTATCTTCATGAAATTTATATATAATAAAATAATTGTTTGGCACATGTGTTACTTATGCTGATGTTATCCTTGCCAGGGGGTCTAGTTTATGGATTTTTTATTTTCGAATATTGCTAGAAATTATGGAAAGTTGAGGAATAATTAATTTTAGAATATATTTATCACATATTTAATTGGAATAAACTTGCAGAATTACTTATTCCGTATTTATAGTGTTATTTTATTCCAATGTGATAATAATTCTGCAATAATTAATTTCATAATAACTTGTTCTTCGACCAAACGAGCCTTTTTATCCGGCTCTCATATTCCATTAAGTCCCAAATGGAGGCCATTTCTTGTCTGGTCTTCTTGTCGTTTCCACATCATTTTAATGATATCTTGAGATATATTTTTAATTTGTTAGGGAGGAGATAAAATATCAAATCTATTGTGATTGTGAAATATATCTTTAATTTATCAAATTAAATTTTAGGCAAAAAAGAAAAAGGAAGTTAATAAAGAGACTTTTTTTTAATTTTATTTATAGATAACATAAAGTGAAACAAATGAGGGAAAATAAAAAAAATATTAGGAAAAACATAAAACTTGACATATGAGACGTGTCACATCATCTCTCCACAAACATGAATTATATAATATATAGACTTTTTTTAGAAATTCATTTACGCTTCAAAGCGACAAATAATTGACATGATTTTTCATAATTAGCTTTCATCCATGCTGAAATTTCTTCACTTTTGAGTATAGTCCTTTCACAAGCCTCTTTTGCTATTTCACTCCCAAAATGATTGATTAAAAATCCTTCTAAAACAGCTCTTAGGTTTATCATTAAAGTCTTTGCATCAGCCTCATCCACAAGCTTTGATTGAGGATATGTTAACTCTATTTTCTCAATGCTAAAACAATCATTTTTCTCCATCACTTTAGTCATGTCTTCAACAGATGGAAAATACACTGGCAAATTGAATGAGTCAACTAAAGACTCATCTAACTTTCCCTCAATTACATTTATTACTTATTTATGTTTAATGAAATTCTGAACATATATACAAGGTATGAGCCAAATATATACTTACAAACTTATCTTCTAAAATCTATCACGACTTAGCATACTAGTTACGGTATAAGATGAAAAGATAATAACTTGATGCGAGATATGTTATTTATACATTTTAAATGAATTTCTTATCACAAATATAATATTGAATCTGAGCCACTGTTATGTCAAACTCATAACTTTAATAGAATGGCAAGTCCACCCTTGCCTTTAGGTTAGCCTATGGAGTAATTTTTAAAAAAAATGACATATATAACTTAAACTCAAAATATTTACTTACCTCATTCACCAAATCCGTAAGACTAGTGCCAAAGAATTTCATGAGACGTACATAACTTGAAAATGGTGTAATAAGCACTATCATTCCTCCATGAACAATTTCCTCAGCTCTATTGAATACATACTTTAATTTTTAGAACTACATGGTCCACTTTCTCTTCATGGAATCACAAATTTTCTCATTCAAACTACATAACAAGTAATTTTATTTTTTTTATATTTACAAAGCTGTTTAATTCGCTATGTAAAGCATAATATAAGATATTAGCAAGGATAAGCAATGTTATTATTACTCACTTTATTTCAAAGTAGGAAAAGTCATCGAGTACATTATAAAATTTTATTGAGTATCTTAGTATAATTGTTATTGTGTATGGACTCTTCAAACTTCAAAATCATGTTACAGTTGAAATTGGGATAAGTGTAAACAAGTTTGTAACATAAGAAGAAGAAAAAAATATCTCCAATAGTCCAATAACCAAAAGTTATAATCCACACATTTATTCATTCATTATTATTCATTGTACAAAAATAAGCATGCATTATAAATAGTATGTATGATAACTAGTATGTGAATCAAATAAGTCGGTAAATGGAAACGCTCCACACCATATGCATATCACATCTAATTGTCTAAAATTAGGAAATATCCAATCATAGCACTACAAAAGGAATCTCAATTACCAACAAAAAATTTGTTGGTAAATTGATCAAATTGGTTGGCAAATTGAGTTACCAACCAAATGCCAACTTATATTAATCCGTTGCTAAAAGGCTCGTCGGTAAATATTACCAACCGATTTTAATTTGTTGGTAAACTTACCAACCAAAAATCAGTTGGTAAACACCCAAAGATGTTGTTACAAAATTTTGAAACATGGCCCTGAAATTTCCGTTGGTAAATTCACCAACTAATTTTTGGTTAGTATATTGTTAGTACCTTTACTAAAGAATTGAAAAGGAGTTAGTAAATTTTTTTCTTCATTATTCGATTCTGTTGGTAATACGTTGGTAATTATAGTAAATTTATGTTGGTAATTTACCAATAAATTTTAAATACTTTTTTTTTGGTTTCCCATCCGGTGTCCGGTACCCACACCGCAACCCGACTAAATCCGAATTCACCCCGGGAAGTCCCACATTGGCCCACACCGCAACCAGACTAAATCCGGATTCACACCGGAAAGTCCCACATTGGGGAGTAAAGCGCTCCCTAACAAAGGCGACTCCGTACCCAAGGGGAATCGAACCTGAGACCTCTTGGTTAAGGATGAAGGAGTACTTACCACTCCATCATAACCCTTGTTGGTAATACATTTTAAATACATTAGTATGATTATTTGTTTTTCTAATAAATTTACTAATATTGTTAGTTTGTTGGTAATATATCATTTAAGGCGACTCCGTACCCAAGGGGAATCGAACCTGAGATCTCTTGGTTAAGGATGAAGGAGTACTTACCACTCCACCACAACCCTTGTTGGTAATAAATTTTAAATACGTTAGTATGCTTTTTTGTTTTTCTAATAAATTTAATAATTAATTGTTAGTTTGTTGATAATATATCATTCAATTAAGTTCAATGTTAGGTTAGTAATTGATTGACAATATATTCAAAATATCATTAACTGAACAATTATCCAATAGTAAAATATTTATGGGAAAATTATAGAAATCACATACTTTTAAGGAAAAATTACAATTTATCTCTTAAGAGTTTATAATTACAGAAATCTCTCAAATGGATACAATAATATAAGCGCTGATACATTAATCAGATGCGCGAGATACATTAATCGTTAAGTAAGATACATTACATTTTATACATGATACACTAATCTGATGTACATTTTATACATGATACACTAATTTGATGCGTGAGATACACTAATCTGATGCGCTGATACATTAATCTGATGCATGAAAATGAAGGATTTTGAAGATTTGTAAAACTTATAGAGGATAATGGTAATAAGTAAATTAAAAGGTGGATTTCTGTAATTTTTCCAATATTTATTAATTTATTGCATTTAAAAATCTAAGAGCACGAATATAAATCCAAAAATATTAATATCAATTTTATAAATCATATTTGAATGAAACAATGTAAAATCTATGATAACAAGTTAAATTAATCTCAATATGACACATATCATTATATCAAAAATTTTAATTTGAGCACGTTACCAAAAATATTGACCAAATCTAAATTTTGGCCAAAATTTAAAAGTTAAAACGCCTAACAACAGAAATTGAAAATGGAAGCCTTAAAACATGAACCAACCATCCTATTAGATATAAAAATGACCTTCCAAAGCTAATCGCGCTGACGAAATTCTCATCAGAGCACGTTTACAAAAAATGTTAAGCAAAGTCAAATTTTGGCCAAAAGTTAAAAGTTAAAACGCCTAACGGTACAAACTGAATATGAAAAGCTCAAAATCCAAACCAATCATCCTGTAAGACCAAAAATGACCTTCCAGAGCTAACCGCGCTGACGAAATTCAAATTTGAGCATGTTTCCCAAAATAATTGACCTAATTCAAATTTTAGCCAAAAGTTAAAAGTTAAAATGCTTAACGACACAAACTGAAAATAAAAGTCTCAAAACCCGAACCAACCATCCTATGAGACCAAAATTGAACTTATATGGCTAACCGCGGTGACAAAATTTCAATTCGAGCACGATTACCAAAAATATTGACGAAAGTGAAATTTTGGACAAAACTTAAAAGTTAAAATGCCTAACGACACAAACTAAAAATGGAAGCCTCAATACCCGAACCCTCTATCTTATTACATAAAAAGTGACCTTTCGCATCTAATTGCACTGACGAAATTCTCATCTTAGCACGTTTATCAAATATATTGACCGAAGTTAAATTTTGGCCAAAATTTATAAGTTAAAACACCTAACGGAACACACTACAAATGAAAGCCTCAAAACCCGAACCAACCATCCTATTAGATAAAAAATTACCTTTGGAGTTAATTACGCTGACGAAATTCTCATCTGAGCACGTTCACAAAAATATTGACCAAAGTCAAATTTTGGCCAAAACATAAGATTTAAAACACCTAATGGCACAAACAAAAAATGGAAGCCTCAAAATTTGAACCAACCTTCCTGTTAGATCAAAAATAACCTTTCGAAGCTAATGACACTGACAGAGTTATAATTTGAGGTTTACTAAAAATATTGACCAAAGTCAAGTTTTGGCTAAAATTTAAAAGTTAAAACACCTAATGACACAAATTGAATATGAAAGCATCAACACTAGACACTGTTTTACCAAAAAGTTTTAACTTTAATTGATAAATTTACCAACTATTCAAATATAAGTTATAATTAATAATTTACCAATAAATTTTATCACATTTGATAATAGTTACTAGTTAACTAAACATTCATATGTAATATTACCAACTAATAATTAATATGTTGGTAAATTTTACCAATGGATTAATGATCGGTTGGTATATTACCAACTATTTTAATGATGTTAGTAATTTACTAACTACAATCAGGCAAAATTTTCAACTAATTGGATATTGGTTGGCAAGTTTACCAATAAATTACATTTCGTTACTAATTTACCAACATATTTCTATTTGGTTGGTAAATTTAGCAACACAATCTTGCCGTTGGTAAATGTTTGGTTAGTAATTTATTGGTAATATGTTAATAAATTTAAAGTGTCTGTTTGTGCACTATGAAAGTTGGAGGTCAAGTTAAAATTTGAAACCAATTTTAGGGTTCAATATATGTATTATGCCCTATTTTTTACTACATTAATGTCCAAAAATGGTGGTATAGTCAAAATATGAATATGCTGATTCCGAGTATATTATAGGCGGCAATAAGTACCCACCTACTACTCTAAATAGCATACAGCTAAAACGCTCTTCAAAAACTCAAACATGTCCAATCCTTTGTCCCTTTTTTTTTCTTTTGTTTTCAACAATCGAATTGGTTATTTGTAAAACAACCCAAGATTTGATTTTTTTTCACTCTGTAGAAATTTGATTTTGATCTGACAGTTACAGAAGCCAGATTCTTTTAGAGAAGGAAAAATTGTGAATCGCCTATATACAAAACCCGGAAAAACATATTCATAGACCTAAATTACATTAGGAAAAACACAATACTTGGCCTATGAGATATCTCACATATTCATAGACCTAAATTACATAATATATAAATTTCTTCATAAAAATTTATTTACGCTTCAAAACGATAAATAATATGCTTGGTTTCTCGTAATTAACTTTCATCCATGCTAAAATTTCTTCACGTTTGAGAATTGTTCTTGTACAAGCTTCTTCTGCTATTTTACTTCCAAAATAATTCATTATAACTCCTTCTAAACAAGCTCTTACGTTTATCATTAAAGTCTTTGCATCAACTTCATCTAGGATCTTTGATTTGGTATATCTCAACTCCATCATCTCAATGCTAAAACAACCATTTTTTCCACCACTTTAGTCATGTCTTGAGGAGAAGGAAAATACATTGGCAAATTGAATGAATCAACTAGAGATTCATCTAGTTTTCCCTGTGGCAAAAAGGAAAGAAACCTCAATTACAAATTTATGTTGCGTTTGTTTCAATTTATGAGAATTTTTTGAAAAAATTCTAAATTTGAAAGTGATATAATTTAAACTTTATATTCATCCTTAAT
This sequence comes from Solanum commersonii, assembly GCA_029007595.1. Taxonomy (NCBI): domain Eukaryota; kingdom Viridiplantae; phylum Streptophyta; class Magnoliopsida; order Solanales; family Solanaceae; genus Solanum; species Solanum commersonii. The sequence goes on from JAJTWQ010000116.1 coordinate 582,579, forward strand.
GAGAAGTTTTTATTGCCATACAAATACTAATAATTAATTTTGTAGCCATATAAATATTTTGTCATATTTAATATCATAAGTTCTAAAAGTCTTCATTATTTTTTTATTTTGAAAGCTTTGTGCTTTATCATAGGTTCAGATAAATTGAAACGGGGAACAAGTATATGACATACTAAAATACACTTATAACTTGTTCAAAACATTGACATATAAAATGAAATAGAGATAATTACCTCATTCACCAAATCCATAAGACTAGAACCGAAAAATCCCATAAGACGTGTATAACATGAAAATGGTGAAACAAACACCATCATTCCTCCAGGAACAAGTTCCTCAGCTCTTGCATTGAAGAACATTTCCATGTCCTTTTCAAATTGAGCAACATAAGCATTCAATACTTCAATATTTGATGCACCTACATAGTGAATCAATCCCTTATTCCATGCTGGAGATTTTTCATTTGATAATTCTTTTGGAATCTTAGATAACCAATGTATAGCACAAGAAGAATGTGCAAAATGTATTGATCACGATGGAAATAATCTACCATGAAAAGATCCTGGAGCTCCAAATGCATAATAGGATCGATCGATAGGTAATGATCGAAAGAGGGTATTGAAATCATTGGTGACATGATCATTGAAGAATATTTGGAATTCAGGAATATTATTGGTGGAATTTATGACTTGGTCTTGGTATAAGTACTTGTCCTTTAGAGCTTCTACAACATGTTCCATTGCGCTAAAAGTGTTTGGTCCAACAGAACATCCCAACTCTGTAATACGTAATGTGTTTGAAGAAGATAAAATGTTCTTGATGTTAAGCTTTCGAATAATTGCATCTCTCACCATTTCCTTTGTACCATCTATTATTTCTTTCTGCATGCAATTATAACAATAAAATCAACGTTGATGAAAAAATAGATACTTGCTACAATACGTTAAGCTAAAATATATGAGTATATATTTTTAGGCTTAATTCATCAGTGACCCCTTAAAGTTGGCACAAAGTTTCACTTAGACATCTTAAGTGACCGATGTTTATTTTAGACACCTCATGTAGGATTTTGTTGTGTCATTTTGACACCCTTTTTTCAATCAATAAAAACATATGAGATGTGTATGTTACACTCGCGAATGACGTGTAAAGTAGCTAATCAAATGACGACATTTGTCATTTTTGTCAAAAACAATTCTTAGATAATGAATTTTGAGTAAAAATATTAAGTAACCAATGAATCAATGACATATGGATTTTGGCCCAAATAATTTCTTTTAAAAAAAAGATTAAGCCAATAAAATCCCCCACCCCACCCACCCCCATTGTCTTCTCCAAATCCATACCCTTTTGCAGATTCACCTGCACATACCCTGTTCCCCCACCCCCACCCATTGTCTTCTCCAAATACATTTATCTTTTTTTTGCTAAAACATTTGGAAACACACCCATCTACACGCTGTTCCTTTTTTATTAGTGTCTTCTTCAAATATTTTTTTAGGTTTTTTAATCCTAATTAGCAGGTTTAGAATTCACCAAAAATTAAACTTACTTCTCAGTAAATATTAAATTCTTTTAAGAAAGAATCTCATGAATAATTTAATATTTAAATTTTGAAATGGGTCTATTCCTAAATTTCTAAAATAGTTTCCATTATTTTTCATCATTTTACTATAATTATTTTTATTCACCATGTTGGATATTTAAGTTCGCAGAAATGGTGGCTGAAAATGGGAAAAAAGAAGAAAAAAATAATTTAAAAAATGACTAAGAAGGATTTTCACGCGCACTCAACGAGTGTATTACACTCACTAAGCAATGTAAGCAAAAAGTGTCAAAATAACATAGCAAGACCCTACATGAGGTGTCTAAAATGAACATCAACCACTCGAGGTGTCTAAGTGAAACTTCGTGCCAACTTTAAGGGGCCACCGATGGATTAACCCATATTTTTATATATGTAAACACCTTAAATCTTTTAAAAAATAGAGTTCAACTTATGTATCGTACTAGAGATCAATACCTGCAAATGGGAGTTTTTGGAGTAGCTATAAAGACAATCACCAGCATTCATAGGAAAAGATGTTGTCATTTTGGCTAATGCTAATAATATGCTTAATGGCCTTTTTTTCTTTGAGTTTTAATTGCTCAATGTTTTTTCCACACATGCATGCATGTTCTTATATATGTGATTTTTTGGCATTTTTCAAATAAGGATTTGTTTGGCAAGGAAAAGCCAAAGAAAAAGAAATCTCAAATTGGCATGTGTTACATCTCTTTGTCCTACACACTTATAATTATACAAATACAAATCTTCCTCTGCCCAATTCTCTTTTGTTTTTCTCTCTTTCTCGCTTTATACAAACACAAATTATAAAAAATACAAAAAAAACGTAAAAGAGAAGAAAACAAATAATTCGATAGCTTTGTAAAGTTATTGTCCACACAATTTGATGAAAGGAAAGGCACAATATTCTTTAATTTTTCCTTCAACTCATATTTAGGCTCTTTAATTTTGAACATATATAAGTAGATCATATTTATATTATATAATGTTAAATAAATATATATATTTTATCTGAAATAGCACACAAAACATAATCCTCTCTTTTAGACTTTACTCTCAAAGCCTTAGCATCACTAAGTAATCACATTAGCCTCACCCTAAAGCCCTAGCTATATGATCACAAGCCTTACTCTCAAGTTTTCTTCCTTAATCTCTTTTTTATACCTAGATTTCAAGGTAATTTGATCACATTTTTCAATACTAGGTGATTAAAGTCTCAATTGATCATAAAGGTTCAATTCTAACTTTACAAGTCAATATCCTTCCTATTCAATCAAGTCTAGTTCAATTTATGATTAGATAAGCCTAACTATGATCAATTATCATTCAAGACATTGAAATAGGAAGATCACTTTTGAATCTTCAAATTTGCTTCTAATGGCATAAACCCACAATGATCACATTCATCCCATTAGGCTAGGGTTCACCATTGAAACCACACGAAATCATCATAATACCATTACACAAATGCAATTCAATCATAATTGGGTGATATCCTCTATCTTGGAATCACACCCAAACTCTACCCACAATGTAATCACAACCCTAACTAGAATAGGGTTTTTGAATTCACAATTAGAGGGAAACTAAGGGGGCTCCATGAGTGGAAGAACCCATGGATGATTAAGATTCGCATACCTTCAATAAAATCCCCAAACAAAGCTTGAATCAATAGTGAGAATTGCCCTAAGTTTCTGCCCCAACTTCCTTTCTTCTTCTTCTAGAGAGATGATTTCTTGGAGAGTAATTTGGGGTCTTAAGATGAATGAGTAAAAGTGATTAGTTTAGGGTCTTATTAGGTATTTATAGGAGGTTATTTAACTACTTAACCGACCCCCTAAGCCCTTAAACTAATTACTAAACTAACCCCTAAACATTAACTTAAAAACTAAAACTGAAAAACTGGCAGCACCTATGACCATCTATGGACCGTAGATTGATCTAATGTCCGTGGTTAGGTCTCGTGGTTTGGGTCACCGACTCATAATTTGCAAGCTTGTGCAGGCCTGATCCACGCTCATACCCCACGAGCCGTAGATTGATCTAAGGGCATGGATTGAAATCGTAGGTCACATTTTTTGACAATTTTGGGGGACTATTTTGGGGTCCTCCTCAAAGACCCCTTGGGTCGTCCTTGGGGAGTCGTACCCGGATGTTTAACCCCTAAGCATGTCATTCTAAGTATGGGAACCATTTCTTTTGATTTTAACCCTCATACACCACTCCAAAACTCTTGCCAAAGACTCTACCACACACTAGTTCAACTCACTAGCTTCCAGGCGTTATAGTCGTGTCTTGACGTTTAACCTCTAAACTTCTCAACCTGAACTTGGGAACCATTTAATCAAGTTTCCAACTCTAAACTCACATATGAAGCTCTAGTTCCACCTACTAGATTTCATCAAGTTTTAGCTAGGTCATACTAGATTTTACGGGGTGTTACAACAGGAGCACCCCACGGCAACACACTCTAACGGATGAACTCCTTACCTAAAAGGCCCTCTAACTGAACACTGAGCTCTTTGAGCTCTGCAGGAGCTATCCGGTAATGCAGAATAGAAATAGGACGAGTGTCGGGCTTCAAATCTATGGCAAAATCAATGTCACGCTTTAGGGGTAGGCCAGGTAGGTCTGTAGGGAACACATCTACATACTCTCTAACCATAGAAACTAAGTCAACTGAAGGGCCTTCCCAACTCACATATCGCACATAGGCCAAATAATCTAAACTCCCAGAAGCAACCAACCGCCTAGCTCACATAAAAGAGATGAACCTCATCGATGTGTGACTATAAACACCCTGCCACAACACCGGGGGAATGCAGACATGGTTAAGGTAATTGTCTTGGCGTAGCAATCCAAGACCGCATGGTAGGGGGATAACCAGTCCATGCCCATAATCACATCAAAATCAATCATATCTAGCAGAATAAGATCAATTATAGTATCATAACCCTGGATAGTCACTAAGCAAGATCGCAATACCTAATCCACTACTAAGGACTCACCCACTGGGGTCGAAACATGAATCGGCTATGCCAAGGACTTAGACCTCATGCCCAAACGGGGAGCAAAATAAACAAATACATAAGAAAATGTGGACCCAGGATCAAATAATACTGTAGCAAGCTGATGGCATAATAATAGCGTACATGTGATAACATCGATAGACACCTCAGCCGCCACCCTCGCTGGGGTTGCGTAGAAATGAACCTGAGCACCTCTTTTCGATGCGTCTGCTCTATCACCTGACCTGTCTCCCTGAGCTCCGCCTCTGATACCCTGTCATCTATCCCGACATTTATGGTCCTGATCACTACCTCTAGTTAGAGGGGGCACTGCTGAAATTGGTCTGAGTGCAGGAAGGGCTGGTACAATCACCCCTCACCCTTGTCGGGGGCACTCTCTGAACCAATGGTCAAGAGCACCGCAATCATAACACCCCGAAGCTAAATGCTTGTAGTAACCTAACCGCGGTAGGAATGGAGGAAATCTGATCCCCTCGAACTTTGGCCCTTACTAGGACCACCTTGTTGATGCTAGCCTCCCTCAGAAGCAAGTTATGCCGTCTGAACAGGCCGACTTGACTGATCCTGCTGGAACCTCTGACAGGGCCTATCATAGGAGTCCCTCCCTTTAGTCTAAGACCCCTTGTAGCTGCCCTGGTAGTGTGCCCTCTTATCGTTGCCTCTTTGGGCCTTGCGATGAATATGCTTTATGGATCAGGAATGGTCGACCATATCAAGAAATTAACGACTGACTGAAACCAAATGAGAGGTGTCGACCCTCAAACGGTACCGTAACCCATGTACAAAACAATGAACTCTCACCTCTTCCGTGGGTAAGATCATGGTGGCACGGTAAGACAGCTCATGAAACCTTACCTCGTACATTGAGACGGTTATAGGGCCCTGCTCCAACCTAGAGAACTGATCATGAAGCCTATCTCTGACGCTCTGTGGCATGAACCGGGCCAAGAAATCCTCTGAGAACCTACTCTAAGATATAAGAGGCGATCCAGCTAGCCTGGACTCTCGATACGTGCGCTAGCATTGCCTGGCTGGCCCACAAAACTGATGAGCAATGAAGTCAACTCTTCTCCACTCCATGAGACCTAATGATTATAGCTTTTCCTGGCAAGTGAGCTGGAACTCATGGGCGTCCTCCCTAATCGCCACTGAGAATATCAACGGTGCTAACCTCTGAAATACCCTGAGCATCTTCTGTTTGTGTAGTGGCATCTCATTGTCCTCTAAGTATGGCAGGGCGGCCACATGAATTGGTGGCGGCTAATCCTCTGGTGACACTGCGGTAGGCTGACCCTGCGGCGCTGGAACGGGAACTGGAGCTGTGTTGTGGCTGGTGCTGGTGCCTGGCGCATATTTCCAATAGCTGCTAGTATCTGAGTCAGCTGGGTATTAAGATCAGGATGTGCAGCTTGTGTGGGTGGTGGCTAGGTTGGTTCCAGCCCCGCTAGCTGTGGAGATACATATGTTGTCTAGGGGTCCTCCTCCCTATCTCGAGCTAATGTTGCGGCCCTGCCTCGACCCCGGGGTCGGCTTCTACCCCAAGCTAAGGCTCTGTTTGCAGGCCCAGCTGCATAACCTCCAGCCGCGCCATCTCGCGTGCGAGCAATCCTGTGAAAGAGTGAAACAAGTGAGATTTCAAAGAACCAATAAGAAACACGTTGCACGGAAGTGAAACAAAAGAGAAAATCTTCCTAAAGAAATCATGTAGCCTCCCGAAGATAAGTTATGGGCGTCTCCGCACCGATCCACAAGACTCTACTAGACATTAGCTTTGTATAAGTGAGACCGACGAACCTGGCTCTGATACTAATTTTTTGACATCTCTGGCTAGATTGGCAATCGAATTTGAGCTCTGATATCGACCTCACTGATATTTTCGAAGAGAATCTAGTTTAAGGTTGATGAATCCATAATTTGGACTCATTTAGGGCTATATTATGATAAAAATAGTGTCATCAAGTGCATGCTTCGTCTCAATATCTGGTGAAAACCTATGAGGTTCAAGTATTTGATGTTTGAAAGAAAGCATGAACACTATCAAGCAAAACGGAGCAAAAAGAAGCCAAAAGAACGAAGAAATAAAGATCTGTGAATCGCCGAACCCAATCGACGACTCGCTAAAAGAGCCCATCCTCTCTTTTTGTTCCAGTGTGCTGAGCCCTGAAGTAATGATCAAATCGGCGATAAAAGGAGTAGTCAGTGTGTCGTCGAACAGCTCCGCGAAGCAGTACTTTGTCGCCAAATGACCCAAAATACGATGATGTAAGAAGTCAAGTCTGCAATGTAATGAAGTAGTCGGTGAATTGCAGAGAAGATCAGCAAAGCAGATCTATCTCGCCTAATGCTCCAGAACGCTCAATGCTGAAGAGCAAAGAAAAAGGGCAACAAACCAGGCCAAAAGGTGGATCGCCGAAAGCTTCGGCAATCCCGACTAATGTCGCCAAACGACCAGACGCAACACAACTTTTTAAAAACTATAATTACTTATTGAGAGTTAGTTTTTTCATATCATATTTTTAGTTTTAAACAATATATTTTTAGTTTCTAAGTTTTTCTCTAAGTGTTGGGGGAAAGGGTTTTGAAGAAGAAGATTTACAAGAGTTTCATCTTCAAGGTTTTAGAGTGGGTCTCTTGGGTTCTTCATTTTCTGCTTATTTTAAGACTTAATCTAGCTTACCCATTTGAATGCATGCAACTTCATTTTGGTATACTTCTTTATCTCTTTTACATTAGTAGCTAAAACTCCAATTCTTGGGGTGTGATTTTGTGAATATGGGTTAGGTTATCTGTTGGGTCTTGCTTATTGAAGGTTTCTTTGTTGTTTTTATGTGATTTTATCCCGTAGTTGTGGTTTAATCTAATGGATTTGTAGTTGCAAATACAAGTTCACTCATGTATTTTCGGCTTGCTCGAGAGAGAAGTCGCAAAACTAAGACTACTAGATTAATGGCCTAAGGAGTGGGTCAACATGAGGTTCAGCCTGAGAGGGTGATCCCTAGTCCCATATCCTAACACTCCTCTCAAGAAAGTGAGTGGGGTAAAGTGGAGGTTGTGCTTAAAGTGGCAACCCGGTGTCCGAGAGAAACGGGGTTGATTTAGGGTAAGTTGCTCGAGAGAGAATTTACCCCCACTATAGTCTAGCCTAGTCACAGAGATTCAACAAATTTACCAACAAAAACATGTACCCAATAGCTTAGTCTATCCCGTATTCCTATCGCATCTGAAGAATCTCCAAACTCTGTCTCATTTTCACATATTTCCGTTGTTTTCGTTATTTCTCATGTGAGAAAACCCCCAATTTGATATTTGACACTCTCGTATCCTCCCCCCCTTTTGATTTAATATGTTCATCTCCGATAATGTTTATAGCTATGACTAGTTAGAACTAAATTTTATCTTTCTATTAATTTTCACATCCACTCTTTTGGGACTCGACCCCAATCCTTGGTTGAATTACTATATTATTGATGATCGTAGACACTTGAACTGGAAGTAGTGTCGTTGGTCACGATAACCATCAAAATGGCGCCGCTGCCGGGGGAGTGGTGTTTCTTGAAAATTTTTAGTTTAGTAATTTATTCTTCTTAGTTATAGTCGACTTACTTAATTTTTAGTTTTGTCTTTATTGTTTGTGTTGAAATAGAGAAAGGGAGTATGTCTAGCAATACTCCAGAGGTAATGAAGCTTCCTCCATTAAAAATAATGAGATTTCGAGATCATATCCTCACCTTCAGGCAATTAGAAGTGAACGAATCAACCAGTCATGGACAAGGTTTAGTAGCCTGATAAATCGATGCCCGACTCATGACATTCCTGACATGGCTCGCCATGACTATTTCAACAGAAGTCTTGGCCCTGGAAACAAGAGGGTGGTCGACCAACTCATTGTAGGAGGGGTTGCAAAACAACCATATGTGATAACAGTGCAACTGCTTAATCAAATGGTTGAAATAAGCCAGGAAGTAGAAAAAGATTTCATGTTGGCCAACCTAATGACTCGAATGAACGAGTTGGCCAAAAAGATGGTGAAGATTGAAGTCCAATGCAAGAGAAAGGATAATTACATCCCTCTTCACGAGCGAAGAAATCTCAAAGACAAAGATTAAACATCTTGAGGGAATGCTCTCAATCATTCTTTACAAGGTGACTGAGCAAGATAGAGAGCTGGAAGGAATGAAGAAAGAAATTAAAGCAATGAAGCGAATTAATATTTTCATTCTAACGTTGTCCAGCTACTCAAAAACCTCATGGGTTATGCATCGCCAAATCCCCACTCACAACAAAATAGGGGGTTGCCTAGTGATACTATGGCTAAGCCCAAAAATAGAGTTTGAGTACTGACTTGCATCGTGCCACGACGTTTGCTAAAGCACTGTTTGGGAAGCAACCCAAAACCATTTACTGCTTTATTTGACTTTGGTAAAATAATGGTGTGTTAATTGCACAGGTGAAAGTATGGAAGTTGAACGAGAAGCACAGATCGGCGAAAGAAAGGTCTGGTCTGCGAGTCGTGGATTGGTTCAGTGACCTCAGCCCAAATCGCCGTTAGACCTAACATTAAGATACATTGAGCTTTGTAAAACTTGGTGAGATTTAGAAATTATTGGCGAGTTGTCAACCTTATCGGCGACCTCGATGCTGACCGCCATTTGGACGTTCAGTTTGACTGGAGGCCCTGTCAAACTCAGCGAGTCAAACGCTTACTCTGCGTATCGCCAAGAGATTTAGCGATGTGGACTAATGTCACCGAATAGGCGAAAACTGGACGGTCTTTCAGCCAAAGGTTTAAAAACGTAACCTCATTCTTTTTGCCTCACTTTTTCACCTTGCAAAACTCACACTTGCACTTTAGTCTTAATTTTCTTGCACTCTCGGAGTATTTTGGTTCATAAATTTAAGCGTAGATTTGATTTGCATTACCGTCTAGCACCTTGGTAACATCTTAATCAGTACAAAAGGTTAGCTCCTTGATCCCCATAATTGTTTTGTCAACATTATACTCATTTGCAAACTCTTTAGTGTTGAAATATGCTGAACCTTCCTCATTGGCTAAGATGAGTTAATTGTCGATTGTTATTCGATAATCTTGCTTAAACTGCCAAAATCTTGTTCTCTAATGCATCTAGTTTAGTTAATAAGTGATGGGTGGTGTTCGCATGTTATGGGTCCTGGTCAAATTTGTGCTATGTGAGCTTGAATTTTGTTTTTGGGGGTTGTGGGGATTATTTTGAGAAGTTTGGTCAAGAGCCAGCACGTTGGCTAATTCGGCGAGCTGTGACGAGCTCACCAAACCACTTCGCGATTCGCCAAATTGCCTTATCTCGCCCTTATTATCATGCTTCATTTGTTGTGGTGTCTGTAACTTTCAACGAGAAGCATGAGGTCGCCAAACGCACTTGACGACTCACCGAAAGCCCTCTTGTTTTCCCTGTCTGCACCCATAATCTCTTCTACACTGTGACCTTTGGTGGAGAACCCGTCACTCGCCAAATGGACTAACAAATCCACCTTTGTTTTGTTTGCTTTTTTTTTTTGTCAAACATATTATAACGTTATCTCAAGACTTTGCAAACATGGCCAGAACAAAAGTTGCGGGAAGAGACATGCCACCCAGACATATAAGAGCACAAAATCTAAGAAGAAATGCAAAGAACAAGAACAAGGAAACCAATTTGAAGATGAGGATACCCATTGACCCTAATGTCCCTTCGTGTACCCGAGGGTTTATAAACGCGATATATGCCTTTGAAGCAGCTCATGATTTGGATAATATGGTAAAGGCTAATATTGTTGTAGCAATTAAGGATAAGAACTAGAGTCAGACTGATAACACTTCGGGCACTGATGCCCAGACAAATGGAGCGACTACTTAGACAAAATCCCCTCTTTACCTCCATATATGTCTTTATCTGACTTTTTGGATATTTAGTTATTTGCATTTGAGGACAAATGATTTTTAATTATGGTGGGGTGAGGCCCACCGTTTGTGTGTGCTTAATATTCATTGTGTTTTGTTTAAATTTTGGTATTCGTGCTTATGATATTATTTAAATACTGCAATTTCGTGGATGTTTGAGCTCATGACTCCTTTATTTCACTTTAATTACAAAATGATTTTGACCCTTTCGAAAAATTTGCCACCCCTTGTGTGTTGAATGTGGTCGTTCTTTTACAAAAAATTGAGTCTCGGTTTCAATCAATATCGATGACTTAAATAGTGCTCCCAATTAAACGAACATAATTTACGGCTATAACGAGGCCAAGTTGCATAGACAATATGTGAACTTTTTGCATCTAGTTGTGACTAGCCAATGATTAAATCGAGTCTCTTGTAATGACTGTTGCACACTAGCAAAAATGTGGAGTCTTGTTTTTATTATGGTGCAATACCTAGTGTGATGAGTTTACTTTGAAACAGGCATGATAGATCCTAGAATTTTCCCCGTTGGTCCGATCGACTAAGTAAAGCTAGTTCTTGATATAATCTTAGGCAATTTAAAGGGTGTGAGCCAATTTGACATATATCTCTTTTGTAGCCTACCTTGTGAGCGTGTGATCTATTTCTAACACCCCTTGAGCCTTACCTTTCTTTGGAGGAAACTTGATAAACAATAGATCTTTTTTTATCCACTATCTATAATTCTCTTGATTTGTGGTTAATTGAATAGCCAACTTAGGCCAAAAGCCTAAGTTGGGGGTGTGGTGAAAAGAAAAAGGAAAACTTAAGAAGTGCAAGGAAAGTCTCCTTTAACCCATGGTGTTGAGAAAAATGGAACCCCCCTCCGTATAAAAAAAGAGGAAGAAAAAGAATGAAAAAGAAAGTGTGGAATAAAATACCAAAGAAAATGGGGTTCCCAAAAATATATGGGAGTGAATAATGGGATGACTTATCAACACTAAAGAAAAAAGATAAAGGGATAGGAAAGTAAGTGTTGTGCGCACCAGATCTCATGAGGATGAAAGTCATTGAGCCTGAATGACCATACCTTTGCACTCAGCCCTATTACAAGCCTTAGAAAGACATTTTTGATCTTGAGTAAGCTGAAACAAGTGTCGATTGGAAAATACGGGCAAACTTATGGGTGAAGTTATGCATGGTATTCATCTTTTGCGAGTGTGAGCTTAGCATTTGATTCCAAAGCTTTTAATGCTTTAACCTTTGTGTGTGAATATGAAATCATTCTTTGTGTGAGGGCATTTGAACACTTTAGTTGAGCTTGAACTGACTTCGACTTTATGGTTATATTTAGATATTTCCCTACCTATCATGAACATATTTGAAACAAACTGATGAATTGGATGTGGCATCGTTTGGCTCACATACTAGTTATACATATAAATTATGATGCAAGATATTTTATACGATGAATAATGTTAATGAATAGATTATTACGCGATGAATAATAATTCATGGATTTTATTGCTTCTGAGGTTACACATTGTTACAGGAAAGTCAACCAAGTTGTAGATGCCTTGGCAAAATGGAGCTAGTATTACAAATGAGGAGTTGTTTATTTTTATACATGCTCACCTACTATTGATAGCCATCAGACCTTATAAACTTGATCTCATACAAATGGAGTCCCTAAGGCATAAGCAGAGGAAGAATTATTTTGTATAGAATTGATCCAGTTGAGATATTATAGCTAATTTTGTCTAGCACATTGGACTTGGTAATTTGTGCAAAACTTGTATAGTTTTTGTCAAAACTTTAGTTTTTGTGAAGCAGCTACTGGAATGGGTCGAGCTTAAGCTCCACGTAGCTTTGTAATTTTATTCATTAATATAGAACCACTATACCATGATAAATTATTATTATTATTATTATTATTATTATTATTATTATTTTAGAAAGGCACATAGTTTTTTTTTTTTTAAAAAAAAAAAATGCATGGATTTTATTAGACAGTGAATAAATAATGGTACATGGGATGTTAACAATGTTATATATTGCATATGATTAGTTGATTACTTAGAGTCTACTCGAGTGAATTTAATTATAACTTATCACTTATAGGTTAAAAGTTATAAGTTAAAGATTCTTCACGTGGAAGGTATTTTTTTATCTTAAAAGTTATAAGTTGAGATGTTTCATGTGGAGGGTATTTTTTTAATCTTAAAAGTTGATAAGATTAGGAAAAACATAGTTCTTGGCCTCTTATTGTTTCAAAAATCACAAGAAGACATTCTTGGAAAAGGATTTTGAATTTTTTAGCGTAAATTTTAAACGAAAAATAAGAAAGTTAAAAGGACAATTAATGAGGAAAAGGTAAAAATTAGTTATTACTGGGGAGAAAAAGAGCAATAAAGGGAGGCCAATTTAGAAAAATTAACAAAGACACTTTTTAATTTTCTTTGTAGAGAACATAAAGTGAAACAAATGAGGAAAAAACAAAAACATTAGGCAAAACATAGTACTTGGCTGGCGAGATATGTCACATTATCTCTTCATAGACATGAATTATATAATATATGCTTTAGAAATGATTTATTAAGAATTCAGACATTGTTTAAAATTAAGAATTTATAAGTTCAAAATTTTAGCTTGATTTATCTCTATCTCCCTTATTAAAGAAATGGACTTTGAGTCTTATTTAACCTCATAAGTTAATTTATTCAAGATGTGAGGATCGTTTATAATTATATAAAGAATTTAAGTGCATTCTCAATGTTAAGTAAATAATTAACTGGGACGGGCCTATACGATATTAAATAAATAATTCTTAAATCTATTTCAACCCTAAAAGTTTACTTAAAAAATGAGAATTACTCAAGATTATATAAAGAATTTAAATACACGCTAACCCACGAATTTGAGACTATAATATCCTTTAAATAAATTATATAAACCACATAAATTTGAATTAATTATATTAATATATTTCGTACCACGACCGACTAATAAACAAAAGAAAACGACAATACTTGTCTGGGGAAAAAAATAATGAACGATGAGTAGTCATTTTCAAATTTGTTAGTACATTATTTTTCAAAAGTAAATCAACTTGAAGAGTATATATTAATTATTATTTATTTGAAAACATGTCTTGATAGAGATGAATTATAATTTTTAAAAATGGATGTATCATTAAAACAATTACTAAATGAGAATTAACCCCTAGTATATTTAAGATAAGTTATTTAGCCTTCTTATAATATAGCATCATCAAAAAAAAATTCAATTTATATATATATATATAATTTTATTAAAAAATACGAATTCAAGTATCTCATATTTTAGCTATAAATTCACCTATGCTTGTAGTATATATATAGGCCTTCCTATCAAAACCCTAGCATTCTCTTCATGATATATATATATATATATATATATATATATATAAAATAATTGTTTGGCACATGTGTTACTTATGCTGATGTTATCCTTGCCGGGGGGGGGGGGGGGGGTAGTTTATGAATTTTTTATTTTTGAATATTTCTAGAAATTATGGAAAGTTGAGGAATAATTAATTTTAGAATATATTTATCACATATTTAATTGGAATAAACTCGCAGAATTACTTATTCCGTATTTATAGTGTTATTTTATTCCAATGTGATAATAATTCTACAATAATTAATCTCATAATAACTTGTTCTCTGACCAAATGAGCCTTTTTATCCTACTCTCATATTCCATTAAGTCCCAAATGGAGGCCATTTCTTGTCTGGTCTTCTTGTAGTTTCCACATCATTTTAATGATATCTTGAGATATATTTTTAATTTGTTAGGGAGGAGATAAAATATCAAATCTATTGTGATTGTGAAATATATCTTTAATTTATCAAATTAAATTTTAGACAAAAAAGAAAAAAGAAAAAAGGAAGTTAATAAAGAGACTTTTTTTTAATTTTCTTTATAGATAACATAAAGTGAAACAAATGAGGGAAAATAAAAAAAAATATTAGGAAAAACATAAAACTTGACATATGAGACGTGTCACATCATCTCTCCACAAACATGAATTATATAATATATAAATTTTTTTAAGAAATTCATTTACGCTTCAAAGCGACAAATAATTGACATGATTTTTCATAATTACCTTTCATCCATGCTGAAATTTCTTCACTTTTGAGTATAGTCCTTTCACAAGCCTCTTTTGCTATTTCACTTCCAAAATGATTGATTAAAAGTCCTTCTAAAACAGCTCTTAGGTTTATCATTAAAGTCTTTGCATCAGCCTCATCCACAACCATTTTTCTCCACCACTTTAGTCATGTCTTCAACAGATGGAAAACACATTGGCAAATTGAATGAGTCAACTAAAGACTCATCTAACTTTCCCTGTGGAAAAAAAAATCTCAATTACATTTATTACTTATTTATGTTTAATGAAATTCTGAACATATATACAAGGTCTGAGCCAAAGATATACTTACAAACTTATCTTCTAAAATATATCACGACTTAGCATACTAGTTATGGTGTAAGATGAAAAGATAATAACCTGATGCGAGATATGTTATTTATACATTTTAAATGAATTTCTTATCACAAATATAATATCGAATCTGAGCCAATGTTATGTCGAACCCATAACTTTAATATAATGGCAAGTCCACCCTTGCCTTTAGGTTAGCCTATGGAGTAATTTTTTTAAAAGCGACGATATATATATAACTTAAACTCAAAATATTTACTTACCTCATTCACCAAATCCATAATACTAAAAAGCATAGGAGTGTCATTGTGCTGCTAGTACAATGTAACACCCTAGGAATTTTTTGAGCTAAGACTTGAACCATCCTTCGTTGTGAGTAGGATTTTACTGAGGAATTAAAATTTCTTAAATGTTAAGTTCACTAGATGTAGCACCTTGAGTTCGAAAAAGAACTATATTGGAAATAGCAAAATCTGAAATTTTGCAAGTTATGCTTAAGTATGAGTTTTGGGTCGACTTCAAATGACCATAACTCCTAGCTCAGGATGAGTTAGGTGTTCTACCAGATACCGTAGGAAATAACTTTGAATTATCTTTCCAATGCCACCGAGTTTGCTAAGTTTAGAGGTCGGATGAGTGAGATATGACCTTTTGAAGTTAGGCTGTCAAGTTAAGGAAAGTTAACCGGATTTTAGAGGGGTATTTTGGTCTTTTCTTTACCCAATCAGATTTAATTCATTTTTAGTAATATTTTAGGGGTCTAATCTGACTAGGTTCAGTTTTATAATCATAGTTTACGCCTAGGGTTTTAGTTGAGAGTTCAAAAAGAGAAAAGAAGAAGATAGAAGAGGAGAAAAGAGGAGAGGATCAAGCGTTCGTCGAGATTCATGTGTGTTGTAGCGGATTTTCGCCATGGGTTTGATCCCTAAGAGATATGTAAGCTTCCATAGTGTTGGGTTAGTTCACCCATACGCCAATCATGTTATTTTCAGCGAAATTTCATTCTTGAAGTTGAAAGATTAGAGTTCTTTATAGGTATTCTTGAATTTCATTCTAAATCTTGTTATGTTGGGGTTTTGATGATTTCTTGAGATGAAATTTAGTAATTTGAGAGTTGTTTTGAGTATATTAGAGTGTACTTGTGTTAAGTAATCGAATCCAAGTGATTGGGCAAGGAAACGTTCGATTCTAGGCGAGTTAGGGTGAGAAAACGAGCAAAGAAAATTCGTTGAATTTTTTGGGTTGGGGCCTGGCGCAATACGCCAGCCAGAGTGCCCCAAACCATCCTCTGAAGTTTAGGGGTTGGTGCCCCGTGCCAGGGTTGCCTACCCCATCCAGTTTGTCGTCGGTTGCCCCGTTTGAGTTCGTTTAAAGTGCACCTTCACTCCTTTTCGATTCTAACTACTCTAAGCTACTTCTAAACACCTAAAATCATTCCTAACATTATCACAACCTTGAATTCATAATTCAAATTCAAGGTAGAGTTAAGAGTTAAGTTTTGAGAATTCTTTCAAACATTCTAAGAAAGTCCCTTTGAGCCCTTTTGTGGAGTCTTCTTCAATTTCTAGTAACTTATTTCAAGACTCGAGCAAGTGAGTATGAGAATGTATTCATGAGTCTACTTTGTCATCACGAGATCCTTCATATCATGAAACATAACTCTTGAATTCATAATTCACATTCAAGAGAGAGTTAAGAGTAGAGTTCAAGAAAGCCTTTGAGTTCAATTGTGAATCCTTTGAGATCAACAATCAATTCGAACTAAGTTTGAGTAAGTAAGTAAGAGAATGAGAAGAGTCGCATACATGAGTTCCATGTAGTTGTGTAGACCTTCGAGTCGAGTCGTTCATGCCCATAAATTCTGCATGAACCCCATAAATTGAGTATCATTGAGAGAAGTAGTATCTTTAAGTTCCAAGTCTCGAGTATTGAGTTCCTAATCTCCTTTGAGCTTATATTGCTAATCATAAGACTATTACATGTTACCTATAAAGTCTTTGAGTTGAATTGTTCATGCCCATAATTCCGCATAAACCCTATGAGTCGAGCAGTCATGAGATGAGAAGTATCCTTGAGTTGAGTAATTCATGCTCATAATTCCGCATGAACTCTGAGTTGAGCATTCTTTAAATGAGTAGTATCATTGAAGTTCTTGAGTTCCAATTATTGAGTTCTATCTATGGTTATTGAAAACCTTGCATTGAGTCGTTCAAGTTCATAATTTGGCGTGAACTATATTTTAAGAAGTCTTTTACAAATGTTTAAACTTTGTTTTAAGACTTAAGCTTAGAAGTTGAGTAAAGAATAAGAGTAAAGTTCATTTTCTTTAAAATGATATATAGGAACTAAGTATTCCTAAGAGTAAATGTTTTCACATTTAAGATGAGAGGATACTGAGATTTCCAAAAGAGTTTTGAGCAAGAAAGGGAACATCGATTCCAAGAGAGCTTTTAAGCTAAGTTTTGAGTAATTATCTTAAACCAAAGAAAGAAGTTGTTTTAAAATATATGAGCTAAGAATATTTTTGGGAGTAGTATTGAGCACCGATATGGGGATGCGAGTTCATATTAACTCAAGTCTCCATAAATCATGTAGCCATCATGGGTATTAATGGGTCATACTTTTTAGATGATAACATGATCCACTAAGTTAAGCGTTCTATATGACGGCAAAGTATAGGACAGTTCTGGCAGCGTAGGCAAGACGTTGTATCACCATTTAGGCTCATAGTGGTAGTTGTCAGTTAGAGAAACTCCCACAGAAACTATAGTATTTTATTATATAAGTAAAGTTGAGTTTGTTATTGCATTTTCTTTAACGAACTAAGTTGTTTTTACTATTTTATAGCTTTTCATTAGATTGCATGTGTATTATTGCTTTATATTAAGTTGAGTATCCAGAGTTGAGTACCCAGAGTCGAGTATCATATCTTTGAGTTGAGTATCACATCTTAGTATCTTATCCTTGAGTTGAGTATCTTATTCTTGAGTTAAGTTGAGTGAGTTTGAAAAAAGGTAAGTATGTTTCCTTTTTTATTAAGTTACAAGCTTATGTTTATGCTTTAGAATTCCTCTTACATGCTCATACATTCCACACACTGAGTCATTTGACATGCATCTTCTCATGATGTAGACACATATATTCAGGATCATCAACAGGAGATTCGTTGATACATCCGGGAGTTCGAGTTAGCTATGGTGAGCCTCCTTGTTTCCGGAGGATTTCATTTACTTTTCAGTTTAATCAGGATGTCGTGGGTCTTGTCCCGACTTCCATCTTTATCAGTTAGAGGCTTCATAGATAGTCAATATAGTTGAGAAGTCTGTATTATTCATGTATTTTATTAAATGTTTTAAAGACTTAAGTTGCCTATTTTATGGCGAGTTGAATAATTTATTTTTATTCAGTTTTCTTTTGAGTTAAAGCTTGTGTTTAACTTTCATGAATTTTATTCAATTTTTAAGCTTTTGCATGCTTGAGTTAGTCTTCCGCTTGTAGTCAGCCAGGATGAGGGTTCGCTTGGGGACCATCAATAGTCTTCGAGTGCCGGCCATGTCCAAGGTGTAAGCTCGGATCGTGACATACAAGATAGATGATCCACTTTCGAGACTTGGGTTCAAATCAAGCTGGAGTGTTTATTTCACTATTTTTATTTTAAGTTTATCTTAGAGCTCATAATTAAGTTAAGGTAATATCGATGCACCCAAAGTCTTCAAATCATGAGTTCGCCTCTGCTTATATGAACTTTCGTTTGTATCATGAATATATATTAAACAAGTTGATGACTTGGATTTCGTTGGTTCGTTTGGTTCACATGTTAGTTATATGAATTATGATGCAAGTTGTTTATAAGTGAATAATAGTTATAAATAAATTTATGAAAAGATTAAAAGTCGTAAGTTAGGATTTTTCATATGTAATGTATTTTTTATCTTAAAAGTTGATTACTTCTGATTTTATATTGGAAGTACTTTTCGCTTTCATGACTTCAACCAACAAATTGTTTTCATAATATAATAATCTCAATTTTATACCACTAAATAGACATCAGATAAATTCATATATTTGAATAATTCAAGTCTATTTTAAAGTGAAAAATGCTTAATTTGCTCTTTATTTATTATTTATAAGAAATAATAATCAATACGAAAAGATCCCACGAGATTTTGTTGTCTCAATTATTCAAGTCGTGTCATCAAGTTATATATTTTCATATATTGCATATTTATGATAATATTCAGATTATTCATCATAAACAATTTATAATAGTACTATACGTTAGTAATATATATACTTAATTGGTAAGTATATACTAGATACAAAATAGTACGTATATGATACACATATACTTCCTCTGTTCCAATTTATGTAGCTTAATTGAAATACAAGATCCAAATTTCTAAACATTGATTGTGAATTTGAATTTTAAGTTTTGAAATAAAATGTAGATATTTAAAAACAATGTAAAAGTACTATAAATCACAATAATTATCAAGTAAAAACAATATTTTTTTCATAAGTAAACTTGTTAAAAATAATATAAATATTAAACTATCAAAATAAGCATGAACTCTATGATATTCTATCGGTAAATGATACATACCATGTGTGTCTCATATTATACCGCAATAATATATTTTAATTGTTATTGTTTTGGTATCTAAGATCTAGAATAAGTTTTTCTTTTTTTTTCACTCGGTTCCTAGAGCCCACATTGGAGCCCCGACTAAATTTTAGTATCACACAGTGCAGGGCCCATTTGAGGGTGATGCTCCCAACATGACTTTTTTCATATTCAGGACTCAAACCCGAGACTTCTGGTTAAGGGTGAAGCAACCCCACCACTACATCCAAAAAGGGTGGAATTAAAGAGTGCAAAATCCATATATATAAGAACACATTATGAGTGAAGAGAACACATTGAACCTAAATGACAACATCTTTTCCCATGAATGCTGGTGATGATCCTTACAGCTACTCCAAAAACTCCCAATTGCAGGTATTGATTTCTTGTCTTCAACTTATATATATCAACTGTTTTGAACAAAGGTTCATCTATGTCATCGTCGTATGAGAAAAAGTTCATCCATATGATTATTTTTTAACTCCAATTTTGTAAAATCATTTTTTTACTTACCTCAATGGTGCATGTTAATTTAGCCTATCCGTTAATAACCAACTGTTTTTAGCAGTGCAATTACCGACAATACGAATTAAAATTGATGTTCAATTACGCACACTCCTAAGATTTCCTTCTTACTTGTTGAAACTCCTTGATCTTCGCTTGTGTTAACAACTTATTATTGATAATCTAAATCTCTCAAATTTACGTTTATGTTAAATCCATTAACCAAATTTACAAAAGTTTAGTACGTGAGTTCACTTCGCGAGTTGAATTTTTATTTACCGTTCCATGTGGGATTCGACCTCAACCTCTCATTGGGTTTATATTGCTAACTGCCGCCTACACGTTGAATTTTAGGATAAGTAGTTGAGCGTTATCAAAAATCCGAAAACAACTTCTAACACTTTTCAACTGAAGTTTTGGATCAAATGTACTCTTTTTGCTCTTCTTCCTTAAGAACACATGAACAACATCAAGAACTCTCAAATTTCCAACTTCTTCAATTCTTTGCGAAATCACCTCAAATTTCAAGAGTAGCTTCCCTCCGAGCAAGATACCAAAACTCAATATCTTTTGAACCCGAATTCAACCTAACTCAATAAGGCCCACTTGAAATTTCTTCAACATTTCAAAACTTCTACATCCTTTAATGGTAGAATTTTCTCCACAACTCCAGATCACTTGAAATTTTGAACATAAACTCAAAGAAACACTAGTAAACAAAGATTTTTTTAGAAATAACAACAAAATCATGAATCAAAGTAGATTTTTGAAATTTTAAGACTGATTTTCATTTTTTTTAAATGTTTTTTTAATATGGGGGAGTTTTTTTTAACACCATAAATGATTTTAGAATTTTGATTTTTGCTTTTAAAAAAAATTAAAATTAATGACATAGCCGAAATTTGAGGTGATTTCATGAAGAATTGAAGAAGTTGAAAATTTGGGAGTTATTGATGTTGTTCATGTGATCTTGGTGTTCTTGAGGAAGAAGAAGCAAAATGAGTACATTTGATCCAAAATCCCAATCGAAAAGTGTTAAAAGTTGTTTGGAGTCTTGTTGAGTTAAAAAATGATTTTGCAAAACCAAAGTTTAAATATAATGGCATGAATGAACATTTTCTCAAACGATAATGTCATAGATAAACCAATTTTTTAACGGATGACATAAATAAACCTTTTCTCAAAGTTTAATGGCATATTTGAGCCTTTTCCCAACTCTAAATTAAGAATTCATCAAACACCATGATGGGCAATGCAACATTTTGCCTATGGCAAGGTCCACGAGGGGGTGGCATGTCTGGATGGGATGACGCATGCATGATGGACTTAGTTAAGAAAAAAAATTGTGCCCTTGCTAGTACTAGTTATAACTTTTGATAAAATGATAATCGTTTCATCCTAAATGCACACCATACATCAATATATTGTTTGTACAGTAACTAAATTTATCCACGGTGACAATAAAATGCAATATATTATATATGTCATATTAAATTTATTGTACGAACTTTACCCACTATAACAATAAAATAAGTAAATTTTATCTGTTATTGAATGCAGAAAGAAGAGTTAGACCGTGCAAAGGAGATGGTGAGAGATGCAATTATTCGCAAGCTTGACAACAAAATCATGTTATCTTCTTCAAACACATTTCGTATTACAGAGTTGGGATGTTCAATTGGACCAAACACTTTTAGTGCAATGCAACATATTGTAGAAGCTTTAAAGGAAAAATACCAAAATAATATTCCTGAATTTCAAATATTCTTCAATGATCATATCACCAATGATTTCAACACCCTCTTTCGATCACCACCTATTGATCGATCCTACTATGCATTTGGAGTTCCAAGATCTTTTCATGGTAGATTATTTCCATCGCGATCAATACATTTTGCTCATTGTTCTATTTCTATACATTGGTTATCTAAGATTCCAAAAGAGATGTTAGTGAGAAATCTCCATCATGGAGCAAGGGTTTGATTCATTATATAGGTGCTTCAAATATTGAAGTAATGAATATGTTAAACGTACTTTTTAAATAATATTCCTGAATTTCAAATATTTTTCAATGATCATACCACCAATGATTTCAACACCCTCTTTCGATCACTACCTATTGATCGATCCTACTATGCATTTGGTGTTCCAGGATCTTTTCATGGTAGATTATTTCCATCGCGATCGATACATTTTGCTCATTGTTCTACTTCTATACATTGGTTATCTAAGATTCCAAAAGAGATGTTAGATGAGAAATCTCCATCATGGAGCAAGGGTTTGATTCATTATATAGGTGCTTCAAATATTGAAGTAATGAATATGTTAAACGTACTTTTTAAATAATATATGTGGTACATGTGATATTTTGAGAGTCCTAATTTGCAAGCAACCACAATAAACTTAAAATGACTAAACTATCCTTGAAATTAATAGATATTTCCAAGAAGCCACACGTCAACCAAGACATGTGTGCTTATTCCCTCTTAGATATTTGTAGTGGAAATGGAAAGAAAAAGAGAAAGAAATTAAAGGGAGGCAATTAAAAAAAACTAACAAAGAATCTTTATAATTTTCTTTGTAGAGAACATAAAGTGAAACAAATGAGGAATAATCCCGAAACATTAGGAAAAACACAATACTTGATCTATGAGATGTCTCACATATTCATAGACCTAAATTATTTAATATATAGATTTCTTCATAGAAATTCATTTACACTTCAAAGCGACAAACAATATGCTTGGTTTCTCATAATTAACTTTCATCCATTCTGAAATCTCTTCACTCTTGAGAATTGTTCTTGCGCAAGCTTCTTCTGCTATTCTACTTCCAAAATGATTGATTATAACTCCTTCTATAGAACTTCTTAGACTTGTCATTAAAGTTTTTGCATCAGCCTCATCCACAAGATTTGATTTGATATTTATCAACTCCATTCTCTCAATACTAAAAAGTCCATTTTTCTCCACTACTTTAGTCATGTCTTGAGGAGAGGGATAATACAATGGCAAATTGAATGAGTCAACTAGAGATTCATCTAGCTTTCCCTATGGCAAAAGGAAAGAAACATCAATTACAAATGTATGCTCAGCGTTGTTTCAATTTATGTGAACATATTTTCTTTTTAATCTATTTGAAAAAAGTGTTTTCATATTTAATATCGTAAATACCAACTAAAGTGATTATCATAATACACACGATCAAAGCAAACCAAAAGGAAAAACATTGTCATATAAAATGAAATAGAGATTACCTCGTTCACCAAATCCATAAGACTAGAACCAAAAAATCTCATGAGGCGTATATAACCCGAAAATGCTGTGATAAGCACCATCATTCCTCCTTGAACAATCTCCTCAGCTCTTACATTAAAGAATATTTCCATGTCCTTTTCAAATTGAGAAAAATAAGCATTCACTACTTCAACATTTGATGCACCAACATAGTGAATCAATCCCTTATTCCATGTTGGGGATTTCTCATCTACCAATTCTTTTGGAATCTTGGATAACCAATTTATACCGGAAGAAGAATGTACAAAATGTATAGATCGTGATGGAAATAACCTACCATAAAAAGATCCTGGAACTCCATATGCATAGTACGATCGATCAAAGGGTAGTGATCGAAAGAGGATATTGAAATCATTAGTGACATGATCGTTGAAAAATATTTCAAATTCAGGAATATTATTAGTAAAATTTATGACTTGGTCTTGGTATAATAAATACTTGTCCTTTAGAGCTTCTACAATATATTTCATTGCGCTAAAAGTATTTGGTCCAACAGAACATCCCAATTCTGCAATACGTAATGTGTTTGAAGAAGATAATATAATCTCAATGTTAAGCTTTTGAATAATTGCATGTCTCACCATCTCCTTTGCACCATCTATCATTTCTTTCTGCGTAGTCATGTTGATAGAAAAGTTCAATTACGACGAAAAAAACATTTATGGATGTTTGTGTTATAACATATAAAGTTACTTATTATACTATTATATATAGTGGGTAAACTACAATCAATTTACTGTGATATAAAATTGTGTTTTACTTTTACAGTGGATAATTAAGTTCAATAACTATACAAATAATTGTTGTATGGCTTGTTAGTATCAAATGTTTACTAGCATGTCAAAAGTTTTAGCTAATAACATGGACATAACTTTATTTATTAACTAAGACCAAGTAAACATCTCATTCTATCACAACCCATTCGCAGGCCTTGTCATAGGCCAGATGTTGGTGTTACCCAACAATCCCCCTCCCAACACCTGCCTCATGCATCATTATGTTCTTGGTGATCGAACAATGATCTTGACTTTGATACCACTTATTAGGATCAAGTGTTTATTATCACATAAAAAAATATGGCTAATTTCAAAGGCGCAACTTTATTTCTTAGCTAAGTCCATCAAGCTAAGCAAGATCCATGTTTGATCATGACTCCAATATTATAGGACACCCAGCACCTTTGTGGACCTTGCCATAGATAGGAATTAAATTGGCATAATCCAACATTGTGCTTGATGAATTCTTAGTTTAGAGTTTAACATTCACTCACAAAAGAATTTTTTGTAAAAAAATATGTGCTTGATATAAGTTGGATAACACACTTTTATTATTTAAATATATTCATAACACGCCCCTCACATGTGGACTTGATTTTTTTACAAGAATATGTGCTTATGTATAGTATATACTAGAGATCAATACCTGCAAATGGGAGTTTTTGGAGTAGCTGTAAACACCATCACCAGCATTCATGGGGAAAGATGTTGTCATTTTTGGTCAAAAATGTGTTCTCTTCACTCATAATGTAATCTTATATATACGGATTTTGCATTCTTTAAATCCATGGCCCATGCTTTGTCATACAAGGATTTGTTAAAATATATTTTTGAAACTTTACTCCAAATTAATTAATCGAAATATTTAGGATCCTAATTATTCCTTTCAAAATGATGGGTATAACTAATGCAACATGTACACATGGTTTTTTTTCTCTTTAAAACGGAAGGATTTTATTTATAAATTAAGATTTATCCATATAAAAGGGAATTGATCTATATGAAAAAGTTTCATAAGCATCTCATTCGAAAATGTTAATAACAAAATATACAGAGTTTGTATAAGAAAAACTAATCTTTGTTGGTGGTTAATATCTACATTAAGTTATCCTAGAATCTCAGTCTTAATATAATTAAGTGGTTAATATCACATATTATTATTATTATTCACATAATAATTTATTTATCGTATAATAATCTTATCTTATAATTTATATGTAGAACTAGTAAATGAACCAAACGAATCTATTTAGGACCAACAAAATCCTAGCGACCTATTTATGGAAATACTCCACCGTTCACATAATGTCAATAAAATAACTAAAGATAAACTTTAACATGAGTTTTGGTGTGTAGTGGTGAGATTGTTTTATTCTTAATCAAAATTATAAGGTTTCGGCATTGGTTATGGAAAATTTTGTTGGAAGTGTCATCCCTAAATAGATGCTACAATGCACAACTTAAATTTAATCAGAACTTTGATACAAACTTTAGACGCCAAAAGAGAAAACCAAAAAAAAAAAACTAAGGATAAATCAAAAGTCCTAGTCAAATTAAACAAGTTGTAAAAGACAATAAAACAAATAATTCATGAATAGCCATTTAAAGTTATTGTCCACACAATTTCATAAAAAGGAAAAATATTAATATATAAACATAGTATATATTTTAATTTGACATTATATATCTAGCAAGCAGACAAACAAGAAATATAACATAAGACACAAAGATTTAACGTGATTTGATCAATCAATCTATATCCACAAGATGAGATGAACAATTCACTATATAATTATGAGAGTACAAAATATAGATAGAAATAGCGTCAACCTATTCACTCAGAATACAAGGAGGTTCACACAAGTAATAATTCATCACTTATGTCCCACAAATTTTCCTCACTAACCAAAACTCTCAAAACCCTTAGGACGACATTGTAAATGTTGATTTAGTTAGAAGGAACGAATCTCTATTTATAGAGTCCTTAACATTTTTCTACAAGAAAAAGACTAGCCAAATACGAAAACTTTATGTTTTCCTTTCAGGAAAAGAAAAACCTATTTGTGGTAAAAAAAAAAAAAAAAAAAACTCAACACAAATACCTAACAAAAATATTACATAGAACACATGTATTTATTTATGTACAAATAAAAATAAAAATATATTAATATTAATTGAAGCCAAATTAAACGATTGGCTGATGTATTAAAAGAAAATTTGGCTACTTGATGCACATTTTTTGTTTTTCAAAGTAAACTTGCTTATATAGAGTTTTTACTTTATATGGCCGACAGTTTGAAAATTTTGGCAGCTAAAAAAAAATCCACATATAACCATTAAAAAAATAATATATATATATATATATATATATATATTGAAAACAAAATATAATGATAATTTACCAGTATAAAAAATATTTAATGTCAGTTTTATTTGGTATTTGTAAGTTCGATTTTAATATTTTACAATATGATAAATTGATGATCATAATTTATTTGTCATATAAAAGAAAATTTGCGACTTCAACTTTTAAAAAATGTCTAAGTTATATCATACTAACATTTAAAATATGTAGAAATATTTAACATTAAAGAAACTAAGTATAAATAATTTTCTTTGTTAATTAATTACATGGAAAAGGACATTTTAATCAAAATAAGATAGTCAAACTTCAAACGTCTAAATAATTAATTCAAAAAATGGACCACACTACAATAAAAATAGCTTTTAATGGTAATAAATATATATATTAACAAAGACTGATAAAGCCTTTATTATTATTACCATTATTAATTGCCGCTAAATATCATTTTAGATGTAGTGCCACCTCCGCTTAATTATTTATTGGAATTTTGATAAAAGTAAATTATATACATAAATGCAGTCAAATCTTCTCAATAACATAATAACAAACACCTCTATTATAACATTTCACTATAAAAACCAAGCTTTATTGAAAACAATATTCTATGTTATGTTTTACCTCTTTGTAACATTTTTTTTTTTAACTTATAACTAGGAGTGTACAAAACCGAACCGAAAACCAAACTGAACTGCAAACCGAGTCAAACCAAACAAAAAACCCAACTAGTGGTTTGGTTTGACTTGGTTTGGTATGGGGAAAAAAAACCCGACTACATTTGGGTTGGTTTGGTTTTAACTAAAAAAACAACCCGAGACCAAACCAATCCGACATTATATATGTAATTTTAAAATTTTATTTTATACATAAAAATATTTACATTGATATAATTTTAAAATATTTCTTATACTATTGCATAGTTTTTATCTTTTAATATATTATTTCAAGTTTAAAACTTAGAATTCGGAGTGGTCCAATAAAGATTATAGTTCATAGATGTTGATAATTATAATAAAACTTAAATCAAAATCAAATTAATACTAATGCAAAAAGAAAATCAATTCAACAGTAAGAATGACAATAATATTGCATATTTGTTCTTTAGTTTTACATTAGTTTAGACAATTAAAAACATAATCTAATTTTAATTTTCCTTAAATATTTAGTAATGTAACTAATACTTATTAAACTTATTTTAACATGATTTAATTAGTACTTTTAAATTATGATCATTTTCATTATGACTTTGCACATTATTATTTTTTATTGAATATTTTAGTGTCATTACTCATCTCATATTTTGTGTTATTTTCTTAAGAGACACCTTAGATAATTGTATTTTGGTTGGACTAAAGAAATATTTGAAGCACAAGTTAATTATATGTTTGTATGCAAACTTTACCGAAAAAATCTAAGGTTTATTAGTTTGGTTTGATTTATAAATTTAAAATTAAATTCGACACAATGGTTTGGTTTGGTATTTGAAAAACCCGAACCAACCCAAGGTTGAAAACCCCAAAAAAATCCGAATTTTATTAGTTTGATTTGGTTTATAAATTTAAAATTTTTACACAAATGATTTGATTTGATATTTGGAAAACCCGAACCAACTCGGTCATGTACACCCCTACTTATAACAACATCTATTCCGCAAATTTATTTTCCCGTTTAACATCCAGCCATTTCCTACACAAATAAATATACAAATCGTCGTAATTAATGAGTGTTATAATTCGTGATAAATAAATTAGCAAAATGTAAGATAATTAGAATACAATTATTTATAGCTTAATATCAAACGCTTATCTATAAATATTTTTAGACGATCGGGATATTTTTACATTGTTTCTTGATATTTATATAGTTAAAAAGAAAAATTATGTTGTTGGTTGATATTGATTGGTTATATATAATATCAGTCTAGAGGCGAAACCAAGGTTAGGAGTTTAGGGGTTCTAAATCAATTTTGTTTGGGGGTTCACATGTTTATATACATATATTTTTTTAATTTTTTAATACAAATATAGGGTCTACAAAAAACCTAGTAAATTCGTCCGAACCCATGAACCCCCACCTAGCTCTACCTCTTAATATATGTCCAAGGATCAATTCAATCAAACAATAATTTGGATTTGTGTGTACAAAATTTGTAGAATAAATTATATGAGATATTGTTTACATTTTTATATTACAATACAAAACCTACTTGCACTAGCCATAAAACTGTAACATGACTTGGACTTTCTTTAGATATTTATTTTGCTATCATGGATATATTTGAAACAAACTGTTTGGCTTCATTTGGTTCACATACTAGTTATACATATAATTTATGATTCAAGATTGTTTATATGATATGAAAAATATTACTGAATAGATTATTATGCTATGAATAATAATGTATGGATTATTAGAGAATGAATATTGGATACATTATGGGATGTTATGTAATGCATTGAGTTTGATAGGATGCATTAATAACTTATGATTTATAAAAAAAAATTAGATGAAAGGTACTTTTATCTTCAAAGTTGATTACTTATGGTTTTATATTGAAAGTATTTTTCCTTTATCATGACTTCTAAGTTCTAACGAACAAAAATTGCTATTTTAAAGTAGACATCAGATAATTTCATACATTTGAATAATTCAAATCTATTTTAAAGTGAAAAATGCTTAATTTGCTCTTTATAAGAAATATAATAAAAATACGAAAAGACCCCACAAGAGACAAGTTTGTTGTCTCAATTATTTAAGCCGCCATAAATAATGCTATTTTAAAGTAGACATCAGATAATTTCATACATTTGAATAATTCAAATCTATTTTAAAGTGAAAAATGCTTAATTTGCTCTTTATAAGAAATATAATAAAAATACGAAAAGACCCCACAAGAGACTAGTTTGTTCTCTCAATTATTTACGCCGCCATCAAATTATTTATTTTCATATATTGCATACTAGTAATATTATTCGCGCTCCATGAGAAAATTTAATATCACAAAATTTTATAAAATAATACTTAAAATCTATCGGTCATTAAAATTAAAACACTATATTATCTTACATACAAGATTACGTAGTAACAAACATTACTAATGTAAAGAAAAATGAAAATTATTACATCTTATCATTTATCCTTAATAACATAAGCATAAATTAATGTCTGTAATAATACATATCAAGATCTTTTAACATAAGCAATAGTGTCAGTGCGCCACTCAACAGGAGCAAAATACACAAATATTTAATTGTGAAGAAGAAGAAGAGATTCAAAATTTTCGTTGTTTTAAATTGAGAGGAAATCCCTCTATTTATAGACAATAAAGGGTAGGATGGACAAATGTTTATTGTGACTTATCGGAAATGTTACAACTATTTGAAAAAGTTTCAACCCTTCGGAAAGGTCACAACCTTTCATAAACATCACAACTTTTCATTAAAGTCGCAACTTTTCATAAAAGTTACAATTTTTCATAAAAGTCGTAACTCATCATTAAAGTCGCAACACATTTCATAAAAGTCACAACCTTTCATAAATGTCACAACTTTTCATGAAAGGGGAAGGATAATTTTGGAAATAAATAAATTAAAAGATAATTCTGGTTTGTCATGGCGCCACGTAGGCGGGCCTAAGGTTCTCTTTCATATCATATATATATATATATATAATAAAATTCAGATTATTTATCTGAATAACGTTTATTACATTTCAGAAAGAAAGAAAAAAAATGCTACTATACGCTAGTAAATTTATAATGTATACTTCTTCTATTTCAAATTTATGTAGCTTAATTGGAATTCAAGATTGAAATTTCTAAATATTGATTGTGCATTTGAGTTTTAAGGTTTTTGAAATAAAATTTATATATTTAAAAATAATATAAAAATTACTATAAATCAAAATATATAATTACTAGGTAAAAACAATATTTTTTTCATAAGTAAACTGTTAAAAACAATATAAGCATTAAAAAAACATCAAATGAACATAAACTCTATGATATCCTATCAATACATGTTTTATATCATAATATACTACAATAATATATTTTAATTGTTATTGTTTTGATATCTATACTAGACTAGACTATAATAAGTTACTTTTTGATACCATGTAGGTATATTACAATAATATACTTCAACAATAAGATTATTCCCCCATCTTTTAAGATTTTTCTTTTTTGTCATTTCCTTGCCAAACAAATCCTTGTTTAATAATTTTTATTTTAATTTATGTGATATAGGTAGAATTTAGAAAGTGATCAAATTTTAATATGATATTTAGATGTTTAAGTCGTTAATTACTTTTTGTTTGCGCAATATTTACTGTGAAGAGGTTCATTAAGATGTCCATAATTAATGTATTTTTCGTCATCGATCGTTAATTTTTCACTCAAAGTAGTTACAATATATAAACAAATATTATCGACGTTCAAAATAATAAAGCAATAACTAAAGAATATGAATTTAAAACTAAAAGTCATAGCTAAAACGGATTTCACAATTTCAAAAAAATTATACACTAATTAAATTAAAGTAGAACAAAAAGAATAATTTTTTAATTTTTTTTAAACAAAATATGCTGAAGCAGGCACGTCGACAGAGATGTGCTTGCTTCAGCACAAACTGTAAAATTATACACTAATTAAATTAAAGTAGAACAAAAAGAATAAATTTTTTAAGTTTTTTTAAAAAAAATACTCTGAAGCATGCCTGCTTCAGTACAAACTGTCTCTTATATAACAAGAGAATATATATATATATATATATATATATATATATATATAACCACATTTTCATGTACAAAAAAATATTTCTGCATAAATGTTAAACTCTAAATTAAGAATTCTTCAAGCACCATGTTGGGTCACAACATTATTTTACCTATGACAAGGTTCACGAGCGGTTGAGTGGTCTGGATCGGAGTCATAATCTAAGTCCAAAGATATGACACTTCGTTAAAAAATAAAATTATGCTTACGTTTTTTATATGATGGTTAGTGTTTGATCCTAAATGCACACAATATATCAATTATTTGTTATCCACGGTAAAATAACAAGAACATGATAAATTTATTTTTATCGTCATACTAATTAAAGTAACTGAACTTTTCCACATGTAATAATAAAATCACTAAACTTTATCATTATAAAAACATATATAATATACATATGTACATATCCATCAAGGTGTCTTTACTGTTATAATTGATCAAATGCAGTGAGAAGTGTTAGATGGTGCAAAGGAGATGATGAAAGAAGTTATTATTGAACATCTTGACATCAAAAACATGTTATCTTCTTCAAACAAATTTTATATTATAGACTTGGGATGTTCAATTGGACCAAACACACTCAACTCAATGCAACATGTTGTACAAGTTGTAAAGGACAAGTACCATGATAACATTGTTGAATTCCAAGTATTTTTCAATGATCATGTAAACAATGATTTCAACACCCTCTTTCAATCACTACCTATTGATCGATCCTACTATGCATTTGGAGTTCCATGATCTTTTCATGGTAGATTATTTCCATCGCGATCAATACATTTTGCTCATTGTTCTAGTTCTATACATTGGTTATCTAAGTCTCCAAAAGAGTTGTTAGATAAGAAATCTCCATCATGGAACAAGGGTTTGATTCATTATATAGGTGCTTCAAATATTGAAGTAATGAATGCTTATGTTGCTCAATTTGAAAAGGACATGGAAATGTTCTTCAATGCAAGAGCTGAGGAAATTGTTCTTGGTGGAATGATGGTTCTAATTTCACCACAATCAAGTGAACATCTCTTGAAATTTTTCGGTTCTAGTCTTATGGATTTGGTGAACTAGGTAGGTAGTTAAATTACTTAGTACTTCATCCATTTCAATTTGTTTGTCTGGTTAACCTTTTAATTTCAATTCTCCTTTTTGATACAGTCAACGTATTTTTAGTTTAAGACCATAAGATTCCAAAGTCTTCTTTACTTTTTTAAACTTCGTATCAAATAACAATCAGACAAACAAATTGAAATAGAAGAACTAGTTAGATATAGCCATACATTTATAATAATTGAAGTTTCTTTCTTTTTTTCCACAGGGTAAGTTAGATGAGTCTTCAGTTAACTCATTCAATGTGCCAGTGTATTTTCCCTCCATTGAAGACCTGACTAAAGTGGTGGAGAAAAATGGTTGTTTTAGCATTAAGAGAATAGAGTTAACATATCCCAAATCAAAGTTTGTGGATGAGGCTAATGCAAAGACTTTAATGATAAACCTAAGGGCTGTTTTAGGACCTTTCATCAATCATTTTGGGAGTAAAATAGCAAAAGAAGGTTTTACAAGGAGTATTCTCAAAAGTGATGAGATTTCAGCATGGTTGAAAATAAATTCCAAGAAAGCATGCCAATTATTTATCGCTTTAAAATGTAAATGAATTTCTATAAAGGAATGTACTATATATTATATAACTCGATTCTATCGAGCGATGTGATATATCTAATGTACACTTATTGTAGACTCGTAATTTTTATCCTTCCTACTACATTATTTTAGTATTAAATGTTATGTTTGGGATTAATCATTGTCATTTTGATTTTGATTTCATTTTTAGTAGGTTTAGTTTGAAAAAATGAAAATCATCAAAGTGTCGTATTTTTAGGATTTAATTTTTATCATTATTTTGGTATTTTTATCGACTTTCTTTTTAAAAAAAAAGTTAAAAAGAGAGCCAATAATATTTTGCCACTCGGCGCGAAGATTTTACCTCATCCTTGTCTAACAAACTTTTGGAACCACTAGGAGAACAACATTTGCTGATTACTTATGGAAGGCATTTTTGTCTACAAATACTTACACATTTGACATAAACTAATGAATCAGATTTTGTTGGTTCGTCTGGTTCACATATTAGTTATGCATATGAACTATAATACAAGAGACTTTGTTGTTTCAATTATAAGAATCGTTATCAAATTATTTATTTTTCATATATTGCATATTTATATAATACAAGTATGATTATTTATCTGAATAACCTCTATCCCTTTGCAAAAAACAACATAAAATTTTGTATCTTTTATTAATAATTTATAATATTGTATGTAAACAATATATCCTTAGAATTTCCGGGCCTAAAGCAATTGCTTTAATGGTTTCCCCTTTAAGTCGCCTCTGTAAAAGAGGATCTTATCGGGACTCATGCATTGAGTACCTACAGGAATATACATGGTCAAATAATAACATAGATAAATAAGGATGCTAAAGAAACAAAACAATATATGTAGTGATAAAATTAATTATACTAGAGTAGAAGTAACAGAATTATCAGAATTCAGTTTCTTCGTTTCAAATTCTGTAATTATCTTACAAAATTTTTTTACAATGTACAAATTAATTTAAAATTCGTAAATTTCAAATTTTGAATCCGTCTAAGATGAAGAAGAAGAAGAATATTAGCCAAAATGACAACACCTTTCCCCATGAATGATGGTAATAGTGCTTATAGCTACTTCAATAACTCCCAACGGCAGGTATTAATTTAATTTAGTTTAATTTCTTCAATTTAAATTATAAAAAAAACATTTATTAACAAAATTTATTAATGTTATGATTATATATATGTAGAAAGAACTTATAGATGCTTCAAAGGATATGGTGAGAGATGCAATTATTGGAAAACTTGATGTTGAAGTCATGTTATCTTCTTCACACACATTTCGTATTATAGAGTTGGGATGTTCAATTGGACCAAACACTTTCCATGCAATGCAACATGTTGTAGATGTTGTAAAGGAAAAATACCACAATATTATTCTTGAATTCCAAGTATTTTTTAGTGATCATGTCGAAAACGATTTCAACACTCTTTTTCGATCACTACCTATTGATCGATCCTACTATGCATCTGGAGTTCCAAGATCTTTTCATGGTAGATTATTTCCAACGCAATCGATACATTTTGCACATTCTTCTTGTGCTATACATTGGTTATCTAAGATTCCAAAAGAATTGTTAGATGAGAAATCTCCAACATGGAATAAGGGATTGATTCACTATGGTACATCAAATAGTGAAGTAGTGAAAGCTTATGTTGCTCAATTTGAAAAGGACATGGAAATATTCTTTAATGCAAGAGCTGAGGAGATTGTCCCTGGAGGAATGATGGTGTTTATTTCACCATTTTCAAGTTATATACGTCTCGTGGAATTTTTCGGGTCCAGTCTTATGGATTTGGTAAATGAGGTAAGTAATATCTATATTTTACTTGAGTTGAGAGTTTTTCGATTCCCGTCTTATGAATTTGGTAAATGAGGTAAGTAGTATTCATATTTTACTTGAGTTGAGAGTTTTTTCAGTTTCAGTCTTATGAATTTGGTAAATGAGTTAAGTAATATTTCCTCTGTCCCAATTTATATGACTTAGTTTCTTTTTTAGTTAGTACCAAAAAGAATGACACATTTCTATACTAAGTAACAATTTAACTTTAAAATATCCATTTACCCTTGATGAAATGATTCATAGCCACACAAATTTTTATCATCTATTTTAAACCACAAATTTTAAAAATCTTCTTTTATTTCTTAAAACATCGTGTCGAGTCAAAGTACCTCTCACATAAAATGGGAGTATCTATATTTTACTTGAATTAAGAGGTTTTTCAATTCCAGTCTTATGAATTTGGTAAATGAGGTAAGTAATATCTATATTTTACTTGAGTCGAGAGTTTTTTCGTTCCAGTCTTATGAATTTGATAGATGAGGTAAGTTATATCTATATTTTACTTGAGTTGAAAGTTTTTTCAATTTCAGTCTTATGAATTTGGTAACTAAAATACGTAATATCTATATTTTACTTGAATCGAGAGTTTATCTATAAGAATAAGGTTGCGTGCACATCACATTTGTAATTGAAGTTTCTTTCTTTTTGACATAGGGAAAGTTAGATGAATCTCTTGTAGACTCATTCAATTTGCCAATGTATTTTCCCTCTCCTCAAGACATGACTAAAGTGGTGGAGAAAAATGGATGTTTTAGCATAGAAAAAATGGAGTTGGCATATCCTAAATCAAAGCTTGTTGATGAGATTGATGCAAAAACTTTTATAATAAACCTAAGAGCTGTTTTAGAAGGACTTCTCATCAATCATTTTGGGAGTAGAATAGCAGAAGAAGTTTGTGCAAGAACTCTTTTTAAAAGTGAAGAGATTTCAACATGGATGAAAGCTAATGGTGGAAAATCATGCCAATTATTTATCGCTTTGAAGCGTAAATGAATTTCTATGGACGACTTTATATATATATATATATATATATATATTGGTTGGAACTAGTTATCCCAGGATTAATTATCCTAAGGGTAGTTATCCTAGGATAACTTATCTCACCCTGTGTATGGGATAACTTATCTTATCACTATGGTATAAATGGTGGGATAAGTTATCCCAAACATGTCAACCAAACAAGACAACAAACTTTTATCCTAGGACTATTTTTTTTATCCCAAAATTATATATTCTTATCCCTCACACCAAACGATCCCTTAGTCTTTGTGATATTCGACTAAGCATATTTGATATTCAATTAAGCAATATGTGTTTGAATTCCGTTAGTCAAAGGTTCAAAAATACATACCTTAAATGAAGGTCAAATGTGCTTAGTCTGACTATCACATGAGCTAACATAGGAATAATGCAATAACACAAGAACTAAACATATAATTTGAGATATAATTTTTTTTTATATTATATAATTAAAATTATATGGCACATCTCATTGGCCAAGTTTTCTATTTGTGCCTTGGATTTTTTTTCTACTTTTTTTTTTGTAGTGATCACTTGATGTGCTCTACAAAGAAAATTCAATCTAAAGTTCATGTTCTTATTTGACCTCCATCTAATAATTATTTTTTACTCTTTTATTTTGTTATGATCCATATTTTATAGGTCGTACCCAACAAGTCATTATGTAAACCATGTATTATATAGTGTATCTGAAATTTAGTAATATTATTGAGGTGTTTAACTTAGTAGACATTTTGGTCATAGATTCAAATATTTTTGTTTTTATTTTATTTAAAATTTAAATCGGAGGTAATCAAAGAAGGAAATGTATTCAGTTATACTTTTTGAAAAAAAGAGAAGAGCACTTTAATTATTTGAAATTTATAAAGATGGAGAAAAAAATGTGAAACGCTTTTTCAAATTTAGAATCCAACTCAAAATTCGATTCAACTTTTTTTATAACCAAACATAAATTTTGAAAAAAGTGAAAAATTATTCAACAACAATAATATCATACCAAATGCATGGAATAATGTGTACATAAATTTTACCCCTATCCATGTTTTAAAATTTAAAAAGTTAGTTTGATAGATTGATCTCGACTAAAGTAAAACATCATAAAACAATTCAAAAAAATAAACAACAAAAATATAAAAGCCAAGATAAAATACTACTTAAAGAACACACTACATATATTACATATTTTTTTCGATGAAGTAGTGTCACATGACACATCTTGATCTTTTATAAATCTGTCCCCATCTCTCACACTTTTATACTGACATATACGTACGTCTCGTCTTCACATATCCAGAACATGGCCAGGAGGTACGGACGGCATGATTCTGATCGTGCACTCACGCAGCCTCTCTCTGTTTTAAATAAAAATCCAAAATAATTTTTCAAATTAATCTCTTTATAATCCTCATAAATCTTCCGCAATTTACTATTTTTTGGATAATTAATTCACAATTAGTAAATGGGATTAATTAAATCACTTTTCAATCGAAAGAGAAAAAATGACCCAACGCCGGCGAATACGCCGCCGGTGAACTCTCCGGTCATGATAGAAGAGGAGCTACAACAGGTATTCAACAAATTCGACATCAACAGCGACGGAAAAATCTCATTTTCGGAACTGGGTTTCATCATGGCCAGTTTAGGAACCGCCGTAACGGAGGAAGAATCGATTGAAATGATTAACGAAGTCGATGGGGACGGAGATGGATTCATGATTTGAGTGAATTCATCGAGCTTAACACGAAGAACATCGATTCCGATGAAGTTATGGAGAATTTGAAGGATGCTTTCTCTGCTGAAGAGTTGCAGAAAGTGATGAAGAGTATTGGGGAAGAATGATCGCTGGATGAGTGCCGGAAAATGATCGGCGGCGTTGATTGTGACGGCGACGGGATGATTGATTTTGAGGAATTTAAAGTTATGACGATCGGAAAAAGAAAAAAATTATAGAGATTTGATTTGGTTTTGTTAGAAATTATGTAAGTGGTTTAATGTATCGTTAAGTGTGCGATTCGATATTTTTAAATTTCGATTTTGATAATTGAAAATACTAGCATTTAATTTATGTTTGTGACAATTGATCGACCTACCTAGTGCTCGTAGAAAACTTATCTCAAATCTCATATTCAAATATTATGTTTAATTGTTCATCATAAACCTTTACTTCTTTTTTTTTTAATTGAATATCTCGAAGAACAAATATTTTCTACTCTCATATTTTTTCCCCATCTCCTCCTTCCTTTGTCTTTGTCTATAGTTCATCCTTGATCTTCTTTTTTGAACTCGTTAACATCGAAACATCCGCCATGAAGGCCACTCAGAGTAACCTATTCGAGCTTCGCCCTTTGTATTGTACGGCTGGGAAAGAGGCTCGCTAGCCTTTTTCTTTCCCTGCACCTAAAAG
Organism: Solanum commersonii; assembly: GCA_029007595.1. Lineage (NCBI taxonomy): Eukaryota > Viridiplantae > Streptophyta > Magnoliopsida > Solanales > Solanaceae > Solanum > Solanum commersonii. Next base: position 620,815 of record JAJTWQ010000116.1, read on the forward strand.
TTGGACTTACTAGTGACTTTAAATTAAATTTTGAGACTAAGCCCTTCCTCTCACCTTTCGGTTCATTGCAAGGAAAGACTATGAATTCAGAACACCTCTAAACTTAACGTAAATTAATAGTTTTGTCTGCAAACTATTTATAGCCTTTTAAATAATCTTTTACTTGAATAACTAAACTTAGATTCACCCTCAATTGTGACATGACATAATAAATAGTCTCAAACTCTCGTAAAAACATGAGGATCTTACTAAAAAAATGAGAGAAGTATTAAACATACTTCTAAATTTAACGAGAATGTAGGAATACATTTCACTCATGTTAAAGATTGAACATTATTTTTAAGACCGTCCATAGTTGGGACTTACGAGTCCAAAAAAACACTATCTTCCCTTTGAGTTTCTGCTATCGAGAAAATGATCAAAATGATCCTTAATGTATGGGCTTTGATTCCATTTGGTCCTTAATGTATGGACTTGATGGAAATGATCCTTTATGTATTATAAATGGTGATCAATTTGATCATTAACCCTAAAATTTTAATGGCAGCGATTATTTAAAAAAAATTTAACTAAAATCGCTACACGTTGAGCAATTTCCCATTATTTTTAAGCAGTCCTCGCCTCGGGAATTTTTAATTAAAAAAAATTTAAACTTTTTTAAGAAAATGGCTGCTATAGCAGCTATTTCTATTTTTTAAACGTTGCTGGGGCAGCGTTGTTAAAAAAACTCACAGCAGCGATTTTAAAGAAAAAAGAATTTTTTTTTGGACCGGCAGCGATTTTTATGTTTTTTAAAGGAGTAACAACGTCAATTTTGTCAGAAGAAAATCGCTCCGTCAAGAGCAATTTTGCCCTTTTGGTTAAAAAAATTTGATGTGCCATTTTGGAATTTTTGAAAATAGGGAAAGGAAAGTCTTGAACAAGTGTTTCTTTTACATATTCTGTATATTTTAATGATAAAATAAAATAAAATATTAATTTTAGAATTAAAGACTCATAATTTAAAATACATAGAGATCATTTCCATCAAGTCCATACGAACCAAATGGAATCAAAGCCATACCACCGTTTTGATCATTCTCTTCTGCTATCACACTTTACACTCAAATCAGCAAAAATGTCGAGCAAAATGATGCTAATGGCTAACTCCTTAACACACGTCCGTCCTCTCACTTGCGCCGTGGCCGTTTACCCATCACGGCTAGTGGCACAACCACCGGACCTAATCAAATGGGTGAAAACTGAAGGTGGGTTTGTTCACAAATCCATTAAAATAGCACAAGGTGATTCGGCCTTGGATTAGTTGCTTCTGAAGATATCCCAAAGGGGTCTGATCTTATTGCCCTACCTCAACATATTCCCCTCAAATTTGATGGGTCTTCTTCAGAACCAGAAAATTCCCATTCTGCTTTGATTAAATTAGCTCAGTATGTTCCTTGTAAGGTGTTTTCTTTCTTTTTTATGCCTCTTTTTCATTATCTTGATTTCGCTTTGTTCAAGTTCAGTTTCCATAGGTTTTATTGATAATTAGTTTGTTCTTTAATTTATTCAAGCCGAATGTGAAGTATGAACTGCACCATTGGTGTGTGGCTTACGGGTCGATGATGTAGGTTGAGAACCGTGAGGTCTTAGCAGAGGATTTCTTCTCATCGGTATCCGGGAAAAGAAATTAGTCGAGGTGCATGCAAGGTGGCTTAGACAGTATAATTATCAAATAGAAAATGTGTAGTGTTAGCCACCACAACTCGATTTGGATATTAGTTGAAGTCGACCTTATATAATCTTTTGTATCCATTTTTCACTTTGTTTAGGCTGAGTTTCCTTAGGTTTTAATGATAATTAGATTGTTCTTAAAATGTTCAAGCTGAATGTGAAAATGTGAACTACCACAACTCTTAGTTTACTGAAAGCATGTAGTGGTCCTAAGGATGTGAACTAGTGGTGAATGAAGTTGGGAGAACCATGAGATCTCGGGTTCAAATTCTAGCAGAGGTAAAAAAGAGTTAGAAGGTGTTCTTTTCTATCTAGCTAAGGCTTGGTGATGGAGTTACCCGGTACCTAGGGGGGTGGGGGAGGACGTAGCAAGTGGTGGAACTAATCGAAGTACACATGCAAGCTAGCCCGGACACCACCATCATAGAAAAAGTTTTCATTTTTATCAATCACATTAACAAAAAACTTGTTGAGGTTCACTATAATCTATATAGTCCTTTGTATCCATTCCCCACTGTCCAGTCCAATATTTTAGGAAGTTTCATGATGATTATACTATTTTTTAGCTGATTGGAAGTCTACATACCCCAACTATCATCCTTTATCTAGGCTGGGGACAGACGATGCCTTGTGAAGCTCACATAGGTGAAGTCAAAGGCTTGCCTTTCTCTCCAAGAGAAAAAATGGACAGGTCCCGTTGCAAATTCTTTGATTAGTAGATTAACTATGGATGGTTTGTGTTGTGCGTAGTGCATCTTCATGAGTTGAGTGGTTTGATTTTGGGATATTAGAATATCAATTCTGCCGACTTTGGTGATCACATTTGGTGGAGTAAATGAAGTACTATGTTGTAGTGGGGATGCTTATTTGTAAGATATATAGATACACGGTGGAACCTTGAGCTAGTTAAGAAATAGGAGTACTGTTTTTGCTTTATGTACTAAATCATTAGGGGAGTGAAATGTTACAACTTACAATTGCAGGCAAATAAATTCATCTGAACAAGAAGAGGATTGTGATGAAATATACACTAGAAAGCAATGACAATCATGATAGCGAGAAAAGAAAGTACAGCATATATCATATTTTTGGCATGATAATGCGAGATACCATGTCCCAGTTGTCCCTTGCCTGAACCTTCCATGATCGGTCTGCTGATCCGTACGACATATGTATTAGCAAAATGAATATGCTTACTGTCACGTGCAATTCAGATAGATATGACTGTAATTGGTGATTGTATGATGTTTGATCGTCTGCTAACATGTATAATACCTTATACAATTGGCATATTCTTATTTATACAGTTAATTTTCTTAGACGTTCTAATCTTGTCAGAGTAAAAAGACAGAGAGAAAACTCTATGTTCTGTTTTCTGGTTTCCAGCAGTTTGTACTATGGTTGCTTGCCTATCTATTTTTTCCAAATCACTCTTTACCATTTACTCTTGTTGTTCTGTTTCTGTCGCTTTTCAATAAAATTAGTCTCTTTCTCGAATTGGGTGGCTAAATGCTATACCATTGAAATTCCTTTCTGATCTCTTTAAGAAAAGTCGTTCTGTCTCAGTATAGATTGGTAACTAAATTTTTATAAATTAGGCTTTTGAGTATTTAATAAAAGGAGTAAACTGGAAACTTGGAGCATTTGGCAGAGGAGCTGTGGGCTATGAAATTGGGTTTGAAGCTTCTGCAAGAGAGAGCAAGGAAAGGTTCGTTCTGGTGGCCATACATCAGCAATCTCACAGTGCCGATTTTCTTTCCTGGAGAGGATATAAAGAACCTGCAGTATGCCCCTCTTCTTTATCAGGTATTGCGGGGATATGGTGAATATGTTTTTCCCAGTAGAAATAATATTAGCAATCTCCCAGGCCTTAGGCTTCTATTTTCATGTTACTTCATTTGAAGCTAAATTTTCTTTCTAGATTTGTTTCCCTATGACCACCAGAACTATCTTTAAATTCAAATTAAATTGAAACTTTCCAGATTGTTACAGCTATCATTCTTTCAAGCATGAGCAGAGACTAATATATATAAATTATGATGCAAGATTGTTTATACGATAAATAATAGTGATGAATAGATTATTACGTGATGAATAATAATGCATGGATTTTATTGCTTCTGAGGTTAGACATACAGGGAAGTCAACCAAGCTGTAGATGCCTTGGCAAAATGGAGCTAGTATTACAAATGAAGAGTTGCTTATTTTTACACATGCTCACCTACTATCGATAGCCATCGGACCTTATAAACTCGGTCTCATACAAATGGAGTCCCTAAGGCATAAGCAGTGGAAGAATTATTTTGTATAGAACTGATCCAGTTGATATATTATAGCTAATTTTGTCTATCACACTGGACTTGTAAATTTGTGCAAAACTTGTATAGTTTTTGTCAGAACCTTAGTGTTTGTGAAGCAACTACTGGTCTCATACAAATGGAGTCCCTAAGGCATAAGCAGTGGAAGAATTATTTTGTATAGAACTGATCCAGTTGATATATTATAGCTAATTTTGTCTATCACACTGGACTTGTAAATTTGTGCAAAACTTGTATAGTTTTTGTCAGAACCTTAGTGTTTGTGAAGCAGCTACTGGAATGGGTCGAGCTTAAGCTCCCCGTAGCTTTGCAATTTTATTCATTAATATAGAGGTCTCACCACTATACGGTGATAAATTATTATTAATATTTTTATTAGAAGGGCGCGCCTATTTTATTTTTTTTAAATGCATGGATTTTATTAGACAGTGAATATATAATGGTACATGGGATGTTAATAATGTTATATAATGCATATGATTAGTTGATTACTTAGAGTCTACTCGGGTGAATTTAATTATAACTTATCACTTATAGGTTAAAAGTTATGGAAGGTATTTTTTTATCTTAAAAGTTGTAAGTTTAAGTTTTTTCATGTGGAGGGTATTTTTTATCTTAACAGTTGATAAGATTAGGAAAAACATAGTTCTTGGCCTCTTATTGTTTCAAAAATCACAAGAACACATTCTTGGAAAAGGATTTTGAATTTTTTAGAGTAAATTTTAAGCGAAAAATAAGAAAGTTAAAAGGTGAATTAATGAGGATAAGGTAAAAATTAGTTATTACTAGGGAGAAAAAGAGCAATAAAGGGAGGCCAATTTAGAAAAATTAACAAAGACACTTTTAAATTTTCTTTGTAGAGAACATAAAGTGAAACAAATGAGGAAAATCCAAAAAATTACGCAAAACATAGTACTTGGCCAGTGAGATATGTCACATTATCTCTTCATAGACCTGAATTATATAATATATGCTTTCTAATGAAACTTAGCTAAGTAGAGAGAATTGGAGAGGAACTGAACATTTCATTCATTCCAACTTAGTGAATACAATGCTATTCTGATGTATATATACACAAAGATGAAGGGCTAGGCTAATCTAACAACCTTCTAACCAACTCTAACAACTTTGACAAAAGTGGCTAACTAACCGACTATTAATTAAGTAACTAACTTCATGAATTTGATAACTAACTATCTTACTAACTCAATGTATCCAATTTAACCAACTCCAATACTCCCCTCAAGTTTGGATGGATTGAACAAGTTCAAGAATCCAAGCTTGGCGATCAAAGTATCATGTTGGTGTCTTCCCAAAGCCTGCCTTTGTCACCGGATCTCTTTGTTGATCTATGCTTTGAATATAACTAGTCTTGATCGGCCCTTGTTGTATCTTCTCACGAATAAAATGACAATCGATTTCAATGTGCTTAGTACGTTCATGGAATACGGGATTAGCGGCTATATCGGATGGCCGCTTTGTCACAATGTATAATGGCTGGTTTCAAAAGTTCCACTTGATTCTCGAAATAAACTTGACACCTAAACAATTTCGGCAGTTAATGTGGCTAAGCTCCTGTACTCTGCTTCTGCAGAGCTCCTTGAAACAGTATTCTGCTTCTTGGATTTCCATGAAATCAAAGCATCACCAAACTTCAATAAGAAACCAGTAACAGATTTCCTAGTGTTAGGACATGCAGCCCAATCTGCATCACAAAAACCTATAAGCTGAGATTTTTTCTCTGAACTGAGAAGCAATCCCTTACCTGGTTCCTGTTTAATATATCTAATCACCCTCAATGCAGCATCCCAATGTGACATCTTGGGATTTTGCATAAATTGACTCAAGGATTGCACAGCAAAGGCAATATCAGGCCTTGTGTTGGTTAGATATAATAGCTTCCCAATAAGTGTCTGATACTTTGTGACATCTGTGAACAATTCATCATTGGAGTTCATCCCAGCATCATAATCCACACTAGTTAGCTTCATATTACACTCTAGTGGAGTAAGTGTTGTCCTCCCAGCAAATAGACCAACTTCAGAAATTAATTCTAGAGCATACTTCCTCTGAGTCATCACTATCCCTTTACTAGATCTAAGGAACTAAATTCCTAGAAAATACTTCAATTCACCTAGGTCCTTAATCTTGAAATGACTATGTAACACATGTTTAGCTTCTTCAATCAGTGTAGCATCATTTCCTGTGATCAGTAGATCATCTACATAGACTAAGATGATCACTATCCCACTACCTTTCCTCTTGGTGAATAAAGAATAATCCAGATGACTTTGGATATACCCCCGAACTACATAAAGCAGTAGTTAACTTGGCATTCCATTGTCTAGATGCCTGTTTGAGGCCATATAAAGATTTAACCAATCTGCAAACCATATTCTCCCCCTGAAGTTTAAACCCCTTAGGCAGTTCCATGTATACTTCTTCAATTAAGTCTCCTTGTAAGAATGCATTAAAGACATCCATCTGATGAATAACCCAATTCTCAGCAGCTGCTAAAGATATAATGGCCCTAACTGTGACCATTTTAACAACAGGTGAGAAAGTCTCTTGATAGTCTATCCATTCAGTTTGATTATATCCTTTGGCAACTAACCTTGCCTTGAATCTATCTATCTCTCCATCAGCTTTATACTTGATCTTGAATACCCACTTGCACCCTATTGCAGACTTCCCTGCTGGTAGCTTGACTATCTTCCAAGTCCCATTATCTTCTAGTGCTTGTATTTCAAGTTTCATTGCCTCTATCCATCTCTCATCTTGGATGGCTTCTTCATAACTTCTAGTCTCAACTTCATTAGAAAACTTTGACAAATAGGCTGCATAGTTGGGAGTAAGACTTTTGTATGACATATATCTGTCAATAGAATAAGGCTGACTAGAATCTGATACTTGGGACACATAATCCTTCATCCAAATGGGAGGTTGTGAAGTTCTAAGCGACTTCCTTACTCTTTCATTTGATGAAGTTACAGTAGGTAATGATGCATTAGACTGATTACTAGACTGTTCAGTAACTAGAGTATCACAATTCACATCTACTCCATCTGTGACGGTCAAATGCAAATCCTCACTATCTTCAATCACTACATTTTCTCCATGTACATCTATATCAGGAAATGTATGATCTTGAGCTACTGGTACTGACTCATTAGCTAGATCATTATCCTGATTCACCAAAGACATTTTCATAATGCTGTGAATGTAAGTTGGATGTTGGGAATAAAGGCAAGTCCTTGCTAGTCATTTTCTGAAAAGGAAATATATCTTCCTTAAAGACTACATCTCTGCTAACAACCATCTTCTTACTACACAAGTTGTACATAAGATAGCCTTTCTGAGTAACTGAATACCCCAATAATACACATGCATCAGCTCTAGGAGAAAATTTGTCACCTTTAGGCAACCTAGTGACATATCCCAAGCATCCTATAATTCTCAAATGATCAAGCTTAGCTTTCACCTTATGAAATACTTCATATGGAGACTTCCCTTCCAACACAGGTGTTGGAAGTCTATTGATCAAATATACAGCAGCAAGAACACATTCCCCCCAGAACTTAATAGGGATGTGTCCTTGAAATCTAAGTGCTCTGGACACTTCAAGTATATGTCTGTGCTTCCTTTCTGCCACTCCATTTTGCTGTGGAGTATAAGGACAGCTGCTTTCATGAATAATACCATGAGCTTGAAAAAACTCATCACAATCATTGTTAAAGAATTCACCTCCATTATCTGATCTGACTCTTTTAACAACCTTATTAAACTGATTTTTAACAAGAGCACAAAAGGATTTCAAAATGGGAAACACTTCACTCTTCATTTTCATCAAATATACCCATGTCATTCTAGAGTAGTCATCAACAACAGTCAAGAAATATTTGAAATCATTGTGTGTAGCTACACTATATGGTCCCCAAACATCCAGGTGAATCAATTCAAAAACATCATTAGTTCTAGACAGACTTAAAGGAAATACTAATCTAGTTTGCTTTGCTAGTGGACAAATTGGACAATTTTTACACATATCTTCTGTATCTTCTGTTGATAAAGACAACTTATTAAGTACTCTTGCTGAAGGATGTCCCAACCTGTTATGCCATAGCAGCTTATTTCCATTCAACTCACTACCATCCACCATCAACATGAATTCATATCTCTTGCCTCCTTCATGGGATTTTTGAATAGGAAGATGGTATAGCCCTTCCAGCTTCTTACCAATCCCCTTCACCTTCCCACTTAAGAGGTCCTGAAAAATAACAAACTCAGGAAAAAAATTAACTGAGCATTGTAGTTGTCTTGTCAATAAGGACACTGATAGCAGATCAAATTTGAATGCAGGAACTAGCAAGACATTGTCTAATAAATCACCATTAGGTGTTCTACAACTTCCTTTATGTGTGACTGCTGTTGTGTCTCCATTTGGCAAATGTACTTTCTTATCATCATAATCTGTATAACTAGTAATAGAACTTAATCTATCTGGCTTGGAGGTCATATGACAAGTAGCTCCTGAGTCCACTATCCAGCTTTCCTTTGAGATATTATGTACAGAAAGTGCAGTATTAACAGGCTTAGTGACAAAATCAGTTATACCTGCCATGTTTGCTATATGAGTATCTGATGATGTGCTTGCTTCCTCCTTGTCTATCATGTGTAAAATCTTCTGATATTGTCCTGGAGTAAATATAGGCTGAGCCACTATACCAGATGCATTCATTGATCCTTGTCCTTGAAAAATATCCTGTCTATGAATTGGGGCAAAGGCATCTGCACCTTGATCTACTCTCACTTGATTTGCTATGCTCTTGTATGATCTATCACCAACTTGCATTCTCTGCATTTGTCCTGGCAAATTCTGATCATATCCAGATCCAGATCCAGACTTCTCAGGTTGTTTCTTCTTAAACTTCCAATCAGGTGGATATCCATTCAACCTATAGCAATCAAGTTTGACATGGCCCTGCAATTTGCAATAATCACAGATCTGATCCCAATTTTTCTTCTTATTCTGAATGAATCTCCCATTATTCTTTTGAAAATTTCCCTTTCCAGCATATAAAGCAGTAGATTCCAATACATCCTTCCTAGAATGTGTATCTGCAGTTACCCTTTGGCTTTCATATGACATTATCATAGCATAAGCTTTACCAACACTTGGCAAAAGATTCATCATCAATACCTGGCTTCGTGCTTGACCATAAACTTCATTCAATTCCATTAGAAATGCAAATAACCTTTGATAAGCTAGATGATCTACGTATGTTCTCGATTTATCACAATTACATGAAGGTGGAGGTACAAAAGCATCAAACTCATCCCATAACAGCCTCAACTTTGTAAAATATCCAGAAACAGTCGAGTTACCTTGATGTATTGTGCAAATTTTCTCGTGGAGTTGATAGATTCTCGGATCCATCAACCTTATCAAATCTCTCCTTGAGATCTCTCCAAACTGTGGCTGCATCATCTGCATATACAATTCCACCAAGCAATTCCTTTGAAACTGTGTTCATAATCCATGCTAGAACAAAGCAATTACACTTCTCCCATTGCTCTTCCAATTCCAGTTCATAATCGCTTTTCTTACAAGTTCCCAATACGAATTCGATCTTACTTTTTGCCCTCAGATTAATTAGCATAGATCTACTCCACAATGAGTAGTTTTCTATACCAGTAAGCTGCACCGTAGTCAAAATACTTCCAGGAGTATCTGAAGGATGAAGGTATAATGGATGATTTCTCTTTTTTTCAATGCTTTCAAGTGTTTCAGTAGTCCTTGCAGTTCCAGTCACTGAATCTACATCGATCGCCATATCCTCTGCTTCCACAAAGGATCAACAATGGAAAAAAGAAGAAAAATGTAGATCAACTCGATTGAATCGAATCTCGATTCACTGCTCTGATACCATAATGAAACTTAGTTAAGTAGAGAGAATTGGAGAGGAACTGAACATTTCATTCATTCCAACTTAGTGAATACAATGCTATTCTAATGTATATATACACAAAGATGAAGGGCTAAGCTAATCTAACAGCCTTCTAACCAACTCTAACAACTTTGACAGCTGGCTAACTAACTGACTATTAATTAAGTAACTAACTTTATGAATTTGTTTGTCTGGTTAACCTTTTAATTTAAACTTTCCTTTTTGATACAAGCAGCGTATTTTTAGTTTAAGACCATAAGATTCAAAAGTCTTCTTTACTTTTTTTAAACTTCGTATCAATAACAATCAGACAAACAAATTGAAACGGAAGAACTAGTTAGATATAGCCATACATTTATAATAATTGAGGTTTCTTTCTTCTTCTTTTTTTCCACAGGGTAAGTTAGATGAGTCTTTAGTTAACTCATTCAATGTGCCAGTGTATTTTCCCTCTATTGAAGACATGACTAAAGTGGTGGAGAAAAATGATTGTTTTAGCATAGAGAGAATAGAGTTAACACATCCCAAATCAAAGCTTGTGGATGAGGCTGATGCAAAGACTTTAATGATAAACCTAAGGGCTGTTTTCGAAGGACTTTTCATCAATCATTTTGGGAGAGAAATAGCAAAAGAAGCTTTTACAAGGACTATTCTCAAAAGCGATGAGATTTCAGCATGGATGAAAATAAATTATAAGAAAGCATGCCAATTATTTATCGCTTTAAAGCGTAAATGAATTTCTATGGAGGAATGTACTATATATATTATATAACTCAATTCTATCGAGCGATGTGATATATCTAATGTACACTTGTAATTTTTTATCCTTCCTTCTACACTATTTCAGCATTACATGTTATGTTTGGGATTAATCTTTGTCATTTTGATTTTCATTCAATTTTAGTATGTTTAGTTTGAAAAAATGAAAATCATTAAAGTGTCGTTATTTTAGGATTTAAATTTTTTTGGTATTTTTACTGACTCTCTTTAAAAAAAAGTAAAATAAAAAAGAGAGCCAATAATCTTTTGCCACTTGGCGTGAAGATTTCATCTTATCCATGTCTAACAAACTTTATATAATGGTACATAAAATGTAATGCAATGCACACAGGGCCGGCTCTATGCTTATTTGAATAAAGCATTGGCCTTAGCCCCAATTTTAGTGGGCCTTAATTTTTTACCAATAACAAATTATGTGTTAATTTTTTTTAATTTTTTATGATAATATGTTTTTTAAAATTTTATTTTATTCTCTTTAGTTCCATTTATATAGAAGAAATCAAGAATATTGTTTTATTTTTTTACACTCTCTACGCTAATATTCACATTATTTTATTCTTTTAACTCCTTTTACACTCCCTTCTTTAAATTTTTGATAAGTTAGATTAATACTCCATCAAAAATATGAATCAATAGTCGAAAAGTGTTGAGCAAAGTGAATTGTAATTTTTTTTCGATTTCTTCTTAGATTTTCAAGCATTACAACAAGCATAGTAAAATGTGGGGTATACAAAATTATCAACTTCTTGAATCAAATTCTATGTTAACAAGTCCTATAATAATTACCCGAGTAAGAAAAGGTTTTTCAACGTTGAATTGATAAAATCTTATCTAAAAACTAATAATTGAAAAAGAAATCAAATAAATCATTAAAAAAAATAATGCATATGAAGTTTATTTAGATTTTAGGCCTCTAGTTGAAATTTCGCTTTAGGCCTCCGATTGCGTTGAGCCGCCCCTACACATATAATTTGTTGATTACCTATGGAAGGCATTTTTGTCTATAAATACTTGCACATTTGAAATAAACTGATGAATCGTATTTGTTGGTTCGTCTGGTTCACATATTAGTTATACATATGAACTATAATACAAGAGACTTTGTTGTTTCAATTATAAGAGTCGTTATCAAATTATTTTATTTTTCATATATTGCATATTTATATAATAAAATTAGGATGATTTATCTGAATAACCTTTATCCCTTTGCAAAAACAACATAAATTTTAGTATCTTTTATTAATAATTTATAATATTGTTTATAACAATATATAAAAAATTTGAGTCCTTAGAATTTTCGGGCCTAAAGCAATTGCTTTAATGGTTTCCCCTTGAAGTCGCGTCAGTAAAAGAGGATCTTATTGGGACTCGTGCATTGAGTACCCACTGGAATATACATGGTCAAATAATAACATAGATAAATAAGGATGCTAAAGAAACAAAACAATATAAAATTAATTATACTAGAGTGGAAGTAACAAATTTATCAGAATTCAGTACCTTCGATTCAAATTATGTAATTATCTTACAATATTCATTTATAATATACAAATTAATTTAAAATTCGTAAATTTCAAATTTTGAATCCATCTAAGGTGAAGAAGAAGAAGAAGAGTAATATTAGCCAAAATGACAACATCTTTCCCCATGAATGATGGTAATAGTGCTTATAGCTACTTCAATAACTCCCAACGGCAGGTATTAATTTAATTTAATTTAATTTCTTCAATTTAAATTAAAACAACATTTATTAACAAAATTTATTAATGTTATGATTATATATATGTAGAAAGAACTTATAGATGCTTCAAAGGATATGGTGAGAGATGTAATTATTGGAAAACTTGATGTTGAAGTCATGCTATCTTCTTCACACACATTTCATATTATAGAGTTGGGATGTTCAATTGGACCAAACACTTTCCATGCAATGCAACATGTTGTAGACGTTGTAAAGGAAAAATATCACAATATTAATCTTGAATTTCAAGTATTTTTTAGTGACCATGTCGAAAACGATTTCAACACCCTTTTTCGATCATTACCTATTGATCGATCTTACTATGCATCTGGAGTTCCAGGATCTTTTCATGGTAGATTATTTCCATCGCGATCGATACATTTTGCACATTCTTCTTGTGCTATACATTGGTTATCTAAGATTCCAAAAGAATTGTTAGATGAGAAATCTTCAACATGGAATAAGGGATTGATTCACTATGGTACATCAAATATTGATGTAGTGAATGCTTATATTGCTCAATTTGAAAAGGACATGGAAATATTCTTTAATGCAAGAGCTGAGGAGATTGTCCTGGGAGGAATGATGGTGTTTATTTCACCATTTTCAAGTTATACACGTCTCGTGGAATTTTTCGGTTCTAGTCTTATGGATTTGGTAAATGAGGTATGTAATATCTATATTTTACTTGAGTTGAGAGTTTTTTCAGTTTCAATCTTATGAATTTGGTAAATGAGGTAAGTAATATCTATATTTTACTTGAGTCGAGAGTTTTTTTGGTTCCAGTCATATGAAATTGGTAAATGAGGTAAGTAATACTGCATCTGTCCCAATTTATATGACTTACTTTCTTTTTTAGTTAGTTCCAAAAGAATGACACATTTCTATACTAAGTAACAATTTAACTTTAAATTATTCATTTTACCCTTAATGAAATGATTTATAGTCACACAAATTTTATCATTCATTTTAAACCACGAATTTTAAAAGTATTCTTTTCTTTCTTAAACTTCGTGCCGAGTCAAAGTACCTCACATAAAATGGGACGGAGGGAGTATCTATATTTTACATGAGTTGAGAGGTTAGTAAAATCTATATTTTACTTGAGTCGATAGTTTTTTCGGCTCTAGTCTTATGAATTTGATAAATAAGTTAAGTAATATCTATATTTTACTTGAGTTGAGAATTTTTTCGGTTTCAGTCGTATGAATTTGGTAACTAAGGTAAGTAATATTTATATTTTGCTTGAATCCAAAATTTATCTATAGGGGTAAGGCAGTGTGCACACCACATTTGTAATTGAAGTTTCTTTCTTTTTGACATAGGGAAAGTTAGATGAATCTCTTGTAGACTCATTCAATTTGCCAATGTATTTTCCCTCTCCTCAAGACATGACTAAAGTGGTGGAGAAAAATGGATGTTTTAGCATAGAGAAAATGGAGTTGGCATATCCTAAATCAAAGCTTGTTGATGAGATTGATGCAAAAACTTTTATAATAAACTTAAGAGCTGTTTTAGAAGGACTTCTCATCAATCATTTTGGGAGTAAAATAGCAGAAGAAGTTTGTGCAAGAACTCTTCTTAAAAGTGAAGAGATTTCAACATGGATGAAAGCTAATGGTGGAAAATCATGCCAATTATTTGTCGCTTTGAAGCGTAAATAAATTTCTATGGACGAATCTATCTATATATAGATATTATAGTGAAGATAATACTTTTAGTCTTTGTGATATTCGACTAAGCATATTTGATATTCAATTAAGCATTATGTGTTTGAATTCCGTCAATCAAAGATTCAAAAATACATACATTACTTAAATGAAGGCCAAATGTGCTTAGTTGAATGCCACATGAACTAAAATAGGAATAATGCAATAACACAAGAACTTAACATATTATTTTTATATTATATCAGATCTATGAAAAAATTATATGGCACATCTCATAGGCCAAGTTTTCTATTTTGTGTCTAATGTTTTGGATTTTTTTCTATTTTTTTTTTTTGGTAGTGTTCACTTTATGTGCTCTACAAAGAAAATTCAATTTTTTTTAGTTAATGTTCTTAATTAACCTCTATCTAATAATTATTTTTTACTATATTATTTTGTTATGATCCATATTTTGTTGGTCGTACCCAATAAGTCATTATATAATCCATTTATTATATAGTGTATCTAAAATATAGTGATATTATTGAGATGTTTAACTTAGTAGAAATTTTGGTCATAGATTCAAATATTTTTGTTTTTATTTTATTTAGAATTTAAATTGGAGGTAATTGAGGAAGAAATTGTGTTCAGTTATATTTTTTGAAAAAGAGAGAAGAGTACTTTAATTATTAAAATTTATGAAGATAGAGATGAAAAAGATTTGACCCGCTTTCAAATTTAGAATCCAACACCAATATAATTTATTTATTTTTATAATCAAACACAAATTTTGAAATAAAGTGAAAACTTATTCAACACAATATCATACAAAATGCATGTAATCTAACAAATGGAGTTTGGAAAGAATTCAGAATAATGTTTATGCAGATTTTACCCCTATCTCTACCTTAAAAGTTAGAAAATTGTTTTTGATAGATTGACCTCGACTCAAGTAAAAATATCAAAAAACAGTTCGAAAAAACGAGAATAACAAAAATATAAAAGCCAATATAAAATACTGAAAAACACAGACATATATATTACATATTTTTTTCGATGAAATAGTGTCACGTGACACATCTTAATCTTTTATAAATCCGTCCCTATCTCTCACACTTTTATACTGATACATACGTACATCTCATCTTCACATGTCCAGAACATGGCTGGTAGGTACGGACGGCATGATTCTCATCGTGCACTCACACAGCCTCTCCGTTTTAAACAAAAATCCAAAATAATTTTTCAAATTAATCTCTTTATAATCCTCATAAATCTTCCCTAATTTACTATTTTTCGATAATTAATTCACAATTAGTAAAATGGGACTAATTAAATCTCTTTTCAATCGAAAGAAAAAAAATGACCCAACGCCGGCGAATACGCCGCCCGTGAACTCTCCGGTCATGGTAGAAGAGGAGCTACAACAGGTATTCAACAAATTCGACATCAACGGCGATGGAAAAATCTCGTTTTCAGAACTGGGTTTCATCATGGCCAGTTTAGGAACCGCTGTAACGGAGGAAGAATCGATTGAAATGATTAACGAAGTCGATGGGGACGGGGATGGATTCATCGATTTGAGTGAATTCATCGAGCTTAACACGAAGAACATTGATTCCGATGAAGTTATGGAGAATTTGAAGGATGCCTTCTCTGTATTTGATGTGGATAAAAACATGAGGATCTTACTAAAAATTTGAGAAAAATATTAAAAACACTTCTAAACTTAACAAGAATGTAGGAACATTATTTTTAAGACCGTCCTAGGACTTACGAGTCCAGAAAAACACCATCTCCCCTTTGAGTTTCTGTTATCACACTTTACACTCAAATCAGCAAAAATGTCAAGCAAAATGATGCTAATGGCTAACTCCTTAACACACGTCCGTCCTCTCACTTGCGCCGCCGCCTCTGCCACCGCCGTTTACCCATCACGGCTAGTGGCACAACCACCGGACCTCATCAAATAGGTGAAAACTGAAGGTGGGTTTGTTCACAAATCCATTAAAATAGCACAAGGTGAATTTTTTGGCCTTGGATTAGTTGCTTCTGAAGATATCCCAAAGGGGTCTGATCTTATTGCCCTACCTCAACATATTCCCCTCAAATTTGATGGGTCTTCTTCAGAACCAGAAAATTCCCATTCTGCTTTGATTAAATTAGCTCAGTATGTTCCTGGTAAGCTGTTTTCTTTCTTTTTTATGCCTCTTTTTCATTATCTTGATTTCGCTTTGTTCAAGTTCAGTTTCCATAGGTTTTATTAATAATCAGTTTGTTCTTTAATTTATTCAAGCCGAATGTGAAGTATGAACTGCACCATTGGTGTGTGGCTTAGGGGTCGATGAGGTAAGTTGAGAACCGTGAGGTCTTAGCAGAGGATTTCTTCTCATCGGTATCCGGGAAAAGAAATTAGTCGAGGTGTGTGCAAGGTGGCTTAGACAGTAAAATTATCAAATAGAAAATGTGTAGTGTTAGCCACCACAACTCGATTTGGATATTAGTTGAAGTCGACCTTATATAATCTTTTGTATCCATTTTTCACTTTGTTTAGGCTGAGTTTCCTTAGGTTTTAATGATAATTAGATTGTTCTTAAAATGTTCAAGCTGAATGTGAAAATGTGAACTACCACAACTCTTAGTTTTCTCTCTGTCTTTTTACTCTGACAAGATTAGAACGTCTCAGAAAATTAACTGTATAAATAAGAATATGCCAATTGTATAAGGTATTATACATGTTAGCAGACGATCAAACATCATACAATCACCAATTATAGTCATATCTATCTGAATTGCACGCGACAGTAAGCATATTCATTTTGCTAATACATATGTCGTACGGATCAGCAGACCGATCATGGAAGGTTCAGGCAAGGGACAACTGGGACATGGTATCTCGCATTAGCATGCCAAAAATATGATATATGCTGTACTTTCTTTTCTCGCTATCATGATTGTCATTGCTTTCTAGTGTATATTTCATCACAATCCTCTTCTTGTTCAGATGAATTTATTTGCCTACAATTGTAAGTTGTAACATTTCACTCCCCTAATGATTTAGTACATAAAGCAAAAACAGTACTCCTATTTCTTAACTAGCTCAAGGTTCCACCGTGTATCTATATAGCTTACAAATAAGCATCCCCACTACAACATAGTACTTCATTTACTCCACCAAATGTGATCACCAAAGTCGGCAGAATTGATATTCTAATATCCCAAAATCAGACCACTCAACTCATGCAGATGCACTATGCACAACACAAACCAGCCATAGTTAATCTACTAATCAAAGAATTTGCAACGGGACCTGTCCATTTTTTCTCTTGGAAAGAAAGGCAAGCCTTTGACTTCACCTATGTGAGCTTCACAAGGCATCGTCTGTCCCCAGCCTAGATAAAGGATGATAGTTGGGGTATGTAGACTTACAATCAGCTAAAAAATAGTATAATCATCATGAAACTTACTAAAATATTGGACTGGACAGTGGGGAATGGATACAAAGGACTGTATAGATTATAGTGAACCTCAACAAGTTTTTTGTTAATGTGATTGATATAAATGAAAACTTTTTCTATGATGGTGGTGTCCGGGCTAACTTGCACGTGGACTTCGACTAGTTCCACCACTTGCTACCTCCTCCCCCACCCCCCTAGGTACCGGGTAACTCCATCACCAAGCCTTAGCTAGAATTTGAGACTATAATATCCTTTAAATAAATTATATAAACCACATAAATTTGAATTAATTGAATCAATATATTTCATACCACGACCGACTAATAAACAAAAGAAAACGACAATACTTGTCTGGGGAAAAAAATAATGTACGATGAGTAGTCATTTTCAAATTTCTTAGTACACTATTTTTCAAAAGTAAATCAACTTGAAGAGTATATATTAATTATTATTTCTTTGAAAACATGTCTTGATAGAGACGAATTATAATTTTTAAAAATGGATGTATCATTAAAAAATTTACTAAATGAGAACTAACCTCTAGTATATTTAAGATAAGTTATTTAGCCTTCTTATAATATAGCATCATCAAAAAAAAAAATTCAATTTTTAAATATATATATATATATAAAATTATTAAAAAATACGAATTCAAGTATCTCATATTTTAGCTATAAATTCACCTATGCTTGTAGTATATATATAGGCCTTCCTATCAAAACCCTAGCATTATCTTCATGAAATATATATATATAATAAAATAATTGTTTGGCACATGTGTTACTTATGCTGATGTTATCCTTGCCAGGGGGTCAAGTTTGTGAATTTTTTATTTTTGAATATTGCTAGAAATTATGGAAAGTTGAGGAATAATTAATTTTAGAATATATTTATCACATATTTAATTAGAATAAACTCACAGAATTACTAATTCCGTATTTATAATGTTATTTTATTCCAATGTGATAATAATTCTATAATAATTAATCTCATAATAACTTGTTCTCCGACCAAATGAACCTTTTTATCCGGCTCTCATATTCCATTAGGTCCCAAATGGAGGCCATTTCTTGTCTGGTCTTCTTGTTGTTTCCACATCATTTTAATGATATCTTGAGATATCTTTTTAATTTGTTAGGGAGGAGATAAAATATCAAATCTATTGTGATTGTGAAATATATCTTTAATTTATCAAATTAAATTTTAGGCAAAAAAGAAAAAGGAAAAAGGAAGTTAATAAAGAGACTTTTTTTTTTTAATTTTCTTTATAGATAACATAAAGTGAAACAAATGAGGGAAAATAAAAAAATTTAGGAAAAACATAAAACTTGACATATGAGACATGTCACATCATCTCTCCACAAACATGAATTATATAATATATAGAATTTTTTTTAGAAATTCATTTACGCTTCAAAGCGACAAATAATTGACATGATTTTTCATAATTAGCTTTCATCCATGCTGAAATTTCTTCACTTTTGAGTATAGTCCTTTCACAAGCCTCTTTTGCTATTTCACTTCCAAAATGATTGATTAAAAGTCCTTCTAAAACAGCTCTTAGGTTTATCATTAAAGTCTTTGCATCAGCCTCATCCACAAGCTTTGATTGAGGATATGTTAACTCTATTTTCTCAATGCTAAAACAATCATTTTTCTCCACCACAATGTAAGATGAAAAGATAATAACCTGATGCGAGATATGTTATTTATACATTTTAAATGAATTTCTTATCACAAATATAATATTGAATCTGAGCCAATGTTATGTCAAACCCATAACTTTAATATAATGGCAAGTCCACCCTTGCCTTTAGGTTAGCCTATGGAGTAATTTTTTTTTAAAGTGACAATATATATAACTTAAACTCAAAATATTTACTTACCTCATTCACCAAATCCGTAAGACTGGAACCAAAGAATTTCATGAGACGTACATAGCTTGAAAATGGTGTAATAAGCACCATCATTCCTCCATGAACAATTTCCTCAACTCTTGCATTGAAGAACATTTCCATGTCCTTTTCAAATTGAGCAACATAAGCATTCACTACTTCAATATTTGAAGCACCTATATAATGAATCAATCCTTTATTCCATGATGGGGATTTCTCATCTAATAACTCTTTTGGAATCTTAGATAACCAATGTATAGAACATGAAGAATGTGCAAAATGTATGGATCGCGATGGAAATAATCTATGATGAAAAGATCCTGAAACTCCAAAAGCATAGTAGGATCGATCAATGGGGAGTGATTGAAAGAGGGTATTGAAATCATTGGTGACATGATCATTGAAAAATACTTGGATTTCAAGATTGTTATTAGTGGAATTTGTCATGACTTGGGATAAGTACTTATCCTTTAGAGCTTCAACAACATGTTGCATTGCAATTAAAGTGTTTGGTCCAACATAACATCCCAACTCCGCAATATATAATGTGTTTGAAGAAGATAACATGGTTTTGATGTCAAACTTTCCTATAATTGCATCTCTCACCATCTCCTTTGAGCCCTCTAACACTTCTCTCTGCATGCAAGTACAACAATAACAACGATATAATCAGTGTAATCTAACAAGATAGTTTGAAACGAAAGGATTATATATATAACTAATTCAAAATCAAAATTGTATATAATATTAATATGTACCGCCAATTGTGAGTTTTTGGAGAAGCTATAAGGACCATCACTAGCATTCATGGGAAAAGATGTTGTCATTTTGGCTAATGCTAATTAATAATATGCTTAATAATAATCTTTTATTCTTTGAGTTTTTCTTGCTCAATGTTTTCTCCACACATGCATGCATGTTCTTATATATGTGAATTTTTTGCATTGTTCAAATAAGGATTTGTTTGGCAAGGAAAAGCAAAAGAAGAAAAAATCTCAAAAGAACACGTTTGATTTTACAATATTTGATGTCATCCATGACATCTAGGACTTCTTATTGTATAGGTGATAAAAAGGCGTTTCAATGAAATGATCGTATGCATATGTAGTCTATCGATATTGTATAAATGGTTCTCTAATGTATTAATATTATATAAATAATATAAAGTTGTGTGTATATATATAACTATGTATATATAATATTTATACATTACAACAGTAATTAATATTAGACTAATAGTTAAAATTTCTAGTACATTATCACCTTATATCTTGATCATATTTGTGTGGTTTACATTGTTATTGGAGTCTTTTGATCGTATTAGATGTTTTTATGTAAATTGGCACGAGGAAAATTGAAGCCAACGAAGTCAAAAAGAGACCAGCTCTACCATCACATTTAATCATGTTTTAGGGTAGAAGGTAGGGACAGATTCACATAGAGCTTTGTGAGTGCTTGAGCATTCATTGAACTCTATATAGGTATATAAAATATATGAAAAAAACCTATATAATTAATTATTAAGCACCCAATAAATAATTGTTGCATGTGACTCGTTGATTAATATAAGTGGGTATTGAAGCTATCTTTTTTCTTTGTTTTGTTTTTTCATCGGGTGTTTGGTATTCATATTGGAGCCCGACTAAATCCAGACTCACACCGAGGAGTCTCACATTGGAGACTCGAACCCGAGACTTGTGGTTAAGAATGAAGGAATACTTACCACTCCACCACAACGCTTATTGATAAGTTTCTATTTTCTTCCCTTACTTATAAGCTTCTATTATTCCCCCCTAATTCTAGGCTTCTATTTTCTTTCCCTAAATTTAGGCTTCTAGTTCCTCTTTAACTATTTCTAAAACAATATGTGAAACTACAAGTTTAAAATTAGCAATAATTATTGTTATTTATTTTATTTACCATATATGGAAAAATTGTTGAGTACAAGCTTTAGTTTTTTGAATTAATTACATGTTCCACTTTTTCTCCATGGAATCACAAATTTTCTCATCCAAACTACATAATATGTTTTTTTCTATATATTTATAAAGGTTTTTAATTCGCTATGTAAAGCATAATAAGATATTGACAAGCAGTGTAAGCAATGTTGTTTTACTCACTTTAATTTCAAAGTATGAAAAGTCGTTGAGTACATTATAATTTGTGACTTGAGGTCTTGTTTTCTGATAGTAATATAAATATAACTTTCTCATTAACTTTTTTCACGATCGTAACGATTTTATGTTAAAAAAGTGAACCATCCATTACCTTCAGATCCTAAATCTGCCACTGTCACTAGAAGGATAGTAAGAGTGTAGTGTTTCCATGCTTATGGCGGTTGATGTTTGTCATTAGCATTATACTAGTATTATTATAGTTCTTATTTTGATATTTTAATTATCACACAATTTTGTGTTACTTGCTGTAATTTCATCATTATTTCTGTCTGTTTTTATCTGGATTTGCTGCACTTGAGTTCAGAGTCTTTCGAAAATAATATTTCTATCTCTACGACATATTGATAAAATTTATGTATATTCTGCTCTTTTTAAATTTCACTTATAAAATTTTATTGAGTATATTATTATTGTTATTATGTATGGACTCTTCAACCTTCAAAGTCATGTTACAATTGAAATTAGGATAAGTTCAATATAAGAAGAAAGCAAATATCTCCCATAGTCCAATAACCAAAAGTTATAATCCACACATTTATTCATTCATTATTATTCATCGTACAAAAATAAGCATGCATATAAACAGTATTATGATAACTAGTATGAACCAAATAATTCGATAAGAATCCATATAAATCTGATCTCCACACAATATGCATGTCACATGCATCTAATTGTCTAAAATTAGGAAATATACAATCATAGTATGGACCTTTCAAAATTCAAATTCATGATAGATAAGTCCAAGTCATGTAATAATTGAAATAAGGATGAGTGCAAATAAATTGTAATATAAGAAGAAAACAAATATATCTCCAATAATTCAAAGTTATAATTATCCACACAATTCCATATACTGATAATCAATAAATTAGCTGGCTATCAGCCCTAAGTTGTTTTTTCGTTGGGTTGATAGACTCAAAGATATTATTAGCATGGTATGATATCGTCTGTTTTAAATCAAATATAGACAAATTTTCATAAAAGGTTTCACACCATTAAGAAATCCTAACGCACCTTATATGTAGCTTTCCAATTTTTTCTACTATCAATGTGAAACTTTACTCCCACCCAACAATCTCCCTCTCAAACTAAATTTCACGTGGCTTATCACCATAATTCACGGGTCATTTATTTTCGAGATTCATTATATGTCATCCACATCATTTGAAAATTTTGTGGCAATCGAAGCTAACAACTAACTTCTTTTTGTATGTGTGTGTCTCTAAGATCATAAAAGGAAGAAAGGAAGTTAATCGATCCCCACATCATCATCTGCCTTCGTCATGTACTCATAATCTTTCTAAACCTAGACTATGATGTCAATTGTTGGGCTGATAGTCCTAAAAATACTCTTAACATGGTGTGATATTATTAATTTTGGGTCAAATTCACACAGTTTCCTATGAAAAGCCTCACACTATCAAGAGATCTTGCGCTTTGTATGTGTGTAGCTTTCCAATCTTTTCATCTACCAATATGAAATTTTATTTACATACCCAACATAAGTAGTTGGCGAAAACATAACTTCATTGTATAATTTTTTTAATATTAGTAGTGGAAATGGAAAGAAAAAGAGCAAGACATTAAAGGGAGGCCAATAAAAAAAACTTACAAAGAAACTTTATAATTTTCTTTGTAGAGAACATAAAGTGAAACAAATGAGGAATAATCCCAAAACATTAGGAAAAACACAATACTTGGCCTATGAGATGTCTCACATATTCATAGACCTAAATTATATAATATATAGATTTCTTCATAGAAGTTTATTTACGCTTCAGAGCGGCAAATAATATGCTTGGTTTCTCGTAATTAACTTTCATCCATGCTGAAATTTCTTCACTTTTGAGAATTGTTCTTACACAAGCTTCTTCAGCTATTTTACTTCCAAAATGATTGATTAAAAGTCCTTCTAAAGAAGTTCTTAGGTTTATCATTAAAGTCTTTGCATCAACTTCATCTACAAGCTTTGATTTGGTATATCTTAACTCCATCATCTCAATGCTAAAACAACCATTTTTCTCCACCACTTTAGTCATGTCTTGAGGAGATGGAAAATACATTGGCAAATTGAATGAATCAACTAGAGATTCATCTAGTTTTCCCTGTGGCAAAAAGGAAAGAAACCTCAATTACAAATTTATGTTCTGTCTGTTTCAATTTATGAGAAGTTTTTATTGCCATACAAATACTAATAACTAATTTTGTAGCCATTCTGCATTATTTTTTGTTTTGAAAGTTTTGTGTTTATCATATGTTCAGATAAATTGAAACGGGGAAAAAGTATATGACATACTAAAATACACTTATAACTTGTTCAAAACATTGACATGTAAAATGAAATATAGATAATTACCTCATTCACCAGATCCATAAGACTAGAACCAAAAAATTCCATGAGACGTATATAACAGGAAAATGGTGAAATAAACACCATCATTCCTCCAGGAACAATTTCCTCAGATCTTGCATTGAAGAACATTTCCATGTCCTTTTTAAATTGAGCAACATAAGCATTCAATACTTCAATATTTGATGCACCTACATAGTGAATCAATCCCTTATTCCATGCTGGAGATTTTTCATCTAATAATTCTTTTGGAATCTTAGATAACCAATGTATAGCACAAGAAGAATGTGCAAAATGTATTGATCGCGATGGAAATAATCTACCATGAAAAGATCCTGGAGCTCCAAATGCATAATAGGATCGATCGATAGGTAATAATCGAAAGAGGGTATTGAAATCATTGGTGACATGATCATTGAAGAATATTTGGAATTCAGGAATATTATTGGTGGAATTTATGACTTGGTCTTGGTATAAGTACTTGTCCTTTAGAGCTTCTACAACATGTTCTATTGCGCTAAAAGTGTTTGGTCCAACAGAACATCCCAACTCTGTAATACGTAATGTGTTTGAAGAAGATAAAATGTTCTTGATGTTAAGCTTTCGAATAATTGCATCTCTCACCATTTCCTTTGTACCATCTATTATTTCTTTCTGCATGCAATTATAACAATAAAATCAACGTTGATGAAAAAATAGATAACATGCTACAATACGTTAAGCTAAAATATATGAGTATACATATTTTAGGCTTAATCCATCGGTGACCCCTTAAAGTTGGCACAAAGTTTCACTTAGACATCTTAAGTGACCGATGTTTATTTTAGACACCTCATGTAGGATTTTGTTGTGTCATTTTGACACCCTCTTTTCAATCAATAAAAATATATGAGGTGTGTATGTTACACTCGCGAATGATGTGTAAAGTAGCTAATCAAACGACGACATTTTTCATTTTTGTCAAAAACAATTCTTAGATAATGAATTTTGAGTAAAAATATTAAGTAACCAATGAATCAATGACATATGAATTTTGGCCCAAATAATTTCTTTTTAAAAAAAGATTAAGCCAATAAAATCCCCCCACCCCCACCCACCCCCATTGTCTTCTCCAAATCCATACCCTTTTGAAGATTCACCTGCACATACCCTGTTCCCCCACCCCCACCCATTGTCTTCTCCAAATACATTTATCCTTTTTTTGCTAAAACATTTGGAAACACACCCATCTACACGGTGTTCCTTTTTTATTAGTGTCTTCTTCAAATATTTTTTTGTTTTTTTTAATCCTAATTAGCAGGTTTAGAATTGACCAAAAATTAAACTTACTTCTCAGTAAATATTAAATTCTTTTAAGAAAGAATCTCATGAATAATTTAATATTTAAATTTTGAAATGGGTCTATTCCTAAATTTCTAAAATAGTTTCCATTATTTTTCATCATTTTACTATAATTATTTTTATTCACCATGTTGGATATTTAAGTTTGCAGAAATGGTTGCTGAAAATGGGAAAGAAGAAGAAAAAAATAATTAAAAAAATGACTAAAAAGGGTTTTCACGCGCACTCAACGAGTGTATTACACTCACTAAGCAATGTAAGCAAAAAGTGTCAAAATAACATAGCAAGACCCTACATGAGGTGTCTAAAATGAACATCAACCACTCGAGGTGTCTAAGTGAAACTTCGTGCCAACTTTAAGGGGCCACCGATGGATTAACCCATATTTTTATACATGCAAACACCTTAAATCTTTTAAAAAATAGAATTCAACTTATGTATCGTACTAGAGATCAATACCTGCAAATGGGAGTTTTTGGAGTAGCTATAAAGACCATCACCAGCATTCATAGGAAAAGATGTTGTCATTTTGGCTAATGCTAATAATATGCTTAATGGCCTTTTTTTCTTTGAGTTTTAATTGCTCAATGTTTTCTCCACACATGCATGCATGTTCTTATATATGTGATTTTTTGGCATTTTTCAAATAAGGATTTGTTTGGCAAGGAAAAGCCAAAGAAAAAGAAATCTCAAATTGGCATGTGTTAGAAATCTCGCTCGCCACTCTCTAGCTCGCCTCTATCAATTTCTACAAACACAAGTATATAAATTGTGTTTGTGTTTGTATAAAGCGAGAGAGAATTGTGTATACAAATACGAATACATCTTTTGTCCTACACACTTATAATTATACAAATACAAATCTTCCTCTGCCCAGTTCTCTTTTGCTTTTCTCTCTTTTTCGCTTTATACAAACATAAATTATAAAAAACACAAAAAAAATGTAAAAGAGAAGAAAACAAATAATTCGATAGCTTTGTAAAGTTATTGTCCACACAATTTGATGAAAGGAAAGGCACAATATTCTTTAATTTTTCCTTCAACTCATATTTAGGCTCTTTAATTTTGAACATATATAAGTAGATCATATTTATATTATATAATGTTAAATAAATAAATAAATATATATATTTTATCTGAAATAGCACACAAAACATAATCCAACACACATATCTATTTGTACATATACATATATAAATTTTAAAAATATTTAATGTATACTTTTAAGTTAGATTTTGATATTTTATTATATGATAAATTGATAATCTTAATTTGTTCGTCATATAATAAAGAATTTGTGACTTTGATTTTAAAAAAATATCTATATTATATCATACTAACACTTTAAACATGTAAAAAATATTTCAAATTAAAAAATAAGAAAGTACAAAAAAATTCATTTTTTAATTTAATTACACGAAAAGGGACATTTAATCAAAATAAGATGGTCAAAGTTCCGATGTTTAAACAATTAGTTCAAAAAATGGACCACCTCAGATAATTTGTTGGAGTGTTAATAAAAGTAGATTATATACCCAACTGCAGTCAGATCTAGCTCTTAATAACATAATAACAATCACCCTCATAACAACACTTCACTATATATTAAAGTCAAACATTTTTAAAATCAATGTTTTAGGTTATGTTTTACCTATTTGTAACATTTTTTTTAAATCTATAACAACAATACCTATTTTGATTTTCTTAACTAGAGGTCTCGTGTTCGAGCCCTAAGCATGAAAAATTCATAATAGAGAGTGCTTCATCCGAATAGAGTCATACGCAATGCGGATCCAAAATAGTTAAGCTTAAAAGAATAAATCTTTCTCGCACATCCAGTCATTAATTTCCCTTTATATATATAATAAAACTTCAAATATTTTCTAAAATACATATAAATAATAATAAAATCTATGGATATTATACTTTTTTCTAGTTCTTACTTATAAAATTTTATTGAGTATATTAATATTGTTATTGTGTATGGACTCTTCAAAATCATGTTACAGTTGAAATTGAGATGAGTGTAAACAAGTTTGTCACCTATGAAGAAAAATTATCTCTGATAGTCCAAGAACCAAAAGTTGTAATCCGCACAATTGCTCATGATTCATTATTATTCATGTACAAAAATAATCGTACATTATAAATAGTACTTATGATAACTAATATGTGAATCAAATAAGTCGATAAGAATCTATATAAATCTGATCCACTAGGTAAATGGAAATGCTCAACACAATATGCCTGACACATCTAATTGTCTACCAAATATTCAATTTCTTTTCTTTCGTTTGAATTTGTTTGTCTTATTTTTTACATTTTTATATATTTAAAAATTACGTAAAAAATACTATAAATCATGATAATTGAAAACTTCAAATATTTTCTAAAAACCATTTAAATAATTCAATTGCTTATAAAAAAAATAGTTTCATTCATAAAATTAATCTACTTTACTAATATATAAGTGGGGATACCAGGCAGGTCATGGTCGACATGCCTGCCTGGCAGCTACCCATATTCAATTTCTTTTCTTTCGTTTTAATTTGTTTATCTTATTTTTTAATTTTTTATATATATAAAATTACGTAGAACATACTATAAATCATGATAACTAAAAACTTCAAATATATTCTAAAAAACATATAAATACTTCAATTGCTTATAAAAAAATCAATTCATTCATAAAATTAATATCTATTTTTTACTCTTATTTAGAAGTGGGAGTTGGGAAGACCAACACAGTGGGCCCCACCACCTCCTACTTAAATACTACATATTATATATTATTATTAATTACTATACTATAAATCACTACTAATATCCAATATATTTATCAAACTACATACGTGGGCCCCACCACCTTCCCAATATATTTATCAAACTATACGAGTGGGTCCCACCATCTTCCACTTAAATACTACATATTGTATATTAATTACTATACTATAAATGACTCAAATACTCCATATTATCTATTACAATAATTAACAATTATTTGACACTTTAAATTCTATCAATGTCATATAAATTAGGATAAAAAACCTAACATATAATATTTAAATTTATTTTAAAATAATATAAGTAATACTATACATTATAATAGTTAACAGCATAATTATTTAAAACTTATATAAAAAATTTAATTGACTCTCTAAATTCTATGGGTACCTCTTATTTGAAATGGGAGTTTGGGAGGACCAACACAACACTAAAGATATCTTTAAAATATTTTGAATTATTCATTATTATGAATTATAATATTTTCACTTTTACGTAGTTTACAAATATAGAAATTTCATTTTAAAAAACTAAAGATATCATACGCAAATTTGATTCTAGAGTAATAAAAAGTGTCACATAAAATGGGACAGACGAAGGATAACTCTCAATTAAATTTATTTCACTTTTTATTTTCCATTTTAAACATAATTTTTCAAGTTGGATTTCTAGGAATTCTATAGTAGATCCATTTAAATTTTACTTTTTGGTTTTAAATTAGAGAACTTGGCCGCACTTCGCGCGATCATTAAAATTAAATATTTTTGATTAATTTTATATTTACTCTGTTGTTTAATCGTAATATTATTATTTGTTTTAATGATATGAAGATTGTGAAAAAAATAAAGCTTCACAAATTTTACATCTATTAAATTGGGGAAGAATATATTTTTTATCAAATAAGTTAAAATATATTTGCTAATAAAAAATTCTTCCATTGCATGAGGTTGATCCTTTAATATATAGTATATATTCCGGTGTACCATTCTCCTTAAATGTCTAAGAAATATCTCATAATGTCAAATAACACTGTAATATTCCCTCTATCCCTAATTACTTGTCCACTTTTAAATTGACACATTTATTAAGAAATCAATTAATGACATAGTGAGTTTATCATTTTACCCCTATTAATTATGAAATAGATGAAAAGTTCTGTAATTTTCAAAGTAATCATTTAATTGAGGGTATAATAGGTAAAAAAAAAACATTCTTTCTTGATTTGTCAAAATGGACAAGTAATTAGAGACAACTATAAAAGAAAAAGTGAACAAGTAATTAGGGACAGAGGGAGTACTAAACAAATGCATCAGCAAATGAAATTTATATTAAAAATATATTGAATAATGACGTAATGATACCTTAATAGAATTTCCTATCCATTTAAAAAAAAAAAAACTTCACCCTTTCAATTTCGTTATATCTTCTTATTTAGCAGAAGAATCATCATTTATTATATTGTACTCCACCTTAATTTGTACCATCAGAGTTTTAAGAATAAACATTAAAGCTGTTATTTTATGTTAAAATTAAGTTTGATTGAATTGAATTAGTACAATGAGAAAAAATATTAAACTAATAACTTTTTAATGTTATTAAATGCATTTTCTTTTTAATTGAGTAGTAGATTAAAAGTTCCGAATTAGAATATTAAAATAATATCTTACTCTCTCCTTAATTATTATGGTATTGCAAACATTTATTTTCCTTAAATAGTGATTCATTTTCCATTTACAGTTATATCCAATTAATTTCTAATGTATTGAATGTGGTTATGGGATATTGAAATAATATCTTTATCTTTCCTTAATCATAATAAAATTATAATTTAGCATTTATTTTTCTGAAATGATAATTTTGTTTTAATTCCTAGAACATATTGTTTACTATATTCAATGTAATTATAATAAAACATATTGTATTTAGTATGACAAAAGAACTCAACAATTGGAAAAATTAGATAAATAGTAATCTTAGCTTCTAAGAAATGTCACATCATCATTTACATATCCAACTTTATATATACTTGAGAGTTAAAAAGAAAAAAAGTGATTTAAGAAAATTATATAAATAACATTAATGATGAGATGAAGATTAAGAAAAAACCGTCAAATAAATTAGTAGTATTGATAATGCTAAAAGTTAAATAAATCATTTTTTCTATTATTTAAATTTTTAACATAAAATTTCCAATCTTTTAAAATTAAAAATAAATGTTAAAAATAAAATAAAAAATCAAGACAATAATTATTTTAAAGAAAAATATAACCAAAATTGTCAGAAAAAATTGATAAAAATAGATAAGTATCTATTACTAAGAATGGCGTTACTACATTTTCTATTTAACTTTATTGTTACATATCGATAGAAACTTTAGAAGATGAAATGATCCAAAAATTTAAAAATAATGATTCCATAAATGGTGATTCCTTTTCCATTTACAGCTTTTCAATTAATTTTTAATGTAATATATATGGTTATGGATATTGGAATAATAATTTTATCTTTCTTTAATCATAATAAATTATATTTTAACCTTTGTTTTTGTGAAAAGATAATTTTCTTTTCATTCGTACAACATATTGATTAATATATTAAATGTAATTATAATAAAACATGTTGTATTTAATATGACAAAAGAATTAAAAAAAATTAAATATTAAATAAATAGTAATCCTGACTTCTAAGAAAATGATATAAATTCATTAATGATGAAATGAAGATTAAGAAAAGAAGTAAAACAAATTAATAATAATATTGATGATGATAGGAGTTAAATAAATCATTTTTTATATTTTGTAAATTTTCAATATAAAATTTTCAGTCTTTTAAAATTAGAAAATGCTAACAAAATTAAACTAATACTAAAAATCGAGGCAACAATTATTTTAAGGAAAAAATAACAAAAAATGTTAGAAACATTGATAAGAATAAATAAGTATCTATTGCTAACAAGGTGTCAGCCCACATTTTCTATTTTAGTTTTATTATTACATATAGATAGAAAATTTAAGATGAAGAAAGATCCAAAAAATTTAAAAATAACAAATCAATTATCTAAAAATACATGTGTAATTCTTATAAAGTTATAATAACTAATTTCTTCAAATAAATAATTAACTGAAAGAAAAAAAGTAATTAAGAAAATAATTTAAATAACACTAATTATGAGATTAATAGCATTGATGAGGAAAGGAACTAAATATGATCATCTTTTTAAATTCTTTTTTAGGAAAATATATATAAACTTTAATTAAAGATAAATAAGAAAAAAAAGCTTTAATTAAAGATACAAAAAATCAAGACAAAATAAAAGAAGAAAGAAATTAGAAGAATAATGAGGTTGAAAGAAATAATATCTAATTTTCTCTCTTTTGAAATCACAAAATAAATTTTTGCTTGTTCTCCTCCTAATTTGATACGAATTTCATAAATAGAGTGATTTTTTCTCCAAATAATTTTTCTTACCCTTTGAAACACTAATCAGCCTTCTTATAAATTTCTCAACCACAATGAATTTTCTCTCTTTGTAGGAGGTATATCTATGTCTATATAAAAGAGGACAAAATGTGACATATCTTTTCGGAAATCAATCGTTTTCTACACGTTGTAAATGCATGAAAATCAATACAAATTATGATATTATACCATAGGAACTAAAACGTCTTGCAAGAAGCTTTCTTGCTAAGAATTACTATCAGGTTATTTTCAATCATTCACTTTGATATCTTATTGAATAAAAATAATATTATTGTTCCTCCATTAATTAAGAATTGCGATTCTTATGTAGGTCTTCAAAAAGTCTTTTATTTTGAAAAGAACTTTTTGTTACATAATCTCTTTCTTTACATCAATGTCTTGACAAGAATCATGAGATATTCTCTCTTTATATTTTGTTAAAAAAGTCACATAACCTAGAAATTTGATGGACATCTTAGCGACAGAAGTTGATACCATATATTGATCATCATCGTCAGAAGAAGAAGAGCCAAAGTGAACAAATTTGTTCTTATTTGTTACAAGTGCTCAACAATTTTTATTTTATTTTATAGGCTAAATAATTATAAACAGTTATGAAAAATGAATAGTTTTTATCTTTTCATCTTCCATTTTCATTTACTTAAATCTATATTAGTGTAATAGATGTTATAAAGGGCATAATTAATCGGGTATGACATAAATACTTTTTTTTTAAAATACAAATAAAAAATATAAAACAAAGCTAAAATGTCAAAAAAAGGAGAAAAAAATGAATAGAAATACTGGTCATAAAGAGATGCCACATCAGATATGTAATTATATCAATGACATATTAATTGAAATTAAAAAATTACATATTTTATTTAAAAATCACGTAATAGTACTATAAGGTACAATAATTAACAACTAAACATAATTTAAAATTTTAGTTGACTCTCCAAATTTCATATGTTTCATGTAATTGAGACAGAGAAAAACATATATTAGTTTAAAATTAATAAAAACATTATAAATTATAATAATTAACAACTTCAAATTTATAAAAAAAAAACCTTTACAAAAATTTAATTGGCTCTCCAAATTCAATCGGTATTACAATAATTAAAACATAGAAATTAACATAGATTGGACTCCTGCTGACATTTATGTTTCCTTTTTTTACATTTTCTCTTTTATACTTTATATAAATAATTTTTTTATGTAAAAAGTATTATAAATCATAATAATTAATAGCTTAAAATATTTGAAAACATATAAAAAGTTTTTGTTTTTTTATAAGTTTTTTTTATATTAACTTGTTAATTATTGTGATTTATAATATATTTACGTAAAATATAATCTAAATAAAAATAATTAGCAACTTAAAATATATAAAAACATACTAAAAAATTGATTAACTTCAAATTTCATATGTACCACATAAATTAAAACAGAAACAGTAATATATATTGGGCCCCGTGCTAGCACGGGGTCCCATATCTAGTACTAATATATAAGCGGGGATACGAAGCATGTTATGGTCGACATGCCTACATGGCATCTACCCATATATTCAATTTCTTTTATTTCGTTTTAATTTATCTATCTTATTTTTTAATTTTTTTATATATTTAAAAATTATGGAAAAATATTATAAATCATGATAATTGAAAACATCAAATATTTTCTAAAAAACATATAAATAATTCGATTGCTTATAAAAAAATTAATTAATTCATAAAATTAATCTATTTTACTAATATATAAGTGGAGTTACCTAGCAAGTCATGGTCGACATGCCTGCCTGGCAGCTACCCATATATTCAATTACTTTCTTCCGTTTTCATTCATTTGCCTTATTTTTAAATTTTTCTATATATTTAATAATTACGTAAAAAATACTATAAATTATGATAATTAAAAACTTCGAGTATCTTCTAAAAAAACATATAAATAATTTGATTGCTTATAGAAAAATTGATTCATTCATAAAATTAATCTATTTTACTAATATATAAGTGGGGATACTAATGGTCAACATGCATGCTTGGCTGCTATCCATATATTCAATTTCTTTTCTTCAGTTTTAATGGTTTGTCTTATTTTTTAATTTTTTATATATTTAAATATTACGTAAAAATTACTATAAATTATGATAACTGAAAACTTCAAATATTTTCAAAAAAGATATAAATAATTTGATTGCTTATAAAAACAAATCAACTTATTCATAAAATTAATCTATTTTACTAATATATAAGTGGGGATACAAGGCAGGTCATGGTCGACATGTCTACATGGCAACTATCCATATAATCAATTTCTTTGTCACGATCCAATTTTTTGAGTCATGATGTCACCTACTATAAACCCACCAGTAGGTAAGCCAACCAGTAACCCGGAACAACAAGTAATGGGTCTAGGGCAAAAACTAAACAAGAGTAGGCAAAATTTAAGATAACAATATAAACAGGCGGAAGCAAATCAAAACATACTTCAAATAAACAGTAATCAAGCATACAAGTACTCCACATAGCAAAGAAGGTCAGATTAATAACACAAATCATTCTCACAGTTACCCGATAATTCCCGAAATAGGTCGAAAACATGATTTCTAAACATCTTAGCATGATTCAATAACTACCCAACCCAAATCCCAACTATTCAACATGCATTCACATTCTCGAGCTCAATCTAAGAGAGGGAAGTCGTAGCCTACCTGTAGGCCGAGCATGCGCTCTTCAAAATCACTTCTCTGGAGCTTTCCCTTTTCGAACGGCCTCAAAACGCTACCATGCTATTAAAAATAAAGTCACAACGTTATTACGATCGTTAAGATACTATAATCGCAAGAAATAGAGACAGACCAATTTTGGGGTCAAAACAGGGAAAGTGGAACCCGCGCTGGAAAATTTGGAATTAACCCCAAAAATAGGTCCCAATCAGTTCTCCGAGCTCATGTACCAAAATGGGACACAATTTAGGGTTCGAGAACATCACAATATCAACATCCAATCAAAACCCAAATTTTCTCAAGAACTAGAAATGGGACAGCAGCTGAATCAGTAAATTTACCAGAAATAGGAGGTCTACAGTGAATTATGACAACACCACGTCGTTCTCCTCAAAAAACCACTCAAAATAGCCATTGGAATCATCAAATTTGGACTTAGAGGGAGAAATCAAGTCTCAAAATATCCCACAAATTGAGCTCGAAAATGAGCTATGGCAACAGCTAAAACACAATTCTTACCTCCAACGAAGCTTTAAATATGAATTCCAACCACGCCAACTGCTCTTCATAAAGGTTAGACGATCATCCAACTCAACTGAATCATACTGGAGCACATGAGACTCATCCGGAACATAACGGTGCAACATCGAAACATGGAAAACAGGGTGGATAGCCGATAGTGCTGGAGGTAAAGCTAACTCATAGGTAACCTCGCCAATTGCCCTTAAAATATCAAAAGGGACTATATACCTGGGGCTAAGTATTCCCCGCCTCCCAAATCTCATCACGCCCTTCATAGGCGATACTCGAAGAAATACCCGGTCACCAACTGCAAACCTTCACGACTGACGCCTGTGATCTGCATAACTCTGATGCCTACTCTGAGCCGTTCTGAGCCTATCCTGAATCACACTTACTTGATCCAAGGCCTCTTGAAGCAAATCTATACCACACGGCCTAGGCTCTGTAGACTCAAATCAACCAACTAGAGAGCGACAACGCCTACCATATAAGGCCTCGAACGGGGCCATTTGAATACTAAAGTGGTAGTTGTTATTGTACGAAAACTTCGCCAAAGGCAGGAACTGGTCCCACTGACCTCTAAAATTCATAACATAGGCCCGCAACATATCCTCAAGGACCTGAATAATACGCTCTAACTGGCCATCCGTCTGTGGGAGAAATGTTGTGTTAAGGTGGACACGGGTGCCCAACTCCTCCTGAAAAGCCCTCAAAAAGCTGAAAGTGAACTGTGAACCCCAGTCTGAAATGATAGAAACAGGCATGCCATGAAGACGAACTACCTCCCGAATGTACATACGAGTCAACTTCTCGGCACTAAAAGTAGTATGAATAGGAAGGAAGTGTTCTGACTTGGTCAATCGATCAACGATGACCCAAATGTTGTCAACACCTCTAGAAGTCCAAGGTAACCCCACAATGAAGTCTATAGTGATACGCTCCCACTTCCACTCCGGAATGTGTAATCTCCGAAAATTACCACTAGGCCTCAAATGCTTGGCTTTCACCTGCTGGCAATACAAACAATGGGATACGTAGTCGGCAATATCTCTCCTCATACGGCTCCACCAATAATGTTGCCTCAAATCACGATACATCTTAGTCATGCCCGGATAGATGGAATATCTGGAATCATGGGACTCGCTTAAGATCAACTGAATCAAACCCTCGACTATCAGAACATACAACCGGTGATTGAATCTTAAAACCCCATCCGAATCTAAGGTAGCTTATCTAGTATCACCTGCCAACACCCTATCTCTGAGTGCCACCAAAGACTCATCCTCGAACTGACAACCACATATACGATCTAGCAAAGACGACTGAACTCCCACATAGGCTAATACCCGCCTGGAATCTGTAGTATCAAGTCTGATCATCTGGTTAGCTAAGGACTGGATGTCCAAAAGGCAACGGTAGATCCGAAATAGAAAGGAAGGCTAGACTACCCATACTCTCCGTCTTCTGGCTCAAGGCATCCGCTACTATATTCGCCTTGCCCGGATGGTAGAGAATATAGAGGTCATAGTCCTTCAGGATCTTAATCCAACGATGTTGCCTCGAATTAAGGTCCATCTGGCTCATAAGGTACGGGGGGTCCGGTGATCAGTGTAGATATCACAATGAACCCTATATAGATAGTGCCTCCAATTATTTAGCATGAAAACTACCACCACCAACTCCAAGTCATGGGTGGGGTAGTTGCGCTCATGTTGCTTAAGCTGCCTCGATGCGTAACCTATAACCCGGCCTCGCTACATCAATATACAACCCAAATCAACTCCGAATGCATCGCAATTTACCGTGAAGCCCTCGCTCTCAACTGGAAGAGTCAATATAGGAGTAATAGTAAGCAACTTCTTGAGCTTCTAAAAGTTCATCTCACACTTCTCTGACCACACGAAGGGTACATCTTGGCGAGTCAATCGAGTCAAAGGGGATGCAATAGTAGAAAAACCATCAACAAAGGGTTTGTAGTAACTCACTAACCCGCCGAAACTACTAACCTTAGTAACAGATGTGGGCCTATCCCAATCACGAATAGCCTCAATTTTTGCCAAATCAACCCTAATACCTTTCTTGGACACCACGTGTCCCAAGAATGCTACAGACTCAAGCCAAAACTCTCACTTTGAGAACTTGGCATAAAGTTGTTGATCTCTCAAAGTTTAGAGCACTATTCTCAAATGTTGCTCATGTTTACTCCGGCTCCGTGAGTATACCAGTATGTCATCAATAAAGACGATAACAAATAAATCAAGGTATGGCCTAAACACAAATATCATCAAGTCTATGAAGGCGGCAGGGGCATTAGTCAACCCAAAATACATCACAAGGAACTCATAGTGGTCGTAACAAGTCTAAAATGTGGTCTTAGGGATGTCCACTGCCCTAATCCTTAGCTGATGGTACCCGGACCTCAAATCAATATTAAAAAACATTGAGGCACCCTGAAGCTGATCAAATAAGTGATCAATACGAGGCATGGGGTAACAGTTCTTCACCGTCACCTTGTTCAGCTGCCTGTAGTCAATGCACATCTTCATAGTCCCGTCCTTTTTCTTCACAAACAAAACAGGTGTCACACCTAGAGATCACCCCCTAGACGTGATTGGTGTACTTGACCCCGAAAGGGTCGCATACAAGCCCTTAGCATATTTTGAACATAAAATAAATAAGAAATACGAGAAAATTTAAAACTTTTACAATGGAAGTCATATCTCATTAAAACAACAAGCAGAAGTCTTTCTATACTCTTTGTCTCAAACTATCTATTTAAAACTCATGAATAAAGTCTTTGGGACGCAACCCATACAAAGTCTAAGAAACATAATGAAACGACATAAAGGTAAAGTGGATGTTGTCTTCGAAGCTATGAGGACTCACCAAGATCTTCAACTCTTTTAGATCATTGAAACCTAGCCTCCAAAGCAACTCAAGTCTCTAACCCTACATTTGGTTAGAATGTAGGTAATATGCGTTAGTACAAAATGTACCAAGAATGAAAGCTAGCACAACATCATAAGAGCATCTCAAATGGTTAGTTAACATAAGACATAAGCATAAGAGATGATAACATAATCGTCATAGTATAACATAGTCTCTAACATAAGCTTTATATAAACATAAGTCAACATAAGACATAGTTAATGAACATATGAGATTAAGTCATAATCATGTAAGCATAATTCACCATTGGTCATCCATATCATAATGGCACCATTCTCAAGTAACCTCAAAAGTATACAAATGCAAAGCAAGAATAGCATTCCATAATACTACCCAAGCCAAGTATCCCTTTTTAGTCATCTTAATCATAGTCTACATGTATGGTTAAGTCTTAAGTCTTTTACCATAAGGGCACCATACTTCTAAGGAACCTCAAGACACACTTATGCAATGCATGAAAGACATCTCATACTACCCTTCATACTAAGCATAACCTTGAAATCATCTTAGTCATATTCACCTTACTTTGGTCTTATTATTAGCTTAACTCTCAAGCTAATGGAATCACTCACCTTTTGACAATTATAACTGGGAAGAGAAACTCTAGCACAATCATTTCTCAAAACTTCTCTTTAATGACCCTAGGTCCTACTTGTGCAATGCATGCATAACATTCCATAATACTCTACATGTTAAGTACTACCGTTAGGTCCTCATGCTAACACTTCTTGGTTTGGAACCTAGTTCCTCTCTTTAACTTTAGAACACTATAAGGTACTCTCTTAGACCATCTTAGTTCATTATTAGGTTGAACCATATGAGATACTACTTTTAGCATGTCTATGTTCATTACTATCATGGACTCTATGAGATACTACTCAAGCATGTCTAGGTCCATTTATACTTTGAACACTATGAGATACTCTCTTAAGTATGTCTAAGTTCATTTATACTCTTGAACACTAGAAGGTACTTCATTAAGTAAGTCTTAGTTCAATTATACTTTAGAACATTATGAGATGTTTCTCAAGCATGTCTTAATTCATAGGATATGGAGATTTCTACTAGGAACCTTGACTCACCTATGTGAAGGATCATACCTCATGAGACCTAACTTTGGGAAAACTCACACTCTACTATGTAAGAGTTTCCCCCTTTAACTTGGATAGTCCTCACATCAACTAGGTATGGCTCTCCTTTCTCCTTGGAGTTCGGACCCTATCTTACGTAACACTCCATCTCATTGTCAATATCCACTTGGAGCCAAAGCATACACCCGAAGATTTACTTGTTAAGCCTTGCTTAACACTCATCTCTCATGGAATGATGTCCTTGACAACCAATCCATGTTGAAGTGATTCTATCACTTTCATCTAGCAAACATTCATAAGATAGGTTAGGTGAGTATAGCCCTTTCTCCACATTCCCACCTATTAGACTTCTATTCTCTTTTAGACTTTACTCTCAACGCCTTAGCATCACTAAGTAATCATATTAGCCTCACCCTAAAGCCCTAGCTATATGATCACAAGCCTTACTCTCAAGTTTTCTTCCTTAATCTCTTCTTTATACCTAGATTTCAAGGTAATTTTATCACATTTTTCAATACTAGGTGATTCAAGTCTCAATTGATCATAAAGGTTCAATTCTAACTTTAAAAGTCAATATCTGTCCTATTCAATCAAGTCTAGTTCAATTCATGATTAGATGAGCCTAACTATGATAAATTAGCATTCAAGATATTGAAATAGGAAGATCACTTTTAAACCTTCAAATTTGCCTCTAATGGCATAAACCCACAATGATCACATTCATCCCATTAGGCTAGGGTTCACCATTGAAACCACACGAAATCATCATAATATCATTACACAAATGCAATTCAATCATAATTGGGTGATATCATTTATCTTGAAATCACACCCAAACTCTACCTACAATGTAATCACAACCCTAGCTAGAATGGGGTTTTTGAATTCACAATTGGGGGGAAACTAAGGGGGCTCCATGAGTGGAAGAACCTATGAATGATTAAGTTTTGCATACCTTCAATCAAAGCCCCAAACAAAGCTTGAATCAATAGTGAGAATTTCCCTAAGTTGCTGCCCCAACTTCCTTTCTTCTTCTTCTTCTTCTACTAGAGAGATGATTTCTTGGAGAGTAATTTGGGGTCTTAAGATGAATGAGTAAAAGTGATTAGTTTAGGGTCTTATTAGGTATTTATAGTGGGTTATTTAACCACTTAACCTACCCCCTAAGCCCTTAAACTAATTACTAAACTAACATCTAAACACTAACTTAAAAACTAAAACTGAAAAACTAGCAGCACCTATGACCATCTACGGACCGTAGATTGATCTAATGTCCGTGGTTAGGTCTTGTGGTTTGGGTTAGCGACTCATAATTTGCAGGCTTGTGCAGGCCTGATCCACGCCCATGACCCACGGGCCATAGATTAATCTAAGGGGCATGGATTGAAACCGTAGGTCACACTTTTTGACAGTTTTGGGGGACTATTTTGGGGTCCTCCTCAAGGACCCCTTGGGTGGTCCTTGGTGAGTTGTACTCGGATGTTTAACCCCTAAACATGTCATTCTAAGTGTGGGAACCATTTCTTTTGATTTAAACCCTCATACACCACTCCAAAACTCTTGCCAAAGACTCTACCACACACTAGTTCAACTCACTAGCTTCCAAGCGTTATAGTCGTGTCTTGACGTTTAACCTCTAAACTTCTCAACCTGAACTTGGGAACCATTTAATCAAGTTTCCAACTCTAAACTCACACATGAAGCTCTAGTTTCACCTACTAGATTTCGTCATGTTTTAGCTAAGTCATACTAGATTTTACGGGGTGTTACAACAGGAGCACCCCACTACGAAACACTCGAACGGATGAACTCTTTACCTAAGAAGTCCTCTAATTGAACACTGAGCTCCCTGAGCTCTGCGGGAGCTATCCGATAATGCGAAATAGAAATAGGACAGGTGTCAAGCTCCAAATCTATGGCAAAATCAATGTCACGCTTTAGGGGTAGGACTGTAAGGAACACATCTACATACTCTCTAACCATAGGAACTGAGTCAACTGAAGGGCCCTCCCTACTCACATCTCGCACATAGGCCAAATAATCTAAACTCCCAGAAGTAACTAACCGCCTAGCCCACATAAAAGAGATAATCCTCGTCGGTGTGTGACTATAAGCACCCTACCACAACACCGGGGGAATGCAGACATGGTTAAGGTAATTGTCTTGGCGTAGCAATCCAAGACCGCATGGTAGGGGGATAACCAGTCCATGCCCATAATCACATCAAAATCAATCATATCTAGCAGAATAAGATCAATTCTAGTATCATAACCCTGGATAGTAACTAATCTAGATCGCAATACCTAATCCACTACTATGGACTCACCCACTGGGGTCGAAACATGAATCGGCTATGCCAAGGACTCAAACCTCATACCCAAACGGGGAGCAAAATAAACAAATACATACGAAAATGTGGACCCGAGATCAAATAATACTGTAGGAGGCTGATGGCATAATAATATCGTACATGTGATGACATCGACAGTCACCTTAGCCGCCACCCTCACCGGGGTTGCGTAGAAATGACCCTGAGCACTTCTTCCTGATGCGTCTAATCTACCACCTGACCTGCCTCCCTGAGCTCTGCCTCTGGTACCCTGTCGTCTATCCCGACATTCATGGTCCTGATCACCACCTCTAGTTGGAGAGCTGGTACAATCACCCCTTACCCTCGCCGGGGGCACTCTCTGGACCAATGGTCAAGAGCACCGTAATCATAACACCCCGAAGCTAAACGCTTTGTAGTAACCCGACCGCGGTAGAAATGGAGAAAATCTGATCCCCTCAAACTTTGGCCCTTATTAGGACCACCCTGCTGATGCTGGCCTCCCTCAGAAGCAGGTTATGCCGTCTGAACATGCCGACTTGACTAATCTTGCTGGAACCTCTGACGGGGCCTATTATAGGAGTCCCTCCCTCTAATCTAGGACCCGTTGTAACTACCCTGGTAGTGCGCCATTTTATCGTTGCCTCCTTGGGCCTTGCGATGAATATGCTTTATAGATTAAGCATGGTCGACCATATTAAGAAATTAACGGCCGACTGAAACCAAATGAGAGGTGTTGACCCTCAGACGGTACCGTAACCCATGTATAAAACAACAAACTCTCACCTCCTCCGTGGGTAGGATCATGGTAGCACAGTGAGACAGCTCATGAAATCTCACCTCGTACATTGAGACGATCATAGGGCCCTGCTCCAACCTAGAGAACTGATCACGAAGCCTATCCCTGACACTCTGTGGCATAAATCGGGCCAAGAAATCCTCTGAGAACTCACGCCAAGATATAAGAGGCGATCCAACTGGCCTGGACTCTCGATATGTGCGTCAGCATTGCCTGGATGGCCCACAAAACTAATGAGTGATGAAGTTGACTCCTCTCGACTCCATGAGGCCTAATGGTTATAGCTGTTCCTGGCAAGTAAGCTGGAACTCATGAGCGTCCTCCCCAATCGCCATTGAGAATATCAGCGGTGCTAACCTCTGAAATACCCCGAGCATCTTCTGTTTGTGTAGTGGCATCTCATTATCCTCTAAGTCTGGCAGGGCGGCCACATGAATTGGTAGCGACTGAACCTCTGGTGACGCTGCAGTAGGCTGACCCTGCGACGCTGGAGTGGGAGCTGGAGCTGTGCTGGGGCAGGTGCATGGCACATCTTTCTAATAGCTGTTAGTATCTGAGTCAGCAAGGTATTAAGATCAGGATCTGCAGCTGGTGTGGGTGGTTGCTAGGCTGATCCCAGCCCCACTGACTGTGGAGATATATATGTTGTCTGGGTCCTCCTCCCTATCTCGAGCTAGTGTTGCGGCCCTGCCTCAAACTCGGGGTCGGTGTCTACCCCAAATTGAGGCTCTGTTTGCAGACCCGGGTGCATAACCCCCGGCCGCGCCATCTTGCGTGCGAGCGATCCTGTGAAACAAGTGAGATTTCAAAGAACCAATAAGAAACACGTTGCACGAAAGTGAAACAAAAGAGAATATCTTCCTAAAGACATCTTGTAGCCTCCCGAAGATAAGTTATGGGTGTCTCCACACTGATCCACAAGACTCTACTAGACGTTAGTTTTGTATAAGTGAGACCGACGAACCTGGCTTTGATACTAATTGCCTGACATCTCTGGCTAGAATGACAATCGAATTTGAGCTCCGATCTCGACCTCACTGATATTTTTGAAAAGAATCCGGTTCAAGGTTGATGAGTCCATAATTTGGACTCACTTAGGGCTATATTATGATAAAAATAGTGTCATCAAGTGCAAGCTTTGTCTCAATATCTGGTGAAAATCTTTGAGTTTCAGGTATTTGATGTTTGAAAGAAAGCATGGACACTATTGAGCAAAACGGAGCAAAAAAAAGCCAAAAGAACAAAGAAATGAAGATTTGTGAATCGTCGAACCCAATCGGCAACTCGCTAAAAGCGCCTTTTGTTCCAGTGTGCTGAGCCCTAAAGTAAGGATCAAATCGGCAGTGAAAGGAGTAGTCAATGTGTCGTCGAACAGCTCCGCGAAGCATTACTCTGTCGCCAAACGATCCAAAATACGATGATGTGAGAAGTCAAGTCTGCAATGTAATGAAGTAATCGGTGAATTGCAGAGAAGATCAGCGA
The DNA here is from genome assembly GCA_029007595.1 of Solanum commersonii. NCBI lineage: Eukaryota > Viridiplantae > Streptophyta > Magnoliopsida > Solanales > Solanaceae > Solanum > Solanum commersonii. Next base: position 664,337 of record JAJTWQ010000116.1, read on the forward strand.
AGCAAATCTATCTCGCCCAATGCTCCAGAACGTTCAATGCTAAAGAGCAAAGAAAAAGGGTGACAAACCAGGCCAAAAGGTAGATCGCCGAAAGCTTCGGCAATCCCGACTAATGTCGCCGAATGACCTGACGCAACACAGCATTTTAAAAACTATAATTACTCATTGAGAGTTAGCTTTTTCATATCAGATTTTTAGTTTTAAACAGTATATTTTTAGTTTCTAAGTTTTTCTCTAAGTGTTGGGGGAAAGGGTTTTGAAGAAGAAGATTTACAAGGGTTTCATCTTCAAGGTTTTGGAGTAGGTCTCTTGGGTTCTTCATTTTCTGCTTATTTTAAGACTTAATCTAGTTTACCCATTTGAATGCATGCAACTTCATTTTGGTATACTTCTTTATCTCTTTTACATTAGTAGCTAAAACCCCAATTCTTGGGTGTAATTTTGTGAATATGGATTAGGTTATCTGCTGGGTCTTACTTGTTGAAGGTTTCTTTGTTGTTTTTTATGTGATTTCATCCCGTAATTGTGGTTTAATCTAATGGATTTGTAGTTGCAAATACAAGTTCACCCATGTGTTTTTGGCTTGCTCGAGAGAGAAGTCGCAAAACCAAGACTACTAGATTGATGGCCTAAGGAGTGGGTCGACATGAGGTTTAGCCTAAGAAGGTGAGCCCTAGTCCCATATCCTAACACTCATCTCGAGAAAGTGAGTAGGGTAAGGCGGAGGCTGTGCATAAAGTGGCAACTCGGTGTCCCAAAGGAACGGGATTGATTTAGGGTAAGTTGCTCGAGAGAGAATTTACCCCAACTATAGTCTAGCCTAGTCACAGAGATTCAACAAATTTACCAACAAAAATATGTACCCAATAGCTTAGTCTATCCCGTATTCCTATCGCATCCTAAAAATTCCCAAATGTCTCATTTTCACATATTTTCGTTGTTTTTGTTATTTCTCGTGTGATAAAACCCCTAATTTGATATTTGACACTCTCGTGTCCTCCCCCCTATTGATTTAATATGTTCATCTACGATAATGTTTATAGCTATGACAAGTTAGAACTAATTTTTATTTTTCTATTAATTTTCACACCCACTCCCTTGGGACTCGACCCCAATCCTTGATTGGGTTACTATATTATTGATGATCATAGACACTTGAACCAGAAGTAGTGTCGTTGGTCACGATAAGCATCAAAATGGCGCCGTTGCCGAGATAGTGGTGTTTTTTGAAAATTTTTAGTTTAGTAAAATTTTTATTCTTCTTAGTTATAGTTGACTTACTTAATTTTTAGTTTTGTCTTTATCGTTTGTGTTGAAACAGAGGAAGGGAGTATGTCTAGAAATACTCCAGAGGTAATGAAGCTTCCTCCATTAAAAATAATGAGATTTCGGGATCATATCCTCACCTTCAAGTAATTAGACATGAACGAATCAACCAGTCATGGGCAAGGTTTATTAGCCTGATAAATCAATGCCCGACTCATGACATTCCTGACATGGCTCGTCATGACTGTTTCTATAGAAGTCTTGGCTCTGGAAACAAGAGGGTGGTCGACCAACTCATTCTAGGAGGGGTTGCGAAACAGTCATATGTGATAGCAGTGCAACTGCTTAATCAAATGGTTGAAATAACCAAAAAGTAGAAAATGATTTCATGTTGGCCAACCTAATGACTCAGATGGACAAGTTGGCCAAAAAGATGGTGAAGATTGAAGTCTAATGCAAGAGAAAGGATAAATACATCCCTCCTCATGAGCGAAGAAATCTCAAGGACAAAGAGATTAAACATCTTGAGGGAATGCTCTCAATCATTTTTTACAAGGTGATTGAGCAAGATAGAGAGCTGGAAGGAATGAAGAAAGAAATTAAAGCAATGAAGCAAATTATTTATTCTCATTCCAACGTTGTCCAGCTTCTCGAAAACCTCATGGGTTATGCATCGCCAGATCCCCACTCACAACAAAATAAGGGGTTGCCTAGTGATACTATGGCTAACCCCGAAAATGGAGTTTGAGTACTGACTTGCATCGTGCCAAGACGTTTACTAAGGTGCTGTTTGGGAAGCAACCCAAAACCATTTACTGCTTTATTTGACTTTGGTAAAATAATGGTGTGTTAATTGCACAGATGAAAGTATGAAAGTTGAACGAGAATCACAGATCGGCGAAAAAAAGGTCTGGTCTGCGAGTCGTGGATTGGTTCGGTGACCTCAGCCCAAACCGTCGTTAGACCCAACATCAAGATACATTGGGCTTTGTAAAACTTGGTGAGATTTAGAAATTCTTGGCGAGTTGTCAACCTTATCGGTGACCTCGATGCTAACTGCCATTTGGACGTTCAGTTTGACTGGAGGCCCTGTCAAACCCAGCGAGTCAAACGCTTACTCTGCGTATTGCCAAGAGATTCAGCGATATGGACTAATGTCGCCGAATGGGCGAAAACTGGACGGTCTTTCATCCAAAGGTTTAAAAACTTAACCTTATTCTTTTTGCCTCACTTTTTCACCTTGCAAAACTCACACTTGCACTCTAGTCTTAATTTTCTTGCACTCTCGGAGTATTTTGGTTCATAAATTTATGTGTGGATTTGATTTGCATTGTCGTCTAGCACCCTGGTAACATCTTAATTAATACAAAAGTTTAGCTTCTCGATCCCCCATAATTGTTTTGTCAACATTATACTCATTTGCAAACTCTTTAGTATTGTTGAAATCTGCTGAACCTTTCTCATTGGCTAAGATGGGTTAATTGTCGATTGTTATTCGATAATCTTGCTTAAACTACCAGAATCTTTTTCTCTAATGCATCTAGTTGAGTTAATGAGTGATAGGTGGTGTTCGCATTTTATGGGTCCTGGTCAAATTTGTGCTATGTGAGCTTGAATTTTGTTTTCGGGGGTTGCGGGGATTATTCTGAGAAGTTTGGTCAAGAGCCGACACACTGGCTAATTCGGCGAGCTGTAACGAGCTCACCGAACCACTTCGCGATTCGTCAAATTGCTTATCTCGCCCTTATTATCATGCTTCATTTGTTGTGGCGTCTGTAACTTTCAACGAGAAGCATGAGGTCGCCAAACGCACTCGACGACTCACCGAAAGCCCTTTTGTTTGCCCTTTGTCTGCACCCATAATCTCTTCTGCACTGTGACCTTTGGCGGAGAACCCGTCACTCGCCGAATGGACTAACAAATCCGCCTTTGTTTTATTTGCTTTTCTTTGTCAAACATATTATAACGTTATCTCAAGACTTTGCAAACATGACCAGAACAAATGTTGCGGGAAGAGACATGCCACCCAGACACATAAGAGCACAAAATCTAAGAAGAAATGCAAAGAACAAGAACAAGGAAACCAATTTGAAGATGAGGATACCCATTGACCCTAATGTCCCTTCGTGTACCCGAGGGTTTATAAACGCGGTATATGCCTTTGAAGCAGCTCATGATTTGGATAATATGGTAAAGGCTAATAACGTTGTAGCAATTAAGGATAAGAACTAGGGTCAGACTAATAACACTCCGGGCACTGATGCCCAGACAGATGGAGCGACTACTTAGACAAAATCCCCTCTTTACCTCCATATCTGTCTTTGTTTATCTGACTTTTTGGATATTTAGTTATTTGCATTTGAGGACAAATAATTTTTAATTGTGGTGGGTGAGGCCCACCTTTTGTGTGTGCTTAATATTCATTGTGTTTTGTTTAAATTTTGGTATTCGTGCTTATGATGTTGTTTAAATACTGCAATTTCGTGGATGTTTGAGCTCATGACTCCTTTATTTTACTTTAATTGCAAAATGATTTTGACCCTTTCGAAAAATTTGCCAACCCTTGTGTGTTGACTGTGGTCATTCTTTTACAAAAAATTGAGTCTCGATTTCAATCAATATCGATGACTTGAATAGGCCTTCCTATCAAAATTATATATATATATATATATATATATATAATTTTATTAAAAAATACGAATTCAAGTATCTCATATTTTAGCTATAAATTCACCTATGCTTGTAGTATATATATAGGCCTTCCTATCAAAACCCTAGCATTATCTTCATGAAATATATATATATATATATATATATAATAATTGTTTGGCACATGTGTTGCTTATGCTGATGTTATCCTTGCCGTGGGGGGGGGGGGGTAGTTTATGAGTTTTTTATTTTTGAATATTGCTAGAAATTATGGAAAGTTGAGGAATAATTAATTTTAGAATATATTTATCACATATTTAATTGGAATAAACTTGCAGAATTACTTATTCCGTATTTATAGTGTTATTTTATTTCAATGTAATAATAATTCTACAATAATTAATCTCATAATAACTTGTTCTTCGACCAAACGAGCCTTTTTATCCGGCTCTCATATTCCATTAAGTCCCAAATGGAGTCCATTTCTTGTCTGGTCTTCTTGTCGTTTCCACATCATTTTAATGATATCTTGAGATATATTTTTAATTTGTTAAGGAGGAGATAAAATATCAAATCTATTGTGATTGTGAAATATATCTTTAATTTATCAAATTAAATTTTAGGCAAAAAAGAAAAAGGAAGTTAATAAAGAGACTTTTTTTTAAATTTTCTTTATAGATAACATAAAGTGAAATAAATGAGGGAAAATAAAAAAAAATATTAGGAAAAACATAAAACTTGACATATGAGATGTGTCACATCATCTCTCCACAAACATGAATTATATAATATATAGATTTTTTTTAGAAATTCATTTACGCTTCAAAGCAACAAATAATTGACATGATTTTTCATAATTAACTTTCATCCATGCTGAAATTTCTTCACTTTTGAGTATAGTCCTTTCACAAGCCTCTTTTGCTATTTCACTTCCAAAATGATTGATTAAAAGTCCTTCTAAAACAGCTCCTAGGTTTATCATTAAAGTCTTTGCATCAGCCTCATCCATAAGCTTTGATTGAGGATATGTTAACTCTATTTTCTCAATGCTAAAACAATCATTTTTCTCCACCACTTTAGTCATGTCTTCAACAGATGGAAAATACATTGGCAAATTGAATGAGTCAACTAAAGACTCATCTAACTTTCCCTCAATTACATTTATTACTTATTTATGTTTAATGAAATTCTGAACATATATACAAGGTATGAGCCAAATATATACTTACGAACTTATCTTCTAAAATATATCACAACTTAGCATACTAGTTACGGTGTAAGATGAAAAGATAATAACTTGATGCGAGATATGTTATTTATACATTTTAAATGAATTTCTTATCACAAATATAATATCGAATCTGAGCCAATGTTATGTCGAACCCATAACTTTAATATAATGGCAAGTCCACCCTTGCCTTTAGGTTAGCCTATGGAGTAATTTTTTTTAAAAGCGACGATATATATAACTTAAACTCAAAATATTTACTTACCTCATTCACCAAATCCGCAAGACTAGTGCCAAAGAATTTCATGAGACGTACATAACTTGAAAATGGTGTAATAAGCACTATGATTCCTCCATGAACAATTTCCTCAGCTCTATTGAATACATACTTTAATTTTTAGAACTACATGGTCCACTTTCTCTTCATGGAATCACAAAATTTTCTCATTCAAACTACATAACAAGTAATTTTTTTTATATTTACAAAGCTATTTAATTCGCTATGTAAAGCATAATATAAGATATTAGCAAGGATAGGCAATGTTATTATTACTCGCTTTAATTTCAAAGTAGGAAAAGTCATCGAGTACATTATAAAATTTTATTGAGTATCTTAGTATAATTGTTAGTGTATGGACTCTTCAAACTTAAAAATCATGTTACAGTTGAAATTGAGATAAGTGTAAACAAGTTTGTAACATAAGAAGAAGAAGAAATATCTCCAATAGTCCAATAACCAAAAGTTATAATCCACACATTTATTCATTCATTATTATTCATTGTACAAAAATAAGCATGTATTATAAATAGTATGTATGATAACTTGTATGCAAACCAAATAAGTCGGTAAATGGAAACGCTCCACACAATATGCATGTCACATCTAATTGTCTAAAATTAGGAAATATCCAATCATAGCACTACAAAAGGAATCCCAATTACCAACAAAAAAATTCGTTGGTAAATTGATCAAATTGGTTGGCAAATTGAGTTACCAACCAAATGCCAACTTATATTAATCCGTTGCTAAAAGGCTCGTCGGTAAATATTATCAATCGATTTTAATTTGTTGGTAAAATTTACTAATCAAAAATCAGTTGGTAAACACCCAAAGATATTGTTACAAAATTTTGAAACATGGTCTTGATATTTCCGTTGGTAAATTCACCAACTAATTTTTGGTTAGTATATTGTTAGTACCTTTACTAAAGAATTGCAAAGGAGTTAGTACATTTTTTTCTTCATTATTCGATTCTGTTGGTAATACGTTGGTAATTATAGTAAATTTATGTTGGTAATTTATCAATAAATTTTAAATACGTTTTTTTGGTTTCCCATCCGGTGTTCGGTACCCACACCGCAACCCGACTAAATCCGAATTCACTCCGGGAAGTCCCACATTGGCCCACACCGCAGCCAGACTAAATCCGGATTCACGCCGGGAAGTCCCACATTGGGGAGTAAAGCGCTCCCTAACAAAGACGACTCCGTACCCAAGGGGGATCGAACCTGAGACCTCTTGGTTAAGGATGAAGGAGTAATTACCACTCTACCACAACCATTGTTGGTAATACATTTTAAATACGTTAGTATGATTATTTGTTTTTCTAATAAATTTACTAACATTGTTAGTTTGTTGGTAATATATCATTCAAGGCAACTCCGTACCCAAGGAGAATCGAACCTGAGATCTCTTGGTTAAGGATGAAGGAGTACTTACCACTCCACCACAACCCTTGTTGGTAATAAATTTTAAATACGTTAGTATGATTTTTTGTTTTTCTAATAAATTTACTAATTGATTGTTAGTTTGTTGGTAATATATCATTCAATTAAGTTCAATGTTAGGTTAGTAATTGATTGACAATATGTTCAAAATATCATTAACTGAATGATTATCCAATAGTAAAATATTTATGGGCAAATTATAGAAATCACATATTTTTAAGGAAAAATTACAACTTATCCCTTAAGAGTTTATAATTACAGAAATCTCTCAAACGGATACAATAATATAAGCGCTGATACATTAATCAGATGCGCGAGATACATTTATCGTTAAGTAAGATACATTACATTTTATACATGATACACTAATCTGATGTACATTTTATACATGATACACTAATCTGATGCGCGAGATACACTAATCTGATGCGCTGATACATTAATTAATCTGATGCGTGAGATATACTAATCTGATGCATGAAAATGAAGGCTTTTGGAGATTTGTAAAACTTATAGGGGATAATGGTAATAAGTAAACTAAAAGGTGGATTTCTGTAATTTTTCCAATATTTATTAATTTATTGCATTTAAAAATCTAAGAGCACGAATATAAATCCAAAAATATTAATATCAATTTTATAAATCATATTTGAATGAAACAATGTAAAATCTATGATAACAAGTTAAATTAATCTCAATATGACACACATTATTATATCAAAAATTTTAATTTGAGCACGTTTACCAAAATTATTGACCAAATCAAAATTTTGGCCAAAATATAAAAGTTAAAACGCCAAACAACAGAAACTGAAAATGGAAGCCTCAAAACATGAACCAACCATCCTATTAGATATAAAAATGACCTTCCAAAGCTAATCGCGCTGACGAAATTCTCATCAGAGCACGTTTACAAAAAATGTTAAGCAAAGTCAAAATTTGGCCAAAAGTTAAAAGTTAAAACGCCTAATGGTACAAACTGAATATGAAAAACTCAAAATCCAAACCAATCATCCTGTAAGACGAAAAATGACCTTCCAGAGCTAACCGTGCTGACGAAATTCAAATTTGAGCATGTTTCCCAAAATAATTGACCTAATTCAAATTTTAGCCAAAAGTTAAAAGTTAAAACGCTTAACGACACAAACTGAAAATAAAAGTCTCAAAACCCGAACCAACCATCCTATGAGACCAAAATCGAACTTATATGGCTAACCTCAGTGACAAAATTTCAATCGAGCACGATTACCAAAAATATTGACGAAAGTGAAATTTTGGACAAAACTTAAAAGTTAAAATGCCTAACGACACAAACTAAAAATGGAAGCCTCAAAACCCGAACCCTCTATCTTATTACATCAAAAATGACCTTTCGCATCTAATTGCACTGACGAAATTCTCATCTTAGCACGTTTATCAAATATATTGACCGAAGTTAAATTTTGGCCAAAATTTATAAGTTAAAACACCTAACGGCACACACTAAAAATGAAAGCCTCAAAACCCGAACCAACCATCCTATTAGATAAAAAATTACCTTTGAAGTTAATTATGCCGATGGAATTCTCATCTGAGCACGTTCACAAAAATATTGACCAAAGTCAAATTTTGGCCAAAACATAAGATTTAAAACACCTAACGGCACAAACAAAAAATGAAAGCCTCAAAACTTGAACCAACCTTCCTGTTAGATCAAAAATGACCTTTCGAAGCTAATGACACTGACAGAGCTCTAATCTGAGCACGTTTACCAAAAATATTGACCAAAGTCAAGTTTTGGCTAAAATTTAAAAGTTAAAACATCTAACGACACAAACTGAATATGAAAGCCTCAACACTAGACACTGTTTTACCAAAAAGTTTTAACTTTAATTGATAAATTTACCAACTATTCAAATATAAGTTATAATTAATAATTTACCAATAAATTTTATCACATTTGGTAGTAGTTACTATTCAACTAAACATTCATATGTAATATTACCAACTAATAATTAATATGTTGGTAAATTTTACCAATGGATTAATGATCGGTTGGTATATTACCAACTATTTCAATGATGCTAGTAATTTACTAACTACAATCTTTATTCGTCGGCAAAATTTTCAACTAATTGGATATTGGTTGGCAAGTTTACCAAGAAATTACATTTCGTTACTAATTTACCAACATATTTATATTTGGTTGGTAAATTTAGCAACACAATCTTGCCGTTGGTAAACGTTTGGTTAGTAATTCATTGGTAATATGTTAATAAATTTAAAGTGTCTGTTTGCGCACTATGAAAATTGAAGGTCAAAGTTAAAATTTGAAACTAAGTTTAGGATTCAATATATGTATTATGCCCTACTTTTTACTACATTAATGCCCAAAAATGGTGGTATAGTCAAAATATGAATATGCTGATTCCGAGTTTATTATAGGCGGCAATAAGTACCCACCTACTACTCTAAATAGCATACAGCTAAAACGCTCTTCAAAAACTCAAACATGTCCAATCCTTTGTCCCTTTTTTTTTTGTTTTCAACAATCGAATTGGTTATTTGTAAAACAACCCAAGATTTGATTTTTTTTCACTCTGTAGAAATTTGATTGCAGAAGCAAAGCGGAGAACTTCAGTAAGCAGAGGCGGAAGCAAGCGAAGTGGAGGAAGATGGAAGTTGTGCTTTTCTGCTGGAAGCAACTGAGGATGAAATTTGATAAGTTGTGGGCGGTGTCTTGCTTGGTAAGGCTGAACTCCCACTTATACCCAAGCAGACATGTCGACGGAGTCTTGCTTGGTAAGGCTGAACTCCCACTTATACAATAAGAGAAAATAGTGGAAATGGAAAGAAAAAGAGGAAGAAATTAAAGGGAGACCAATTAAAAAACACTAACAAAGAAACTTTATAATGTTCTTTGTAGAGAACATAAAGTGAAACAAATGAGGAACAATCCCAAAACATTAGGAAAAACACAATACTTGGCCTATGAGATATCTCACATATTCATTACATAATATATAAATTTCTTCATAGAAATTTATTTACGCTTCAAAACGACAAATAGTATGCTTGGTTTCTCGTAATTAACTTTCATCCATGCTGAAATTTCTTCACTTTTGAGAATTGTTCTTGTACAAGCTTCTTCTGCTATTTTACTTCCAAAATAATTCATTATAACTCCTTCTAAACAAGCTCTTACGTTTATCATTAAAGTCTTTGCATCAACTTCATCTAGGATCTTCGATTTGGTATATCTCAACTCCATCATCTCAATGCTAAAACAACCATTTTTTTCCACCACTTTAGTCATTTCTTGAGGAGAAGGAAAATACATTGGCAAATTGAATGAATCAACTAGAGATTCATCTAGTTTTCCCTGTGGCAAAAAGGAAAGAAACCTCAATTACAAATTTATGTTGCGTTTGTTTCAATTTATGAGAATTTTTTGAAAAAATTCTAAATTTGGAAGTGATATAATTTAAACTTTGTATTCATCCTTAATGAGAAGTTTTTATTGCCATACAAATACTAATAATTAATTTTGTAGCCATATAAATATTTTGTCATATTTAATATCATAAGTTCTAAAAGTCTTCATTATTTTTTTGTTTTGAAAGCTTTGTGCTTTATCATAGGTTCAGATAAATTGAAACGGGGAAAAAGTATATGACATACTAAAATACACTTATAACTTGTTCAAAACATTGACATATAAATTGAAATAGAGATAATTACCTCATTCACCAAATCCATAAGACTAGAACCGAAAAATCCCATGAGACGTGTATAACATGAAAATGGTGAAACAAACACCATCATTCCTCCAGGAACAATTTCCTCAGCTCTTGCATTGAAGAACATTTCCATGTCCTTTTCAAATTGAGCAACATAAGCATTCAATACTTCAATATTTGATGCACCTACATAGTGAATCAATCCCTTATTCCATGCTGGAGATTTTTCATCTGATAATTCTTTTGGAATCTTAGATAACCAATGTATAGCACAAGAAGAATGTGCAAAATGTATTGATTGCGATGGAAATAATCTACCATGAAAAGATCCTGGAGCTCCAAATGCATAATAGGATCGATCGATAGGTAATGATCGAAAGAGGGTATTGAAATCATTGGTGACATGATCATTGAAGAATATTTGGAATTCAGGAATATTATTGGTGGAATTTATGACTTGGTCTTGGTATAAGTACTTGTCCTTTAGAGCTTCTACAACATGTTCCATTGCGCTAAAAGTGTTTGGTCCAACGTAACATCCCAACTCTGTAATACGTAATGTGTTTGAAGAAGTTAAAATGTTCTTGATGTTAAGCTTTCGAATAATTGCATCTCTCACCATTTCCTTTGTACCATCTATTATTTCTTTCTGCATGCAATTATAACAATAAAATCAACGTTGATGAAAAAATAGATAACTTGCTACAATACGTTAAGCTAAAATATATGAGTATATATTTTTAGGCTTAATCCATCGGTGACCCCTTAAAGTTGGCACAAAGTTTCACTTAGACATCTTAAGTGACCGATGTTTATTTTAGACACCTCATGTAGGATTTTGTTGTGTCATTTTGACACCCTTTTTTCAATCAATAAAAATATATGAGGTGTGTATGTTACACTTGCGAATGACGTGTAAAGTAGCTAATCAAACGACGACATTTGTCATTTTTGTCAAAAACAAGTCTTAGATAATGAATTTTGAGTAAAAATATTAAGTAACCAATGAATCAATGACATATGGATTTTGGCCCAAATAATTTCTTTTAAAAAAAAGATTAAGCCAATAAAATCCCCCCACCCCACCCACCCCCATTGTCTTCTCCAAATCCATACCCTTTTGCAGATTGACCTGCACATACCCCGTTCCCCCACTCCCACCCATTGTCTTCTCCAAATACATTTATCTTTTTTTTGCTAAAACATTTGGAAACACACCCATCTACACGCTGTTCCTTTTTTATTAGTGTCTTCTTCAAATATATATATATTTTTTTAATCCTAATTAGCAGGTTTAGAATTCACCAAAAATTAAACTTACTTCTCAGTAAATATTAAATTCTTTTAAGAAAGAATCTCATGAATAATTTAATATTTAAATTTTGAAATGGGTCTATTCCTAAATTTCTAAAATAGTTTCCATTATTTTTCATCATTTTACTATAATTATTTTTATTCACCACGTTGGATATTTAAGTTTGCAGAAATGGTGGCTGAAAATAGGAAAGAAGAAGAAAAAAATAATTAAAAAACGACTGAAAAGGGTTTTCACGCGCACTCAATGAGTGTATTACACTCACTAAACAATGTAAGCAAAAAGCATCAAAATAACATAGCAAGACCCTACATGAGGTGTCCAAAATGAACATCAACCACTCGAGGTGTCTAAGTGAAACTTCGTGCCAACTTTAAGGGGCCACCGATGGATTAACCCATATTTTTATATATGCAAACACCTTAAATCTTTTAAAAAATAGAGTTCAACTTATATATCGTACTAGAGATCAATACCTGCAAATGGGAGTTTTTGGAGTAGCTATAAAGACAATCACCAGCATTCATAGGAAAAGATGTTGCCATTTTGGCTAATGCTAATAATATGCTTAATGGCCTTTTTTTCTTTGAGTTTTAATTTCTCAATGTTTTCTCCACACATGCATGCATGTTCTTATATATGTGATTTTTTGGCATTTTTCAAATAAGGATTTGTTCGGCAAGGAAAAGCCAAAGAAAAAGAAATCTCAAATTGGCATGTGTTAGAAATCTCGATCGCCACTCTCTAGCTCGCCTCTATCACTTTCTACAAACACAAGTGTATAAATTGTATTTGTGTTTGTATAAAGCGAGAGAGAACTGTGTATACAAATACAAATACATCTCTTTGTCCTACACACTTATAATTATACAAATACAAATCTTCCTCTGCCCAGTTCTCTTTTGCTTTTCTCTCTTTCTCGCTTTATACAAACACAAATTATAAAAAATACAAAAAAAACGTAAAAGAGAAGAAAACAAATAATTCGATAGCTTTGTAAAGTTATTGTCCACACAATTTGATGAAAGGAAAGGCACAATATTCTTTAATTTTTCCTTCAACTCATATTTAGGCTCTTTAATTTTGAACATATATAAGTAGATCATATTTATATTAAATAATGTTAAATAAATAAATATATATATATATATATATATATTATCTGAAATAGCACACAAAACATAATCCAACACACATATCTATTTGTACATATACATATATAAATTTTAAAATATTTAATGTATACTTTTAAGTTAGATATTGATATTTTATTATATGATAAATTGATAATCCTAATTTGTTCGTCATATAATAAAGAATTTGTGACTTTGATTTTTAAAAAATATCTATATTATATCATACTAACACTTTAAACATGTAAAAAAATATTTAAAATTAAAAAAATAAGAAAGTACAAAAAATTTCATTTTTTAATTTAATTACATGAAAAGGGACATTTAATCAAAATAAGATGGTCAAAGTTCCGATGTTTAAACAATTAGTTCAAAAAATGGACCACCTCAGATAATTTGTTGGACTGTTAATAAAAGTAGATTATATACCCAACTGCAGTCAGATCTAGCTCTTAATAACATAATAACAATCACCCTCATAACAACACTTCACTATATATTAAAGTCAAACATTTTTAAAATCAATGTTTTAGGTTATGTTTTACCTATTTGTAACATTTTTAAAAAAATCTATAACAACAATACCTATTTTGCTTTTCTTAACTAGAGGTCTCGTGTTCGAGCCCTAAGCATGAAAAATTCATAATAGAGAGTGCTTCATCCGAATAGAGTCATACGCAATGCGGATCCAAAATAGTTAGGCTTAAAAGAATAAATCTTTCTTGCACATCCCGTCATTAATTTACCCTTTATATATATAATAAAACTTCAAATATTTTCTAAAATACATATAAATAATAATAAAATCTATGTATATTATACTTTTTTCTAGTTCTTACTTATAAAATTTTATTGAGTATATTAATATTGTTATTGTGTATGGACTCTTCAAAATCATGTTACAGTTGAAATTGAGATAAGTGTAAGCAAGTTTGTCACCTATGAAGAAAAAATATCTCTGATAGTCCAAGAACCAAAAGTTGTAATCCGCACAATTGCTCATGATTCATTATTATTCATGTACAAAAATAATCGTACATTATAAATAGCACTTATGATAACTAATATGTGAATCAAATAAGTCGATAAGAATCTATATAAATCTGATCCACTAGGTAAATGGAAATGCTCCACACAATATGCATGACACATCTAATTGTCTACCAAATATTCAATTTCTTTTCTTTCGTTTGAATTTGTTTGTCTTATTTTTTACATTTTTATATATTTAAAAATTACGTAAAAAATACTATAAATCATGATAATTGAAAACTTCAAATATTTTTCTAAAAACCATTTAAATAATTCAATTGCTTATAAAAAAATCGTTTCATTCATAAAATTAATCTATTTTACTAATATATAAGTGGGGATACCAGGCAGGTCATGGTCGACATGCCTGCCTGGCAGCTACCCATATTCAATTTCTTTTCTTCCGTTTTAATTTGTTTATCTTATTTTTTAATTTTTTATATATTTAAAAATTACATAGAACATACTATAAATCATGATAATTGAAAACTTCGAGTATTTTCTAAAAAACATATAAATAATTTGATTGCTTATAGAAAAATTGATTCATTCATAAAATTAATCTATTTTACTAATATATAAGTGGGGATACTAATGGTCAACATGCATGCTTGGCTGCTACCCATATATTCAATTTCTTTTCTTCAGTTTTAATTTGTTTGTCTTATTTTTTAATCTTTTATATATTTAAATATTATGTAAAAATTACTATAAATCATGATAACTGAAAACTTCAAATATTTTCAAAAAAGATATAAATAATTCGATTGCTTATAAAAACAAATCAACTTATTCATAAAATTAATCTATTTTACTAATATATAAGTGGGGATACGCGGCAGGTCATGGTCGACATGTATGCATGGCAACTATCCATATAATCAATTTCTTTGTCACGATTCGATTTCTTGAGTCATGATGTCACCTACTATAAACCCACCAGTAGGTAAGCCAACCCGTAACCCGGAACAACAAGTAATGGGTCTAGGGCAAAAACTAAACAAGAGTAGGCAAAATTTAAGATAACAATATAAACATGCGGAAGCAAACCAAAACATACTTCAAATAAACAGTAATCAAGCATACAAATACTCTACATAGCAAAGAAGGTGACATTAATAACACAAAGTATTCTCACAGTTACCTGATAATTCCCGAAATAGGTCGAAAACATGATTTCTAAACATATTAGCAAGATCAATAACTACCCAACCCAAATCTCAACTATTCAACATGCATTCACATTCTTGAGCTCAATCTAAGAGAGGAAAGTCGTAGCCTACCTGTAGGCCGAGCATGCGCTCATCAAAATCACTTCTTCGGAGCTTTCCCTTTTCGAACGGCCTCAAAACGCTGTCATGCTATCAAAAATAAAGTCACAACGTTATTACAGTCGTTAAGACACTAAAATCGCAAGAAATGGAGACAGACCAATTTTGGGGTCAAAACAGAAAAAGTGGGACCCGCGCTGGAAAATTTGGAATTAACCCCAAAAATAGGTCCCAATCAGTTCTCCGAGCTCATGTACCAAAATGGGACACAATTCAGGGCTCGAGAACATCACAATATCAACATGCAACCAAAACCCGAATTTTCTCAAGAACTAGAAATGGGACAGCAGTTGTATCAATAAATTTACTAGAAATGGGAGGTCTACAGTGAATTATGACAACACCACGTCGTTCTCCTCAAAAAACCACTCAAAATAGCCATTGGAATCACCAAATTTGGACTTAGAATGAGGGAGAAATCAAGTCCCAAAATATCCCACAAATTGAGCTCGAAAATGAGCTATGGCAGCAGCTAAAACACAATTCTTACCTCCAACGAAGCTTCAAATAAGAATTTCAACCACGCCAACCGCTCTTTATAAAGGTTAGACAATCATCCAACTCAACTGAATCATACTGGAGAACATGAGACTCATCTGGAACATAACGACGCAACATCGAAACATGGAAAACTAGGTGGATAGCCGATAGTGCTGGAGGTAAAGCTAACTCATAGGCAACCTCGCCAACTGCCCTTAAAAATCTTAAAAGGGACTATATACCTAGGGCTAAGCATTCCCCGCCTCCCAAATCTCATCACGCCCTTCATAGGCGATACTCGAAGAAATACCCGGTCACCAACTACAAACCTTCACAACCGACGCCTGTGATCCGCGTAACTCTGATATCTACTCTGAGCCGTTCTGAGCCTATCCTGAATCACACTTACCTGATCCAAGGCCTCTTGAAGCAAATCTATACCACACGGCCTAGGCTTTATAGACTCAAACCAACCAAATGGAGAGCGACAACGCCTACCATATAAGGCCTCGAATGGGGCCATCTGAATAATAGAGTGGTAGTTGTTGTTGTACGAAAACTCCACCAAAGGTAGGAACTGGTCCCACTGACCTCCGAAATCCATAACATAGGCCCGCAACATATCCTCAAGGACCTGAATAATACGCTCTAACTGGCCATCCGTCTGTGGGAGAAGTGTTGTGTTAAGGTGGACACGGGTGCCCAACTCCTCCTGAAAAGCCCTCCAAAAGCTGGAAGTGAACTGTGAACCCCGGTCTGAAATGATAGAAACAGGCACGCCATGAAGACGAACTACCTCCCGAATGTACATACGAGTCAACCTCTCGGCACTAAAGGTAGTATGAATAGGAAAGAAGTGTGCTGACTTGGTCAATCGATCCACGATGACCCAAATGTTGTCAACACCTCTAGAAGTCCGAGGCAACCCCACAATGAAGTCCATAGTGATATGCTCCCACTTCCACTCCAGAATGGGTAATCTTTGAAACTCACCACCAGGCCTCAAATGCTTGGCTTTCACCTGCTGGCAATACAAACAACGGGATACATAGTCGGTAATATCTCTCCTCATACCGCTCCACCAATAATGTTGCCTCAAATCACGATACATCTTAGCCATGCCCGGATGGATGGAATATCTGGAATCATGGGACTTGCTTAAGATCAACTGAATCAAACCCTCGACTATCGGAACATACAATCGGTAATCGAATCTCAAAACCACATCCGAATCTAAGGTAGCTTGTCTAGTATCACCTGCCAACACCCTATCTCTGAGTGCCACCAAAGACTCATCCTTGAATTGACAACCATATATACGATCTAGCAAAGACAACTGAACTCCCACATAGGCTAATACCCGCCTGGAATTTGTAGTATCAAGTCTGATCATTTGGTTAGCTAAGGACTGGGTGTCCAAAGGCAACGGTAGCTCCGAAATAAAAAGGAAGGCTAGACTACCCATACTCTTCGCCTTCCGGCTCAAGGCATCCGCTACTACATTCGCCTTGCCCGAATGGTAGAGAATATAGAGGTCATAGTCCTTCAGGAGCTCAATCCAACGATGTTACCTCGAATTAAGGTCCATCTGGCTCATAAGGTACTGGAGGGTCCGGTGATCAGTGTAGATATCACAACGAACCCTATATAGATAGTGCCTCCAAATATTAAGCATGAAAACTACCGCCGCCAACTCCAAGTCATGGGTGGGGTAGTTGCGCTTATGTTGCTTAAGCTGCCTTGACGCGTAACCTATAACCCGGCCTCACTGCATCAATATACAACTCAAACCAACTCCAGATGCGTCGCAATATACCATGAAGCCCTCGCCCTCAACTGGAAGAGTCAATATAGGAGCAATAGTAAGCAACTCCTTAAGCTTCTAAAAGTTCATCTCACACTCCTCTGACCACACGAAGGGTACATCTTGGCGAGTCAACCGAGTCAAAGGGGATGCAATAGTAGAAAAGCCATCAACAAAGCGTTTATAGTAACTCGCTAACCCACCGAAGCTACGAACTTCAGTAACAGATGTGGGCCTATCCCAATCACGAATAGCCTCAATTTTTGCCAGATCAACCCTAATACCCTCCTGGGACACCACGTGTTCCAAGAATACTACAGACTCAAGCCAAAACTCGCACTTTGAGAACTTGGCATAAAGTTATTGATCTCTCAAAGTCTGGAGCACTATCCTCAAATACTGCTCATGCTTACTTCGGCTCCGTGAGTATACCGGTATGTCATCAATAAAGACGATAACAAATAAATCAAGGTATGTCCTAAACACAAATGTCATCAAGTCTATGAAGGCGGCAGGGGCATTAGTCAACCCAAAATACATCACAAGGAACTCATAGTGGTCGTAACGAGTCCAAAATGTGGTCTTAGGGATGTCCACTGCCTAATCTTCTGCTGATGGTACCCGGACCTCAAATCAATATTAAAAAACATTGCGGCACCCTAAAGCTGATCAAATAAGTCATCAATACGAGGCATGGGGTAACGGTTCTTCACTGTCACCTTGCTCAGTTGCCTATAGTCAATGCACATCTTGACCCCGAAGGGGTCACATACAAGCCCTTAGCATATTTTGAACATAAGATAAATAAGAAATACGGGAAAATTTAAAACTTTTACAATCGAAGTCATATCTTATTAAAACAACAAGAGAAAGTCTTTCTATACTCTTTGTCTCAAACCATCTATTTAAAATTCATGAATAAAAGTCTTTGGGACGCATCCCATACAAAGTCTAAAAAACATAATGAAACAACATAAAGGTAAAGTGGATGTTGTCCTCGAAGCTATGAGGACTCACCAAGATCTTCAAATCTTTTAGATCATTGAAACCTAGCCTCCAAAGCAACTCAAGTCTCCAACCCTACAGTTGGTTAGAATGTAGGTAATATGCATTAATACAAAATGTACCAAGTATGAAAGCTAGCACAACATCATAAGAGCATTTCCAATGGTTAGTTAACATAAGACATACGCATAAGAGATGATAACATAATCGTCATATTTTAACATGGTCTCTAACATAAGCTTTATATAAACATAAGTCAACATAAGACATAGTTAATGAACATATGAGATTAAGTCATAATCATGTAAGCATAATTGACCCTTGGTCATCCATACCATAATAGCACCATTCCCAAGTAACCTCAAAAGTATACAAATGCAAAACAAGAATAACATCTCATAATACTACCTAAGCCAAGTATCCCTTTTTAGTCATCTTTATCATAGTATGCATGTATGGTTAAGTCTTAAGTCTTTTACCATAAGGGCACCATACTTCTGAGGAAACTCAAGACACACTTGTGCAATGCATGAAAGACATCCCATACTACCCTTCATACTAAGCATAACCTTGAAATCATGTTAGTCATATTCACCCTACTTTGGTCTCATTATTAGCTTAACTCTCAAGCTAATGGAATCACTCACCTTTTGACAACTATAACTGGGAAGAGAAACTCTAGCACAATCATTTATCAAGACTTCTCTTTAATGACCCTAGGTCCTACTTATGCAATGCATGCATAACATCCCATAATACTGTACATGCTAAGTACTACCTTTAGGTCCTCATGCTAACACTTCTTGGTTTGGAACCTAGTTCCTCTCTTTAACTTTAAAACACTATAAGGTACTCTCTTAGAACATCTTAGTTCATTATCAGGTTGAACCATATGAGATTCTACTTTTAGTATGTCTATGTTCATTACTAGCATAGACCCTATGAGATACTACTCAAGCATGTCTAGGTCCATTTATATTTTGAACACTATGAGATACTCTCTTAAGTATGTCTAAGTTCACTTATACTCTTGAACACTAGGAGGTACTTCATTAAGTAAGTCTTAGTTCAATTATACTTTAGAACACTATGAGATGCTTCTCAAGCATGTCTTAGTTCATAGGATATGGAGATTTCTACTAGGAACCTTGACTCACCTATGTGAAGGATCACACCTCATGAAACCTAACTTTGGGAAAACCCACACTCTACTATGTAAGAGTTTCCCCATTTAACTTGGATAGTCCTCACATCAACTAGGTGTGGCTCTCCTTTCTCCTTGGAGTCCGAACCCTATCTTGTGTGACACTCCATCTCATTGTCAATATCCACTTGGAGCCAAAGCATACACCCAAAGATTTATTGTTAAGCCTTGCTTAACACTCATCTCTCATGGAAGGATGTCCTTGACAGCCAATCCATGTTGAAGTGATTCTATCACTTTCATCTAGCAAGTATTCATAAGATAGGTTAGGTGAGTATAGCTCTTTCCCCACATTTCCACCTATTAGACTTCTATTCTCTTTTAGACTTTACTCTCAAAGCCTTAGCATCACTAAGTAATCATATTAGCCTCACCCTAAAGCCCTAGCTATATGATCACAAGCCTTACTCTCAAGTTTTCTTTCTTAATCTTTTCTTTATACCTAGATTTCAAGGTAATTTGATCACATTTTTCAATATTAGGTGATTCAACTCTCAATTGATCATAAATGTTCAATTCTAACTTTACAAGTCAACATCCTTTCTATTCAATCATGTCTAGTTCAATTCATGATTAGATGAGCCTAACTATGATCAATTAACATTCAAGACATTGAAATAGGAATATCACTTTTGAACCTTCAAATGTGCCTCTAATGGCATAAACCCACAATGATCACATTCATCCCATTAGGCTAGGGTTCACCATTAAAACCACACGAAATCATCATAATACAATTACACAAATTCAATTCAATCATAATTGGGTGATATCCTTTATCTTGGAATCACACCCAAACTCTACCCACAATGTAATCACAACCCTAGCTAGAATGGGGTTTTTGAATTCACAATTGGGGGGAAACTAAGGGGGCTCCATGAGTGGAAGAACCCATGGATGATTAAGCTTCGCATACCTTCAATCAAAGCCCCAAACAAAGCTTGAATCAATAGTGAGAATTGCCCTAAGTTGCTGCCCCAACTTCCTTTCTTCTTCTTCTTCTAAAGAGATGATTTCTTGGAGAGTAATTTGGGGTCTTAAGATAAATGAGTAAAAGTGATTGGTTTAGGGTCTTATTAGGTATTTATAGGAGGTTATTTAACCACTTAACCGACCCTCTAAGCCCTTAAACTAATTACTAAACTAACCCCTAAACACTAACTTAAAAACTAAAACTGAAAAACTGGCAGCACCTATGACCATCTACGGACTGTAGATTGATCTAATGTCCATGGTTAGGTCTCGTGGTTTGGGTCAGCGACTCATAATTTGCAGGCTTGTGCAGGCCTGATCCACGCCCATGATCCATGAGTCGTATATTGATCTAAAGGGCGTGGATTGAAATCGTAGGTCACACTTTTTGATAATTTTGGGGGACTATTTTGGGGTCCTCCCCAAGGACCCTCTGGGTGGTCCTTGGGGAGTCGTACCCGGATGTTTAACCCCTAAACATGTCATTCTAAGTATGAGAACCATTTCTTTTGATTTTAACCCTCATACACCACTCCAAAACTCTTGCAAAGACTCTACCACACACTAGTTCAACTCACTAGCTTCCAGGCGTTATAGTCGTGTCTTGACGTTTAACCTCTAAACTTCGCAACCTGAACTTGGGAACCATTTAATCAAGTTTCCAACTCTAAACTCACACATGAAGCTCTAGTTCCACCTACTAGATTTTGTCAAGTTTTAGCTAGGTTATACTAGATTTTACGGGGTGTTACAACAGGAGCACCCCACGGCGACACGCTCGAACGGATGAACTCCTTACCTAAGAGTTCTCTAACTGAACACTGAGCTCCCTGAGCTCTGCAGGAGTTATTCGGTAATGCGGAATAGAAATAGGACGGGTGTCGGGCTCCAAATCTATGGCAAAATCAATATCACGCTTTAGGGGTAGGCCAGGTAGGTTTGTAGGGAACACATCTACATACTCTCTAACCATAGGAACTGAGGTAACTGAAGGGCCCTCCCTACTCACATCTCGCACATAGGCCAAATAATCTAAACTCTCAGAAGCAACCAACTGCCTAGCCCACATAAAAGAGGTGATCCTCGTCGATGTGTGACTATAAGCACCCTGCCACAACACCGGGGGAATGCAGATATGGTTAAGGTAATTGTCTTAGAGTAGCAATCCAAGACCGCATGGTAGGGGGATAACCAGTCCATGCCCATAATCACATCAAAACAACCATATCTAGCAGAATAAGATCAATTCTAGTATCATAACCCTTGATAGTCACTAAGCAAGATCGCAATACTTAATCTACTACTAAGGACTCACCCACCGGGGTCGAAACGTGAATCGTCTATGCTAAGAACTCAGACCTCATACCCAAACGGGGAGCAAAATAAACAAATACATACGAAAATGTGGATCCGGGATCAAATAATACTGTAGCAAGATGATGACATAATAATAGCGTACTTGTGATGACATCGGCAGATACCTCAGCCGCCACCCTCGCCGGGGTTGTGTAGAAATGACCCTGAGCACCTCTTCTCGATGCATTCGATCTACCACCTGACCTGCCTCCCCGAGCTCCACCTTTGGTACCCTGTCGTCTGTCCCGACATTCATGGTCCTAATCACCACCTCTAGTTGGAGGGGGCACTGCTGAAACTGGTCTGCGTGCAGAGAGAGCTGGTACAATCACCCCTCACCCTCGTCGGGGGCACTCTCTGGACCAATGGTCAAGAGCACCGCAATCATAACACCCGAAAGCTAAATTTTTTATAGTAACCCGACCGCGGTAGGAAGGGAGAAAATCTGATCCCCTCGAACTTTGGCCCTTACTAGGACCACCTTGCTGATGCTGGCCTCCCTTAGAAGCAGGTTATGCCGTCTCAACAGGCCGACTAAACTGATTCTGCTGGAACCTCTGACCGGGCCTATCATAGGAGTCCCTTCCTCTAGTCTATGACCCGTTGTAGCTGCTCTGGTAGTGTGCTCTCTTATCATTGCCTCATTGGGCCTCGCGATGAATATGCTTTATGGATCAGGCATGGTCGACCACATCAAGAAATTAACGGTCGACTGAAACCAAATAAGAGGTGTCGACCCTCAGACGGTACCGTAACTCATGTACAAAATAACGAACTCTCACCTCCTCCGTAGGTAGGATCATGGTAACACGGTGAGACAGCTCATGAAACCTCACCTCGTACATTGAGACGGTCATAGGGCCCTGCTCCAACCTAGAGAACTGATCACGAAGCGTATCCCTGACGCTCTGTGGCATGAACCGGGCCAAAAAATACTCTGAGAAATCACGCCAAGATATAAGAGGCGATCCAGCTGGCCTGGACTCTCAATACGTGCGCTAGCATTACCTGGTTGGCCCACAAAACTGATGAGCGATGAAGTCAGCTCCTCTCGACTTTATGAGGTCTAAAGATTATAGCTACTCCTGGCAAGTGAGCTGGAACTCATGGGCGTCATCCCCAATCGCCACTGAGAATATCAGCGGTGCTAACCTCTGGAATACCCTGAGCATCTTCTGTTTGTGTAGTGGCATTTCCTTGTCCTCTAAGTTTGGAAGGGCAGCCACATGAATTGGCGGCGGCTAAACCTCTGGTGACGCTGCGACAGGCTGACCCTGCGGCGCTGAAGCGGGAGCTGGAGCTGTGCTGGGGGTAGTGCTAGGACTGGTGCTGGTGTCTAGCGCATCTTTCCAATAGTTGCTAGTATCTGAGTTAGCAGGGTATTAAGATCAGGATCTGCAGTTGGTGTGGGTGGTGGCTAGGCTGGTCCCAGCCCCACTAGCTGTGGAGATACATATGTTGTTTGGGGGTCCTCCTCCCTATCTCGAGCTAGTGTTGCGGCCCTGCCTCGAC
Organism: Solanum commersonii; assembly: GCA_029007595.1. NCBI lineage: Eukaryota > Viridiplantae > Streptophyta > Magnoliopsida > Solanales > Solanaceae > Solanum > Solanum commersonii. Next base: position 688,071 of record JAJTWQ010000116.1, read on the forward strand.
CTCGGGGTCGGCGTCTACCCCAAGCTAAGGCTCTATTTGCAGGCCCTGGTGCATAACCTCCGGTTGCGCCATCTCGCGTGCGAGCGATCCTGCGAAAAAGTAAAACAAGTGAGATTTCAAAGAACCAATAAGAAGCACGTTGCACGAAAGTGAAACAAAAGATAAAATCTTCCTAAAGACATCCTATAGCCTCCCGAAGATAAGTTATGGATGTCTCCGCACAGATCCACAAGACGCTACTAGACGTTAGCTTTGTATAAGTGAGACTGGCGAACCTGACTCTGATACTAAATGCCTGACATCTCTAGCTAGAATGACAACTAGATTTAAGCTCCAGTCTCGACCTCACTGATATTTTCAAAGAGAATCCGATTCAAGGTTGATGAGTCTATAATTTGGACTCATTTAGGTCTATATTATGATAAAAATAGTGTCATCAAGTGCATGCTTTGTCTCAATATCTGGTGAAAACCTTTGAGTTTCAGGTATTTGATGTATGAAAGAAAGTATGGACACTATCGAGCAAAACAGAGCAAAAAGAAACCAAAAGAACGAAGAAATAAAGATCTGTGAATCGCTGAACCCAATCGGCGACTCGTTAAAAGAGCCCATTATCGCCTTTTATTTCAGTGTGCTGAGCCCTGAAGTAAGGGTCAAATCGGTGGTGAAAGGAGTAGTCAGTGTGTCATCGAACAGCTCCGTAAAGTAGTACTTTGTCACCAAATGATCCAAAATACGATGATGTGAGAAGTCAAATCTGCGATGTAATGAAGTAGTCGGTGAATTGCAGAGAAGATCAGCGAAGCAGATCTATCTCGCCCAATGCTCCAGAACGCTCAATGCTGAAGAGCAAAGAAAAAGGGCGACAAACCAGGCCAAAAGGTGGATCGCCGAAAGCTTCGGCGCCGAACGACTTGACGCAACACAGCTTTTTAAAAACTATAATTACTCATTGAGAGTTAGCTTTTTCATACCAGATTTTTAGTTTTAAACAGTATATTTTTAGTTTCTATGTTTTTCTCTAAGTGTTGGGGGAAAGGGTTTTGAAGAAGAAGATTTACAAGGGTTTCATCTTCAAGGTTTTGGAGTGGGTCTCTTGGCTTCTTCATTTTCTATTTATTTTAAGACTTAATCTAGCTTACCCATTTGAATGCATGCAACTTCATTTTGGTATACTTCTTTATCTCTTTTACATTAGTAGCTAAAACCCCAATTCTTAGGGTGTGATTTTGTGAATATGGGTTAGGTTATCTGATGGGTCTTGCTTGTTGAAGGTTTCTTTATTGTTTTTATGTGATTTCATCCCGTAGTTGTGGTTTAATCTAATGGATTTGTAGTTGCAAATATAAGTTCACCCATGTGTTTTCGACTTGCTTGAGAGAGAAGTTGCAAAACCAAGACTACTAGATTGATGGCCTAAGAAGTGGGTCGACATGAGGTTCAGCCTGAGAGGGTGAGCCCTAGTCCCGTATCCTAACACTCATCTCAAGAAAGTGAGTGGGGTAAGGCGGAGGCTGTGCTTAAAGTGGCAACCCAGTGTCCGAGAGAAATAGAGTTGATTTAGGGTAAGTTGCTCGAGAGAGAATTTACCCCCACTATAGTCTAGCCTAGTCACAGAGATTCAACAAATTTACCAACAAAAACATGTACCCAATAGCTTAGTTTATCCCGTATTCCTATCGCATCTCAAGAATCCCCAAACTCTGTCTCATTTTCACATATTTCCATTGTTTTTGTTATTTCTCGTGTGACAAAACCCCCAATTTGATATTTGACACTCTCGTGTCCTCCCCCCCCTTTTGATTTAATATGTTTATCTCCGATAATGTTTATAGCTATGACTAGTTAGAACTAAATTTTAATTTTTTATTAATTTTCACACCCACTCCCTTGGGACTCGACCCCAATCCTTGGTTGGATTACTATATTATTGATGATCGTAGACACTTGAACCGGAAGTAGTGTCGTTGGTCACAATAAGCATCAAAATGGCGCCGATGTTAGGGGAGTGGTGTTTCTTGAAATTTTTTAGTTTAGTAAAATTTTTATTCTTCTTAGTTATTGTCGACCTACTTAATTTTTAGTTTTGTCTTTATCGTTTGTGTTGAAACAGAGGAAGGGAGTATGTCTAGCAATACTCTAGAGGTAATGAAGCTTCCTCCATTAAAACTAATGAGATTTTGGGATCATATCCTCACTTTCAAGCAATTAGAAGTGAACGAATCAACCAGTCATGGGCAAGGTCTAGTAGCCTGATAAATCAATGCCCGACTCATGACATTCCTGACATGGCTCGTCATGACTATTTCTACAGAAGTCTTGGCCCTGGAAACAAGAGGGTGGTCGACCAACTCATTCTAGGAGGGGTTGCGAAATAGCCATATGTGATAGCCGCGCAACTGCTTAATCAAATGGTTGAAATAAGCCAGGAAGTAGAAAAAGATTTCATTTTGGCCAACCTAATGACTCAGATGAATGAGTTGGCCAAAAAAATGGTGAAGATTGAAGTCCAATGCAAGAGAAAGGATAAATACATCCCTCCTCATGAGCGAAGAAATCTCAAGGACAAATAGATTAAACATCTTGAGGGAATGCTCTCAATCATTCTTTACAAGGTGAATGAGCAAGAAAGAGAGCTGGAAGGAATGAAGAAAGAAATTAAAGAAATGAAGGGAATTATTTATTCTCATTCCAACGTTGTCCAGCTGCTCGAAAACCTCATGGGTTATGCATCGCCAGATCCCCACTCACAACAAAACAGGGGGTTGCCTAGTGATACTATGGCTAACCCCGAAAATGGAGTTTGAGTACTGACTTGTGTCGTGCCACGACGTTTACTAAGGCGCTATTTGGGAAGAAACCCAAAACCATTTACTGCTTTATTTGACTTTAATAAAATAATGGTGTGTTAATTGCACAGGTGAAAGTATGAAAGTTGAACGAGAAGCACAGATCGGCGAAAGAAAGGTCTGGTCTGCGAGTCATGGATTGGTTCGGTGACCTCAGCTCAAACCGCCATAAGACCCAACATCAAGATACGTTGTGCTTTGTAAAACTTGGTAAGAGTTAGAAATTAATGGCGAGTTGTCAACCTTATCGGCGACCTCGATGCTAATCGCCATTTGGACGTTCGGTTTGACTGGAGTCCCTGTCAAACTCAGCGAGTCAAGCGCTTACTCCGCATATCGCCAAGAGATTCAGCGATATGGACTAATGTCGCCGAATGGGCGAAAACTAGACGGTCTTTCAGCCAAAGGTTTAAAAAAGTAACCTCATTCTTTTTGCCTCACTTTTTCACCTTGTAAAACTCATACTTGCACTCTAGTCTTAATTTTCTTGCACTCTCGGAATATTTTGGTTCATAAATTTATGCGTGGATTTGATTTGCATTACCGTCTAGCACCTTGGTAACATCTTAATCAGTACAAAAGGTTAGCTTTTTGATCCCCATAATTGTTTTGTCAACATTATACTCATTTGCAAACTCTTTAGTATTGTTGAAATCTGCTGAACCTTCCTCATTGGCTAAGATGGGTTAATTGTCGATTGTTATTCGATAATCTTGCTTAAACTGCCAAAATCTTGTTCTCTAATGTATCTAGTTGAGTTAATGAGTGATGGGCGGTGTTCGCATGTTATGGGTCCTAGTCAAATTTGTGCTATATGAGCTTGCATTTTGTTTTTGGGGGTTGTGGGGATTATTTTGAGAAGTTTGGTCAAGAGCCGGCATGTTGGCTAATTCGGTGAGCTGTGACGAGCTCACCGAACCACTTCGCGATTTGCCAAATTGCCTTATCTCTCCCTTATTATCATGCTTAATTTGTTATGGCGTCTATAACTTTTAACGAGAAGCATGAGGTCGCCAAACGCACTCGACGACTCACTGAAAGCCCTCTTGTTTGCCCTTTGTCTGCACCCATAATCTCTTCTGCACTGTGACCTTTGGCGGAGAACCTGTCACTCGCCGAATGGACTAACAAATCCGCTTTTGTTTTGTTTGCTTTTTTTTGTCAAACATATTATAACGTAATCTCAAGAGTTTGCAAACATGGCCAGAACAAAAGTTACGGGAAGAGACATACCACCCAGACACATAAGAGCACAAAATCTAAGAAGAAATGCAAAGAACAAGAACAAGGAAACCAATTTGAAGATGAGGATAACCATTGACCCTAATGTCCTTTCGTGTACCCGAGGATTTATAAACGCGATATATGCCTTTGAAGCAGCTCATGATTTGGATAATATGGCAAAGGCTAATATCGTTGTAGCAATTAAGGACAAGAACTAGAGTCAGACTGATAACACTCCAGGCACTGATGCCCAGACAGATGGAGCAACTACTTAGACAAAATCCCCTATTTACCTCCATATATGTCTTTCTTTATCTGACTTTTTGGATATTTAGTTATTTGCATTTAAGGACAAATGATTTTTAATTGTGGTGGGGTGAGGCCCACCTTTTGTGTGTGCTTAATATTCATTGTGTTTTGTTTAAATTTTGGTATTCGTGCTTATGATGTTGTTTAAATACTGCAATTTCGTGGATGTTTGAGCTTATGACTCCTTTATTTTACTTTAATTGCAGAATGATTTTGACCCTTTCGAAAAAATTTCCACCCCTTGTGTGTTGAATGTGGTCGTTCTTTTACAAAAAATTGAATCTCGATTTCAATCAATATCGATGACTTGAATAGTGCTCCCAATTAAACGAACATAATTACGGCTATAACAAGGCCAAGTTGCATAAACAATATGTGAACTTTTTGCATCTCGTTGTGACTAGCCAATGATCAAATCGAGTCTCTTGTAATGACTGTTGCACACTAGCAAAAGTGTGGAGTCTTGTTTGATTATGGTGCAATGCCTAGTGTGATGAGCTTACTTTGAAACAGGCATGATAGATCCTAGAATTTTCCCGTTGGTCCGATCGACTAAGTAAAGCTAGTTCTTGATATGATCTTAGGCAATTTAAAGAGTGTGAGCCAATTTGACATATATCTCTTTTGTAGCCTACCTTGTGAGCGTGTGATCTCTTTCTAACACCCCTTGAGCCTTACCTTTCTTTGGAGGAAACTTGATGAAAAATAGATCTTTCTTTATCCACTATCTATAATCCTCTTGATTTGTGGTTAATTGAATAGCCAACTTAGGCCAAAGAATAACACCACACCTAAGTTGGGGGTGTGGTGAAAAGAAAAAGGAAAACTTAAATAGTGCAAGGAAAGTCTCCTTTAACCCATGGTGTTGAGAAAAATGGAACCCCCTTCCGTATAACAAAAGAAGAAGAAAAAGAATGAAAAAGAAAGCGTGGAATAAAATACCAAAGAAAATGGGGTTCCCAAAAATATATGGGAGTGAATAATGGGATGACTTATCAACACTAAAGAAAAAAGATAAAGGGATAGGAAAGGAAGTGTTGTGCGCACCAGATCTCATGAGGATGAAAGTCACTGAGCCTGAATGACCATACCTTTGCACTCAGCCCTATTACAAGCCTTAGAAAGACCTTTTTGATCTTGAGTAAGCTGAAACAAGTGTCGATTGGAAAATATGGGCAAACCTATGGGTGAAGTTATGCATGGTTTTCATCTTTTGCGAGTGTGAGCTTAGCATTTGATTCCAAAGCTTTTAATGCTTTAACCTTTATGTGTGAATATGGAATTATTCTTTGTGTGAGGGCATTTGAACACTTTAGTTGAGCTTGAACTGACTTCGACTTTATGGTTATATTTAGATATTTCCCTACCTATCATGAACACATTTGAAACAAAATGATGAATTAGATGTGGCATCGTTTGGCTCACATACTAGTTATACATATAAATTATGATGCAAGATATTTTAAATGATGAATAATATTAATGAATAGATTATTACGCGATGAATAATAATGCATGGATTTTATTGCTTCTGAGGTTACACATTGCTATAGGGAAGTCAACCAAGTTGCAGATGCCTTGGCAAAATGGAGCTAGTACTACAAATGAGGAGTTGTTTATTTTTATACATGCTCACCTACTATTGATAGCCATCAGACCTTATAAACTTGATCTCATACAAATGGAGTCCCTAAGGTATAAGCAGAGGAAGAATTATTTTGTATAGAACTGATCCAGTTGAGATATTATAGCTAATTTTGTCTAGCACATTGGACTTGTAAATTTGTGCAAAACTTGTATAGTTTTTGTCAAAACTTTAGTTTTTGTGAAGCAGCTACTGGAATGGGTCGAGCTTAAGCTCCACGTAGCTTTGTAATTTTATTCGTTAATATAGAACCACTATACCATGATCAATTATTATTATTATTATTATTAATTTAGAAAGGCACATAGTTTTTTTTTTTTTTTTTAAAAATGCATGGATTTTATTAGACAGTGAATATATAATGGTACATGGGATGTTAACAATGTTATATAATGCATATGATTAGTTGATTACTTAGAGTCTACTCAAGTGAATTTAATTATAACTTATCACTTATAGGTTAAAAGTTATAAGTTAAAGATTCTTCCATAAGTTAAAAGTTATAAGTTAAAGATTCTACACGTGGAAGGTATTTTTTTATCTTAAAAAGTTATAAGTTGAGATGTTTCATGTGGAGGGTATTTTTTTATCTTAAGAGTTGATCAGATTAGGAAAAACATAGTTCTTGGCCTCTTATTGTTTCAAAAATCACAAGAAGACATTCTTGGAAAAGGATTTTGAAATTTTTAGCGTAAATTTTAAGCGAAAAATAAGAAAGTTAAAGGGACAATTAATGAGGAAAAGGTAAAAATTAGTTATTACTGGGGAGAAAAAGAGCAATAAAGGGAGGCCAATTTAGAAAAATTAACAAAGACACTTTTTAATTTTCTTTGTAGAGAACATAAAGTGAAACAAATGAGGAAAATACAAAAACATTAGGCAAAACATAGTACTTGGCCGGCGAGATATGTCACATTATCTCTTCATAGACCTGAATTATATAATATATGCTTTAGAAATGATTTATTCAGAATTCAGATATTGTTTAAAATTAAGAATTTATAAATTCAAAATTATAGCTTGATTTATCTCTATCTCCCTTATTAAAGAAATGGACTTTGAGTCTTATTTAACCTCATAAGTTAATTTATTCAAGATGTGAGGATCGTTTATAATTATATAAAGAATTTAAGTGCATTCTCAACGTTAAGTAAATAATTAACTGGGACGGGCCTATACGATATTAAATAAATAATTCTTAAATCTATTTCAACCCTAAAAGTTTACTTAAAAATGAGAATTACTCAAGATTATATAAAGAATTTAAATACACGTTAACCCACGAATTTGAGACTATAATATCCTTTAAATAAATTATATAAACCACATAAATTTGAATTAATTATATTAATATATTTCGTACCACGACCGACTAATAAACAAAAGAAACCGACAGTACTTGTCTGGGGAAAAAAATAATGTACGATGAGTAGTCATTTTCAAATTTGTTAGTACATTATTTTTCAAAAGTAAATCAACTTGAAGAGTATATATTAATTATTATGTCTTGATAGAGACGAATTATAATTTTTAAAAATGGATGTATCATTAAAAAAATTACTAAATGAGAATTAACCCCTAGTATATTTAAGATAAGTTATTTAGCCTTCTTATAATATAGCATCATAAAAAAAAAATCATTTTTTAAATATATATATATATATATATATATATATATATATATATAATTTTATTAAAAAATACGAATTCAAGTATCTCATATTTTAGCTATAAATTCACCTATGCTTGTAGTATATATATAGGCCTTCCTATCAAAACCCTAGCATTATCTTCATGAATATATATATATATATATATATATATATATATATATATATATATATATATATATAAATATATATATAATTTTATTAAAAAATACGAATTCAAGTATCTCATATTTTAGCTATAAATTCACCTATGTTTGTAGTATATATATAGGCCTTCCTATCAAAACCCTAGCATTATCTTCATGAAATATATATATTTATATATATATATATAAATTATGATGCAAGATATTTTATATGATGAATAATATTAATGAATAGATTATTATTATTATTATTATTATTATTATTATTATAGAAAGGCACATAGTTTTTTTTAATATAAAAAATGCATGGATTTTATTAGACAGTGAATATATAATGGTACATGGATGTTAACAATGTTATATAATGCATATGATTACTTGATTACTTAGAGTCTACTCGGGTGAGTTTAATTATAACTTATCACTTATAGGTTAAAAGTTACAAGTTAAAGATTCTTCACGTGGAGGGTATTTTTTTATCTTAAAAGTTATAAGTTGAGATTTTTCATGTGGAGGGTATTTTTTTATCTTAAAAGTTGATAAGATTAGGAAAAACATAGTTCTTGGCCTCTTATTGTTTCAAAAATCACAAGAAGACATTCTTGGAAAAGGATTTTGAAAATTTTAGCGTAAATTTTAAGCGAAAAATAAGAAAGTTAAAAGGACAATTAATGAGGAAAAGGTAAAAATTAGTTATTACTGGAGAGAAAAAGAGCAATAAAGGGAGGCCAATTTAGAAAAATTAACAAAGACACTTTTTAATTTTCTTTGTAGAGAACATAAAGTGAAACAAATGAGGAAAATCAAAAAACATTAGGCAAAACATAGTACTTGATCGGCGAGATATGTCACATTATCTCTTCATAGACCTGAATTATATAATATATGCTTTAGAAATGATTTATTCAGAATTTAGACATTGTTTAAAATTAAGAATTTATAAATTCAAATTTTTAGCTTGATTTATCTCTATCTCCCTTATTAAAGAAATGAACTTTGAGTCTTATTTAACCTCATAAGTTAATTTATTCAAAATGTGAAGATCGTTTATAATTATATAAAGAATTTAAGTGCATTCTCAACGTTAAGTAAATAATTAACTGGGACGGGCCTATACGATATTAAATAAATAATTCTTAAATCTATTTCAACCCTAAAAGTTTACTTAAAATATGAGAATTTCTCAAGATTATATAAAGAATTTAAATACATGCTAACCCACGAATTTGAGACTATAATATCCTTTAAATAAATTATATAAAGCACATAAATTTGAATTAGTTGAATCAATAAATTTCGTACCACGAACGAAAAAAAAAAAAACGACAATACTTGTCTGGGGAAAAAAAATAATGTACGATGAGTAGTCATTTTCAAATATCTTAGTACATTATTTTTCAAAAGTAAATCAACTTGAAGAGTATATATTAATTATTATTTCTGTGAAAACATGTCTTGATAGAGACGAATTATAATTTTTAAAATATGGATGTATCATTAAAAAATTTAGTAAATGAGAATTAACCCCTAGTATATTTAAGATAAGTTATTTAGCCTTCTTATAATATAGCATCATCAAAAAAAAAAAATTCAAATTTAATATATATATATATATATATATATATATATATATATATATATATATATATATAATTTTATTAAAAAATACGAATTCAAGTATCTCATATTTTAGGTATAAATTCACTTATGCTTGTAGTATATATATATAGGCCTTCCTATCAAAAACCTAGCATTTTCTTCATGAAATTTATATTTAATAAAATAATTGTTTGGCACATGTGTTACTTATGATGATGTTATCCTTGCCAGGGGGTCTAGTTTATGAATTTTTTATTTTTGAATATTGCTAGAAATTATGGAAAGTTGAGGAATTATTAACTTTAGAATATATTTATCACATATTTATAGTGTTATTTTATTTCAATGTGATAATAATTCCATATTTACTTATTCCATATTTATAGTGTTATTTTATTTCAATGTGATAATAATTCTACAATAATTAATCTCATAATAACTTGTTCTCCGACCAAATGAGCCTTTTTATCCGGCTCTCATATTCCATTAGGTCCCAAATGGAGGCCGTTTCTTGTCTGGTCTTCTTGTCGTTTCCACATCATTTTAATGATATCTTGAGATATATTTTTAATTTTTTAGGGAGGAGATAAAATATCAAATCTATTGTGATTGTGAAATATATCTTTAATTTTTCAAATTAAATTTTAGGCAAAAAAGAAATAGGAAGTTAATAAAGAGACTTTTTTTAATTTTCTTTATAGATAACATAAAGTGAAACAAATGAAGGAAAATAAAAAAAAAATATTAGGAAAAATATAAAACTTGACATATGAGATGTGTCACATCATCTCTCCACAAACATGAATTATATAATATATAGATTTTTTTTAGAAATTCATTTACGCTTCAAAGTGACAAATAATTGACATGATTTTTCATAATTAGCTTGCATCCATGCTGAAATTTCTTCACTTTTGAGTATAGTCCTTTCACAAGCCTCTTTTGCTATTTCCCTTCCAAAATGATTGATTAAAAGTCCTTCTAAAACAGCTATTAGGTTTATCATTAAAGTCTTTGCATCAGCCTCATCCACAAGCTTTGATTGAGGATATGTTAACTCTATTTTCTCAAATGCTAAAACAATCATTTTTCTCCACCACTTTAGTCATGTCTTCAACAGATGGAAAATACATTGGCAAATTGAATGAGTCAACTAAAGACTCATGTAACTTTCCCTGTGGAAAAAAATAAATAAATCTCAATTACAATTATTACTTATTTATGTTTAATGAAATTCTGAACATATATACAAGGTCTGAGCCAAAGATATACTTACAAACTTATCTTCTAAAATATATCACGACTTAGCATACTAGTTACGGTGTAAGATGAAAAGATAATAACCTGATGCGAGATATGTTATTTATACATTTTAAATGAATTTCTTATCACAAATATAACATCGAATCTGAGCCAATGTTATGTTGAACCCATAACTTTAATATAATGGCAAGTCCACCCTTGCCTTTAGGTTAGCCTATGGAGTAATTTTTTTTTAAGTGACGATATATATAACTTAAAAACTCAAAATATTTACTTACCTCATTCACCAAATCCGTAAGACTAGTGCCAAATAATTTCATGAGACGTACATAAATTGAAAATGGTGTAATAAGTACTATCATTCCTCCATGAACAATTTCCTCAGCTCTATTGAATACATACTTTAATTTTAGAACTACATGGTCCACTTTCTCTTCATGGAATCACAAATTTTCTCATTCAAACTACATAACAAGTAAATTTTTTTATATTTACAAAGCTGTTTAATTCGCTATGTAAAGCATAATATAAGATATTAGCAAGGATAAGCAATGTTATTATTACTCACTTTAATTTCAAAGTAGGAAAAGTCATCGAGTACATTATAAAATTTTATTGAGTATCTTAGTATAATTGTTATTGTGTATGGACTCTTCAAACTTCAAAATCATGTTACAGTTGAAATTGGGATAAGTGTAAACAAGTTTGTAACATAAGAAGAAAAGAAAAAAAATCTCCAATAGTCCAATAACCAAAAGTTATAATCCATACATTTATTCATTCATTATTATTCATTGTACAAAAATAAGCATGCATTATAAATAGTATATATGATAACTAGTATGTGAACCAAATAAGTCGGTAAATGAAAACGCTCCACACAATATGCATGTCACATCTAATTGTTTAAAATTAGGAAATATCCAATCATAGTATGGACCTTTCAAAATTCAAATTCATGATAGAAAAGTCCAAGTCATGTAATAATTGAAATAGGGAGAAGTGCAGACAAATTGTAATATAAGAAGAAAATAAATATATCTCCAATAATTCAAAGTTATAATTATCCACACAATTCCATATATTGATAATCAATAAATTTGGCTATCAGCCCTACTTTGCTTTTTCGTTGGGTTGATAGACTCAAAGATATTATTAGCATGGTGTGCTATTGTCTCTTTTGAATCAAATATAGACAGATCGATTTTCTTTTAATTCAGTAAATATGGGGTAATTTTTAAGTCATTGTGATATTTTCAAAATTAAATAAAAATAGCTTTAAGATTTCATATTAATTCAGTAAATATAGGTCTATTTATAACCTAAATAATAAATATGCATTTGTCATAAACTGTAACATGACTTGGACTTTATGGTTATCTTTAGATATTTCTTTAGCTATCATGAACACATTTGAAACAAACTGATAAATTTGATGTCGCATCGTTTGATTCAAATACTAGTTATACGTATGAATTATGATGCAAGATTCTTTATATGATGAATAATAGTAATGAATAGATTATTACACGATGAGTACATGGAATGTTATATAATGCATATAATTAATTGATTACTTAAGAGTCTGTTCAGATGAATTTATTACTTATCATTTATAAGTTAGAAATTATAAGTTAAGACTTTTTATGTAGAAGGTATTTTTTTGTCTTAAAAGTTGATAAGATTAGTAAAAGCATATAGTACTTGGCCTCTTTTTGTTTCAAAATCACAAGAATACATTCTTAGAAAAGTGAAACAAATGAAGAAAATCCAAAAACATTAGGCAAAACATAGTATTGGTCTGCGAGATGTGTCACATCATCTCTCCATAGACCTAAATTATATAGAAATTCATTTACGCTTCAAAGCAACAAACAATATGCTTGGTTTCTCATAATTAACTTTCATCCATTCTGAAATTTCTTCACTTTTGAGAATTGTTCTTGCACAAGCTTCTTCTGCTATTTTACTTCCAAAATGACTGATTATAACTCCTTCTATAGAACTTCTTAGACTTGTCATTAAAGTTTTTGCATCAGCCTCATCCACAAGATTTGATTTGATATTTATCAACTCCATTCTCTCAATACTAAAAAGTCCATTTTTCTCCACTACTTTAGTCATTTCTTGAGGAGAGGGATAATACAATGGCAAATTGAATGAGTCAACTAGAGATTCATCTAGCTTTCCCTATGGCAAAAGAAAAGAAACATCAATTACAAAAGGAAAAACATTGTCATATAAAATGAAATAGAGATTACCTCGTTCACCAAATCCATAAGACTAGAACCAAAAAATCTCATGAGACGTATATAACCCGAAAATGCTGTGTTAAGCACCATCATTCCTCCTTGAACAATCTCCTCAGCTCTTACATTAAAGAATATTTCCATGTCCTTTTCAAATTGAGCAAAATAAGCATTCACTACTTCAACATTTGATGCACCAACATAGTGAATCAATCCCTTATTCCATGCTGGGGATTTCTCATCTACCAATTCTTTTGGAATCTTGGATAACCAATTTATACCAGAAGAAGAATGTACAAAATGTATAGATCGCGATGGAAATAACCTACCATAAAAAGATCCTGGAACTCCATATGCATAGTAGGATCGATCAAAGGGTAGTGATTGAAAGAGGATATTGAAATCATTAGTGACATGATCGTTGAAAAATATTTGAAATTCAGGAATATTATTAATAAAATTTATGACTTGGTCTTGGTATAATAAATACTTGTCCTTTAGAGCTTCTACAATATATTGCATTGCGCTAAAAGTATTTGGTCCAACAGAACATCCCAACTCTGCAATGTGTAATGTGTTTGAAGAAGATAATATAATCTTGATGTTAAGCTTTCGAATAATTGCATCTCTCACCATCTCCTTTGCACCATCTATCATTTCTTTCTGCATAGTCACGTTGATAGAAAAGTTCAGTTACTTTAATGTGATGACAAAAAATATTTATGGATGTTTGTGTTATAACATGTAAAGTTACTTATTTTACTATTATAGTGGGTAAACTACAATCAATTATTTAGTGTGATATAAAATTGTGTTTTACTTTTACCGTGGATAAGTTCACTTACTATACAAATAATTGTTGTATGGCTTGTTAGGATCAAATGTTTACTAGCATGCCAAAAGTTTTAGCTAATAACATAGACACAACTTTATTTATTAACTAACACCAAGTAAACATCACATTCTATCATAACTCCATCCGGGGCCATCCCAACCCACTCGCGGGCCTTGTCATAGGCTAGATGTTGGTGTTACCCAACAATCCTCCTCCCAACACCTGCCTCATGCATCATGATGCTCTTGGGAATCGAACAATGATCTTGACTATACTACTTATTAGGATCAAACATTTACAATCACGCATGTCAAAAAATATAGCTAATATCAAAGGCATAACTTTATTTCTTAACTAAGTCCATCAAGCTAAGAAAGATCCATGTTTGATCATGACTCCAATATTATAGGCCACCCGGCCCCCTCGTGGACCTTGCCACAGACAGGAATTAAATTGGCATAATCCAACATTGTGCTTGATGAATTCTTAGTTTAGAGTTTAACATTCACTCAGAAAAGAATTTTTTGTACAAAAATATGTGCTTGATATAAGTTGGATAACACACTTTTATTATTTAAATATATTCTTAACACGCCCCTCACGTATGGACTTGATTTTTTTACAAGAATATGTGCTTATGCATAGTATATACTAGAGATCAATACCTGCAAATGGGAGTTTTTGGAGTAGCTGTAAACACCATCACCAGCATTCATGGGGAAAGATGTTGTCATTTTTGCTCAAATATGTGTTCTCTTCACTCATAATGTAATCTTATATATATGGACTTTGCATTCTTTAAATCCATGGCCCATGCTTTGTCATACAAGGATTTAGGATCGTAATTATTCCTTTCAAAATGATGGGTGTATTTCATTTTCAAAGCATAATTAATTATGAATTAAGATTTATCCATTTAAGGGGGAATTGACCTATATGAATCAGTTTCATAAGCATCTCTTTCGAGAATATTAATAACAAAAGAAGAAGATACTTCAAAAATATAGAGCTTGTATAAGAAAAACTAATCTTGGTTTAACTAAAGACATTTAAGTAGTTGGTGGTTAATATCTGCACTAAATTATTCTAGAATCTCAGTCTTAATATAATAAGTGGTTAATATCACTTGTATTATTATTCATCACATAATAATTTGTTTATCGTATAGTAATCTTATCTTATAATTTATATGTATAACTAGTAAATGAACCAAACGAATCTATTTAGGACCAACAAAATCCTAGCGACCTATTTATGGAAATACTCCACAGTTCACATGATAAATATTCGGTATGTTATATGGTTATATCGTTGTAATTACTTATATATGTTTCACTTAGTGGGATAGCCGTGTGATCCTACCAGTACACTGTGGTTGTGTACTGATACTACACTTGCTTTTATTTTTGTTGAGTACAGGGCATCTTTAGGCGGCTATTGATAGACCTCAGCTAGGTGACTATTGAGCGTGACCAGATTCAAGGGTGAGTCAGTTCCTTCGGGCTGCCATGAATCTCTTTTGTTTAAGTCCACTCTTTTCGGACTCAGACTATTTGTTTAAGGTGTTGTTTAGTTTTGGGGTCGTACCCCTTGTTCTTAGACTTGTCATTAGTAGAGTTTTGGTACATTGAGTTTCAGGTTCTAGGGGTTGTTAATTCCGCATTTGTTTAGTTAATTAACTTGCTTCCGTAACTTAATTGCCTTAGTTTTGGTTTAGTTGCTTAGTTTGGGTTGTAGTAGTGGTTCTCCCACCGGATGGTTAGTGTGGGTGTCAATCACGACGGTCTGGATCGTGACATAGTCCAATAACCAAAAGTTATAATCCACACATTTGGTCATGATTCATTATTATTCATATATAAGAATAATCATCGTACGAATGATAAATAATATGTGAACCAAATAAGTTGATAATAGTCCATATAAACCTAATCTACTAGGCAGGGGCGGCTCAAACCCGATGGTGGCCTAAGGCCAAACTCAAACTAGAGGCCTTAAAAAAAATTATAAATATTTTTATTTTAAATCTATTTTTCTATTTTTTTTTAGATGCAAAGTTGTTAATAATTTTTGTGTAGTCAATCTCTTCTAGTAATTCTTTTTCAATCGATAATATAGCCAAACCACTTAATCTTTCTTGAGACATTGTCGATCTTAAATAAGATTTTATTATTTTTAATTTTTAAAATCTTCTTTCAGTTGAGGCGACTGTTACGGAAATTGTTAACATTATTCGATAAGCAATGTAAGCATTTGGAAATGAATAAAGTCTTTTTATTTGATTGAGTATCTCAATTAGAGTATTGTCTTCTACTTTTATGATTTCCCTTAACACTTTTAATTCAGAAAATAAGTCTAAATCGTCAATATCGGAGTGAGTATTATGTTTTAAGAAACATTCAAGATTAAGACAATACTTTTTTAAAATTCTCATCATCAAATGATCTCAATATCTTCCCACTAAATAGAAAACCAAAAATATTGTCATATACTTCAAATTGTTCAAATCTATTTTGAAGTGAAAACATGGCTTGGTCTACTATGTATAAGAAGTAATCAACTCTAAATGATTCAAGCTGCTGCAATATATTTTTCTCCAAATTTAAAATATAAATTATCAATAGAACAAATAAATTCTTAAGCTTTGAATAAGAGAGATTTAAAATTAGAATTTACAGAAGAGAAGTGAGAATAAATAGAAGAGAGGAAGGGAGGAGGATAGAATATATAAAAATAAAATTAGAAAAAAAAACCTTGTACATTAAGAAAAAAGTACACAAATTTTTATTGGAAAGTTAAAAAGTAGTCATAACTCATATATATCACTTCAGTTGACTGTATTTTTTTTTCCCAACCATTTGCATTTTTTTTCCAGTCATTTGCATTTATTATTGTCTTCATTCTAATTTTTTTTTAAAATTTAATCTTACCTAATTAACTAAAAAATGGAGTCCCCTAAAATTGAAGGCCTGAGGCCAAGGAATTTTCCTTAAGCCTAACCAGCCGCCCCTGCTACTAGGTAAATGGAAATGCTCCACACAATATGCATGTCACATTTAAAGATTCTAGAATCTTTAAACGGTAGGCTGATATATTAAAAGAAAATTTGGCTACTTGATGCACATTTTTTGTTTTTCAAAGTAAACTTGCTTATATAGAGTTTTAACTTTATATGGCCGACAGTTTGAAAATTTTGGCAAAAATTATCCACATATAACCATTAACAAAAAAAAATAAAAAATAAAAAATAAAAAATAAAAAAATAAATAAAAAAAAATATATATATATATTTATTTTTTTTTGAAAACAAAATATAATGATAATTTACCACTATAAAAAATATTTAATGTCACTTTTATTTGATATTTTTAAGTTCGATTTTGATATTTTACAGTATGATAAATTAATGATCATAATTTATTTGTCATATAAAAGAAAATTTGTGACTTCAACTTTTAAAAAATGTCTAATTTATATCATACTAACATTTTAAACATGTAGAAATATTTAAAATTAAAGAAACTAAGTATACATAATTTTTCTTTGTTAATTAATTACACGAAAAAGGACATTTTAATCAAAATAAGATAGTCAAACTTCGAACGTCTAAATAATTAGTTCAAAAAATGGACCACACTATAATAAAAATAGCTTTTAATAATATATATATATATATATTAACAAAGAATGATAAAACCTTTATCATTATTATCATTATTAATTGCCGCTAAATATCATTTTTGATGTAGTGTCACCTCTGCTAATTTATTGGAATCTTGATAAAAGTAAATTATATACTCAAATACAGTCATATCTGCTCAATAACATAATAATAAACACCTCTATTATAACATTTCACTGTAAAAGTCAAGCTTTATCAAAATCAATACTCTATGTTATGTTTTACCTCTTTGTAACATTGTTTTTTTACTTATAACAACATCTATTCCGCAAATTTATTTTCCCGTTTAGCATCCAGCCATTTCCTACACAAATAAATATACAAATCGTCATAATTAATGAGTGTTATAATTCGTGATACATAAATTAGCAAAATGTAAGATAATTAGAATACAATTAAGTATATTTATAGCTTAATATCAAACGCTTATCTATAAATATCTTTTAGATGATCAGGATATTTTTACATTGTTGCTTGATATTTATATAGTTAAAAAGAAAAATTATGTTGTTGGTTGATATTGATTTGTTATATATAATATCAGTCTAGAGGTGAAACCAAGGTTAGGAGTTTGGGGGTTCTAAATCAATTTTGTTTGGGGGTTCACATGTTTATATACATATATTTATTTAATTTTCTAATATAAATATATGATCTACGAAAAATTAGTGGATTCGTCCAAACCCATGAACCCCCACCTAGCTCTGCCTCTTAATATATGTCCAAGGATCATTTCAATCAAACAATAATTTGAATTTGTGTGGACAAAATTTGTAGAATAAATTATTTGAGATATTATTTTCCTTTTTATATTACACTACACAACCTATTTGCACTAGTCATAAAACTGTTACATGATTTGGACTTTCTTTAGATATTTATTTTGCTATCATGAATATATCCGAAACAAACTGATGTTGCTTCATTTGATTCACATACTAGTTATATGTATGATTTATGATTCAAGATTGTTTATACTATGTGAATAATAGTACTGAATAGATTATTATGCGATGAATAATAATGCATGGATTATTAGACAATGAATATTGGGCACATATGGGATGTTATGTAATGCATTGAGTTTGATTGGATGAATTTATAACTTGTGGTTTATAAATTAAAAGTCATAACTTAGAATTTGTTAGGAGAAAGGTATTTTTATCTTCAAAGTTGATTACTTATGATTTTATATTGAGTCTTTTTCCTTATCATGACTTCAACCAAGAGGTTTAGTTGGAAGAATTAAGAAAAATAATCTAGGATTTCTTAAGTAACTGTATTGGCGATAAATAATTTTCAACAAAATGGTCTTATGCATATGTAATTTATCGATATTGTATAAATAGTTATGTAATGTGACAATATTGTATAAATAGTATAAAATTGTGTATATACAACTATGTATACATTGAACCAATAATTAATAGTATAAACAGTCAATATTTCTAGTACATTATCACCTTATATTTTGATCATATTTGTGTTGCTTACATTGTTATTGGATTGTTTTGATCTTATTAGATGATTTTATGCAAATTGGCACGAGGACAATTGAAGTGAACGAAGCCAAAAGAGACCAGCTGTGCCATATTAGGTAGAAGGCAGGGGCAGATTGTAACACCCCAAAAATTTTTAAGTTAAGACTTGAACCATTCTTCATTCGTGAAGAAGATCATATCGAGTAATTCTTAATTGTTATTAGGTGTTAAGGTCAATTCTTCAGTGTGAGAATGATTTTGGATATGAATTAAGGTCACTAGAATCCCCTAGCACAAAGTTGGGTTGAAAGCTTTCTTACCGATTGAGTTTCAATATGAGATTTTACTTGGGTCAACTTCAAACGACCATATCTCTCAGCACATAACAAATTAGGTGGCCCATGACCTATCAAATTAAAGGTCTTTGAGTCCTCTTTCCAACCCCACCAAATTTGCCTCATTTCGAGTTCGGAGTAAAAAAGTAAATTTCATATGTGGCAAACATATTTAAGCAAATAACGCTCCATAACTATAGTTTATCTAATTACGCTTCATGACTATAATTAGAGCTGTCAATATGGGCTGACCCATCCCATTCGGGTTAACCCATACATGCTTTGAAATTTGACGGGTCAGGCCGAGCAAGCCCATTTTTGATGTGGCCAAAAAATGATCGGCTCAGCTCACAAGTACGTGGGCTACGGGCTTTGCCGGGCCAACTCTCTTTTCTTAAAAGTATATTTTTTATATTAAATTATAATTTAAAAATATTATCATAAATATCGACAAGACAATATTACATGGTGTTAGTGTTACTACTTGTTAATCAAATCCACAAATAAAATTATCTTTTTACTATTTATTAAATTTGATTTTCAAGTAAAAGCATAAATAGATAAATAAAAATATTAACCTAATTGTTTTCCAATGATCATAATAAAACACAAAAAATATGACAATATTCCATAGGCTACGGCCTCGGCCTATGTAGTGATTCCCTAGAAATTTTAAGGAATTTTAAAATTATGTAGTACATATTTTACTGTCACGACCCGAGTCTACACCCTGAACGTGACCGGCACTCAAGAACCATTACTGGTCCCCAAGCGAACCCTCATCTTGGCTGACTACAAGCGGAAGACTAACTTAAGCATGCAAAAGCTTAAAACTGAAATAAAATTCAATAAAATCAACTTTACAAAACTTTAATTCAAATGAACAACTTAGAATAAAAATAATATATTCAACTCGCCATAAAATAGGCAACTTAAGTCTTTAAAACATTTAATAAAATAAATGAATGATACAGACTTCTCAACTATACTGACTATTTATGAAGCCTTTAACTGACAATGATGGAAGTCGGGACAAGACCCACGACCTCCTAACAACTAAAAGTAAATGAAATCCTCCGGAAACAAGGAGGCTCACCATAGCTAACTCGAACTCCCGGATGTATCAACGAAACTCCTGTTGATGATCCTGAATACCTGTGTCTGCATCATAAGAAGATGCAGGCCAAATGGCTCAGTACGTGGAATGTACGAGCAGGTAAGGGAAATTCTAAAACATAACATAAGCTTGAAACTTGAATAAAAGAAAACATACTTACCTCTTTCCAAACTTACTCAACTCAATGATACTCAAAACTACACAACTTACTCAACTCAGAAGTACTCAAGGATAAGATACTCAACTCAGAGATTAGATACTCAACTCAAAGATATGATATTCGACTCTGGGTACTCAACTCAACATGACTGAACTCATTTCAATATAAAGCAATTTAAAAAAGTGCAATATAAAGAAACAAATTGTTTAAAAACATGTTGTCAACTCTGTGTGTATGCAATGATACAATATAACTCTGAAATGTATGTAAAAATACAATAAATTGATGTATATAAAAATAAAATAACTTATGTGGGAGTTTCTCTAACCGACAACCATCACATAAGAGCTATTGTGATGATACATCGATCTTACTCATGCTGCCAGCGCATCCTATACTCGGCCAAAGGTATAGAACCTGAACTACTAAGTGGATCCACTAGTCTATTGTGAAAAGGATTCATCTAAAAAGTATGACCCTTTTCTACCCATGGTGGCTATATGGTTTATGGGGACTGTGAGTTGTCTGAACTCTCACCCATATCGGTGCTCAATACTACTCCCAAAAATATACTAGCTCTTATGTTTTAAAAACATACTTCTTTCTACTGATTTGAGATAATTGCTCAAAAACTTAGCCCAAAGGTTATCTTGGAAATCTCTGTTTCCTCTCTTGCTTCATTTAGAAAGCGATTACTCTTTTCTGAAAACTAGCCCGAAAGCTCTTTGGAAATCTCAGTTTCCGTTTTTATTTAAATGTGAAAATATTTATAAACTCTTTGGGAATACTTAGTCCCCATATGTTTCTTTGAAGAAAAGAACTTCAAAATTTATTCTTTACTCTTTACTGAACTCAAAGCTTAAGTCTTAAAACAAAGTTTAAACATTTGTAAAAGACTTCTTATGATATGGTTCATGTCGAATTATGGACATGAACGACTCAATGCAAGGTATTCAATAACCATAGATATAACTCAATACTCAAGACTTAGGACTTGAAGATACTACTCCTCTCAAAGGTACTCAACTAATGGAGTTCATGCGAAAGTTATGGGCATGAATGACTCGACTCAAAGGTATACATAACTACATGGAACTCATGTATACAACTCTTCTCATTCTCTTACTTCCTCAAAAAGACTTAGTTCAATTCAATAGTTGATCTCCAAGGATTCACAATTTAACTCAAAGACTTTCTTGAACTCTACTTTTAACTCTCTCTTGAATGTGAATTATGAATTCCAGAGTTATGGTTCATGCTATGAAAGATCTCATGATCCTTTAGACAAAAAGTTTGTATTTAAGTTTTATGATATTTTATTTTAGTTTTAAGCTTTTGCATGCTTAAGTTAGTCTTCCGCTTGTAGTCAGTCAGGATGAGGGTTCGCTTGGGGACCAGCAATGGTCTTCGAGTGCCGGCCACGTCCAGGGTGTAGACTCGGGTTGTGACACAATACTACTCCCAAAATATACTAGCTCTTATGTTTTAAAAACATACTTCTTTTGTGATTTGAGATTAGTGCTCAAAACTTAGCTCAAAGGCTATCTTGGAAATCTCAGTTTCCCTGCTTTCTTAATTTAGAAAGCTAATACTCTTTTCTGAAAACTAGCCCGAAGGCTCTTTGGAAATCTCAGTTTCCGTTCTTATTTAAATGTGAAAACATTTTAAATCTATTTGGAATACTTAGCCCCCATATACTTTTGAAGAAATGAACTTCAAACTTTACTTTTTACTCTTTACTCGACTTGAACTTTAAGTCTTAAAACAAAGTTAAAAGCATTTGCAAAAGGCTTCTTGAAAAGACTTTAAGAATTTCTTAGACTTGACTCTTGACTTTCCTTGAATTTCAAATTAGGAATTCAAGGTTATGATTTATGTTTCTGGATGATTTCTAGATGTTTAGAAGTCATTTAGAGTAGTTAGAATCAATGGAAAGTGTTAGTACACGTTAGAAGAATTTAATAGGCTAGACAATGGAAAATTGACAAAAGACGACAATTTGGGCGCATCCTGGGCGCGCTGCGCAAGCCCCAACTTACTGGGCCTCAAATCTGGCGCACTGCTGGCATGCTGCCCAAGCCCCTCAGGCGCATCTGGGGCGCGTCACGCCAGCCTCCCTTCAGGCAAAATTCTGACAAACTTTTGCTCTTATTTTCTGATTCTAAATCGTTTAATCCAATTCTTTTTCTCAATTTCACTTTAGATTTATGTACCCAAATAATATACACAAGGATCTAACTCAAGGAACTCAAGAACTAACAACCTAATCATAAAGAACTCCTAAAACTCAACTCATGTGCAAGAACGAAAGTAATTCAAGAACCACATTCAATAACATTCAAAATCCAATCTTTTTGAGATGCAATCGCTGAATCAAACATGCTTGGCACGTGGGTGAACGAACCCAACGTTGAGATAGACTCACATACCTTAATTGATTGAATCCTTGGCAAAATTAGCAAGCAATTCCTTACGACGACGAATCTAGCTTTTTCCTCCTTTCTCTTTTTAAAATAAAAGGATAAGGAAATGACCAAACTACCCTTTAAAAACTCAATTTTGACATTTCTCAAAGACTTTCTACTTACATGGGCATATCTCATTCATTGAATGTCGCGCAAATTATGGAAAGAATTCCAAGGAATTTCCAACCATGGTTCTAAATGCTATGAAAGATCTCATGATAACAAAGTAGATTTAAACTACATTCTAATTATTTCCTCACACTCACTTGCTCGAGTCTTGAAACAAGTTACTAGAAGTTGTAGAAGACTCCACAAAATGACTCAAAGGGACTTTCTTAGAATGTTCAAATGAATTCTCAAAACTTAACTCTTAACTCTACCTTGAATTTGAATTATGAATTCAAGGTTATGATCATGTTAGGAATGATTTTAGGTGTTTAGAAGTAGTTTAGATTAGTTAGAATCGAAAAGGAGTGAAGGTACACTTTAAACGAACTCAAATTTTAGGGGAAGTAGTTTAGAGTTGACAAACTAGAGAACTCAAACGAGGCGACAACAAACCATACGACCCTGGCGCTATGGGTGGCGCGGGGCGCCAGCCCCTAAACTTCAGAGGAGGGTTTGGGGCGCTCTGGCTGGCGCATCGCGTCAAGCCCCAACTCAGAAAATCGATGAATTTTCCTTGCTCGTTTTCTCACCCTAACTCGCCTAGAATCGAACGGTTTCTTCCCCAATCACTTGGAATCAATTACTTAACATAATTACACTCTAATATACTCAATACAGCCCTCAAAACACTCCCTTCCATCTCAAGAAATCATCAAAACCCCAACACAACAAGATTTAGAATGAACTTCAAGAACACCTATCAAGAACTCAAATCTTTCAACTTCAAGAATGAAATTTGCGCTGAAAATAACATGTTTGGTGTATGGGTGAACAAACCCAACACTATGGAAGCTTACAAACCTCTTAGGGATCAAACCCATGGCGAAAATCCACAACAACACGCAAGAATCTCAACGAACGCTTGATTCTCTCCTTTTTTCTCTTCTTTTCTTTTCTTGAACTCTCAACTAAAACCCTAGGCGTAAACTAGGATTATAAAACTGAACCTAATAGGATTAGACCCTTAAAACCTTACTAAAAACTAATTAAATCCGATTGGGTAAGGAAAAGACCAAAATACCCTTACTATTTTCGGCTAACTTTCCTTAACTGGACAGCCTAACTTCAAAAGTTCATATCTCACTCATCTGACCTTAAAATTAAGCAAACTCGGCGTCGTTGGAAAGATAGTTCAAAAGTCTTCCCTACTGTATCTGGTAGAACACCTAAATCATTCTGAGCTAGGAGTTATGGTCTTTTGAAGTCGACCCAAAACTCATATTTAAGCATAACTTGCAAAATTTCAGATTTTGCTATTTCCAATTTAGTTCTTTTTCAAACTCAAGGTGCTACATCTAGTGAACTTAACACTTCAGAAATTTTAATTCCTCAGTAAAATCCTACTCACAACGAAGGATGGTTCAAGTCTTAGCTCAAAAATTTTCTGGGGTGTTACATTTACAAACATAATTTGTATTTAAATTGTAATATTTCAATCTTCAAACAAATTTTGAGTTTAGATTCTTGTTTTTTAATACTCTATTTTATTTTTATTTTTTAATTAATTTTTATTTGTACCAAGGGCCGGCCCTATCCATATTTCTCAAGCCGCACAAATCGACAGACTTATTTAGGCTGGACAAAAAAACCCTTTTCTTAAATGGGCTTCAAAAATCGTAGCCCAACCCTATCAAATCACGGGTTAGGCCAGGTCGGCCCAATGGGGCTAGCCCATATTGACGGCTCTAACTATAGTTTAGTTTGTTATGGAGCACTTAGATTTGTATATCTTGATTTTTTTTGTTTTAAATTTATACAAATATTTTTTTTTAATAAATGGATACATGGGCGCTAAATACAGTAACAATTTTTTTACAGAATCCCATGATTCAAGCTAATCATTTTTAATAAATATTTTGCATGCCCAAAAGGAGTTCTACTGTGATACTAACACAAATATTTATAAAAATTAGTTACTATACACAAGTATAGGCCTATGTATATTTGTATAAATATATAAATAACTATTTGTATGTAGCTATCTGCTGGCATATAGCATGACAATAGATTGAAGTACTAAAGCCGAGACTAGACATATTCGAATGGATTAAACCAATAAAATATAAATTAAACACTGACGGCTGCAGTAAAGGCAGGAGGCATTTTGAGGAACGAGAGAGGCCACTTGGAAATAAAATTGTTACCGTATTTAGAAATAAAAAATTATGTATATGAATATATGACTTAAATATACAAATATATAAATACACCTCAATATAATTATGTATATATGGAATTTGTTCACAATTTTGTATGTGCATAAATAATAACTAATAATATACAAATTGCTATATGCATTTAGAGTTTATACAAATACTTGTGATTCTTCAGATCTAATGAACCACATCTTGTTTTCTCCTTCAACTATTTTGATGCCGCTTGATTCAACCTCTTCTCTTCAATTGCTCTATATTTTGCAATTGACCCTGCAGTTACTCCGAAACCTTGTGTTAGATTCAAAGAGAAAGATGGTGGATCGTCAATTTTTTTTTCATGAAATAGTATACCTCTAATAATCCTCTTTGATGGACTTTGATCATCCTTTTTTTTTTTTTACTAAAATAACTGAAAAGATGAAGATTCAAGATGTACTTTTATAAAAGATTAGGAAACAAAAACCATATACAAACGGAAAAACCAAAAAAAAAAAAAAAAATAAGTTGAAACACATTTGGACAGTTATCTTGAATTGTGATGCTATGATTAGGAAGGAGAAAATCTAATTCAAAATTCAAAATTGATATGGATGAGAGATTTTAGGAGAAATTAGAGAGTGGAGAGATAAAATCAAATTTGTATTAAAATGTATACAAATTCACTGAGTATTTTTTTTTTCCGAATACAAATCATACGTGGGTCCCGCAATTAATAGCAAGTTTTATTAAACTATACCCGTGAATCGTAATTTTGTGAAATTGTAGCTTCATTAACTAATATACTACTAATGTTTGTCATTACACGTAATTTTCCCTAAAAAGTGACCTAAATAATTTAGTGAATACATAATATTTTTTTTTATGTAGCGGATGATATTTATAAAGTTGAAGTGTTTATAAACACGTGCATAAAAACGAAAGGGCAAAGTATGAGTGATTGGTAATATGTCTAAGGATGATTTCAATGAAACGATAATTGGAATTTGTGTGGACCAAATTTGTAGAATAAATTATTGGAGATAACATGACTTGGACTTTACAGTTATCTTTATATATTTCTTTTGTATCTAGAGTATATTTGAAACAAATCGATAAAAAAGATTTCGTTCGGTTCGGTTCGTTTGGTTCACATGTTAGTTATATGCATAGGCGGACTCATCCTTCTAGGTGGGGATGCACGTGCATCCGTTAACTTAAAAAAAATCATGTATATATATGTATATTTATCTTGAGAAACTGATAGAAATTATGATATAATTAACAGTGCACCCATAAAAAGCATAGGAGTGTCATTGTGCTGCTAGTACAATGTAACACCCCAGAAATTTTTTGAGCTAAGACTTGAACCATCCTTCGTTGTGAGTAGCATTTTATCGAGGAATTAAAATTTCTTAAGTGTTAAGTTCACTAGATGTAGCACCTTGAGTTCAAAAAAGAACTAAATTGGAAATAGCAAAATCTGAAATTTTGCAAGTTATGCTTAAGTATGAGTTTTGGGTCGACTTCAAACGACCATAACTCCTAGCTCAGGATGAGTTAGGTGTTCTACCAGATACCGTAGGAAAGAACTTTGAATTATCTTTCCAACGCCGCCGAGTTTGCTAAGTTTAGAGGTCGGATGAGTGAGATATGGCCTTTTGAAGTTAGGTTGTCAAGTTAAGGAAAGGGTATTTTGGTCTTTTCTTTACCCAATCAGATTTAATTCGTTTTTAGTAATATTTTAGGGGTCTAATCTGACTAGGTTCAGTTTTACAATCCTAGTTTACGCCTAGGGTTTTAGTTGAGAGTTCAAAAAGAGAAAAAAAGAAGAGAGAAGAGGAGAAAAGAGGAGAGGATCAAGCGTTCGTCGAGATTCATGTGTGTTGTAGCGGATTTTCGCCATGGGTTTGATCCCTAAGAGGTATGTAAGCTTCCATAGTGTTGGGTTAGTTCACCCACACGCCAATCATGTTATTTTCAGCGAAATTTCATTCTTGAAGTTGAAAGATTAGAGTTCTTTATAGGTGTTCTTGAATTTCATTCTAAATCTTGTTGTGTTGGGGTTTTGATGATTTCTTGAGATGAAATTTAGTAATTTGAGTGTTGTTTTGAGTATATTAGAGTGTACTTATGTTAAGTAATCGAATCCAAGTGATTGGGGAAGGAAACGTTCGATTCTAGGCGAGTTAGGGTGAGAAAACGAGCAAAGAAAATTCATTGAATTTTCTAGGTTGGGGCCTGGTGCGATACGCCAGCCAGAGTGCCCCAAACCCTCCTCTGAAGTTTAGGGGTTGGCGCCTCGCGCCAGGGTTGCCTACCCCATCCAGTTTGTCGTCGGTTGCCCCGTTTGAGTTCATTTAAAGTGCACCTTCACTCCTTTTCGATTCTAACTACTCTAAGCTACTTCTAAACACCTAAAATCATTCCTAACATGATCACAACCTTGAATTCATAATTCAAATTCAAGGTAGAGTTAAGAGTTAAGTTTTGAGAATTCTTTCGAACATTCTAAGAAAGTCCCTTTGAGCCCTTTTGTGGAGTCTTCTTCAACTTCTAGTAACTTGTTTCAAGACTCGAGCAAGTGAGTATGAGAATGTATTCATGAGTCTACTTTGTCATCACGAGATCCTTCATATCATGAAACATAACTCTTGAATTCATAATTCACATTCAAGAGAGAGTTAAGAGTAGAGTTCAAGAAAGCCTTTGAGTTCAATTGTGAATCCTTTGAGATCAACAATCAATTCGAACTAAGTTTGAGTAAATAAGTAAGAGAATGAG
The DNA here is from genome assembly GCA_029007595.1 of Solanum commersonii. Taxonomy (NCBI): domain Eukaryota; kingdom Viridiplantae; phylum Streptophyta; class Magnoliopsida; order Solanales; family Solanaceae; genus Solanum; species Solanum commersonii. The sequence goes on from JAJTWQ010000116.1 coordinate 716,184, forward strand.
AAGAGTCGCATACATGAGTTCCATGTAGTTGTGTAGACCTTTGAGTCGAGTCGTTCATGCCCATAAATTCCGCATGAACCCCATAAATTGAGTATCATTGAGAGAAGTAGTATCTTTAAGTTCCAAGTCTCGAGTATTGAGTTCCTAATCCCCTTTGAGCTTATATTGCTAATCATGGGACTATTACATGTTACCTATAAAGTCTTTGAGTTGAATTGTTCATGCCCATAATTCCGGATAAACCCTATGAGTCGAGTAGTCATGAGATGAGAAGTATCCTTGATTTGAGTAATTCATGCTCATAATTCCGCATGAACCCTCTGAGTTGAGCATTATTTAAATGAGTAGTATCATTGAAGTTCTTGAGTTCCAAGTATTGAGTTCTATCTATGGTTATTGAAAACCTTGCATTGAGTCGTTCAAGTTCATAATTCGGCGTGAACTATATTTTAAGAAGTCTTTTACAAATGTTTAAACTTTGTTTTAAGACTTAAGCTTAGAAGTTGAGTAAAGAATAAGAGTAAAGTTCATTTTATTTTAAATGATATATGAGAACTAAGTATTCCCAAGAGTAAATGTTTTCACATTTAATTAAGATGAGAGGATACTGAGATTTCCAAAAGAGTTTTGAGCAAGAAAGGGAAACATCGATTCCAAAAGAGTTTTTAAGCTAAGTTTTGAGTAATTATCTTAAACCAAAGAAAGAAGTTGTTTTAAAATATATGAGCTAAGTATATTTTTGGGAGTAGTATTGAGCACCGATATGGGGATGTGAGTTCATATTAACTCAAGTCTCCATAAATCATGCATCCATCATGGGTATTAATGGGTCATACTTTTTAGATGATCACATGATCCACTAAGTTAAGTGTTCTATATGACGGCAAAGTATAGGACAGTTCTGGCAGCGTGGGCAAGACATTGTATCACCACTTAGGCTCATAGTGGTAGTTGTCGGTTAGAGAAACTCCCACATAAACTATATTATTTTATTATATAAGTAAAGTTGAGTTTGTTATTGCATTTTCTTTAACGAACTAAGTTGTTTTTACTGTTTTATAGCTTTTCATTATATTGCACGTGTATTATTGCTTTATATTAAGTTGAGTATCCATTGTTTCTAGAGTAGAACAAGTTGAGTCTCAGAAGCCTCGAAAAAAAAGAGAATGTATCACAAAGGTTCGGGAGAGTCGAGTATCATATCTTTGAGTTAAGTATCACATCTTTGAGTTGAGTATCTTATCCTTGATTTGAGTATCTTATTCTTGAGTTGAGTTGAGTGAGTTTGAAAAGAGGTAAGTATGTTTCCTTTTTTATTAAGTTTCAAGCTTATATTTATGCTTTAGAATTCCTCTTACATGCTCGTACATTCCACGTACTGAGTCATTTGGCCTGCATCTTCTCATGATGTAGACACATGTATTCTTATGTAAGGTAAACCTAATTCTTTTTCATTCGAAAATAATTTTGGATCATTAATTTATTTTAAATGGGTTAAGTAGTATAGGTATTAAATAAATTATGGCATTGTCTATTAACCACCAACTAAACTTTAGAGATTCTTTATAATTTCTCTTACATGCTCGTACATTAGTCTTGAGCCATTTCCCATCTTCTCACGATTAATTACAATAGATTCGTACTAATCGGGAGTTCGAGTTAGATATGGTGAGCCTCCTTGTTTCCGAAGGATTTCATTTACTTTTCAATTTAATCAGGATGTGGTGGGTCTTGTCCCGACTTCCATCTTTATCAGTTAAAGGCTTCATAGATAGTCAATATAGTTGAGAAGTCTGTATTATTCATGTATTTTATTAAATGTTTTAAAGACTTAAGTTGCCTATTTTATGGCGAGTTGAATAATTTATTTTTATTCAGTTTTCTTTTGAGTTAAAGCTTGTGTTTAAGTTTCATGAATTTTATTCAATTTTTAAGCTTTTGCATGCTTGAGTTAGTCTTCCGCTTGTAGTCAGCCAGGATGAGGGTTCACTTGGGGACCAACAATAGTCTTCGAGTGCCGGCCATGTCCAAGGTGTAAGCTCGGGTCGTGACATACAAGCTAGATGATCCACTTCCGAGACTTGGGTTCAAATCAAGCTTGAGTGTTTATTTCACTTTTTTTTATTAAGTTTATCTTAGAGCTCATAATTAAGTTAAGGTAATATCGATGCACCCAAAGTTTTCAAATCATGAGTTCGCCTCTGGTTATATGAACTTCCGTTTGTATCATGAATATATATTAAACAAGTTGATGACTTGGATTTCGTTGGTTCGTTTGGTTCACATGTTAGTTATATGAAGTATGATTCAAGTTGTTTATAAGTGAATAATAGTTATAAATAAATTTATGAAAAGATTAAAATTCGTAAGTTAGGATTTTTCATATGTAATGTATTTTTTATCTTAAAAGTTGATTACTTCTGATTTTATATTGGAAGTACTTTTCGTTTTCATGACTTCAACCAACAAATTGTTTTCATAATATAATAATCTCAATTTTATACCACTAAATAGACATCAGATAAATTCATACATTTGAATAATTCAAGTCTATTTTAAAGTGAAAAATGCTTAATTTGCTCTTTATTTATTATTTATAAGAAATAATAATCAATACGAAAAGATCCCACGAGATTTTGTTGTCTCAATTATTCAAGTCGTGTCATCAAGTTATATATTTTCATATATTGCATATTTATGATAATATTCAGATTATTTATCATAAACAATTTATAATAGTAGTATACGTTAGTAATATATATACTTAATTGGTAAGTATATACTAGATACAAAATAGTACGTATACGATACACATATACTTCCTCTGTTCCAATTTATGTAGCTTAATTGAAATACAAGATCCAAATTTCTAAACATTGATTGTGAATTTGAATTTTAAGTTTTGAAATAAAATTTAGATATTTAAAAACAATGTAAAAGTACTATAAATCACAATAATTGTCAAGTAAAAACAATATTTTTTTCATAAGTAAACTTGTTAAAAATAATATAAATATTAAACTATCAAAATAAGCATGAACTCTATGATATTCTATCGGTAAATGATATATACCATGTGTGTCTCATATTATACCGCAATAATATATTTTAATTATTATTGTTTTGGTATCTAAGATCTAGAATAAGTTTTCTTTTTTTTCACTTGGTTCCTGGAGCTCCGACTAAATTTTAGTATCACACAGTGGAGGGCCCATTTGAGGGTGATGCTCCCAACATGACTTTTTTCATATTCAGGACTCAAACCTGAGACTTCTGGTTAAGGGTGAAACAACCCCACCACTACATCTAGAAAGGGTGGAATTAAAGAGTGCAAAATCCATATATATAAGAACACATTATGAGTGAAGAGAACACATTGAACCTAAATGACAACATCTTTTCCCATGAATGCTGGTGATGATCCTTACAGCTACTCCAAAAACTCCCAATTGCAGGTATTGATTTCTTGTCTTCAACTTATATATATCAACTGTTTTGAGCAAAGGCTCATCTATGTCATCGTCGTATGAGAAAAAGTAAGTCCATATAATTATTTTTTAACTCCGATTTTGTAAAATCATTTTTTTACTTACCTCAATGGTGCATGTTAATTTAGCCTATCCGTTAATAACCAACTGTTTTTACCAATGCAATTACCCACAATACGAATTAAAATTGATGTTCAATTACGCACACTCCTAAGATTTCCTTCTTACTTGTTGAAACTCCTTGATCTTCGCTTGTGTTAACAACTTATTATTGATAATCTAAATCTCTCAAATTTACGTTTATGTTAAATCGATTAACCAAATTTACAAAAGTTTAGTACGTGAGTTCACTTCGTGAGTTGAATTTTTATTTACCGTTCCTTGTGGGATTCGACCTCAACCTCTCATTGGGTTTATATTGCTAACTGCCGCCTACACGTTGAATTATAAGATAAGTAGTTGAGCGTTATCAAAAAAATCCGCAAACAACTTCTAACACTTTTCAACTGAAGTTTTGGATCAAATGTACTCTTTTTGCTTCTTCTTCCTTATGAACACATGAACAACATCAAGAACTCTCAAATTTCCAACTTCTTCAATTCTTCACGAAATCACCTCAAATTTCAAGAGTAGCTTCCCTTCGAGCAAGATACCAAAACTCAATATCTTTTAAACTTGAATTCAACCTAACTCAACAAGACTCACTTGAAATTTCTTCAACGTTTCAAAACTTCCACATCCTTTAATGATAAAATTTTCTCCGCAACTCCAGATCACTTGAAATTTTGAACATAAACTCAAGAAAACAATAGAGAACAATTTTATTTTTTTTAGAAATAACAACAAAAACACGAATCAAAGCAGATTTTGTGAAATTTTAAGACTAATTTTCATTTTTTTTAATATGGGTGAGTTTTTTTTAACTCCATAAATGATATTAGAATTTTGGTTTTTGCTGTAAAAAAAAATTAAAATTAATGATGTGGACGAAATTTGAAAAGTGTTAAAAGTTGTTTGGGGGTCTTGTTGGGGTAAAATATGGTTTTGCAAAACCAAAGTTTAAATATAATGACATGAATGAACATTTTCTCAAACGACAATGACATAGATAAGTCAATTTTTTAACGGATGACATAAATGCATCTTTTCTCAAAGTTCAATAGCATATTTGAGCCTTTTCCCAACTCTAAATTAAGAATTCATCAAGCACCATGATGGGTAATGCAACATTTTGCCTATGGCAGTCCACAAGGGGGTGGCATGGTCTGGATTGGATGACGCATGCATGATGGACTTAGTTAAGAAAAAAATTGTGCCCTTGCTATTACTAGTTGTAGTTTTTGATATAATGGTAAGCGCTTGATCCTAAATGCACACCATACATCAATATATTGTTTGTACAGTAACTAAATTTATCCACGGTGACAATAAAATGCAATATATTATATATGTCATATTAAATTTACTGTACGAACTTTACCCCCTATAATAGTAAAATAAGTAAATTTTATCTGTTATTGAATGCAGAAAGAAGTGTTAGATAGTGCAAAGGAGATGGTGAGAGATGCAATTATTCGAAAGCTTGACATCAAAATCATGTTATCTTCTTCAAACACATTTCGTATTACAGAGTTGGGATGTTCAATTGGACCAAACACTTTTAGTGCAATGCAACATGTTGTAGAAGCTTTAAAGGAAAAATACAAAAATAATATTCCTGAATTCCAAATATTCTTCAATGATCATGTCACCAATGATTTCAACACCCTCTTTCGATCACTACCTATTGATCGATCCTACTATGCATTTGGAGTTCCAGGATCTTTTCATGGTAGATTATTTCCATCGCGATCAATACATTTTGCTCATTGTTCTACTTCTATACATTGGTTATCTAAGACTCCAAAAGAGTTGTTATATGAGAAATCTCCATCATGGAACAAGGGTTTGATTCATTATATAGGTGCTTCAAATATTGAAGTAATGAATGCTTATGTTGCTCAATTTGAAAAGGACATGGAAATGTTCTTCAATGCAAGAGCTGAGGAAATTATTCCTGGTGGAATGATGGTTCTAATTTCACCACAACTAAGTGAACATCTCTTGAAATTTTTTGGTTCTAGTCTTATGGATTTGGTGAACGAGGTAGGTAGTTAAATTACTTAGTACTTCATCCATTTCAATTTGTTTGTCTGGTTAACCTTTTAATTTCAACTTTCCTTTTTGATACAGTCAGCGTATTTTTAGTTTAAGACCATAAGATTCAAAAGTCTTCTTTACTTTTTTTAAACTTCGTATCAATAACAATTAGACAAACAAATTGAAACGGAAGAATGGAAGAACTAGTTAGATATAGCCATACATTTATAATAATTGAGGTTTCTTTCTTCTTCTTTTTTTCCACAGGGTAAGTTAGATGAGTCTTTAGTTAACTCATTCAATGTGCCAGTGTATTTTCCCTCTATTGAAGACATGACTAAAGTGGTGGAGAAAAATGATTGTTTTAGCATAGAGAGAATAGAGTTAACACATCCCAAATCAAAGCTTGTGGATGAGGCTAATGCAAAGACTTTAATGATAAACCTAAGGGCTGTTTTCGAAGGACTTTTCATCAATCATTTTGGGAGAGAAATAGCAAAAGAAGCTTTTACAAGGACTATTCTCAAAAGCGATGAGATTTCAGCATGGATGAAAATAAATTATAAGAAAGCATGCCAATTATTTATCGCTTTAAAGCGTAAATGAATTTCTATGGAGAAATGTACTATATATATTATATAACTCGATTCTATCGAGCGATGTGATATATCTAATGTACACTTGTAATTTTTTATCCTTCCTTCTACACTATTTCAGCATTACATGTTATGTTTGGGATTAATCTTTGTCATTTTGATTTTCATTCAATTTTAGTATGTTTAGTTTGAAAAAATGAAAATCATTAAAGTGTCGTTATTTTAGGATTTAAATTTTTTTGGTATTTTTACTGACTCTCTTTAAAAAAAAAGTAAAATAAAAAAGAGAGCCAATAATCTTTTGCCACTTGGCGTGAAGATTTCATCTTATCCATGTCTAACAAACTTCATATAATGGTACATAAAATGTAATGCAATGCACACAGGGCCGGCTCTATGCTTATTTGAATAAAGCATTGGCCTTAGCCCCAATTTTAGTGGGCCTTAATTTTTTACCAATAATAAATTATGTGTTAATTTTTTTAAAAAAAAAGATTAATTATTTATGATAATATGTTTTTTTAAAATTTTATTTTATTCTCTTTAGTTCCATTTATATAGAAGAAATCAAGAATATTGTTTTATTTTTTTACACTCTCTACGCTAATATTCACATTATTTTATTCTTTTAACTCCTTTTACACTCCCTTCTTTAAATTTTTGATAAGTTAGATTAATACTCCATCAAAAATATGAATCAATAGTCGAAAAGTGTTGAGCAAAGTGAATTGTAATTTTTTTTCGATTTCTTCTTAGATTTTCAAGCATTACAACAAGCATAGTAAAATGTGGGGTATACAAAATTATCAACTTCTTGAATCAAATTCTATGTTAACAAGTCCTATAATAATTGCCCGAGTAAGAAAAGGTTTTTCAACGTTGAATTGATAAAATCTTATCTAAAACTAATAATTGAAAAAGAAATCGAATAAATCATTAAAAAAAATAATGCATATGAAGTTTATTTAGATTTTAGGCCTCTAGTTGAAATTTCGCTTTAGGCCTCCGATTGTATTGAGCCACCCTTGCACATATAATTTGTTGATTACCTATGGAAGGCATTTTTGTCTATAAATACTTGCACATTTGAAATAAACTGATGAATCGTATTTGTTGGTTCGTCTGGTTCACATATTAGTTATACATATGAACTATAATACAAGAGACTTTGTTGTTTCAATTATAAGAGTCGTTATCAAATTATTTATTTTTCATATATTGCATATTTATATAATAAAATTAGGATGATTTATCTGAATAACCTTTATCCCTTTGCAAAAACAACAACATACATTTTAGTATCTTTTATTAATAATTTATAATATTGTTTACAACAATATATAAAAAATTTGAGTCCTTAGAATTTTCGGGCCTAAAGCAATTGCTTTAATGGTTTCCCCTTGAAGTCACGTCTGTAAAAGAGGATCTTATTGGGATGCTTTAATGGTTTCCCCTTGAAGTCGCGTCTGTAAAAGAGGATCTTATTGGGACTCGTGCATTGAGTACCTACCGGAATATACATGGTCAAATAATAACATAGATAAATAAGGACGCTAAAGAAACAAAACAATATAAAATTAATTATACTAGAGTGGAAGTAATAAATTTATCAGAATTCAGTATCTTCGATTCAAATTATGTAATTATCTTACAATATTCATTTACAATGTACAAATTAATTTAAAATTCGTAAATTTCAAATTCTGAATCCGTCTAAGGTGAAGAAGAAGAGTAATATTAGCCAAAATGACAACATCTTTCCCCATGAATGATGGTAATAGTGCTTATAGCTACTTCAATAACTCCCAACGGCAGGTATTAATTTAATTTAATTTAATTTCTTCAATTTAAATTAAAAAAACATTTATTAACAAAATTTATTAATGTTATGATTATATATATGTAGAAAGAACTTATAGATGCTTCAAAGGATATGGTGAGAGATGTAATTATTGGAAAACTTGATGTTGAAGTCATGTTATCTTCTTCACACACATTTCGTATTATAGAGTTGGGATGTTCAATTGGACCAAACACTTTCCATGCAATGCAACATGTTGTAGACGTTGTAAAGGAAAAATATCACAATATTAATCTTGAATTTCAAGTATTTTTTAGTGACCATGTCGAAAACGATTTCAACACCCTTTTTCGATCATTACCTATTGATCGATCCTACTATGCATCTGGAGTTCCAGGATCTTTTCATGGTAGATTATTTCCATCGCAATCGATACATTTTGCACATTCTTCTTGTGCTATACATTGGTTATCTAAGATTCCAAAAGAATTGTTAGATGAGAAATCTTCAACATGGAATAAGGGATTGATTCACTATGGTACATCAAATATTGATGTAGTGAATGCTTATATTGCTCAATTTGAAAAGGACATGGAAATATTCTTTAATGCAAGAGCTGAGGAGATTGTCCCGGGAGGAATGATGGTGTTTATTTCACCATTTTCAAGTTATACACGTCTCGTGGAATTTTTTGGTTCTAGTCTTATGGATTTGGTAAATGAGGTATGTAATATCTATATTTTACTTGAGTTGAGAGTTTTTTCAGTTTCAATCTTATGAATTTGGTAAATGAGGTAAGTAATATCTATATTTTACTTGAGTCGAGAGTTTTTTTGGTTCCAGTCATATGAAATTGGTAAATGAGGTAAGTAATACTGCATCTGTCCCAATTTATATGACTTACTTTCTTTTTTAGTTAGTTCCAAAAAGAATGACACATTTCTATACCAAGTAACAATTTAACTTTAAATTATTCATTTTACCCTTAATGAAATGATTTGTAGTCACACAAATTTTATCATTCATTTTAAACCACGAATTTTAAAAGTATTCTTTCCTTTCTTAAACTTCGTGCCGAGTCAAAGTACCTCACATAAAATGGGATGGAGGGAGTATCTATATTTTACTTGAGTTGAGAGGTCAGTAAAATCTATATTTTACTTGAGTTGATAGTTTTTTCTGCTCTAGTCTTATGAATTTGATAAATAAGTTAAGTAATATCTATATTTTACTTGAATCGAAAGGTTTTCGGTTCTAGTCTTATGAATTTGGTAAATAAGGTAAGTAATATCTATATTTTACTTGAGTTGAGAATTTTTTCGATTTCAGTCGTATGAATTTGGTAACTAAGGTAAGTAATATCTATATTTTGCTTGAATCCAGAATTTATCTATAGGGGTAAGGCAGTGTTTACACCACATTTGTAATTGAAGTTTCTTTCTTTTTGACATAGGGAAAGTTAGATGAATCTCTTGTAGACTCATTCAATTTGCCAATGTATTTTCCCTCTCCTCAAGACATGACTAAAGTGGTGGAGAAAAATGGATGTTTTAGCATAGAGAAAATGGAGTTGGCATATCCTAAATCAAAGCTTGTTGATGAGATTGATGCAAAAACTTTTATAATAAACTTAAGAGCTGTTTTAGAAGGACTTCTCATCAATCATTTTGGGAGTAAAATAGCAGAAGAAGTTTGTGCAAGAACTCTTCTTAAAAGTGAAGAGATTTCAACATGGATGAAAGCTAATGGTGGAAAATCATGCCAATTATTTGTCGCTTTGAAGCGTAAATAAATTTCTATGGACGAATCTATCTATATATAGATATTATAGTGAAGATAATACTTTTAGTCTTTGTGATATTCGACTAAGCATATTTGATATTCAATTAAGCATTATGTGTTTGAATTCCGTCAATCAAAGATTCAAAAATACATACATTACTTAAATGAAGGCCAAATGTGCTTAGTTGAATATCACATGAACTAAAATAGGAATAATGCAATAACACAAGAACTTAACATATTATTTTTATATTATATCAGATCTATGAAAAAATTATATGGCACATCTCATAGGCCAAGTTTTCTATTTGTGTCTAATGTTTTGGATTTTTTTCTATTTTTTTTTTTTGGTAGTGTTCACTTTATGTGCTCTACAAAGAAAATTCAATTTTTTTTAGTTAATGTTCTTAATTAACCTCTATCTAATAATTATTTTTTACTATATTATTTTGTTATGATCCATATTTTGTTGGTCGTACCCAATAAGTCATTATATAATCCATTTATTATATAGTGTATCTAAAATATAGTGATATTATTGAGATGTTTAACTTAGTAGAAATTTTGGTCATAGATTCAAATATTTTTGTTTTTATTTTATTTAGAATTTAAATTGGAGGTAATCGAGGAAGAAATTGTGTTCAGTTATATTTTTTGAAAAAGAGAGAAGAGTACTTTAATTATTGAAATTTATGAAGATAGAGATGAAAAAAGATTTGACCCGCTTTCAAATTTAGAATCCAACACCAATATAATTTATTTATTTTTATAACCAAACACAAATTTTGAAATAAAGTGAAAACTTATTCAACACAATATCATACAAAATGCATGTAATCTAACAAATGGAGTTTGGAAAGAATTCAGAATAATGTTTATGCAGATTTTACCCCTATCTCTACCTTAAAAGTTAGAAAATTGTTTTTGATAGATTGACTCGACTCAAGTAAAAACATCAGAAAACAGTTCGAAAAAACGAGAACAACAAAAATATAAAAGCCAATATAAAATACTGAAGAACACAAACATATATATTACATATTTTTTCGATGAAATAGTGTCACATGACACATCTTAATCTTTTATAAATCCGTCCCTATCTCTCACACTTTTATACTGATACATATGTACATCTCGTCTTCACATGTCCAGAACATGGCCGGTAGGTACGGACGGCATGATTCTCATCGTGCACTCACGCAGCCTCTCTCCGTTTAAACAAAAATCAAAAATAATTTTTCAAATTAATCTCTTTATAATCCTCATAAATCTTCCCTAATTTACTATTTTTCAATAATTAATTCACAATTAGTAAAATGGGATTAATTAAATCTCTTTTCAATCGAAAGAAAAAAAATGACCCAACGCCGGCGAATTCCCCGCCGATAATCTCTCCGGTCATGATAGAAGAGGAGCTACAACAGGTATTCAACAAATTCGACATCAACGGCGACGGAAAAATCTCGTTTTCAGAACTGGGTTTCATCATGGCCAGTTTAGGAACCGCTGTAACGGAGGAAGAATCGATTGAAATGATTAACGAAGTCGATGGGGACGGAGATGGATTCATCGATTTGAGTGAATTCATCGAGCTTAACACGAAGAATATCGATTCCGATGAAGTTATGGAGAATTTGAAGGACGCTTTCTCTGTATTTGATGTGGATAAAAATGGATCGATCTCTGCTGAAGAGTTGCAGAAAGTGATGAAGAGTATTGGGGAAGAATGCTCGCTGGATGAGTGCCGGAAAATGATCGGCGGCGTTGATTGTGACGGCGACGGGATGATTGATTTTGAGGAATTTAAAGTTATGATGATCGGAAAAAGAAAAGAATTATAGAGATTTGATTTGGTTTTGTTAGAAATTATGTTAGTGGTTTAATGTATGTTAAGTGTGCGATTCGATATTTTTAAAGTTCGATTTTGATAATTGAAAATACTCCAACATTTAATTTGTGTTTGTGACGATTGATCAACCTAGTGCTCGTAGAAAACTTATCTCAAATCTCATATTCAAATATTATGTTCAATTGTTCATCATAAACATTTACTTTTTTTTTTAATTGAATATCTCGAAGAACAAATGTTTTCTACTCTCATATTTTTTTTCCCATCTCCTCCTTCCTTTGTCTTTGTCTATAGTTCATCCTTGACCTTTTTTTTCGAACTCGCTAACACCGAAACATCTGCCATGAAGGCCACTCAAAGTAACCTATTCGAGGTTCGCCCTTTGTATTGTACCGCTTGGAAAGAGGCTCGCTAGCCTTTTTCTTTCCCTACACCTAAAAGTTGGACGGACTAGTGACTTTAAATTGAACCTTGAGACCTAGCCCTGCCTCTCACCTTTCAGTTCATTGACAGGAAAGACTATGAATTAAGAACACCTCTAAACTTGACGTAAATTATTAGTTGTGTCTGCAAACTACTAATAGCCTTAAAAACAATCTTTTACTTGAATAACTAAACTTAAATCCATCCTCAATTGTCACATGACACAGTAAATAGTCTCAAACTCTTGCAAATGCATGAAGATCTTACTAAAAATTTGAGAAAAATATTAAAAGCACTTCTAAACTTTATGAGAATGTAGAAATATATTTCACTCGTATTAAAGATCGAACATTATTTTTAAGACCTTCCATAGTTCGGACTTACGAGTTCAGAAAAAACACTATCTCCCCTTTGAGTTTCTGTTACCACACTTTACACTCAAATCAGCAAAAATGTCAAGCAAAATGATGCTAATGGCTAACTCCTTAACACACGTCCGTCCTCTCACTTGCGCCGCCGCCGCTGCCGCTGCCGCTTACCCATCACGGCTAGTGGCACAACCACCGGACCTCATCAAATGGGTGAAAATTGAAGGTGGGTTTGTTCACAAATCCATTAAAATAGCACAAGGTGATTCCTTTGGCCTTGGATTAGTTGCTTCTGAAGATATCCCAAAAGGGTCTGATCTTATTGCCTTACCTCAACATATTCCCCTCAAATTTGATGGGTCTTCTTCAGAATCAGAAAATTCCCATGCTGCTTTGATTAAATTAGCTCAGCATGTTCCTGGTAAGGGGTTTTCTTTCTTTTTTATGCCTCTTTTTCATTATCTCGATTTCGCTTTGTTCAAGTTCAGTTTCCATAGGTTTTAATGATAATTAGATTGTTCTTTAATTTATTCAAGCTGAATGTGAAGTATGAAATGCACCATTGGTGTGTGGCTTAGGGGTCGATGAGGTAGGCTGAGAACCGTGAGGTCTTAGCAGAGGATTTCTTTCCATCGGTGGGAAAAGAAATTAGTTGAGGTGCGTGCAAACTGGCTTAGATAGTATTAGTGTTAGCCACCACAACTCGATTTGGATATTAGTTGAAGTTGACCTTATATAATCTTTTGTATCCATTTTTGCTTTGTTTAGGCTGAGTTTCCGCAGGTTTTAATGATAATAGATTGTTCTTAAAATGTTCAAGCTGAATATGGTAATATGAACCACCATAACTCTCTACTTGGATACTAGCTGAGGTCGACTCTATATAATCTTTTGTATCCATTTCGCTTTGTTTAGGCTGAGTTTCCGTAGGTTATAATGATAATCAGATTGTTCTTAAAATGTTCAAGCTGAATGTGAAAATGTGAACCACCACAACTCTTAGTTTACTGAAAGCATGTACTACTTCTAAGGGTGTGAACTAGTGGTTAATGAAGTTGGGAGAACCATGAGGTCTCGGGTTCAAATTCCAGCAGAGGTATAAAAAAGTTAGGTGGTGTTTTTTTCTATCTACCTAAGGCTTGGTGGTGGAGTTACCCGGTAGCTGGGCAGGTTGGAGGTAGCAGGTATTCAGTTGAACTAGTCGAGAAACTCATGCAAGCTGGCCCAGACACCACCATTATTGAAAAAGTTTTCATTTTTATCAATCACATTAACAAAAAACTTGTTGAGGTTCACTATATAGTCCTTTGTACCATTCCCCACTGTCCAGTCCAATCTTGTAGGAAGTTTCATGATGATTAGACTATTATTTAGCTGTCTGAAAGTCTACATTCCCCAACTAGTATCCTTTATCCAGGCTAGGGACGGACTATGCCTTGTGAAGCTCACATAGGGTGAAGTCAAAGGCTTGCCTTTCTCTACAAGAGAAAAAATGGAAAGGTCCCGTCGTAGATTCTTTGATTAGTGGATTAACTATGGTTGGTTTGTGTTGTGCATTGTACATCTGAATGAGTTGAGTATCGGATGTGGGGATTTTTGAATATCAATTCTGCTAACTTTGGCGATGACATTTGGTGGAGTAAATGAAGTACTGTATATTGTAGTGGGGACTGGGGAGGCTTATTTGTAAAATATACTAATATATAGATGCTCCGTGGAAGCTCGAGCTAGTTAAGAAACAGGAGAAATACTGTTTTTGCTTCATGTACTAAACTATTAGGGGAGTGAAATGTTACAATCGTAGGCAGATAGTTCATCTGAATCAGAAAAGGATTATGATGAAATATACACTTGAAAACAATGACAATCATGATAGTGAGAATAGAAAGTCCAACATATGTTATTTTTTTGGCATGTTAATGCAAGATACCATGTCCCATGGAGGATGTTGTCCCTTGCCTTAACCTTCCATGATCGGTCTACTGATCAGTGTAGCTAGTATTAGAAAAATGAATATGCTTACTGTCGCATGCAATTCAGATAGATTTGACCGTAATTGGTGATTGTGTGCTAACATGTATAATACCTTATACAGTTGGCATATTCTTATAATTTTCTTAGACGTTCTAATCTTATCAGACCAAAAGGACGGATAGAAAACATTATGTTCTGTTTTCTGGTTTCCAGCAGTTTGTACTATGGTTGCTTGCCTATCTATTTTTCTGAATCACTCTTTACCATTTACTCTTATTGTTCTGTTTCTGTCACTTTTCAATAAAATTAGTCTCTTTCTCGAATTAGGCGGCTAAATGCTATAACATTGAAATTCCTTTCTGATCTCTTTTAGGAAAAGTGGTTCTGTCTCAGTGTAGATTGGTAACTAAATTTTTATAAATTAGGCTTTTGAGTATTTAATAAAAGGAGTAAACTGGAAACTTGGAGCATTTGACAGAGGAGCTGTGGGCTATGAAATTGGGTTTGAAGCTTTTGCAAGAGAGAGCAAGGAAAGGTTCGTTCTGGTGGCCATACATCAGCAATCTCCCAGAGACTTACTCAGTGCCGATTTTCTTTCCTGGAGAGGATATAAAGAACTTGCAGTATGCCCCTCTTCTTTATCAGGTATTGCTGGGATATGCTGAATATGTTTGACTCAATAGAAATGAATAACATTTTAGATGGTTTCTTACCAACAGTCGTAGTTCTAGCACTTCCTCACCTGCTGATTTTCTCTGGGGCTTGGGCTTCTCTTTCATGTAATACTAGCCAAAACTTCCTTTCAGACTTGTACACTCTTATTAAATTAGAACTTTCCAGATTGCTACAGCTATCATGCTTTCGAGCATGGGCAATGACTAATATTGTTTTGAATTAAGATGTAAGTTCTATATGTTGACCTGATGTGGAAACTTGTAAACATTTTCATTTTCCAGGTGAACAAAAGATGCCGGTTTCTACTGGAATTTGAGAAAATTCTGAAGCATGAACTTGAGAATCTTAAACCTGATGATCATCCTTTTAGTGGCCAAGATGTGGATTCATCTGCTCTAGGATGGGCTATGTCAGCTGTTTCATCTCGAGCTTTCCGGTTGTATGGCGGTAAAAGTCCTGACGGCACCCGCAGTAATGTTCCTATGATGCTTCCACTTATTGATATGTGCAACCACAGCTTTGATCCAAATGCTGAAATTGTACAGGAAGAAGCAAATTCCGATAGAAATATGCTTGTAAAGGTATAACTGCCGGGGTTCTGTTCAATGTTCTTGTATATCTCGTATTTTGTTGATGTTGTTGTCTTTGCCTCTTCTTTTACTCTTTTTTTTTCTTAATAGGTGGTTGCAGGAAGGGAGATAAAGCAAAATGATCCGTTGCTACTCAACTATGGCTGTTTAAGTAGTGATCTTTTTCTTCTGGACTATGGATTCGTCATTCCATCAAACCCCAACGACTGCATCGAACTTAAATATGACACTGCTCTTCTTGATGCTGCAAGTATGGCTGCAGGGGTTTCATCCCCAAACTTCTCCTCGCCATCCCCATGGCAGCAGCAGATTTTATCGCATTTAAATCTAGACGGACCAAACTCCGATCTGAAGGTTTGAGCTTTTCCTTCCCTTCTATTTTCATCCTACTCTGTGAAGTTTTACCATTGTTTTTGAAGCACTGTATTGTCTACGGTGAAACTAAATAAATATACTTCAAACAACATAATACCCAATGTAATCGCACTAGGGGAGTATAGAGTGTGTGCAGTAGAGAGTTCGTTTTGGATAGACCCTCGGCTTAAGCAAAAACATATCAAAGAAGATTGGATTGGAAAAAAAATAGTAGAAGTGAAAAAATCATTTCAAATAATATAAATAGACCCTCGGCTTCAAAATATCAAAACATATCCAAAACAGTATTTTTGGAAAAAATAACACAAGTGAGAAATCATTGCAAAATACTATAGAAAACATAACAAAGCATTCTAGAAAAAAAAAGGAACAATACTACAACAAAATAGTGTGATAATCAAAGAACAAGTACAAGAGACAGGAGAACTATACAAAAATATAAAAACATCTACCAACCCATATTAATGAGCTCTGTGTTACATTTATCGATACGATTAGTTTCTGGAATTGGACTGATTTTCTTTACTGGATTATCTTATATTAAAGGTGACACTAGGGGGTGGAGAGCTAGTAGAGGGCAGATTATTAGCAGCCTTGAGAGTTGTCCTATCTAACGATGAAGAAGCAATGAAGCAGCACGACTTGGAGACGCTCAAATCATTGACAGTCGAAGCCCCTCTGGGAATATCGACTGAAGTATCAGCTCTTCGCACCGTTGTGGCTTTGTGTGTAATTGCTCTCGGACACTTCCCAACAAAAATCATGGAGGACGAGTCGTTGCTGAAGCAGAATGTTTCACCTACTACTGAGTTGGCTCTCCAGTTCAGAATACAAAAGAAGTCCCTCATTGTGGATGTTATGAGGGATCTTAGCAAGAGGGTAAAGTTACTCCTTGCCAAGTAGTTAATGTACTTGTGGACACCATCCCATTTTAATTATTACCGTGGTGCCCGAGCTAGCTTACATCTCGAGTAATTCTACGGGGTGCCTGCTACCTCCCCATCAATTGAACTACTGGGTAATTCTATTCACCAAGGCTTGTGGACATCTTCTTAAGATAGATTAAAACTTTTTTTGCCCCCTTTTTTTCTGCATTTTCGGAGGGTCCTTATTAAACACCTTCACAAATTTCGGAAATTTTGGTGATTATGGAGAGTATGATGTAGACAACCTACTCTAATGCAATTTTGATTCAACTATTTTTCCTTCATCACTTCAACATGGTTTACGTGATATGTATTCTCACTTTAATTTGTGTTTAGTTTCGTATAAATATAGTGCAGTGCGCAAAGTATTATTCATAGTATATATGTCCAAGCTGAAGAAACTTCTTGCTGCTCTAAACCTGCCCCCTCTCACCTACAAAAAAAAAAAAGTCGCTCGGTGTAGAAGTATCCTGCATTTCGAGATGGGTGTGATATAGACAATCTACTGTAATGTAATCATGGGTTGTTTACCCATAATATTCCTTAGATTTGAAATCATAGCTTAATTAAGCATAATCTTAGGTTTATCCTTATTTAAAAGGGTTATCTTTCAAACTTCAAATGGTAGAAACTAGAAATTAGTTTTGCATTTTGTCTAAATCTTTAGTTTGCTTATTTCAAATAGAATATTGGTAGGTAAGAGGAATGAAAAGCTACACATAAAGTAATATACTTTAACGATGTGAGGTTTTTTGGGGAAATCGTGTAGACTTAGTTTATTGTCGATAGTATCACACCATGTTAACAGTATCTTTAAGTAGGTTTAGCCCAACAACGGGTATTTAGAGTTGGAATCAGGGTTTAAAGCTTTTGATTAGTAAATTTGAGATTCTATTCATTTTAAGTACTGTGTTCTAAATAAACAACTTATATGTACATGTTAATGAATTTCTCAAGATAAATAATACATGATTTGGACTAAAATTACCGAATTCGGCCTCCACTACTGCTGGTATCAGAACCAATAGTTTAACGAGACGAGAATAAAGATGGTGGAGTGACAACATAGGACTTATCGATTTATTACCCTTAACATCCCAAAGGTAGCTTGAAGACATACGTGCTTTGGGTTTCGATGGTCATATGGGTGAATGTCGAAAATTGATTCGTGAATCATGGTAATAGGGCACATTGAACCTAGTTCGAGCTGAGGTAGAGGCCCATGGATATCGCGTTTGGTCACATTGATTGAACTTAATTCAAGAGGGAGATTATTAGTTGTTCGAACAAAATCTTTATATAATCAAATCATGTTTATTTTTTTGTTGGGATTATATAATCTTAAATATTAATCAGTTTTAAAAGATTATAAACATTCAATATTAAGATTACACATTTATAATGCTTAAAAGAAGTAAGGAGTGTTTAATTTATTAGTATTACGCATGCACTGATGTATGATTTATCTATTTGTTGTTTAGGTTCTTTCCCTACTTAACAAAACAACAAAAAAATTAAAATAAAAAATATACATAACAAAAAAAAGTCAGAATTTTGAACTCTTTTATAATTACACTCTTGGTAAGTCATGATCACAATAATGTTGAGTTCAAATAAATATGATAAGCATAAAAATGAATTTTTGAATTGTGTGATTTTAAGTTAAGTATATTTAAATCATATAATTTTACTTTACGTGTATCATTAAGAATAAAATAGAATATTATAATTAAATCTATTATATATTTTTTTTAAATGGTGTATGAGATATATCGTTTTTACAGGTCGGGTTTGGGATAGCTAGCTCTTGCTTTCATAACTTGTACATGAGAAATTCTATTTTTTTTATGATCTTTCTAATGACTGACAGATTTATGATTTTTCTCACTTAGATCGATGAAGCAAAACATCACTCCGTAAAATCTAACTATAAGAAGGAGATGATTTTGGTGTGAAAGTACTCTTACACACCCAGCTATGTCATTCAGCTCGTGCGCATACATGAAACTTATAATGAAAGGAATTTATAATGGCATAAATAACGATATCTCATATAATGACTTGTACTCGTAACTTCTCAGAAAAATTATTTGAGTGTGCTTTGTCTTTTTGTTATGTTGAAGTAGACAAATAGTCATGGGTAGACGTAGACATTTTTGCTATATTTTCGGCGCAACGCACGAAAATTAACATATAGCCCATAGTTAGGTGGTTTTTCTATTGGCATCTAACGTGGCCCTTAATATGTTAATCTCATCTACTTGATGTCACTTTTTTTGTGCTTTTTTGCTATCACACAAAAATAGAAATTAGCGACCGACTAATTTTGTTGTTAAAACAATAAAAAATTTCTTTAGTTCTATTTAGCAACAGAGTTATTGATAGTGAAAAGTATTGAAAAACACCTCTAAACTTAACGTGAATGGTTAGTTTTGGTCTTGAACTATTAATAACCTTAAAAAACTAATCTAGTTGACTAACTTAACTTAAATACACCCTCAATCTGCCACATGACATAGAAAATGGTCTCAAATTCTTGTAGGAGCGTGAAACTCTTAATAAAAAATTGAGAAAAGTATTGAAAGCACCCCAAAACTTGGCGAGAATTTAGGGGTGTATTTCACTCATGTGGCAAGATTGGGGTTTATTAAGTTCAGCTAATCAAGTTGAAGGGTGTTTTTAAGGTTGTCAACAGTTTGAAGACAAAATTAACAATTCACGTTAAGTTTAAGAGTGTTTTCAATACTTCTCTCTTATCGATAACATGCCAATCTCATCTAATGTAGCCCCCACATTTTAGTATCATCTACTTAATGTCCCCTTTTGTGCTTTCTCGCTATCACGAAAATAGAAATTAGCAGCGGACTAATTTTATAGCTAAACAGCAAATTTCGCTGTCAATCTTATTTTGTAATGAATTAATGATAAAATGTCACTCATCTAACATGGACCCCTAATATATTAATCTCATCCACTAGATGTCACCTTTTTTGTTTTTTGCTTATTTTACTAGCAAAAAATAGAAATTAGTGAAGAATAAATTATATAGCTATATAATTATTAATCTTATTTAGCAATAAATTATAAAAATACATTTTTTAGGTGTAAGTTAATAATTAGCAACAATTTTGAATGTCACACTAACCATATATATTCCTATCTTGAGCCCTTCTTCTAGAAATACTACTCATCACTCTTGTAATAATAATGTCATCATCCATTTCTTTGTCTTATTATGTATGATTAAAATTCAAGAGTATTTGTCTAAAATTACATTTATATAAGTGCACCTAGTTTCTTCCAGTTCAGGAGTATTTGTTGTTGGTTTTATTTTGAAATTATCTCAATTCAAAGAATTAATCTAAATAGCCGTTTAAAAGTCAATCGCTTAAATTTTTAATTGTTTTACAAATTATATGTAGGGGTGTACAAAACCGAACCGAAAACCAAACCAAACCGCAAACCGAGTCAACCCGAAAAAAAAATCCGACAAGTGGTTTGGTTTGACTTGGTTTGGTTTTGGAAAAAAAAAACCCGACTATATTTGGGTTGGTTTGGTTTTAACTAAAAAAAAACAACCCGAGACCAAACCAACCCAAATTTATATATATAATTTTAAAATTTTATTTTATACATAAAAATATTTACTTTGATATAATTTTTAAATATTTCTTATACTTTTCCATAGTTTTTATCTTTTAATATATTATTTCAAGTTTGAAACTTAGAATTATGAATGGGCCAATAAAGATTATAGTCCATAGATGTTGGTAATTATAATAAAGCTTAAATCAAAATCAAATTAATACTAATGCAAAAAGAAAATCAATTCAATACTAAGAATGACAATAATATTGAATATTTGTTCTTTAGTTTTACATTGGTTTAGACATTTAAAATACATAATCTAATTTTAATTTTCTTTAATATTTAGTCATGTAACTAATACTTATTAAACTTAATTTTAGCATAATTTAGTACTTTTAAATTATGATAATTTTTATTATGACTTGTTAATTTGCAATATTTGTTTTACGCGATTTCATTATTATTATTTTTGTTGGATATTTTGTGTCATTAATCATATTATATTGTGTTATATTTTTAAAAAACATCTTAGATAGTTGTATTTTGGTAGGACTAAAGAAATATTTGAAGTACAAGTAAATTATATGTTTGTATGAATACATTACTGGAAAAACCCGAAACAACCCGAAAAAACCCAAAAAAATCCGAGGTTGAAAAACCCGAGTTTTATTGATTTGGTTTGGTTTATAAATTTAAAAATCCGACACAAATGATTTGGTTTGATATTTGAAAAATCTGAACCAACCCGGCCATGTACACCCCTAAATTTATATGTATGTATGCAAAATGGTATTTCACAACTACTTCATTCATTGACCCTAAGCAAGTCAATGTAGTCGCTTATTATTAATAGGAGAAATTTGCAAACTATCGTCAATAATATTGTTATAGTCAATTATATATTGCCATTGTCACTTACAATTATCAACTATCAGTATTCACCAATCACTATCTGCAACTACCATTCTCAGTCATAACCAACTACCATTCTCAATCATAACCATTACCACCACCAACAACTACAATCAGTCATTAGCATCGCTAACTATCACATTTACAATCATCACCACTAACCTCATTACCACAACAATCATGTATATATATTGTCAAGTACCGTTAGTGATCACCATCCCCATTTAGCTATCACTATCATCAACCAAAACTATTAGTTGCCATCATTTTTAACACTACTACTCGACAATATCACCCTACCTATTACCTACAAATATCATCACTATCAATGACCATATAATTTTTAAAATATTTTATTGATGAAGTATTAAATTAATAAATATTTTCTTTGAGTCATATATTTATTAATTTTTACATATACAAATGTTTAAGAAAATAATCAATTTTAATTATTTCGTATTTAGAACTTAATATAACATCTTCATATTCAAATATATATTTCAGTTCATATTTTAATCTTAATAAAAACAATCAGAATATAAATATAACAAGCATGGTCCACATTAAGGGAAAACTAATAAAACATAAATGCATTTGAACGAAAGGAACAACTTGTTGATGTTGACTCAATTCAATAATGGAAACTCCAAAGACTATTATAACAATGGAATAGTTCAAAAATTACAGGGAATATAAAGACTTGAGGTATTTATTATTATATTAATTAATAGACTTGAAAGGTATATAAATAAAAAGTGTACATTAATTATGATCATTACAATTGGGAAATAATTGTTAGAAAGATTCAATAATGCAAACTCTAGGAAGACTATTATCACAATAGATAAAAGAGTCCAAATAAATGAATAGATTTAGTAAATGATAGGGACAAAGTACTTCATCTTATTAATAAAAAACATTTTTAGTGAGCCATTAGTTAGTAGTTAGGTAAAATTAATCAGCCCTATCAATAAGTTATATATATCGATAATATAAATAATTTTTGTATTATATTACATTATTATTGCAATTTACCCTCTTATATAATAAGTTATTTTTATATTTTCTTATTATGATTTACTCAACTTAACTATCAAGTTCAAAAAAAAATAAAAAAAAATAAAAAAAATAAAAAAAAATAAAAAAAATAATTAAAAAATAAAAAATAAAAAAAATAAAAATATATATATATATATATATATATATATTGATGCGTATAACTTAAAACTCATCCCTAAAACCTCCACTTGAAAGTTGAAATTATTATTTAACTTATTCTGTTAGTCAATCTTGCTACACTGCTCCTACTCAAGTAGTTTCTTTGAAAGTTATTGTAGTGGAGTACTTTTTTTATTCTACGTTTCAATTTATGTGATTATATTTGATCTAGTACAAGGTTTAAAAATGAATTTTTTTTAAAATTGTGGTTATAAATTTTAAAATTTTGTGATGTCATAATATTTATGTGATTATAAAGCTTTATCATTAAGGATAAAATAATTAAAAGAATTCATTCTTTTCAAAAGTATTGCAAAAATATAGAATCACATAAATTGAAACGTATAGAATACTTCGACTGAAAAGTTACGTGCGAAGAAAAACTGACATCAACTTTAATTTGGATAATGCAACAAAGATCCATGTTCATAGTAATATAAGTATATATTTGAATATATATATATATATATATATAAGTCGAACCTGCTTTGTCTTGTCATGTATGTTGGACATCCATGACTGGAATACTAGTCATGGATATATATATATATATATATATATATATATATATATATATATATATCCATGACTATATATATATATATATATATCCATGACAAGACAAAGTATTCTAGTTCGATTCTAGTCATGGATGTCCAACATACATGACAAGACAAAGCAGGTTCGACTGCTTGATAATAGTTTTAAGATTCGACTAATTCAAATTCACATGATCATGCTTCAAATTGGACATTGATGATTATCTATCATTTTGAGGAAATATATTATCTCTTTAGGTAGATATTTCATTCTTAAATCATTACAAGTTCTATGTGCTCCCTGTCCAAAACAATTCATGTATTTCATTATTCAAAGTCGAGATACATATCTAATTAAGAATAGAGAAATACTAATTACTACTCCACC
This sequence comes from Solanum commersonii, assembly GCA_029007595.1. Classification (NCBI taxonomy): domain Eukaryota; kingdom Viridiplantae; phylum Streptophyta; class Magnoliopsida; order Solanales; family Solanaceae; genus Solanum; species Solanum commersonii. The sequence goes on from JAJTWQ010000116.1 coordinate 739,815, forward strand.
ACACCTCATATCGTTCATATTCGTTTTATATGTTATGATCAAATAATGCATTCACAAAGGCTGCAAATTAATCAATTTGATCTAATTCAATTTCGAGTTATTACTAATTGCTATCCTTTTTGTGTTTTGAATTCCAAGACTCTTCCAATTTAATTTCCATTGCCAAACACGACCTTGGGACAACTTGGTTATAGGCCATGTATTCTTTTCTTCCTCATCTTTTGAATAATCATCTGGTCTTGAAATTCATTAGTCTGATTAGTTTTCTATTCATGTCAGGTAGGCTCACTTACACGAGTAAACCGCTTCTTACCAAGAAGTTTTATATTTCTATAGCTCGAACTTGAAACATTTGATAAGGATTGAGAGATTTTGATAGATATTGTTTCCTCCTCATTAATAGTAAACCTTAGTACGTGTTTTAATTTATAGGTGACAAACTTTTCTTTTTAATTTGTTTAGGAAAGAATATCCTACTTCTTTACATAAAAATAATTAATCTTTAAATTTCTCATACCACATAAATATGCATGATCACTTATTTTAATTAAGAACCATGACTAAAATATCTTTTTTATTTTCTTAAATTTCGTTCTCAGTCAAAAAAAAAAAGTTATATAAATTAAAGTTGAGATCCTACACTTATTATCAAGGAATTCTTTATTTTCAAAGCTCAAACTTGAGACATCTTGCTAACGATAAGGAAATTCCAAATATGAAATACCGATCCTATCACATTCTATGATGGTTGCTTCCTCCTCATCAATACTTGTAAAAATATGTACTTTAGTTAATATTCAATATTGTACTAGAGAAAAATAAGAATCTTTTTTGTAAAAATCTATGGTGTGCACAACTTTTCCTAATTTTCCAGTGCACGTGCAGTCGACTAATTATTACTACTATGTTTTTTTCACTAATTATATTACTATGAGAAGAAGGAAAAAGAAAAAGATGAGACAAATGCCTTTTTGGGAAATTTCTTGGTGTTATGAGCCAATTTTATATAAACATAAAATTCTACATAATTATTACTTACATAACTCTTACAAGCAATCAAACGACGATCCCTCAGTCCTCATCGCAGCTTATAATTAAATAACTCTTTAATAATACCTGCATAACTCATGTCAACAACCAATCGAACTATTAGTCCTTAGATCACATCCTATGACTAAGTCACTAAATCATGTTGTTTACCCAGGGGGAAAACCTAGTATATTAAATTAGTGTGTCTATATATATATATATATATAGCATGTGCATTATATTAATGTTGTATTATTCCTAATTACTAGGAAAAATCTAACCAAAATGTAGATCACTCGGTTGGAGGATGGATCTAGTCCAATTATTAAAGTCCATCACATTATTTTCGTGAGGAAACACAAAAAGATTCTTTTGATTGTTAATTGTATAATTAATTAATAGTACTAATTGTCCCTATTCTAGCTAGGAAGAAAATAGTATTTAAAAATAGTCCCAAAAGTATGCTTTAGTAAGAGTTTCAAGGAAATTCAAGAAATTGCAACGCAAAAATCGAAGTAGACGCTAAATTATTGTACACAGAGAATTGCAAAAGTACCATAGCAAGAGTTTGTTAAGTATTTGATGAAAATAAAAAAAATACTCATTTTGACTAATTTAAAGGATATATCAAAATTGTTTAAAACATAAGTTAAAAGATAATTTTTGAATGTACACTTAAACATAAGGGATCATTTTTGTCATTATCTCGAAGAAAAAGAGATCATTTTAAGAAAAATAGATTGTTCATCAGAAATTAAATATTAGTTCTAGTCTTAACTATTATTATGGCAATCTGGATTTTGTATTAAAAAGTCCAGTAATATATACTCCTTCAATATATATTTAACTTGATACACTTCTTAAAAGAAATATATAAAAGAGAAAAAGGATATATATACCCCTGAACTATCAAAAATAGTATACAAATACCCTTTGTTATACTATTGAGACACTAGAGCCCCTGCCGTTCAAAAAGTGGAATTTATGCCCTTCTCTTTAACAGAAGGACACGTGTCGTCATCCTATGCATCTACCCTTATTATTCACCAAATTCTAAACCCACAACCCGAATAAAAAAGACCCACCCAAATAACCCCTAACCCACATTGTCAACGTCAACATCTTCAAGGTCCGGCGAGCTGCGCGGTCCTTATCCTGACGAAATCATCAGAGGGAACAAAATTCATCTCCCACATTTTGAACGGCGTAGGCGGAGGTGGCTAATTCCTTCGTGCCACTCTTTCCGTTGAAGCTTCTGAGGCTGTTCCACCGAAGGTGATAGCTCCGTTGGTAGCGACAGCGGCATATGAGGTGACGGTGGTTGAGGCTCTTGTTTTTCGTTGTGTTCAACTTCATTACTCTGCATTTCAACTTTGTCTGAAAGGATCTTCTCTTTTTCTAATTCGCCTGAGGTGCCTTCCATGAGCTCATCGGAGGTTTTTTCGACAATAAAGGTTCAGGTGGAGAAGAACGACTTTTAAATGTATCCACCGGAATCACCTTAACATCAAGTTCTTCCCTCTTCTTCTCGCTCCACCGTTAACGGTGACTATCATACTCCGATGTCCTAGAACGGTACAAATGCACACCAAAAATAGACATTTTAACCCTTTTTTGCATATTGTGCAAGAGTTTCTTTTTCTTCAAAATTTTGAATAGTAAAATATTTATTTATCAAACTAATTCATTATTTCAATTTTTAAAATATTCATTATATGGATCCATGTCCAAACGTATGTTTACTTAGAAATGGATCCTTCCATTGACTTGTTTCTATTGAATCTTGAAGGAAATTATTAAGTCGGCGACATTGAAAGTTTACATGCAGCAACAAGTGTGAACTTGATCTAAAAAGGAGGAAACGGTGGTTGTCAGCGGAGTTGACGGAGGAGTGTGGTGGTAATTGGTTGGGACTCCAGTGTTAAAAGGGTTTTTTTCCCGTTCTTTTTTTAGGAGATGATCTTTTTAATGGGTGGGTTAGGGGTTTATTTGGGTAGGTCTTTTTAATTCGGGTTGTGGGTTTAGAAAATGGTGAATAATAAGGGTAGATGCATAAGATGACGACACGTGTCTTTCCATTAGAGAGAAGGACATAGATGCACCACTTTTTGGACGGTAGGGGCTCTAGTGTCTCAATAGTATAACGAAGGGTATTTGTATACCATTTTCGATAGTTCAGGGGTATATTTGTCCTTTTCCCTATATAAAAATATATATTATTCTTAATTATTATATGTTATTTTACTCATTAAAAATAAATAATAATGAAAATAATGATAATAAGATTTAAAATATTAAATCATTTATTGATAAGTAAAAATGAACGAAGGAGGAATAAATTTTTACTTATTTCTATTATATAGAAGAGCCATGAGAAGGATGGTCAATGGCATTTTAGTGATTTTAAGATCATTTAAGGACAAAATAATAGTTGTATAATTAATTATGGTCAAAATGAAAATCTAGAAGAATTCATACATGTCTTAACTTTTGTTATGGGCCCATAAGGATATTATTGTAATTTTGTTAAAATGAAGAGTTTCTATTAGTTTACTTCTTACAAACAATAATAAATGCTAAGCTTGTTTTGACATATTTTAGAAAGAAAAATTTGAATTAATTAAAATAAAATGTGTTTGAATAGTTAATATTTTGTTCCTAGAAATACTTTAAAGGATTATTGCGTAAACATATTTTTAATATTATGTTACATAATATAACCACTAAAGAGTCTTTAAAATGACGTATCAATATTTTTTAATTGATTTGAAGAAAATATCAAATTTCGTGACTAAAAGAATGAACAATGTCTGACTATCAAGATATTAATAATTTGATAATGTATTCATCGAAAGATTAAAAAATATAAATTTTTCATTTCTATATTTTCTTAATATCAAATATGATAAACTATTTAACAGAGAAAATTTGACAAGGAAAACGTTTAATATTCAAATTCTAATGAATATTAAAATTCAAACTAAAGAAAAATGAGTAGTTAAAAAATAAAAAAGAACAACAAAAGAAAATGTAAATGAAAAAAGACTTTGTTGAGAAATATAGAGGAAGAAAAAAACTTTAAAATAAATAAATTAAGAAAAAAACAACCTGAAAAAAAAAAGTATATTGGTTATTTTATGTTCTTTACGACATGATATTAAGAGTGTAGTATCAAAAAAAGTTAATTAATGTAATTTATAATATAACATTATGATATTTGTTATTGTAGATAGAAATAAAGTTTCTTTCATGATTGTTTTCCTTGTTGTGGAGTTAAAAATTAATTTTTTAATAAATACTTTCAATATTTAGAATATAACATTACAATAATTGTTTTTTATTGTTGTGAAGTTAGAAATCAAAATTTTAAGTATTTCTATTTATCGAAACCAATAATAAAATGTATCACAAAATTCATCTACAAAGCCAATTACAAATACAGTATACTTAAGTTGAAGCAATAGAGATTTGAAAGACTTTAAATCGATCTTTACGAATTGATTGATCAATGATTAGTATTTTATTAGATGCAAAGCTTATGGTGCAAATATTACAAAACGAAGATAATAACATTGTGGAAAATAGATACCACTTGTGAATATATATGAAGATCGATGAACTTTTTTAAAGATATCAACATTTTATATATTCTTCAAACACGAAATGTTTTAATTGATCATAATCTAACGCAATTCTCTATTTCCTTGCTGCATAGAATTTTTTAGAATTCAACTTTCTCAATTTAGGTTGTAAACGACACATTTATGTCGTATGACCATTTGAAATAGATTATAAAGTAATATATTGAAGTTGTTTACTAAAGAACCAAATAGTATAAAGTACAGAAATCTCGTATCTTTCGAGGCTAATTACATCATATCCAGGAGTTTCCTCAATTACAAAAATCTCGAATTTTTCATTGCTCTCGAATACATTCTTTGGTTGTCCAATACATTGCAAATGACATATTAATTCGGAGGAGGGATGCATTCGAGAGGGGATATGTATGTATCTGAGAGGGAATAGATGTATCCGAGAGGAAATAGGTGTTGGAATTTGGTAGAATCTTTTTATTTTATTTTATTTTAGTCTAAAAATATTTTATAGTATTTAATTTTCTTTTAAGTCTAGGGTTTACATTAATTGTAAAATATTTAATTTTATTTTAGTTTAGTATCTAGAAGGATTCTCCTTTAAGAAGAACTCTCCTTTAAGAAGGATTCTCCTTAATTATTTATAAATAGGGATGTACTCTTTTATTTGAATCAATGCAAGAATCAATACAAAGAGTTATCATTCATTCTCTCTTTAATTTCTCTTTCTAGTTTCTTTCATTCCATAACAATGGTATCAGAACCTTACATTGATCTTAATGGATCTGTGAGTTCGTTCAAGAAGAACTTTCAACCACTTTTAATTCATATCTATTTTCAACCCACTTTTAACCCGTGCTTTTATTTTTAACGCAGGGCCAATTTTAACCCGTGCTTTTATTTTTAACGCAGGGCTACTTTTAACCATTTTTTAATCTATATTATTTTAAACCTTATTTTTCAAACCATGACAAGCAATACTCTTTCTTTCAATGCCCCTCAAACTTTCAATGGTGAAAATTATCAAATTTGGGCAGTTAAGATGAAGTCTTATCTTGAGGCTTATGATTTATGGAAAGTTGTAATGGAAGACAAATCCATACAACAACTCACTGAAAAATCTTCTAATGCTGAAATCAAACTTCACTCAGAAGAGAAAATCAAAAAACACAAAGCCAAAATTGTAATTCAAAATTTAGTTGCAGATTCAATCTTTTCTAAAATCATTGCATGTGAGACAGCAAAAGAAGCTTGGGAAAAACTTGAGAAGGAGTACCGAGGAAGTGAACGAGGCAGACAAAATCAAATTCTGAATTTGAAAAAAGATTTTGAATCTCTTAGGATGCAAGAGGGTGAGACTATCACTAATTATTCTGACAGGATTTCCTTGATTGTCAACAGAATCAGGTTGCTTGGTGAGGATTTTAAAGATAATAGAATAGTTGAAAAGATTCTTGTAACTATTCCCGAGAGATTTGAGTCTAAAATCTCTGCTTTGGAAGAGTCTAAAGATCTCTCTACCATCTCTCTTATTGAATTGATAAGTGCTCGTCAAGCACAAGAACAAAGAAGAGCTTTTAGACAAGATAAAATTGTTGAAGGTATCTTTTATGCAAACTATCAAAAAAGAAAAGTTGATTATCCTCCTTGCAAATATTGCAAAAAGAAAACACATTTGGAAAAATTCTATTGGTGGAGATCTGATGCAGTATGCGGAAGTTGCAAACAAACAGGTCATGTTACAAAAGTGTGCAAGTTCAAAGACACTCAAGATAAATCACAAGCATTACTAGTAGAAGAAGAATGTGAGGATGAATTTTATTAGAAGATATTTTTGAAGAATAATTAAGTGTTCAAACTCAAGTTAGATATATCAACTTGAGTTTGAGGGGAAATGTTGGAATTTGGTAGAATCTTTTTATTTTATTTTATTTTAGTCTAAAAATATTTTATAGTATTTAATTTTCTTTCAAGTCTAAGATTTACATTAATTGCAAAATATTTAATTTTATTTTAGTTTAGTATCTAGAAGGATTCTCCTTTAAGAAGGACTCTCCTTTAAGAAGGATTCTCCTTAATTATTTATAAATAGGGATGTACTCTTTTATTTGAATCAATGCAAGAATCAATACAAAGAGTTATCATTCATTCTCTCTTTAATTTCTCTTTCTAGTTTCTTTCATTCCATAACAATAGGAATGTATCCGAGAGAAGATTATAATATCTTAAGTTGTGAATTTATGTAATTTTTCCAATAAAATATGTGAAATTATATTGGGCCCGTATCACGAGCCTTAAATTATCTAGTTGTAAAAATAAACGGTGAAGGTTGACTTCCTCTAATTTCAATAGAATAGACATCTATTGATAAGTAAAATCGGATGAAGAGAGTAAATGTTTTCTTATTGTACAAATGAACGGTGAAGGTTGACTTTCTATAATTTCAATACAATAGACATTTATTGACAAGTAAAAACAGAAAAAAAGTAAATAGTTTTTTATATTGTAAAAATAGGTAGTGGAGGAATTTCAATAGAAATAGATATTTATTGACAAGTAAAAATTTTCTTTTTGTAAAAATGGACGGTGGAGGTTGACTTTCTATAATTTCATTTACATGAAAATAATTGTGTCAAATGATTTAGTTAGAATAAAAAAAATACAAAAAGAATGATATGGTCAATGACTAAGACTTAATTTATTAATGCATTTTAGGACTTGAGGAAGATGAGTCGAAGTCAAAAGGTTAAAATAGTATATTACATTTTAAATATTTATTGCGATGATTTAATTAATTATTATATTTTATTTATGATTGTATTCACTTTTTTTATTGCTTTGTTATGTGTTACTTGATTGAGAATTTTTTTTAAAATTATATCTCTATTTTTATGAGATAAAAATAAGTTTACATATACTTTTCTTTTCAAACTTTACTTATAAAAATACACCAAATATTACTTGTGAATACAATATTGATGAATTTATTAGTTATAAACTTATAATTAATTTAACGGGAGAAAAATTGGTTGTTGTTTGTATTAAAATTTATAGTCATTACAAATATGGTTGTTGAAAATTACGAATAGAAAATAAAGAAGTAGCTACTACTTATAAGTTGGAAACATAGTAAGTATTAATATAAACATTTATATAGATACACCAAGTTGTGTGCATCATCTTGTTAATTAAAATCGTCATCAATATATTATTATTTACTTAATTATATTAAAATATGATCCCTAAGATACAAATAGACTTTATGTGGGGAAATCATTTGAAAATATTTGATTAATGAGAGATAATTTATTATTTTATATTTAATTTACTTTTACTTATATGTATTAATTAGTAGTGAATTAATAAAATTATAAAATCACTTCAACTCTCCGTTTCTAGCATGTTATAGTTATTAAAGTCTCTAGACGACGAAAATTGGAGATTACTGCTAAGTCAGATGCTTCGCGAACTATATTCAATTTTAAGACGTTATTTCGATGCACTTTAATTGCCCTCGTGAAGAGGCGTAATCCGATATCATTAATATCCAATTACTTTTATAATAATGATTGAATCTACTACTATCTCATTCATTGAATATAACAGAGCAAATGATAATATCTCAATGAACATAGGAATGTTTTTTACTTAAAGAAATGTGTTAAATTAAACATGAAGGGAGTATTGATTCATAGTAAATTAATTTTCTCAATCTAATGTAAACATGATTACAAATGTCAGGAGAAAAAAGAAGAAGAAAAACTTGTTAAAAAAGAAAAAAAAAAGTTAAAAGAAAGAGACAAGAAACTTAATGCATCATTAAAAAAAATACTCTCTACAAGTAGGCAATTACTAGTAAAATTTTCTTCCCCTTTTCCCATTTACTATTTTATTCATATTATTTGGAATATGTATGAGACAAAGTCAAAACTCCCAGCCTTGTAAGATCCAGCAGGATAAACAAGGTTTAATAATATCTTATAATAAATTTATATCATCAATTAAAATATAAAATTTGAGTATTTTCATATTATCTCTTTAAATTTAGAATCATTTAATCTCAGTTGAAGTCAAAAAATTGTAATCGTAATAATTTTTTCTGTATACGAAATGATTCTTAAACAACAGAAAAGTTACTCTCCGCCCTCTTTTAACTATCATTTTAGTTTAAAAGAAATTATTTGAAATTAAGTGTCATTTTAAAATGTTAAGATGATGAATTGATATTTGTTTCTAGCTATACCGTCTTTTTAATATTGAACAATATTTTAAAAATATCAATTGCTCTATTTTAAAAGGATTTTTTGAGACTTGATCAAATAGATACCTTACAAAATATTTTGAGACTCATGTATGAAATGTACTCCCCAATGATCAATTATATATCTAAATACACAAATATCATTCCAACATATTCTAATTAGAGTATAAATTAAAAAAATAAAATAGAAAATTTATTTTGTTTGCGTCCCACGTCTCATAACTTATTCCTCATCTCAATATTAAGTAAAATGTCTTGCCTCACATTAGCATCGTAATACGTAAGTTTAATAAATAAAAAATAAGAAAGAAGAAAGAAAGTTACATAAATGACATGTTGGAAGTGTGGCCTCTTACACGCATCCGCGCTTTTCGTTAGCTATCATATCACACATAAACATCCAAAAAATAGACTATACTAAAATAAATAAATTATAATTCTAAATTATATATATATATATATATATATATAAAACTTGTTATGGTAGGTTGCTTATCAATTATTTAAACTTACTTTTTTTGGTCTTACATAGCGCTTTCACTTCTCGAAATTTTGATTTGACTAATCAATACATTTTTCATATTTTACTTCTAGTAGGGGTGTGCAAAAACCGATTTAACCAATAAACCGAACCGAAAACAACACTATTGATTTATTGATATTGGTTATTGGGCTAACGGTTTTTAAACAGTTTTGCAAAAAAAACTATTGGGTTATTGGTTCGGTTTTTGGTTTTATAATTTTTGTTAATGGTTAAACCGATAACCCAATAAGACTATACTAAATTTACTAGTGTTATTGTTAATGGTTTAACGATTGTTACTTTCACACTTTTTGTTAATGATTAAACGATTGTTACTTTCACACTTTTTCCTTTGAAAGTGTCTAGTGTCTAAACTTGCAAGAAAAATGATTGTTACTTTTATGATTATTACTTTCATGCCAAATGCTGAAAAAATCATATGGTTTATATGAAATTTTTCTTATCGTGTATATAATATATATGAGTATTTTCTTATTGGTTAAATCGAAAACCGAATCGTTAAGTACCATAAACCGATTAACCAAAAACCGATAAGAAATATTTTATTGGTTTGGTTATCGGTTTGACGTATTTACAAACCGATAAACCGAACCAATAACACATAAAACCGAACCAAACTAACCGATGTGCACCCTAGCTTCTAGTGAGTTGATTTAACTGATTCTTAATAATAAATTAATTTAAATTTAAATATTTAAAAAACTAGTACAAAAATATTATAAAATTATAATATTTGATAAAAATTCATATAATTTTTTTAAAATAATAAATATTTTGAGACAGATATACTAGGTGTATTTGAAAAGAATGAATCACTCATAAATTAATTCCTCTAATTGATTGGACCAAAAGTGCGATGATTTACTTCATAGACGAAGTCTCTAATATTTTTTGGGGGTGGGGAGGGGGGTGAGGGCGTGGGGTATTTGAAGTAGTTGGTGGATTTTTTCTATTTAAAGGCGTTGGACAAAATCCAATTTCAAAAATTCTTCTCTCTTCTATTTCTATTATCATCTTTTTCCATTGTCTATTTTCTTTCTAAAACACAAAATATTTGCCTATTTTATCCCTTTTTGAAGGATTTTTTTAAGAAAAAAAAAATGGTTTGTACGGTATCTCGTACAGGAAGGCAAATGCAGAGGTACAATAAAGGTCATCGTCTTGTTGTTGGGTAGGTGTAATTTTTTTATTTAAAAATAAAATAAAATTATGTCCTAATTTTTTTTTAATAATTTTTTTTTAAAATTATTTTTTGCAGATGTATTCCATATAGATTTACAAGAAATGGTGAATTTGAGGTTCTTGTAGTTAGTTCACAAAAAGGTCATGCAATGATGTTTCCCAAGGTACATATATAAATTTATTATTTTTCATTAAATCCTTTTTAGAACGGATTAAAAAGAAAAATATTATTATATAAATTAAAACGGAGAAAATATAAAATTATATTTGTAGGGAGGATGGGAAACTGATGAATCAGTAGAAGAAGCAGCTTCTCGTGAATCCCTTGAAGAAGCTGGTGTTCTTGGCATTGTTCAGGTAATTTAATTTTATAAATAATATTTTTATTTTTATACAAGTTGTAATATTTAATTAGTTAGCACATAATTTGACTGGACACAAATTTTTAAAAATAAAATACTAGTTCTTATTGACTCCAAATAAGAATAAAGTTTACGTACACTCTATTCTAATCAGATTCTATCTATAAAATTATACGGGTCATGTTATTGTTATGATTTATTGTAGTGTTGTGTTTTGAGTGGACATAGAAGTTAAGAAAGATCGATATTTTTCTAAATTAGTGATCTAAAATAAATCATAAATATTTGTATATCTAAAAAACCTCTCTCATTCAATGTAAAATAGAAGGTTTAGAGTCATTTTTTTCTCCAAAGAAAAGTAGGATATTTCTTCTTGTTGTTGCTGGATATTTCATTCGTACCCATTTTCTCTTTATTTTTTCCGAGCCTCTAGTGAGTTACAAAGTATGACATGTAAGTTGTTAAATGTATATAATTACTTTTTGTTGGAGAAATTTTAATAATTTTTTTGTGTGTTTTTTTTCAGTGTGAATTAGGAAAATGGAGATTTAAGAGCAAGAGCCAAGGCATTTATCATGAAGGTTACATGTTTCCATTGCTTGTTACTGAACAACTCTCACTTTGGCCTGAGCAAAATCTAAGAAAAAGAGCATGGGTAAGTACTTTATAATATTTTGAACACCCTAAAAAATTTATTATAAAAAAAATCAAGATTTAATTTTTAAGTAGCAAGAAACACTATAATTAACAATAACATATTCAGTAAGATTCTATTTGTGGGATTTGGAAAAGGTGGAGCGCACACACACCTAATTAGTCGTATCTTGTGTGAGGTATAGGGATCATGAGCGAAGCTAGGTGGGAGCAAGAGATTTGATTTCATTCAGCACAGAAAATTATACTGCATATTTAAGGTTTAAATTATTTTTAAAAAAAATATTGATTAAGTCTTCTTATCCTATTAGTGCAAATTTTGAATTTGACATATAAATAGAAACTACAAGCTACGTAACAACATATTATCGATGAATTTCATAGTTAATTTTTTTTTTTTTAAAGTGAAACTAAACTAAAATTTTATTTAATTTTGTTTGTGTAGATGACAGTGGAGGAAGCAAGTGAAGCTTGTCAACAATGGTGGATGAAAGAAGCACTTGAGAAATTAGTTAATAGGCTAAATTCATCAGATCTTGAAAGTTCTCTTAGCTAGAAAAAATATAAAATAAAATAAAATAATTTATTTTCTTTAGGATTTTGTAAATAAATCTATAGAGAAAAAAAAAAGTCCAATGATGTTCATAAATGTTGGATGATCAATGGGCTTTCACAACTGTATCATTTATGGCCAATGTTTGTGAATTTTTGTTTATTGTTTATGTTTGTTGATCATTTGGCTTAGTTACATAACTATGATTTTGGATTTAGATGTTCAAAATAATATATAAATATGTCATTTAAGTTGACTTTAGTTGATATCTACGTTCTTCAACTTTGAGTATAATTGTTTTATAAAAAATGGACCTTTTGCGTCTATCTATCATTGATTGTCAAGTCAAATTCTTGAGTTCCCTAAGCCCTGAATGAAATGGATCGTTTCTGCCAATAAAATGAATGCCGAGTCCATTTTGAATGCTTCTATAATTCGAAAGTTCTCACGAAGAGAATCAGATGCTAGCCCCCTTTCTCTTCCTTTTTCCGCTTTGCTAATCTTCAACATGAGCAACTCAATTACGAAGTTTTTCATCAAAATAGCCCATTGAGAACAGTTAGGATAGTTGCATATATTGTCTTTAGTATCTTGAGGTGGAGCCAGATAAGGTCGAAGGGAAGAAAATTATATCATTTGTATATGGTTAAAGATATTTTTCTTATGGATATATAGTAGATGTTGAACCCCTATTGGATTCTTCGTGAATTTACTTCTTCATATTTTGAACCCTTTTAGTGAAAATTCTGACTCTGACACTAATATATGGTTAGTTGCAAATGGTGTTTTGAAGTTTTTGTATGAGAAATAAGGGACTATTTTGTAACTACCCAAGTTGGATTTTTTGTGTATATAATATACTATAATATGTTGAATCCTTGTCACACCCCTATTTTTACCCAAACGAAATGTTTGAAAAATAGAGTTTCTCCAATTAAAGTGACATTTTGAAAAGGGATTATTTTATTTCAGAGTCATCACTTGGAATTGAGTTTTGGTGTTCCAAGTCACCTAATTTTTACCCCTAATCAAAAGGAAGTTGACTCTAATTTTTAATGGTCTGCGAACTAGAAATCTGGATAAGAAATTCTATTGACCAAGGGGAAGGTGTAAGGCACCCCTCGAGTCCCGTGTTTCTAACACAGTTGCTTCATTGACTTATATCTTGGCGTGACTTAGTTTTTGGATATAGTATACTCATTAGCTATATATTTATTTATATCCCACCTTCTTTGATTTATTGTAACTGTCTTGTTTAGATTTTTAGAGTTCGGGAAATTTTAGTATTGTCGTTTTAGTGGGAGTAGATAGTTGAATTATAATAGGAGGTAAAATTCTAGGGGATTTAGGATTAAGTTTAGAAAAGAAAATGTTGAAGAAGTTAAGACCAAATTTTCTTTTATACGTTATTTTTTTAAAAAATAAATCAACATTTGTTCCTTCTTGTTTTTACCTTTCAATTTGATTTTTTTGTTTTTGTTTAACATAATGTTTCTCTTTTTCTTTCATTTAAATAATTTTTGGTTAAATTTTTGTTTTCCCTTCTTTTTTTTTTACCTTTTCTTTATTTTTTATTATTACTACTTTTTATCACTTTTCATCTTTTGCTTCTTCTCTTTTTGCCTTTTATAATAAATGTTTATTTATTTCATTTTTTTTTAATTCTTACTTTCTTTTTAATGATCTATTCCTCTTTTTATTATCTTTATTTTTTCTTTATTCTACACTATTTTCCCTTTTATTATTATATTTTTTTCTCTGCTCACGTTTCCCTTTTTTAATTCTATATATTATTTTTTATTAATTTTTCCCTTTAAACTAGTTGAGAGAAAAATAATATACATAGCGATATAATAATATTCCTTCACCAAATGGTGATAGTGTGAAATTACTAATAAAAGAACTATCTCACGTTGATGAATTAATGACTCACTTCAAATGAACTAATGTTCATCTCCTCCATTTTTAATATTTCGGATACGATAAAAATTATTCTAATAATTAATTGTCTCAATAAGTACGGTAATATTATTTATTTATTAAAATCCAGAAAACTCTAAATGATAACTAATATAGAATCTCTAACCAATTTACATGTAATTAAATTAAAGTCATAAACGAAGTTGTCAATTTGTACCATCAAATAAATGTACATAAACATGTTGGAATAAAACTAGAGTAAACAACAACCATCTTTGGATCAAATTAGTTGATTAAATTAAAGTCGGGTGTAAAAATAATTCGATGAGCAAATTTAAACAGTAGCAATTCATGCAATCAACAATATGATATGCGTCACAAAATAGTGGCATATAACAATACATGTAATTTTAAGGACTTCATAACATCATAATTGAATTCAGAACAATTATTTCATTGAACTATATAAGGAATTAGAATTACCTTTTCGTAAAACTTAATTCCAACAAAAGAAACCGCTATAATCTACTGATTTCCAAAGTTAATTATAATTAACTTTAAGGAGCCACGAACTTGAATCCACGAACAAAATCTTTCTGACTTAAAGTGTATTGCTTTTTCGTTTTTTTTTTTGTGTGTGCACTGTTCCCTTTTCTATGATTATGATGGTGTTATATATATAGGAAACGTTTTCTTGCTCAGATACGTGGGGGTGTTGATCTCTTTTTTTTTTTAACTTTTTTATTTAATTTTAGTCGTGTATGTATAGGGGTCTATTAGTTGCTGATAGTTTTTGTGGGGATATAGTAGTATAGAGGCGAGTAAATGGGAGTAGTGGGGTATGGGAGGTTAGATTATTTAGGTTAGTTTTACTTTACTTTTATTTTTATTTTACTCTTAAGAGAATAGTAATTAACTATATAAAAAGCTAATTAGAAAAAGTCAAATAGCTAAAAAAAATAATTAATAAATAAATAAATACTACCTTATTTATAAAAATTTAATTTAAAAAATAATATAGATTTTTTTTGTAATCTTTCATTCTTTTTTTAAACAATTGAAAATAAAACTTACCTTAAAAAAAGTGATTCTATTTCTGTTGTTTTCAAATCTTTTAAAAATAAACTTAATAAAATAAGATAAAAGTCAAAATATTTAATTTATATTTATAAAAATATTTCAGCTTTAAAAATGGTATAAAATTTTAGGTTCGGTCAAAAATTACGTGTCTACAATCCTCGTAATTTTCAAGTATATTTACTTCTTTATATTTCGACTCTCTATAATGAAAAATTTGATTTCGTCACTGCATATATGCGTGCTGGTTGAGAAACAAGCTTATAGTATGTGTATATAGTGAATTTCTCAATGGTATTGATCATGATTTGAAGGCTTATTCATGGGCAAAGTTGTAGTGAGAAACAAGGCATATAAGCTATCTAATAGGCAAAGGTAAATTTGGAGTTTATGAGTTTTAAAGTCTATTATGTATACATATTTAATGAATTCTTAAATTAATATACATGGCTTTAATCAAAACTATTGAATTTTGTATTTCTCATACTAGCTTCGCCTCTACTAATAGCTACCTAAGTATATCAATGACTATTAGGCTAATATACTCTAAAGAAGTCATAGTAGATACCCTATACAGAACCCCAATCCTTTTTTAGACTTGGTGAATTCCTATCGCGATGAATTAAATTCTGTTTAACATCATACTACTTGTCAATCACATCGCAAAGTCATTACATCAAGATCATCAATCTATACCACTTGAATCAAGGTTATATCGATCATGTTATTATCAAAATTATTAGATGCTAACTTAAAATTTATAGACATTTATACGATAATCTAACTCTAATTGACCTCATAAATCTTGCACGTTATATAAATAAGAAAAAGGGTAAAGCTAAAGCCCCCCCAAAAAAAATATTTTTATATTTTTCCGTTATACTTAATTTACTCTTAAAGCAAACATTTTTTTTTCTTTTTTTTCCCTTTAAGAGAACCATGCTTTAACTTCCACGCTATTATTATATCCCCTCGTTGCTTCTACTTCTTGTAAACTATTATAATGCCTTTTAAGCCACACAAGAAAATAAAAATAAAAATAAATAAAAAGGTAAAATTTAGAGGAGTAAAACGATAGCGAATTCAGAACGTAATTTACCAGCTCACGAAACACAATAACTTTTTCCCCCTATATATATTAAATATCTATAAACATTTAAATATGAACTCATTATTATATATTAATTTGAAATTACATTAAAACCATGTTTTTAAAAAAAAAATAGTTTAATCAATCAAATATTTATATTTATATATATAAATATAAATAATGAAGTTCAAATAGCGAAGAAAGGAACTAATATCTCCCTAATCATTATATGTCTGTATGGGGTGGGAACCATTGCTTGTGGATATGGTTTTGGTCTTTCTTTACATTTCTATATGATAAAAATAAGATATTGTACACAAATATTATTTTAATTGCTTTTTTTAATATGTTTTAATCCAATCAATTTTGTAAATTTATCTTTTGAACTATGCTATTATCATAGAGTTTTAAAAAAAATCATATCTTATGAACTTGTGCTCTAACCTATACTTTTTTCTTTTTAATTTAAGCTTAAATAGTTCAAATTATATCTTAATGACTCAACCAAAAACAGATCAAACTCGGCTCGACCAAACCTCATGCCCACCTAATTAAATTGATTTGGCTCAACTCAGCTCAACTCAACTCAGCTCGATATCTTTATCCAAAACCTTTAAAAAAAATTAGGGTGTAGTGGGGGTAGGGGTGGGGTTGGGGGTGGGTGGGATAGTGCTTTTGTGTGAGAACACTTAGCAAACTTCACAATTCCTTTGAGGTTGCACTTTACATGTTCACAACTATATATTATAGACATTTGTCTTGGGAATCTAACAGAACACAAAAGAATTAAAAAAAAAAGAAGTTAAAAAGCAAAACCCCAATTTATTATATTCTCTAAATCCACATCTAAAGCTTTAAATCTTCAATTTTTTTCTTTATTTATATATTTTTTAAAAAGGTAAATTTGGAATTCAATTTATTCTCTATTTATTGATCATCTTGTGTTAACAAGATTTCCTATCACATGGCTTCTTCCTCCAATAATTTTGATGAAGAGGGTATGCAATCTTTTTAATTTTTTTTTAATTCTAATTAATTTTTTGTTTATAATTTTATTATATTTATTGTTTGTGTGAGTAATTTTATGGTTCTTGGGAATTGAATATGCAGGAATTGAGAAGAAAGAGGAACCAACACCTTTGGAAAAACATGTTATGTTTTTTGATATTAACAAAGATGGTGTCATTTACCCATGGGAAACTTATAAAGGTCGAAACTACAATACATGATATTTCTATGTTTTAATTCATGTGACAATGTTTTTTGTTTTTTAATGTTTTTTATGACAATTTTATATATTTGGAAATATATTAATTTAAAAAAAATATCAGATTATTTTTATTTTATTATTATAGACAAATGTTAAAATATTTGAGAGAACTTGTTTCAAAAAAATATATATTTTCTTTTATTAATTTAGTGCTTATTTAAATTTTGTCACACTTTTTTCATGTGCACTTGTAACCAAATTATTGTGGATTATATTAATACACACATTCTCACCTTATTTTATAATTTAACGATACAATTTTTATCTGCATAAATTATTTATATCAAATTAATAAATATATATCATGTGTTTTCATATATACTTTTTCCACTTAACTAAAATTATTATCATTTTGAGTTTTTTAACTATCATTTAACCTCTCTCTTTTTTTCTCTCTTTTTTTTTTGTATTTTTATCAGGTTTTCGAAAAATTGGAAGTGGCGTTCTCCTCTCAACAGTTGCTTCCATTTTCATTAATATTGGGCTAAGTGGCAAAACTCGACCTGTAATTTCCCTCTTTTCTCTCGCTGGTATTATTTTATTTTTAGGAAAATTAATTAATTTATGACTTCAGTTAAAATTTTAGAATTTAATTTAATAATTAATACATGCATTTGTTTAGTAGCAATGTATCGTTTTCTAGATACAGACTAAAAGGAAAAATGCATCATATAGAATGATCAGATGTAGGGAGTACAAGATTACACACTACTAATTTTTGGTTGGAATTTTCTACTGAAAAATGTCTAGTGACTATTTTCGTACATATTTTATTGAATTAGTGAGAAAAGAAAAAATAGTATGTTTTTCACCCGAAAAAATTTCAAAGATACCCATTAATTCAATTAGAATTACACCTCCCCCAAAAAGGTCTTTCATGGACTAGACCTCTATTTTTTACCAACAAATTGGGCCATTAAGATGAGTTTGATGTGCAAGTTTATGCTATAAGACTTTAACTTCTAATCACAAAAAGAAAAGTGCTATAAGATTAATATGCAAGTATATGCTATAAGATTTTAACTTTTAACCAAAAAAGAGAGGTGCTATAAGATTAATGTGCAAGTTTATGCTGTAAGATTTTAACTTTTAGCCAAAAAAAATGCTATAGGATTAATGTGCATATATGTTTTATGTACAGGGGAAGTGGCCATCTCCATTATTTCCTATTGAGGTGAAGAACATCAAATTTGCCAAACATAGTAGTGATAGTGATATCTATGATACTGAAGGAAGGTAATATACTACTCCCTCTGTCCCAATTTATGTGACTTACTTTCCTTTTTAGTCAGTCCCAAAAAGAATGATACATTTCTATATTTAGTAATAATTTAACTATAAAATGTCTATTTTACCCTTAATGAAATGATTTACAGCCACACAAATTTCTATCATTCATTTTGGACCACAAGTTTTAAAAGTCTTCCTTTCTTTCTTAAACTCCGTGTTGAGTCGAACTACATCACATAAAATGGGACGGGGGAGTAATATTTATACTTTTTATACATTGATAGTGTAAAGAATTTTATGTAATCTCGTTGCGTAACATATAACTACACGTAATAAGTGGAACAAGTTACGTGAAAAACAAGGTATAAGAGATTTAGTCTCCTTATATGGAGTCTTTATAATTTTTACTTCGAGCTAATTTTTTTAGGTTACGTTAAGTGAAGGTTTGTTTCATCTCATCGTATATTAGAGTCACACGACTTATCTCGATTCTTGATTTATCCCGTGTTTTGGTCCTGATTTTTTATTATGTTGTCCACACTCCAGTTACTTGATAGGCTTGGACGTGTTGGGGTGTTAGATTCCTGCAATATCGTGACATTAGTATAGTGGATATGTGGATGAGGGATGTAATGAGTTTAACGTCTATACACTGATAGTATATATATATATGAGTTTTTAGAAGTGATCACTTAAAAGGATAACTATATGTTACTATTCAATGGTGAGTGGAACTATAAGTTGCTGGAAAAATAAGATAGACGACGTGTTTTAGTTAAAGCATTGTCGATACAAAAATAACTTGTATCATCGATGTATATAAATTAAATCTTGCTTCGTATTTTGAAGGTTCGTTCCTGAAAAATTCGAGGAGTTATTCAACAAGCATGGACGAACAAACGACAATGCCTTAACCGGTGAGGAATTAGATGAACTACTCAAAGCAAACAAGCAACCCAAGGACTTTGCTGGACAGTAAGACACACACTCTCTCTCTCACCATCGTTACGGGTCATAGTCCTGCTATATACGAAATACTTAATAGCTAACATATGTACGTCATTTATCCATCCATGCATGTTGAAGTTTTTGAGATTAAGGGCTTGGATCGAGGTCCTGAAAGGCGTGAAACATAGACTTAAACAATGAACGCTTCTCTTTAATATATGCAATGTTTACTTCTTTCTTTTTTTATAGAAATAATTTGATGAATTATGCAGCATTGCAGCTAAATCAGAGTGGAAGATACTTTATCTCCTTTGCAAAGATGAAAATGGCATGTTACCTAAAGAGACAATAAGGAGTGTGTATGATGGTAGCCTTTTTGAACAAATGGCCAAGGAAAAGCAATCCAAGAAACATAGGTATACCTAATTACCTATCTAATTTGTTAACGAGGAGAATCTTGCAGCAACGGTAAAATTATTTTCATATGATCACTAGGATGTCTTCATAGAACCTATATGTTACGAGTTGGTTTTTAGATACGTAGATCGATCAATCATGCATTGATATTTAGGACAAGATAGGATGTTAAATTACGTTCCCTTGGGGTTCGGGCAAAAGGTTATATGTTCGAGGGTGGAATTAGCTACTAACACTTGTACTTTTATATTTTGTTGAGAGGGGAGAGAGGTACATTATAGGCTACTAAATTACCCTTTTGAAGTGCGGTCTTTTTCTGACTTTGCATGAACACAACATACTTCGTGCACTTGACTATTTTTTATTTTTTGGGTTATGCTTTGTATATCGAGCTAATTTTTTTTAAAATATTTGTGTTTGACATTATTGATCTTATTACTACTAACTTTTTGTTGCAGGTGTAAATCAAGTTCATAAAAAAGGTGCAGCAGTTTTTTTTTCTACTTGTAACTATGACTTTCTATATATACAGTTGTGGTATTTGTTTCTTTGTTAAAAAAAAAAAAAAAAAAAGGAAAAGAAGTGTTGAATTTATTCCTGTATTAATCGATATTTAGCAATTTCACTTTCCATTAGAATTTTGGTTTTGTATGATTCATGTTTAAATTTTATTTTTATGTTGAGCTTGCTCTATTATTCGGTGTTTAACGGTAATATAATTTTTAAATATTTGAATTCACACGGTGTAAAGTCCATTAAAATGAGGAATTGTTCTATATAATTTTTTTATTTATTTTTAAGGCATGAACTCAAGGCTTCTGATTTAAATTTATAGAATGTGTGCGAGTATTGAAATAAGGTGATTCTTAGAAACTTAGTTGATTGGGTGAACTCTTACTTTGTTAGCGAGGATTCTATTCGCCACATTGTATTCCACCTTACCCCAATTTAAAACCAAAAAAATAGAGTATTGAAATAAATAAATAAATAAATGAAATGTAAAAAATAAACAATTATTTAGTCCTTTATTTAAATAAATAAAATGTAAGAAGTAAGTAAGAGAGAAACTTTTCTACCTAATTTTCATGCTCTAAAGAAGTAAGCAATTATTTAGTCCGTTGATGAAAATATGTTGTTAGAAATTAGCGACCTACAACTTATGTTGTTAGACAACTTACGTACATACATAAGCTTTCCCAAAGTTTGAATGGGAAATATCTAATATGAATATATTATTACGTATTTAATTAAAACTTATCATAATTTGAATATCTAGATAAAATACCACACCTTAAGAGGTTGTTGATACATTGTGCAAACAAGGGGACAAAAAGACAAGTGCTTGGACGAATCTGTACGAGTTGTCAAATAATCTTTACATAAATAACCAATTAATAGATCATGGCTTTGCATGTGATGCGTCGAAAAAAGATTAGCTATAATAGTGATTTGATTTTCAAATGTTAGGTAATATTGGTATGAAAGCTAAAAATTAATAAAGTCTAAATCATTCAAGTTCAAGAAATACGTCACTAACGACTCTCGAATTATGAAGATAAAGTCTAAATCATCCTAGATCGAAAAATACGTCATTAACAACCCTCGAATTATGGAGATCAAGTCCAAATTATTCTAGATCGGACTATGCCACTAACAACCCTCGAATTACAGAGAATTCTAATAGAGAAGAATCGGAGAAGAATAGAATTGTATCCATATTGATTTATCAATAAAATATTCTTGTTTCTTCATATTTTATTTGTGGTTGATTTATTTTTCATATATTTAAAATTCATTGCAAATAAATTATGGTACGCCCAGTGGGACCAAGTCTGCTCCTCATGATCTCTTCTCTCCATACAAATCAAATATGCAAATCTGAAATTGCAAAGGTGGAAGAATGATCAGTATTTCAAGTCTCGTCTTTGAGTTTCATCAACTCTACACTCCAACAGCGCTTGAAGCAGGGGCACTTGTAGGCATTGTAAATTTGTAGGACTCTACCAGATGAGTTCCATTTCAATTAGGGTTCTCGGAGGCTACTCAATCCTAAACTCTAGCTCATGCGCATATGTGTGTATATATATATCCTTAAAGAGGCATCTCAAATATTTCACAAGTTCATGAAATATTCATATAGAGATCAAGTTCAAATCATCCTAGTTTGAGAAATACGTCACTAACAGTCCTCGAATTATGGAGATCAAGTTCAAATCATCCAAGTTTGAGAAAACACACCACTAACGGCCCTCGAATTATGGAGATCAAGTCCAAATCATCCTAGATCGAGAAATATGCCACTAATGGTCCTTCAAATCACAGAGAATTTTTAAGAGAAAAGAATCAAGGGAGGAGCATAATTGTATCCATATTGATTTGTTAATAACATATTTATGTTTCTTCATATTTTTTTTAGTTAATTTATTTTTTATATATTTAATATTTGTTGCAAATTTAGAGGTTGAACATCTCTCGACTAAATTTGTGTAATTATCTTTTCATATTTCGAATTTTTATAGTGAAAAATCCTAATTCCGTAATTGACTATTGAAGTAGTTAGCATTGTGATGGTGAACGATTGATTGCTTTTAATTTGTAAGAATCTTCTACGTGAACAGCGTGTTATTAATACTTTTAAGTCAATAACGTGTTAATACGTTTAAAATTATGTGCAAATAGTAGTATATGATAAACAATTTAATTTGTTTATGAATTTGGGCATAAAAGTTTTAAGTTCTTGAAATAAAATTTATATATTTGAAATTAAGTATTATAATTTATGATATTTGAAAATTTTAAAAAAAATTATAGTATAAAAATAACGTATTTAAATCTTAAATTCGAAATTTTCATATAAATTGAGAATAAAAACTAATGCGGTTAATAATTTGAAAAACTGAATTTTTCTTCAAAACTACATGGCTAAATCACAATTTACGTAAACGCACCTAACAAATCATGAAATTTAAAAGAGTTGAAATGGAACCCGTGCAGGAAACTTAATTAAAAATAAATAAATAAATATAATAATAATGATAATAATATTTTTGAAAAAAACAACCTCGGAGGTCATTTTTAAATATATATGTGTGTGTATAATTAAAAAATGTGACACACATCAAATAACATTTTTCTTGTTCAAATAATAATATGAGCATACATATTTTTCCTATCCAAATAATAATAATGTGATACACATATTCCTTGTCCATGGTGATGTGATACTATAAAATTTTATTGTAATAATACAGTTATAACTATATAAAAAATTATTATCACCAGTGTCAATAATTATAAAAAGAAAAAAAAAATAAAGAATTAGTTTTATTAAGAAATTTTATGTAGGGTGCACCCTATAATTTTGCAATTGGAAAGTCTAAGGTAAACTCTTGATATCAAGAAGATGAATATGCTATTATAAAAAAATAAAATTAAAATATAAGTTTAATCGATTTAATTTTTATGTTTTTATTATTTGACTTATTACTTTTTTTTTTTTATTTAGAAGAATTGTTACGTATCACTAAGACTTTTATGCCACCCATGATGCTTATATATAGACAAAAACTTGTTACTTATTTGGTTATTAATTTTGGAATAAAGTATATTATGATTAATAGTTATTATAATGATAAATTATTTTTGTTAAAAGGTAGAATAATAGTATTTGGGTTAGTTATTTTGAGAACAAGACAATAAAAATGATAGAAATATGCCCTAATTAAGGTTCCTCAAATTCATTTCTACTAAATATAATTCAGAAATTTTTTGTAAATGAATAACTTCATAAATATTATACAATGCATGTTATTTTTAATATTATAAATCAAATAATACTAAAATATTAATTGCGACATAAGTAATTTATTTTATATTTATCATTTTCTAGAAGGTTATAGTATACTCTTTTCTTTTCTTTTTTTGAGTTTTATGATAATTAACTTTAAGTACACGAACCAAAATTGAACGTGCCTTAAAATGAGGGGGTGACAAGATGATTTCTAGCCACATCTTTTGATATTTTTGACTTTTTTTGTCCAATTGATAAGATTTCACGAATCCCCAATAATTGTGATGTTGTGTTGTGTCATTGTGTGCCAATTGCCATAATATATTATTTCGGCGTCTTATACACATTGAAGCTTGACATTATTTTGCATTTTTATCCTCAAAATTTAAGTGTATAAATAAATATTTAAACTTGTATAAAATTAAATAAGTAGACATATGAGTCATATGTACCATAATACACGTAGAACACATGTATGACACAAATTGTCATTAGGATATCACGTATGATGTGTGTCTATTTATTCAACTTTATATAAATTTAAATATCTACTTATACATACTAAAGTTGAAGGGCATGAATATAAAATGAAGCTAAGTTAAAAGATACTCCTATTTATATAATATTCAAGGTTCAAATCTAAAACTCGTGATTAAGAAAAAGACAATCTGATCCACGTCTCCACGTTCGTCCATACCAATTGCCATAATATTTATGTTTTTTTTTTTTTTTACCAAAAAGGGATGGGCATTTTATCTTTTGTTGACTCTACAACAACCATACATTTAGTTTTCACACTACCCGACATGATAGGTTAGAGAGATGAGTTCATTGATTACTTAATAATTTTCGTCTCAAATAAGTGTTAATTCGTTTTTTTATTTGTAATTTTTATTTTATAAAAACTAACTTTAAAAAAAATCAATTCAATTAAATTAAAATAATTTAATGTTTAAGTTTTAAATATTTAAAAATAATATAAATTATAATTTTTTCATATTAATATAAACAAAAGGAGTAATTTTCTTAATTTCTAAATTTGGAAAGTAAGAGACTAAGAGAAATAAATAAAAGTCCAACTTTTTTCCTTGTTTGGTGGACGAAAATTAGGAAGAAAAAATCTCTCTATTGCAAACTTTTTACTCCCTCTACCGACTTTTATTTATTTATTTATTTAGTGTTCGATATTTCTATTGAAATAAACTGCTGATTAATTTATGTATTTAAAATGATTTTTTTGTTGTATTTAAAAATTAAAAATTCGTAATTTTATATAATATTATTTATTTTGACTTGTAATTATAAAGAACAATATAATCAAATTATTATTTTATATATTGTTTTGTTTGTTTCAAAATATTTTCTTATAAGTCAAATAATATTATATTATTAGAAACAAAAGATTTTTTTCCATCAAGAATTAATGAAAAATTTGTGTTATAAAATATCGATAAGGTATTTTTTTAATATTATTATTAATATGATAAAAATTACAGGATTTTGTTGTATAATTTTTAAATTAATTAAATTTATCTTACATAATTTAACTTAAAAAAATTAGTTAAAATTAACTTTCACCATCGAAGATAATCAAGTCCAACATGCACAGGAAGAAGTCCATATTTTTATCTTATGTATTTCACTATATATACTCCCTCCAAAGTCCAAACAAATATTATTGAAATCTCCCTTCTTTATCTTTTTTCTTCTTTCTTCTTACTTCTTAATATATCTCTTTCATTTTTTCTAATTATATTCTTATTAATCCACAAAGGAAAAAAAAAGAAATCAGTTTGATTCAATGGCTTCTTCAAGTGGTACTCAACTTTCTCTCTCTATTCTTCTCTCTTTCATACACATCGTTAATTAAAAAAAAATTAGCGACAGACAATTTATGTTGTTAAATAATACAAAATTGTTGTTAAGATCTTATTTAACGATTTATATATAGAATTTGGATAAATTATTTAGACACATTAAGTAGATTTTTAATATATGTAAAATCTCTTCAAATTAAAGTTATTTAGTTCAGTCGAATCATAATAAAATCACCACTTCATGCTTGTGCGTTCTAAGAAAGTGAGATATTTATGCCTTAATCTGAAATATTTTAATTTCTCATTTCTTGAAATTTATACTTATATATGTTCATCAACACAAATAAAACATACAAAAAAAAAGGAGTTATATGTATTGAGAAAATTAAGATATATATTATTTGGATGCAGGAATTGGAAATAATGATGAATTGACTCCTTTACAAAAGCATGTAATGTTTTTTGATATTAACAAAGATGGAATTATATATCCTTGGGAAACATATCAAGGTTTGCATTTTTTTAAATTTAATTATATGTATTAAATTTGATATTTTCCTCTAATTTTATGCTATTTAATAATCTACTTATTTTTGGTTTATCATTTTTAGGTTTTAGAAAATTAGGACGTAATGTTTTTCGTTCACTTTTAGCTGCTGTTCTCATCCATATTGTTACAAGTGGCAAGACTCGACCAGTAAGTCAAATTTGGAATCATATATTTTTATTTACTTAATTATCTAAATTTTTATTTTATTTATTTATATCGTTAATCAGAGAGATTTGGATCGAGAATTTAGGTATATTGGTATATTATATTGAGTTGTGTGTATATTTAAACTTAAACCGTTTAAAGAGAATAAATTAATTTTTTTTTTCAAACTTTATGTCTTTTGTTAATAAAAATAAAATATTTGTAATGACGACAAATAATATTTTGATTTCTTGTCGGTAGTGTATTATTATACAGCAGAAATTATTAATGCCTACTGGCCACTAGACATGTCACATTAATTAACTGAATACTACTCCATTTATTTCATATTAATTAACCTCCATGCAAAAAATAATTATAATTTATGAAATTAAGAGATTTTTATAATATTTATAATATTAAATAATTACATAAAATAATAATAGTTAAATTTAGTTTTTTAAAGGTGTTATTAATAAGGTAAATTCAGTAAAATACATTTTTAATTGAAATCTCTTTAAAAAGTGCTCAGATCAATAGAGATCAAATAAAATAAAACGGAAATAAAAATGTATTTTGTCACTCTCTCTTTTCTTTAGAGTCGGTTTAGATTAACTCAATTTTTGATGTTTTTAAATTAAAATAATTTTAAATTATTTTTTTAATAAGTATCCATCTGATGAGATATTTTAAGTGTGTTTTGTCTTCTAATTCTAAAAAAATAAAAAGGTCAACATATTAGGTGACTAATTATTGTCTAAAATAAAGGTGTAGACAGTGGTAGACCCACATGGTAGTTGTTTACTTTTTTATTAGTATGACTAATGATTATGATAGGATGAACGATATCGTTAATTTTTAATTAGTGATTTTGAGTTTGAACTTTGAGAATAGAAAACGTTTTAATAGAGAATACTTTTATTGCTTTATAGATATCACGTAAATGTAAATTTAAAAATCATACAAAAATTTGTTCATAGTCATTTGTCATTTCCGTTATAGGAGTTTGGATCGTGTCTCAGTCTCAATATGACTGTTCATCCTACACATATAAATAAATTTTTCGTTCATTTATTTTACATATCTTAATTTGATTAGATGAAGATTAAAGTGTAAATTTTTTTATTTTTAATTATTTTTGGCTAAATACTCATTTATTTGTTTTGTTCATAGGGAAATTTTGTGCATATATAGAACTTTCTAAAATTTGATGAGTTGAAAGTGTCTAATAGGAATATTTTATCATGTGTTTAATTGTTCCTTTAAAACATACAGTAATTTGAATATCTCTATAAGTAGGATAAGGTTTACATGTACTATATTTTTTTCAGACTCTATTTAGTGAAATTTTATTGAATTTGTTGTTATTGTTGTAATTTTTTTATTTTGGGACGATATCTATGAGATGAGATATTTTAAGAGTGTTTTGTCTTCTAAATTATTAAAAGAGAAAAAAGATCAACAGATTAGTTGATTAATTATTGTCTAAAGTAAAGGTGTAGATAGTGGTAGACCTAAATGCTAGTTGTTTCTTTTTTATTATGAGTAATGATTATGATAGGATGGATAATATCGTTAAGTTTAAACTTTGAAAATAGAAAATGTTTTAGTAGAGAGAGCATTTTCATCGCTTTATATATCACGTAAATCTAAATTATACAAAAAGTTGTTCATTGTCACTTTTCGCTATAGGAGTTTGGATCGTGTCTCAGTCACAATATGACTGTTCATCCTATACATATAAATAAATATTTCGTTCATTTTATTTTTTTTATATATCTTAGTTTGATTATGTACCAAGATTAAAGTGTAAATGTTTTTCTTTTTGGAATTATTTTTCGCTAAATACTCATTTATTTGTTTTGTTCATAGGGAAAATGGCCATCTCCACTATTGCCAATTGTGATTAAAAATATAAAATTTGGCAAACATGGCAGTGATTCTGATGCCTATGATTCTGAAGGAAGGTAAAAATGACCTTACACAATATACTTTATCTGTTTCAATTTTATTTATCTTTTTTAAAAAAAAAAAAAAGTTTGGAAAATATCGTGCCAAACATTATTGATTTTTTTCCCTACTTGTGAAGGTTTGTGCCAGAGAAATTTGAGGAAATTTTCAAGAAATATGCACATAAAAATTCAGAGTCCTTAACATCAGAAGAAGTGAATGAATTGCTCAAGAAAAATAGAGAACCTAAGGACTACTTTGGATGGTAATATTTATACTTCTTTTCATTTTTGTGTTTTAACTCTTAAACTAATCAGTAAATTTTATTTAGATATTTGTGTTCTGATTTATTTTAGTTGTTCATCTAAAACACATGATAAACTGGTGTTCTTATTAGACTCTTTCGGCCTAAATTAACATACATGTGTTTTCAAACGTCCGTTCAATAATAGATATTTTAATCACTTAAAATATATATGTCACCTTCTTTAATTATATATATTAGACTCAATAATAAGCAATAAAACCTTACGACTATTATATTTAAGGTTGATCATGTGTATTTTTATATCTATGAGATAGTAATAAGAATTGTGTATACTAAATTCTTTTATGACTCTATTTAGTTAGATTTCACTAAATTTATTGTCGTTGTAATTTATTTATTATTTACTATATTATTTTGTGTAGGCTTAATGCTATGACAGATTGGAGGCTCCTATTTGATGTGGGAAAAAACAAGGATGGTATATTGACTAAAGAAGCAGTAAGAGATGTTTATGATGGAACCCTTTTTGAACAAAAGGCAAGAGAAGTTGCTGCAGAAAAGTCAAAAGTGAATTAACTATATTTTAAAAAAAAAGTTATTTTATTTATACTATAATTTTTTTTGTCTTGTTTGATATTTTGATACTCTTTGTTGTACAAAAGTGAACATTTTTTGTCTACTAGTTTATATCACTTTTTTACAGTCTTATACTTTTAACTTTTTTGTCTCGTGGTTTTGATGATTATTATATTATTTGTTATTGTTATGGTTTTCTTTTCCATTTTTTTTCTAAATGGACTATTCACTACTATTTTTATAACTGGTTTTTTTATATATTTTACTTGAATCGATGGTCTATCGAAAATGTGTTATATTCAAGTTTTGATTATTTAATAAACTGTGAGACCTTGTAAAGAGACTTGATCGCATGTCCAAGACTGTCATGATTGATGAGCATAGGAAATAACCTAGTTTGGCATAACAAAATTCCAAAAATCAAAAACTATTTTCTCTTAAGAAAAGAACAAGGCCACACGAACAACAAGAGACCTGATAGAGTTATTCTTGAAAAGTTTAATTAAGTTGTTTCGATTGTGAGTTGTATATCAAGTCCCAACATTGTAAGATCCATTCCTTTGCTATAAAAGAATATAGATCATTTCATTCCACATTCTGAGTTTATTGAGTTCATGGCTCGAGTTAGCTTTGAAGAGTTTGTTTGAAGTCTATATCTACTAGCTAGAGCTAGTTGGTGTATTAGTGGGCAATAGAATTATTGCTTAGTTTTACCTTGTAAAATAGTTGTTACAATTGGGTGGGATTATTTATATAATTTCTAATGCAAGATCTTGTAATTTGAATCTTGACTCATTGATTAGTGCAGTTGTTGGTGAAATCCTGAGAAACAAGTTGTGGGTTTTCCTCTCTATTGAGCAAGGAGTTTTCCATGTAAACATCATTATCCTTTACTTTAAGTATTATTGTTTTTGTTGTTCATAATATTGTCAAGTGACCTGATCCCCTTACTTGTGGTGGTCTCATACAAGTCATCATAACACCTCTACCTTCTCAGGTTAAAAGCATGATAATGTGCACACAACCCTCTTCAGACTTCATTTATGAGATTACAATGAGTATGCTATTGTTGTTTGATTGAATTTAACCGGGGGGTTAAAAAAAAGTTTTGAAGAAAATTACTTTCCTAGTGAAAATAGAATAACAAGTTCCGCAAATCGCATTTCAAATCACAATTGTGTTCTCCCCACACCGTAACACATCTAATCTTCACGTTCACCTGTAGTCCCACCCACCCCTATCCTTTACCCCTATGTATAGGCTATTAAAAATTCACTTATTTTTCTAAATACCCAAACAGATTGTCATTAAAAGTGGTCCATTGAATGTGGGTTGCTGTCCTGTCTTGGCCCCTCTTCCACACACACATTTTTGTTATTGTTTTTTACCTTAAGGGAAAATTACATTTTTGCATCAATCAAATAAACTTATAATAGTATCAATTATTTAACCGATTTATTTATATTTTTATTTTTTTTACAAATCCCAAGATGAGGATTACAAGGGGCAGAGCTAGCTTACAGAAAGTAGAATTCATGATGATATGTTGATCGAGTCAAATATGGAAAATTAATTCACGCGGACGCTGATCGACAAGTTGCAAGCAAGTGTTGAAAAAATATGCATTAAATAGTACGATAGACAATATTATGAAAAAAATGGTCACATAAACCTCTTCTGACTCAATGTGTGTTGTAAGGTCCACATGAATAGAGACTTGACTATAGCAAGTGTGTGTTAATTGAATTTGAATCTAAACATAATTCTTCTTCAAAAGATTTAGTAAAATGATCGATCAGGGTTGTGATGAGATGAATATATGATCTCAAGTATTTATAATTAGAGGTTTTAAGTTTAAGTTTTGTGTATCATGAAAATATCCTATTAGGAAGCACTTCTCTTTTAAATAAGACTTATGTGACATGAATTTGCACTCTAATGCAAATATTAACACTGAACGAGAAATCCAAAGAAAGTAGTACTCTTAAGAGATCGTTTGGTAGGGTAAGAGATTATAATCTCGGGATAATTAAAATGTAAAATATCTTACGGTTGATTAAAGGTATAAGTTAATTCCCACCATTATACTACAAATGAAATATGTTATCCCATATATATATATATATATATATATAGTGAGATAGCGAATCTCATTGGATATCTCAACCCATAGAATAACTTTATCTATTCCATCTCCAATAAGCGACACAAAGCCAAATTAATTCAAATTTCAATACGAATATCAAACGCTAAATGAAAATCCAAAGAAAATAGTACTCAAGGAAAAGAGAGTAAGACTTAGGTTGTCTAATACTTGGAAAGAGTTAATTATATTGGTGTAACAACAAATTTTGTGCTTCAAAAACATCCAGTGTAATCCCACAAATAAAGTATGGAAGAGTATGTAATCTTATCTTTATTTTGTGAAGATATAGAGAGATTGTTTTTGATAGATCATCGGCTCAAGTGAAACATATAGATAAGACATAGTAATAAAATCCATTTGATGATGAAAAAGTCAATTCTTGAACGTTAATGGAATTATTAGTAACATAAGACAATATTATGGACAAAAATATCACAATCATATTTAACACAATTTGTAAATTTCTGACTCAATGGCATGTGTTGTGCAAGGTCCACCATTATATTACAAATGAAATATGTTATCCCATATATATAGCGAGATAGCGAATCTCATTGGATATCTCAATCCATAGAATAACTTTATCTATTCCATCTCCAATAAGCGACACAAAGCCAAATTAATTCAAATTTCAATACGAATATCAAACGCTAAATGAAAACCCAAAGGAAATAGTACTTGAGGAGAAGAGAGTAAGACTTAGGTCGTCTAATACTTGGAAAGAGTTAATTATATTGGTGTAACAACAAATTTTGTGCTTCAAAAACATCCAGTGTAATCCCACAAGTACTATAGTATGGAAGAGTTCATAACCTTATCTTTATTTTGTGAAGGTATAGAGAGATTGTTTCCGATAGATCCTCGACTCAAGTGAAACATATAGATAAGACATAATAATAAAATCCATTTGGTGATGAAAAAGCCAATTCTTGAACGCTCATATTGTAGTCATTATGTTCGCTACTAATTCCATTCCAATACAAACTTGAGTATATCAATTAATTAAGGTGATGACGATGACGATGATGATGATGATGATTCGTCTTGAACTACAAGTATTTTATCTCCTAATTCATGTGAAAACTTCAAAGTCCCAAAACTTTCATTTCGATTTGAATCATTCCTATGCACTGAAAAATTGCACTCTCCTTTATAAAAAGGACTTAGAGTGAGGTTTAACTGGCCAACATACTTGTCATATGAAAAACTCCTTTTGCAAAACAACTCAATAACAGCAGCAACATCCTCTCGTATGATATCTTCTTCGGGCACGAAGAAGCAAAACCTAGTATTCCACTCAGGATTCGTCTTGTTCACAAGATCAACTTTCGTGTACTTACTCTTTCCTGCTATTGAAACCTTGGCGTAAACTTTCATTTCCCCAGAGTGTCTAACATCTATAAGGTCTCTTGCAGAATGGACAGTAAAATTGAAATTTTAAAGTTAAAAATATTTTTTAAAAACAAACTTAAATTTTTTTTTTTTTGGGGGTGGGGGCTGGTAGGGGTTGGGTGGGTGGGGGGACGAGGGTAGGGGTGAAAAATGAAATTTTGAAGACAAAAATATTTTTAAAAACAAACTTAATTTTTTTTTGGGGGTGGGGGAGGGGGCTGGTAGGGGGTGGGGGGGGAGAGGGTAGGGGTGGAAAAAATGAAATTTTCAATTTTTTCTTTTTGAAGGGGGTGGGGGGCTGATAGGGGGCTGGGGGGCGAGGGTAGGAGGTGGGGGGTGTAAAAAAATAAAAAATTGAAATTAGAAATATCTTTTAAAAACAATTTTTAATATTTTTTTGGGAGGGGTGAGGGTGGGGTAAAAATATTGAATTTAAAAACAAACTTTAAATTTATTTTTTTTGGGGGGGCTGGTTTGAGGGTAGGGACCAAATAAATTGAATTTTTCAACAATTTTTTTTTTAATTGGAAGTTGAAAGAGAGTTTTGGAAAATGTTTTCCTTAAGTTTTGAAGGGAAATCATTTTCCTTAAATTTGAGGAAAATGAGTTGATTTGGAAAACATTTTCCAAAACATTTAACCCAACCAAACATGAGAAAATTGGAAATCATTTTTCGGAAAATGTTTTCCTTCATACCAAACACACCCTGAGTATACAACAGCAATAACTACGTAATTCTTTTTTCAACCAATTAGCTAAAAATGTTATATGAACGGATTATAGTGAAATGAATAGAAATCAGGATTCCTTTATTCTTAATTAATCAAAGTTTTAGATTTGAAGGAGAAGGGGGTGATCATTAGGAAGTGTTTCCACCTTATAGGCGCGAATAGTCTTATAATGAGCTCATTTTGTATTACTGAGATATGCGTCTAAAGAGAAAGTCTTTCAAATTAGTCCGAACATCAATAAAAATACCAAGTACTGAGTAAGAAACAAGAAAATAATCCCCAAATCATAAAGAAAAGATGGAAAATCTTTATGGTTACCAATCTAAAACTTCAAATAGAGGTATGAGTTTTGCCATTTTGAAAATTGGTCAATTAAATTTACAAAACTTTTTTCTAGGATCCTTAATATATATACCATGTCCTTGGATAAGAAGATGTTGAAATTTTGGTAATTTAATTATTAACTTAACTATATTTCCAGTTATGTAAGTGTAAAATGATTTCTTATATTACTCATTTAATAATTTACTAGTATAAGAATTCACAAATTATTTGACATAATTATTTTTCCAAACAAAGAGAGGCAAGTATTTGTTTTGTATTTTTGTTAATAGTATATATATAATCCACTCATCCATTTTTCCCTCAATTTTAATTAATTAATTCATTTTAATAATTTGTTCAAGTATCTATTAAAATTTGTGTTTCTTTATTAGGTATATATATAACATATCGAATTAGGAATAAAAATCATGGATCAATTTAAGCTATATACAATTCAATTTGTAGATGAACTGAATTGGATGTACGTATTAAAATAATTGAATTACTAGATCCGTCCAAATTTAAATAAATTACACAAATCATTTTCATGAATTAATTTTGTTACCCCTAACCATAGCCAAAAAATATTGTCCATAAGGCTGTCTGTTGCACTTGTTGGCCACTTACTCTTTTTCTTTTTTTTTTCTTTGATATATGTATTATTTTGTTACTAATAAAAAAAACAAATAATAGTCCAAATATCTGGTCAACTTATTTTGTAATGTCCCTAAACTAAAACCATAAATAAGTATTTAACATGAAGTAGGTGGCTTACAAGTCATTTCTGTCATAATCTGATTAATTAGTCATTATATTAATATAAAATACATCTCAAGTTGACTTTTGAAATATTTAACAAACAAAAAAAAGTCATGACATTATATTTTCTATTTTAATCCTCAACTAAAAACCTTTATGTCAAAAAAAAAGTTAAGACACAGAATAATTGGCACCTAGATGATCTTCTCTTGTTTGTGAAATAGATTTTCACACCTTTTATCAATTTTTTTCAGCTATCAAGAGATTTCGACTGGTAGAGTTGATCCTCTTTCATATCGAGTCATTGAAGCAGTACGTCGTGCTAGAATGTCATCGTGTCATGAGAGGACAATTTCAAAGAAATGATAAAATATGGGTAAAAGTTCTTGCAGATATTCCTGTTACCAGGAGTCTTTTCATACCTTAGCTAAGTCTTAACTGTTGGGTTTTATTTGCCCTAAGTTTCTTACCATAAATGGGTTTTCCTTTTAGGAAAAGGTTAAGGATTGGCTAGTCCTTTTCTGGAAAGAAAATGTTTAGGACTCTATAAATAGAGACTTGTTCCTTCTAACTTAATTAACATTCACAATGTAGTCCTAGGGTTTTGAGAGTTTTGGTTATGGGGGAGAATTGTGAACCTACTTGTATTCCGAGTGAATTGGTTGAGATTGTTTCCCTCTATATTTTGTACTCTCATATTTATATAGTGGATTACTCATCTCCTTTGTGGACGTAAGTCGATTGACCAAACCACGTTAAATCTTAGTGTCTTTTGGTATATTCTCGTTTGTCAATTCTTACTCATGGTCTTTCAAGGTTTGTTTTGCTTGCTTCCGCAATATACCTGCTTATTTTCGGTCCTAACAAGTGGTATCAGAGCCATGGTTCAATGATGGAGCCAGGCTAGAGATGTGTTGTCATCTTGGCAGGTGTAGTTCTAGCCGCAACCATTTTGACAGTAATGAAGATTTTGTTGGAGAAATTGTTTCAGAGAGGTTTCCTGTGTCAAGACGTAGATTTAATGGAGGAGATTATGGAGAAGAGATGCAATCTATTGAAGATTATGTGAAGAAGGTGGATAAATTTATTTTGTCAAAAATTTAGGCCAAAGGGGAGATTTGTTGGGTTTTATTTGCCCTGAGTTTCTTACCATAAATGGGTTTTCCTTTTAGGAAAATGTTTAGAATGGGCTAGTCCTTTTCTGGTAGGAAAAGGTTTAGGATTCTATAAATAAAAACTTGTTCATTCTAACTTAATCAACATTCGCAATGTAGTCCTAGGGTTTTGAGAGTATCGGTTATAGGAGAGAATTGTGAACCTACTTGTATTTCGAGTTAATTGGTTGAGGTTGCTTCTCTCTATATTTTGTATTCTCATATTTATATAGTGGATTGCTCATCTCCTTTGTGGACATAGGTCGATTGACCGAACCAGGTTAAATTTTTGTGTCTTTTGGTATATTTCTCGTTTGTCTTCTTACTCGTGGTCTTTCGAGGTTTGTTTTGCTAGCTTCCGCAATACAACTGCTTATTTTCGATCCTAACATTAACGTCCCTTTAACATTCCTAGTTATCTTGTCTTGTTTTTGCCACCGTAATGGACTGATTTTCCTATATATTATCCTATTTTTCTTTTTGTCCTGTTTTGATTACACTTTTTTTGAGTCAAGGGTCTACAAAACACAAATCTCACAAAGGTAAAGATAAGGTCCACGTACAAGCAACCTTTCATAAACCTTACTTATGAAATTATACTGCACACAATAATGAATTGATTATCCTAATTGACGGTGATTCGACATTAGAAGTATATTGACTTTCTTGTCCTAGGTGTTATGGACACAAGATGGCACAAAACATTTGTGAATCAAAAACTAGTGTTTTTGGGGAATACAAAAGAGAAATATGATTTGGTGGACTTGTTGAGATCAGAAGCAATGTTATTGGGAAAGGGAACATTTAGAAGTAGTTACAAGGCAGAATTGGAAAATGGGAAAATTGTATTTGTTAAGAGGTTAAAAGATTGTTGTTTGGTTCAAGAGGAATTCAAGAAAGAGATTCAAGAATTGGCAAAATTGAGTAATCATCATGAGAGTTTGCTTACTCTAAGAGCTTATTATTATTCAAAAGATGAGAAGTTTCTTGTATTTGATTATATGCCTATGAGTAGCTTGGCTTCCCTTTTGCATAGTAAGTCTTCTAATTCCCTTTATTCTCTTTGGAAAGAACTAGTAGTTTTGTATTTCAATTCATATTTTTTGTCAATACTAATTTAAATGTCGAGATCAGGGAGCTCTATCTAATCTCATGTCCTTTTCAGATAAAGCAACTTTTATTTTACCAAGAAACACTAAAAATCTCTTTGAGATCAAGCGTATAGTACTGTCAAATATTTCATATCGGTTGAAGGAATGAAATATCGTCTTCTTATATAATTTTGAATGATTCTTATCTCATAAAGTAGTTTTAAAATTAAGTTAGATTCAATGTGCATTTTCTTCACATTGTATTGAGATCAAACTCAAAGTTTATTCTTGGTCTTCTCAACTCTTTCTAATCTAAGAAGGGTATCAAATTTTTAACAGCGTGAATTTTTTTTAAAACACAAAAAATAAAATTGTGGGTCGAGAAAAGAAAAGGATATTAAAATTGTGGAGAATCGAACATTCACCACTAAAGTTAAATTTTAACTTAAATGGAAGGGATAATAATGTAATTTCACCAATAAATTAGAAGAGACTGAAATTTGTACATAAATCGCATTTGCCGAATGCGTTTTAAGCTTTATTTTCTCAGCTCTTTCTATTTAGGAATCTAAGAAGGGTTTTTTAAGTTTTCAACGGCATGAACTTTTTTTAAAACACAAAAAATAAAATTGTGGAAAATCAAAGATTCACCAATAAAGTTGAATTTTAACTTAAACAGAAGGGGTAATAATATAATTTCACCAATAAATATGAAAAGACTAAAATTTGTACATAAATCGTATTCGCCGAAAGCGTTTATAGGCATCTAAGAAGGGTTTTTAAAGTTTTCAACGGCGTAAACTTTTTTTAAAACACAAAAAAAAATTGTGGGCGGAGAAAAGAAAAATAGGGGATGGGATTAATAATCTGGAGAATCGAAAATTCACCGATAAAGTTAAATATTAACTTAAACGGAAGGGGTAATAATGTAATTTCACCAATAAATAAGAAGAGAGTGAAATTTGTACATAAATCGCATTCGCCGAATGCATTTTATGACTTATTTTCTCAGCTCTTTCTATTTAGGCATCTAAGAAGGGTTTTTCAAGTTTTCAACGGCATTAACTTTTTTTAAGACACAAAAAATAAAATTGTGCGTCGAAAAAAGAAAAATAGGGGATGAAATTAAAATTTAGGAGAATAGAACATTCACCGATAAAGTTAAATTTTAACTTAAACAGAAGGGGTAATATTGTAATTTCAACAATAAATAAGAAGAGACTGAAATTTGTACATAAATCGCATTCGCCGAATACGTTTTATGCTTTATTTTCTCAGCTCTTTCTATTTAGGTTTCTAAGAAGGGGTTTTCAAGATTTCAACGGCATGAACTTTTTTTAAAACACAAAAAAATAAAATTGTGGGCCGAGAAAAAAAAAATAGGGAATGCGATTAAAATTGTAGATATCTTTCGTGACAACTTCTTTCTATTCTTTTTAGATATTGCATGAAAAAAATGTTTGACCTAAGTCATCAATTTATAGAGCCTTATTTACAAATCCCAAGATAGTTTAAGGACCACAAGCGGGGTGGAGTTACCTTATAGAAAAAGGGAATTAGTGATGATATGTTGATCCAGTCAATATGAAAAATTAATCCACGCGGTCGACGATCGATTGTCTAACACGTGTTAAAAAAATTGGCATTATTAGTAATATAAGACAATATTATGGACAAAAATATCACAATCATATTTAGCACAATTTGTAAATTTCTGACTCAATGCGTCCATTATTCGTTCTATTGCATGCGTTGTGTAAGGTCCACAAACACAAATAGATACTTAACTTTTTGTTTTTTCGAATTTACTCAGTATTTGATATCATAGGAATTTGAATTTATATCGAAAAGTTCTACATATAGAAGAAAGAAAATAATGAACAAAGCATAGTAGTTAGCCAATTAATAAGAAAAGCAGTATAAAACCAAAAAAAAAAGAAGTAACAATAACAAAATAGTGTGATAATCGAAATACAATAAACATATGACAAAGATTGCAATGGTACAACTAGTACAACGACATGCACTGACAAGCCTAAACTTTCACAAGACAAGACAACCCTTTAATTTATCCTACTAACTTTCTATCCTAATATGCAACCTCCACTACTCTATCCTATCTAAAATCATGTCTTCAATAATATGAAGTTGCATTATGTCCTGTTTAATTATCTCTCCAAAAGGTTTCTATATTAACTAGATGAGTGTCGCCCGTGCTAAGCACGGGCCCAACATTTTTAGCCAAGTAATATTTATATTTTGCACCAGCAATGGTACTGTCATTCATTGCTCAAATGGTCAGGACTTGATTTTTAGTTTCTTGTATGTTTGCTATAATAGATGTCTGAAATCACACATAAAAAACATATAAAAGCACATGCATTCTTATTAAGATAAGGCAACAATCTTCAAAATTACACGTGCCTAACTATTCCCATAAAATTCATTGCAACCATAGCTTCATAGGTAAGAACCAGTAGCCCCATCACTACCATTTGTATAGATCTAAGTGAAAATTAACTTTGAAATTCACCAAAAAAAAAAAGGAGCACAAACAATGTGTTTTGTCTACATTTTGCTCCTAGAAAAATGAATAGATTTATTACTTATGTCTATCATTCATTATTCAAACCTGAGACAAAAAAACTTATTAGCCTGAATAAATTCATCAGTAGTACTTCAAAAGTGTTGTTCCACCCGTATTAGTTTGTATGCACTCAAATGGCATCTTGTCCAATGCATCTTGTATGCACTCAAATGGCCCGACAGTTGCCTTGGACTCCTGCATCTCTGAAACTGGATTGGAGCAAGCTACCAAGCTTCTCTTCTTTCATATTCAGTTCTTATAATTTAGTTCTAAGCTAAAATTCCTTCTTTTTATGAGTTTGGATAAGTTAATTGAGTTAATAAAGTAGTCTTTGATCAAGATGAGTACAAATATAGAAGGTAAAGGTACAACCTTTAACCAATCAACAATTGTAACATAACTTGCTTCTTCTATTTATTTATTTATTTGCCGTAAATTCCATATCAACTTGAGCTTGAGATTTCTAGGTTCGATTCATCAATCAATGTTGGTATTTCAGACACAAATTAATGGTGTCCTCAAAATACCTCATAGTTTTTTACTCAACTATATACATAGTATCAACATTTATGTTATTCTTATAGATCTCAATATATTTGGCTAACTACGATAGAATAGAGTCATTTTAA
Source organism: Solanum commersonii (assembly GCA_029007595.1). Classification (NCBI taxonomy): domain Eukaryota; kingdom Viridiplantae; phylum Streptophyta; class Magnoliopsida; order Solanales; family Solanaceae; genus Solanum; species Solanum commersonii. The sequence goes on from JAJTWQ010000116.1 coordinate 779,853, forward strand.
GTAGAATTCTTTCTTACGATATGTCAAATAGAACGGGTCATGTAATAGCACATATGAAAATTTCACCATGAAAAAGTCCAAGAAGATGAAATGAACGAACTTGGCAAAAGAGCATTTGAACTCCCCCTTCAAGAAACAAGAGTCTCATTCCCAATTTATCAACATAGTAAATAGAAACCACAGCGACAATGGCATTGACTCCACCAGTGAGCCTATTGTGATGATTAATACGGGTACCATGGCACCTCGTAAGCTCAACCTCCATCCCCAATGAATCTTGGCATATAAATAGTTCAACACATGGGCTACAAGTATATCAATTGTGACGGACAGTTGAAATCAACGTTGAGTGCTCCTCTGTATTTGTATGGAGCCATTTCAGATAGGTATAGTTGCACACATTGCAATTCAATGAAATAAAAACAATGTTAACCATCCTGCAACAAAAATATAAAGCTAAATGAAATTAAAAGAAGAAAACAACAAATAGTTAGTCCTTTACTATGATTAATAGACAATGACTCTTTCTATCTACATAGGATAACTCTCTAAATTCAACATTCTACCTAACATGTTTAATACCTCAAGATTCAGATAGTATTTTAATACATTATACACATTTTTAATTTAACATCACAGTTCAACTCCAACAGTTTGTTAATTAGAGATTTTGAATTTGAGTTATGAGATGAAAATATCCTATTAGGAAACGTTTCTCTTTTAAATAAGACTCATGCGACATGAATTTGAATTAATTTGCACTCTAATAATGCAAATATCGGACACAAAATGAAAAATCCAAAGAAAATAGTACTCTTAAGAGATCGCTTGGTAGGGGTAAGAGATAATAATCTCGGGATAAAATGTAAGATTATTTTTTCCTATGTATGGTTAGAGGTATTAGTTAATTCCCATTGTTTATACTACAATGATGGAATATGCTATCCCATATATATATATCGAGATAACGAATATCATTGGATATCCCAATCCATAGAATAACTTTATCTATTTCATCTTTCATAAGCAAAACAAATCCAAATTAATTCGAATTTTAATATGAATATCAAACGCTAAATGAAAATCAAAAGAAAATAGTACTTGAGGAGAAGAGAGTAAGACTTAGGTCGTCTAATACTTGGAAAGAGTTAATTATATTGGTGTAACAACAAATTTTGTGCTTCAAAAACATCCAGCGTAATTTCACAAGTGAAGTATGGAAGAGTAAGTAACCTTATCTTTATTTTGTGAAGATATAGAGAAATTGTTTATGATAGATCCTCGACTCAAGAGAAACATATAGATAAGACATAGTAATAAAATCCATTTGATGATGAAAAAGTCAATTCTTGAACGCTCATGTAGTCATTATTTTCCCTACTTCCATTCCAACTTTCACTACCTCCAATCCAAACTTGAGTATATCAATTATGCCACTGAAATTTTCCGATGATGATGATGATTCTTGAACTACGAGTATTTTATCTCCTAATTCATGTGAAAACTTCAAAGTCCCAAAACTTTCATTCCTATTTGAATCATTCCTACGCACTGACAAAATTACACTCTCCTTTATTAAAAGGTCTTATAAAGGAGAATGGACGGTAAAATAGAAATACCTTGCCTCCATATTATTATGAGTTTCGAAAAACAATTTCTTTCGTGACAACTTTTTTCTATTCTTTTTAGATACTGCATGAAAATAACGATTGACCTAAGTCATCTATTTATAGAGCCTTACTTACAAATACCAAGATTTATAGAAAAGGAACTTAATGATGATATGTTGATCGAGTCAATATGAAAAATCAATCCACGCGGTCGACGATTGATTGACTAGTAAGTGTAAAGAATTTGGAATTATTAGTAACATAAGATAATATTATGGACAAAAAAAAATAAATATTTAACACAATTTGTAAATTTCTGACTCAATGGCATGTGTTGTGTAAGGTCCACAAACACAAATAGATACTTGACTTTTTGTTTTTTCGAATTTACTCAGTATTCGATATTATAGGGATTTAAATTTATATCAAAAAGTTCTACATGTAGAAGAAAGAAAATAATGAAGAAAACGTAGCAGTTAATAAAAAAAAGTAGTGTAAAGTCTAAAAACAATAATAAAATAGTGTGATAATCGAAATACAATAAACAACATATGACAGAGATTCCAAGGGTACGACTAGTACAATGACAGGCACTACCAAGCCTAAATCTTCACAAGACAAGACAACCCTTTAATTTATCCTAATACGCGGCCTCCACTACTCTATCCTATCTTAAATCATGTCTTCAATAATATGAAGTTACATCATCTCCTGTTTAATTATCTATCCAAAAGGCTTCTATATTAATATATTGTCTCAAGACGTTAAAAACATGTGTATTTTAAGTAAACCATAAAAAGACTTGGTTGGTTTGATCATTTTTTAATTTCATTCAAAACATCATGAAATTAACCACACTTATCCCCCTCTAAAAATAAATCATAACAAATTAACCACATAAAACCTTTCTACACACTGCTGGGATTTTAAAGTTAAATGAATTGACAATTCTTAAAATTTGTCCTAAATTTTCTATCTTACTTGGATTTAACAATATGGAGAATCGAATATTCACCGATAAAGTTAAATTTTAGATAGCTATAATCAATTGAGATACGAAGATTCTCAAAAAAAAAAAAAAGCAATTCATGTTGAGTATAGTTTTTTTTAATCTTTTTAAAAAATTTTGGCATTATGAGTAATATAAGACAATATTATGGACAAAAATATCACAATCATATTTAACACAATTTGTAAATCTCTGACTCGATGCGTCCATTATACGTTCTATTGCATGTGTTGTGTAAGGTCCACAAACACAAATAGATACTTGACTTTTCGTTTTTTTTTTTTTTCAAATTTACTCAGTATTCGATATCATAGGGCTTTGAATTTATATCGAAAAGTTCTACCTGTGGAAGAAAGAAACTAATGAAGAAATCATAACAGTTAATAAGAAAAGCAGTGTCAAATCTAAAAAAAATTGTGGATAATTAACAATTTGGAGAATCAAACATTCACCGATAAAGTTGAATTTTAACTTAAACAGAAGGGGTAATAATGTAATTTCACCAATAAATAAGAAGAGACTGAAATTTGTACATAAATCGCATTCGATGAATGCGTTTTATGCCTTATTTTATCAGCTCTTTCAATTTAGGCATCAAAGAAGGATTTTACAAGTTTTCAACGCCGTGACCTTTTTTTAAAAGTCAAAAAATAAAATTGTGGGTCGAGAAAATAAAAATAGGGGAGGGGATTAAAATTGTGGAGAATCGAATATTCACCGATAAAGTTGAATTATGACTTAAACGGAAGGGGTAATAATGCAATTTCAATAATAAATAAGAGGAGACTGAAATCGAATGTGCTTTATGTCTTATATTCTCAGCTCTTTTTATTTAGGCATCTAAGAAGGGGTTTTCAAGTTATTAACGCCATGACTTTTTTTTAAAAGACAAAAAATAAAATTGTGGTCGAGAAAAGAAAAATAAGGGATGGGATTAACAATCTGGAAAATCTAACATTCACTGATAAAGTTGAATTTTAATTTAAACGGAAGGGGTAATAATATAATTTCAACAATAAATAAGAAGAGACTGAAATTTGTACATAAATTGCATTCGCCAAATGTGTTTTATGTCTTATTTTATCAGCTCTTTCAATTTAGGCATCTAAGAAGGGTTTTCCAAGTTTTCAACGCCATGACCTTTTTTTAAAAGTCAAAAAATAAAATTGTGAGTCGAGAAAAGAAAAATAGGGGAGGGGATTAAAATTGTGGAAAATCAAATATTCACAGATAAAATTGAAATTTAACTTAAACAGAAGGAGTAATAATGTAATTTCAACAATAAATAAGAAGAGACTGAAATTTGTACATGAATCGCATTCGTTGAATGCGTTTTATACCTTATTTTCTCAGCTTTTTGTTTAGGCATTTAAGAAGGGTTTTTCAAGTTTTCAATGCAATGACCTTTTTTAAAAGACAAAAAATAAAATTATGGGTCGAGAAAAAATATATAAGGGATGGGATTAACAATCTGGAGAATCGGACATTCACCGATAAAGTTGAATTTTAACTTAAACGGAAGGGGTAATAATGTAATTTTAACAATAAATAAGAAGATACTGAGATTTGTACATAAATCGCATTCGCCGAATGCGTTTTATGCCTTATTTTCTCAGCTCTTTCAATTTTGGCATCAAAAAAGGGCTTTCCAAATTTTCAACGCCATGACTTTTTTTAAAAGTCAAAAAATAAAATTAAGGGTCGAGAAAAGAAAAATAAGGGAGGAGATTAAAATTGTGGAGAATCGAATATTCACCGATAAAATTTTTACTTAATTAATTATGATTAAGTAATATAAATTTTTACTTTGATTTATTAATTGTTATAATTAAAATATATAAACGCCATGTATACATAAATATTTACCCCACTTACAAATATAGATGCATTTATCTAATTTAAACAATATGAGGGTGAGGAGTAAAATTAATGCTTTAATAAGGATGACACTTTAGCCTAAATATCTTCTTGTATTATATTAGTAGTTCACGATCCAATATAGCACAATTGCAAATTTTATTTTATTTTGCACATCCAATATAATCGTACAGTTCTAATTCAATGCTAAGGTCCACATGAATAAATTTTTAATTTTTAGAGAAAATTCTTCCAATATTTTATATTCGTATTAGAACTCTTAATTTTTAACGAAATTTGTACATGAGACCTCTAAATAAAAATAAATAAGTATTTATCATTCTACAAATCCTTATTGGTACGCGTGAATGGAGACGTGACTTATAAACAAGAGAAGAAAGAAAGACTCAAGTTGTAATTCATAGAGTACTTGAAAATTAAAAACTAGCTACAATTTGTTGCATTTTTCTTGTCACAATTTCGGAATTTGTTAATGTTGCAACTGTTGCTTCGTGAAACATGCACTTGTGCAATTTCACTTGAAATATGTACATTAGCACGATAGATATTTTTGTATCCTCAATAAGAGGTTTCAGATTCGAGCCTAATTAACATGTAGTTGCTTTTGAAAAGGATTGTTTAAACCCCAAAAGTGAAACTTTCTGACTAGGGGTATCTAGGAGGGGTTGATCCAAACACCCTCGATAAATAATTACATTGTATATATAAGATATATTTTTAAATTTTTTTTTACTGTATATATAAATTTAGAATCTCATGGATACACGACTAGAGGTTCATATATATAGTAGTTTGGGGAATTTAAAACTCGTTTGTAAAGTTTCAAGGTCAAATCTCGCACTAATTCCCGACATGAATCTAAATTAGGATTAGTAGGATCTCAAGGGAGTCCAAACATCAAGCGGAAAAAACAAGAAGAGATTTCCAAGTATATGAAGAAAAAGTTATTTCTTTTCTTACTTTAATATAGATATGACAATAAATTTAGGAGTGCACACTTTATTGTACATTCAAATTAAATTATTATAAGCTACATTCTTTACTGCTACCAATTTTAGTTAGAAATTTGAGTCAACAAATTTTAAGGTGACTATAGGAAAATGGTAATTTTCAAAGTGTGCGATTAATGAGAATTTTGAAAGAATAAATCAAATAAAAAAATAAAGAAAAAAAGATACTTAATTAGATACCAAAGGAGACCCAGACCTGCTCATCCACATGTGAAGAGAAGCAAATACTTAATTAGAATACAAGAGGGGACGTCATACGTACTCATTCACATGAGAAGAGACTCAAATACTTAATTAGAACGCAAGAGGGGACACCAGATCTACCCATCCACAATTACAGACACTAATTATTATAATACATGATTTATGAAATCAAGAGCATTGATTCACGTGAATTCATATCCTCCACCTAGATACACATACCATTTGCAATGATTACCAAAAAAAAATAAAAAATTGATCAAATATAGTTCATGTAAATCTACTTGTCTGTGAATGCCGCAGCCACAGCAGCCACTGCACCTACTAAAGTTGCTCCAATTTGAGCTATACCAACTTTGTTAGTGTAATCCATTGATGGTGGTGAGTCCACAACTATGTGTTTTTCACCTAAAACACTTGAATACATCAAAGTCCCAAAACTTGAACCATTCATATCCACTGAACAAGTATTACATGATTTTGGACATTGAGAGTCAAGATTAAGATTTACTTCACCAACATATTTATCGCGTGACAAACTCCTCTTACAAATCAACTCGATTTTAACATAAATTTTACCTTGTGCTTGTATGATATTCATCTCTGGCACGATGAATTCCAACGTCTTGTTCCACTTAGGATTTATGTTGTTCACAAGATCCGGTTCTGTACACTTACTCTTTCCTGCTATCGAAACCTTAGCATAAACTTTCATTTCTCCAAATTTTTGAACATTTATGAGGTTACTAGTAGAATGAACGGTAAAGTATAAATATCTTGCCTCCATATTATGAGTTTCAACAAGCAAACTTTTTTGTAACAAACTTGTTTGTAAAAATTGAATAACCTAATATATCAATTTATATAAAAAAAAAAACTCCAAAATGAGGACCACAAAACCTAAATAGATATTAATGGTATTTTGGTTGATCGAGTAAACGTTGAAAATTATTATTCCACGCGGTCCATGGATGATTTAAGTAAATAAAAATGTGTTATAGTGTTAACAGTTTAAACTTATAAATAAAATGGTTATACATTTCCACATGATATCATAACAGGCCGATCGAGTCCTGAATTCAAATTCTAACTAGCCAAAAGATAAAAATATGTTTTCACATGTTTTACTTATGAAAGAGAACTACATTCACATGTAAGAGACTAATTGCGATGAAACATATAATTAAATAAAGAGTAAATTTTAAGAATAACAAACATAAAGATCATATTTGGAGAGCGAGATTAGGAGAGAGAGGGCAGAGAGTGGAGAGAAGTGAATTATATATGTATATCGGTTAGATAATTGTATATATATGTAATTACTATGTATATGTATCAATGATTGTGTTTGTATATCTGCATAAAATTTGAATTTGTATACAATTGAATCAAGTTAAAACATTTGTATTTGTCTATCAAATCTCTCTCTCATTTTATACAAACATAAATTGTACATTGTATTTGTATAATTTGTGTTTGTATAAAGCGAGAGAGAGAGAGAGAGAGAGAAAGACAAAAAAGAACTGGGGAGGAAAATATTTGTATTAGTATAGTTATAAGTGTATAAGACAGAGATATATGTATTTGTATTTATATATACAAGCTCTCTTACTTTATACAAACACAAACACACAATTTATACATTTGTATTTGTATAAAAGTGAGAGAGGCAAGAGAGAGAATTGAGAGTGACAAGCGAGATTCAGAGAAGAGAGGCGAAAATGGCAATCTATTGCTACAAATCGGAATTAAATAAAACTATAGCTATAATATTTATTTTGAATTAATAATTTGTTATAATACATAATTTTCTCTTAAATAAAAAAATATAAGTTAAGATAAGATTATCACAATACTTCAGTAACGCTGTCATGCTTCGTTTCCACATAATTTAATTGTACTCTGCATGAGCTGTAACAAGGCCCACATGAATAAAGACTTGATTGGCAAGTATGGAAAATGCTGTTGTTATAACTTGACAGGTTTGATTTTTAAAGAAATTTAGCATTAAACTGCAGGCTAATTAAAACTAATATCTAATAGTAATATTTTTACGACTATTCACGTAAAAATCTACATTTACACTATACAACAGCCCAACAAAAACCATAATAATAAATAATAATCTTATTTTTTAAAAATTAATTTTAATCAATATATGTTATATGTAAAGTCAATGTATATTTTAATCATGCATTTATTATGTACTACTTGTTATAAATTGAGTACACATCAGCAACAACTACTATATGTTATGGCTAAGCGGGTAATTCTTTTTTTCAACCAATTAGCTAAAAATGTTATATCAACGGATTATGGTGAAATGAATAGAAATCAAGATTTTTTTATTCTTAATTAATCAAAGTTTTAGATTTGAACGAGAAGGGGTGATCATTAGGAAGTGTTTCCACCTTATAGGCACTAATAGTCTTATAACGAGCAAATCCTCGTTTTGTTTTACTGAGATATGCGTCCAAAAAAAAGTCTTTCAAATTAGTCCGAACATCAATAAAAACATCAAGTTATGAGTAAGAAACAAGAAAATAATCCCCAAATCACAAAAGAAAAGATGGAAAATCTTTATGGTAGCCTATATCTAAAACTTCATATATATATATATATATGCACACCATTTTTTGTGTGCTATAGTTCATGAATTTTTGGTAATATGTGATCCCGACTTGTTTTTGGTCAAAATTTTTCGTTGACGTCCGTTATGACCTTATTAATGGCGTGAGTTGGTCCCGAGGGGTAAACAGGCGCATTTTCAAGTTCAAATGAGTTCCAATGCGGGAAAAATCGAATTTATCATTTTTCATGTGCTACAGTCCATAGATTTTTGGCGATATGTGATCTCGACTTGTTTTTAGCCGAAATTTTTCATGAACGTCTGTTACGACCTTATTAATGGTGTGAGTTGTTCCCAAGGGGCAAACGGAGGCATTTTCAAGTTCAAACAAGCCCCAATGCGGGAAAGATCGTTTACCCTTTTTGGTGTGCTATAGAGTTCATGGATTTTTGGTGATACGTGATCCCGACTTGTTTTTGGCCAAAAAATTTCATGGACATTCGTTATGACCTTATTAATGGTGTGAGTTGGTCCCAAGGGGTAAATGGATGCATTTTCAAGTTCAAATGTGCCCCAATGCAGGAAAGACCTAATTTATCATTTTTCGTGTGCTATAGTCCATGAATTTTTGGTGATACGTGATCTCGACTTGTTTTGGCCAAAAATTTTCATGAACATTCATTACGACCTTATTAATGGCATGAGTTGGTCCCGAGGGGTAAACAAATGCATTTTCAAGTTCAAACGATCCCCAGAAAATTAATAAAAAGGAAACTTAAATACAAATAATCACTATTGAGATGGTGAGTTTGTAACCATCGAATTATTATTTTTATTTGTAGCATCTACACAATTAAAAATACATTCACAAAATGTAGAACCATCGGATGATATGTGACAAGAAGCTTTATAAATCAAATAAAAAGAAGCTTGTTTGCATTTTTTTAAACAATCATCCTTAGCACCAGTGCAAATATTATAGCCAATATCAACTGTACATTCATCCCCTTCAACTCTCCTAATCATAAATCCCTCATCTGCATTTATTTAACAAATATATCAGAGTCAAACCTTTTTATAACAGTGTCGTTCGTCTTAATAAAAACATACATTGTAGCATAATATAAAAAGTAGTTTCAAGAAACCACTTATAATTAGTTGTTATTAGTGAAACTAAATTAGATTAATTCAATATTTCAAAACTAATAATATTTCATATTTCAATATATGAAAAAAAATATTAAAATATTAATCGAAATTCACATAATTTAAATATTGAAAAGCGAAAACTAATTGTTTTGTGATTCAAATTCTTTAAAAATATCAATGGGTGCATGTCAGATTCTTTAAAAGTAAAATATTTTTAGAGATCTGACACGAGTGCGATATCAGAGTATGCACAACTAAGATTAACAGATAATTTGGGATGGAAAGAGTAATTGTACCTGATATAAAAGCTATAAGGATGACAGCAAAGAGTATGTTGATGAGTTTTGCCATTTTGAAAATTTGTCAATTAAATTTACAAAGCTTTTTTCTAGGATCCTTAATATATATACTATGTCCTTGGATAAGAAGATGTTGAAATTTTGGTATATTAATTATTAACTTAATTATATTACCAATTATGTAAGTGTAAAATGATTTCTTATATTACTCATTTAATAATTTACTAGTAAAAGAACTCACAAATTAATTGACATAATTATTTTTCCAAACAAAGAAGGGCAAGTATTTGTTTTGTATTTTTTGTTTATAGTATATATATATATATATAATCCACTCATCCATTTTTTCCCCTAGATTTTAATTAATTCATTCATTTTGATAATTTGTTCAGGTATCTATTAAAATTTGTGTTTAGGTATATATAACATATCAAATTAGGGGAGAAATCATGGCTCAATTTAAGCTATATACAATTCAATTTGTAGATGAACTGAATTGGATGTATTAAAATAATCAAATTACTAGATCCGTCCAAATTTAAATAAATTACACAAATCATTTTCATGAATTAATTTTGTTACCCTTAACCATGCATAGCCAAAAAATATTGTCCATAAGGCTGTCTGTTGCAATTGTTGGCCACTTACTCTTTTTCTTTGATACTAGATGGGTATTGGCCCGTGCCCAACATTTTGTGTTCGTAAGTGATATGGATCCTTGGTTGTTTTGCATAGTCACTTGGTGCTGTGCTGCAAAATGAGAGTACAAAAGAAAGAAAAAATAGCATATGCATAAGCATAAAATTGAATGCTGCAACGATCTTATCCAATAACGTAGCTCCAATCTAGTCAAAGTAGGGGCAATCCTCAAGATCACAAATTTTATCAAATAGCTTTCAATATCACAGAGTTGTAGTTACATAAACGTACAATCAAGTTAGTATATCTATAAACAAACTTGAGTACATAAGGTTGTGCTAGTTTTTGGCAATGACAATGTCTGCTAAGGAATAAACATGACCAACTTGAATAGTTGTACCGACCATTTCTAGCACTCTTCTCTTTATGAGAAGATTTGAAGAAGTGAATGTTATAAAAGATGTTTGGAGGACAATTGAGGAATAGAATAGAACAAAAGGTCCAAAGATTAAATATTTTTCGGTATTTCCGCTCTTATAACCAAACCAATGGATGGAAAGAAAGTTGTTTTCGCGACTTCACTTGCACATACCAAACCGTTCCCACAGAGTGACAATTTCATGTACTCCTCCATAACTGTTTATCTGAAAATAGTACACCGAAAAGAATTCTCAAAACAAATAAAAAGAAGCATGCCCAATGGGAGAAGAGCCTTAAAATAGTGCATTAAATTTGAAAGTTGTACCTGCAAGCAAAATGACACCAGAACACATGCAGTCTCATTCAATCCATATTCTAAGCAACATATATAAAAAAGGAATTAGAGATACTAAATAAGCAACATAAACACAATTCATATTAAAAATAAGAGATACTAACTAAGCATCACAAACATAATTCTTTTGGTTATTTTAATCCTTCCGAGGAAGTAAGCAATACATTGCTCCTCAAATGGCTCTTGCTTTTCACTACCTCGAGAACAGAAAGAAGTCCTGCCAGGGATTCTTCACAACCAAAAGAGCTGAAATAAAACAGAGTAAACCACACCCCAAAAGGGAAAATGTGGATGTATTCTTGGCTGATTGATGAGCAAACCACGTTCGCATCTTTGAACCGAACTTCTGAATATTTAAGATTCCAATACAGGAAACAAACTAAATCAAAGATTTACCTGTCAACCATCTTGCCACTCTGATGATTCAGTTCATGCAGTGTAATTCTGCTTTGTGTTCTTTCAAAGAACTGAAACCCAAGTTGTCTTGCTGCAATGACAAAGGCAACTTCTACTTCATAGGAGATGTCACCTATTTTTTTGTTCACATCAGGATAACAGTATGACAAATTGCCAGCACTCTAAAAAAATTTGTAATATGTCTCGATGAGACTCATGAACCCATTGACCATTCATTATATGCTCATCTTTGAAGTTGAATCCTTTAATAGATTTCTTCGAGTTAACAGTAGGGTCACTTGATTCCTGCCTACTTCATGTGATCCATCTCTTTTTTGCTTTGCCAGGGCCCTCTCTACTTCTGTCACAGCACTTACACCTGCTATTGAACATTTGATGAACTCCATGGAGTTGCATGTTAAGGTGTCTGTTTTGACCGAGAGTATTGTGTCAACCAACCCAAGTTCCTCATTCAGATTAGATGTTCTTGCATGAGCTGGCTTATCTGTTTCCTCAGTACATCTCCCTATCTTGATTGATGAATATGCTCTGTAAAACCTTCACAATTTCAATAAACACATATAGCGAAATAGGAATCAAGTAACCATACAACATAATTAAGGGCTGTCAAGAAATGAAAAAATGCAGCCAGTTTTAGGATCATAAAGCACATTTGTCTTGTCTGGTTGAAGATACCAGAAATGTCATTTTTAGTTTCAATCCCAAAAAAGATGGATCCAATAAAAGTTATTGTAATCAAGGACATATATTTTATCCATCTTTTTCTCAATTCCACTCTTCTTAGAAGGAGGATCTGTAGAATTTTGCATGACTTTTGTGTCATGACCAATAAAAATAACCACACCATAAAGTATTGCGTACCTTGCAGAAGTATTTGCTGCACTGAAAGAGGGTTCTGCTGATTATCATAATACAGAGTTCCAATGAAAGTATAAAGATCTTCATTTGGATCTTCACACTTAACAACAACTTTAAAAGTTTGAGAAGAACCATCGTCTTACAAGGAGGATGTGATATTTAATGCATGCTTCACCTTAAGGTTAGTCTATCCATCAAGATTGAAGATTTCAACATAACATATTCCATCCCCGTAGCTAGATGAAAGCAAAAGCAAATCAGTGGGGGAAATATTGATCCTTGTACACGGTAATAAGATCACCAACTCGTTAACGGTTCCATCTAGTCTCTTGAAAAGTATGATTTTCAGTGTATACATTTACTTTCCAGTTATTGGCCTCAATATCCTGAAAAAGATTGCATAAAAAGAACTAAAATTTTACAAAGAAGGACCAACGAATATATTCCTGAACATGCTTACAACTAACCAAAAGCATGCCAAGTTGCCAATATTTTTTTTGTCAAACTACCAGAACCAAAGGCATGCCAACATAGACTAAGAGCAAACTATTGACCAAAAAGTAAGAGCACAACCTTGCAATTACACAACTAAAGACATCAGAAAATCCTAGCGATGTTTCTTCGACATGAAATTCAGACCACTCACATTATAGTACATCTGATTTTACACTTGAGATACATGCATTTTTCGTCCATAACTAAGTGATGGCATGAGTGATTCTCTTGGTTATTGCTTTAAAGTTACATGTAGTATATTTTTTTTCTTTCTAAATTTTGTTGTACATTTATGGTGTCAAACAAACAGACATATATATATGAATTTTCTTGCATCTTTTTGGTGGAACTAATGCATTATGAACTTGAAGCTAATACAAGCTCTAATGATGGAAAAATTTGCCAAATAATATATCCTTTGGTCCTTGGTTTGATGATAAATTTGGCATATTGTAACATATTAAAAATCAATTTGTTGGGGTGTGCATCGCACGAGCATCACCCTAGAATCTACTTTCTCACAAAGTCCTACCTTAATTATTCCAAATACTTTCAAGATTATAAGTTCATGAAAAACATGTTCCACACACAGAGTATGTTATCCTGATAAATAACATGAATCAAGATCTAATGGTATGATACTGCATGTCAATAAGCAAACAAAAACCTTTAAAATTATGAGAAATTGAACTCCAAATGACACCTAAAAATTAAAATGCCAAGTGAATTCCAATGACAGCATGAAGATAGGAAATCAATATTCTCTAGAACCAATTTAGGAAGCTATTTTAACCTTATTTATAAGCCAACAAGAAAGGACTAACACAACAATAACTAATTGTGCCTGATATAATATAAGTTGTACTATGTAGTGGACCCATTTCATTGAGTTGGATTTCATGTATTAGCCCATTTTATTAAACAATTTTCATCTATTCTTCTCTACTCTAAACACGTGTGTCCATATTTCCAAGTTTTGCTTCTAACCTCATCCTTTTTACTAATCAAAAGCTAACAACCTCAAATCACAAATCCCTCTTCAACAATGGCGGTAAGCTTCAATTTGGTCCTTTATCAATGTTACTCAGAGGGCTACCCGTCTTTCTCATCATTTTTTTCTGAAAAATTTATGGGTCTTTTATATTTTAAGACGATTGGAACTGATACTACCTTAAAGGGAGTCTTTGATTTGAAAAAGTTTATATTGGTTGTTTGCATGTCATTTTTATGGCTTCTTAGTTCTTACCGTTTCATGTTTCTTGAATTTGATATTTGTCAGGAGACTCGGGAATATGAAATAGCTATTAAAAGTTACTTCATGTGAGTGTTTTGCTATTTACCGGTAAGCACTCCAATTTGAGCCTCTTTTTTCTAATTTGCTCATATTTTTCTTGAGTTTTTATGAAATAATTAGAACGCAAGAGGGGACGCCAGACCTACCCATCCACATGAGAAGGGACCCAAATACTTAATTAGAACGGAAGAAGGAAACCAGACATGCTTATCCACATGAGAAATGACCCAAATACTTAACTAGAACGCAAAAGGGGACATCGTACTTGCTAATCCACATGAGAAGGGACAAATACTTAATTAGAACGTAAGAGATGACACTAGACCTGCTCATCCATATGAGAAGGGATCCAAATACTTAATTAGAACGACATGAGAAGGGATCCAAATACTTATTTAGAACACAAGAGGGGACACCAAACTTACTCATCCACATGAGAAGGGACTCAAATACTTAATTTGAACACAAGAGGGGACATCAAACCTGCTCATCCACGTGAAAAGGGATCCAATTCTAAAAAAGAAAAAATATACTTAATTAAAACGCAAGAAGAGAATCAGAGCTACTTATCCACATGAAAGAGGACTCAATACTAGGAAACGAAAGGGAAAAAAATAACAAGAAAGACTTGAGATTTGAAACCAAGCTTAATAGTAAAGAGAGAGAAAAACAAAACAAGGCATGTAGAATTTAAACTCCCAATTTTACTTGTAAACATAAATCTAATAGTTATTGCACCATAGTTCTCTTTTAGATTTACACACACACATAAATTTAATTACAACTTTGAACAATTACAAACACTAATTACTATAATACATGATTTATGAAATCAAGAGCATTGATTCACATGAACCCATATCCTCCACCTAGATACACATACCATTTGCAATGATTACCAAAAAAAAAAAATAGTAAAATTGATCAAATATAGTTCATGTAAATCTAGTTGTCTGTGAATGCTGCAGCCACAGCAACCACTGCACCTACTAAAGTTGCTCCAATTTGAGCTATACCAACTTTGTTAGTGTAATCCTTTGATGGTGATGAGTCCACAACTATTAATTTTTCACCTAAAACACTTGAATACATCAAAGTCCCAAAACTTGAACCATTCATATACACTAAACAAGTATTACATGATTTTAGGCATTGAGAGTCTAGTCTAAGATTTACTTCACCAACATATTTATCGGGTGACAAACTCCTCTTACAAATCAACTCGATTTGTAAATAAATAAAAATTATTGACGAGTCGGTGATTAAGTAAATAAAAATATGTTATATTCTTAATAGTTTAAACTTTAAAATAAAAATTAATATGGTATCAAAACAGGCAAATGAATTCAATTTCATAACCATCGAAAAGATAAAAATATTTTTTCACATGTTTAACTCATAAAAAAAAAAAAAACTAAACTCACACGTAAGAGACAAATTATGTTGAGATATATAATTGAATAAATGCTTTATTTTTTAAAATGAAATCATCACATACTTCAGTAACACGTTTATAATTTCATTTCCATATAATTAAATTTGTCTTATGGACTCTTTGCATGAGCTGTAATTAGGTCCACTTGTATAGGGGAACTTGACTGGTAAATGTGTGTGAATTTCATCGATGACAATTGTGTCTTAACACATACATTCTTTTACAGTGGCGAATCCAGAATTTTAAGGTCATGGTTGCTCCCTTGACTATCGTCACAAAATATAAGTAAATAAATTTATGACTTGTCATAAAATAGACAATCAAATTAAAACACAATAGCAAAAAATATTATTACAATAAATATTATTTTGAATAACAGAAAAGTTTTTTTTTTTACAAAAAAAATTAGGAAAAAAATAGCAAAAGCGAAACAGAAAAGAGTAAACGAACAATCAACACAAAGAAGTGAAAAATAAAAGGTCTAAATGAAATAAATAAGTCAGAATAGAAGAGTTAGTCTTCAAAATAATTTTAAAAAATTGCTTAGAGAGGGATTCGAACCCGAGACGAAGATGCAACAAACAACCTTAAACCCCAACAACTGACCACTAAACCATTTGACAGCTTGTGTATTGGGTGCTCACGGTAAAATTTTATATCTTTCTTTCAAATTTTTATATAAATATATATAGTTTGATAGGAAATTAATGGGTGCTCAAGCACCCAAAATGTCCAATGTGAGTCCGCCCCTGTTCTTTTACTACTAGAAGATTCAATGAAATAGTCAAATATAATTATTTATGAATATGATTATTCAATTGTAAAATATAAAGTATAGAAAGGAAGCCATTTGGGTTTTCAAGAAAAGTTAGAGGGAACAATTTAAGAGTGGTGTATCTAAGATTTTAACCGGAAAGGTTTGATTATTTTTTTTTAAAAAAAAAGCATTAAATTTATATTTATATTTTTAAAATTATGGGCTAATTAGATCCAATATCTATTAATATTTTAACGACTTTTCACGTAAAAATCTACATTTACACTATACAACGAACAGCCCAACAAAAACCATAACAATAAATAATTTATTAAATCTTTTTTTAAAAAAAATCAATTTTAACCAATATATTTAATATGTACCGTCAATGTATATTTTAATTATGCATTTACTATATGTACTACTTGTTATAAATTCAGTATACATCAGCAACAACTACTATTTTATTATGGCTAAGCGGCTAATTCTTTTTTGAAAAAAAAAACCAACTATACTCCGAACTATCGTAAATTATATCTAGATATCCTTTATTATACTTTTGATACATTGGTGTTTCTACCGTCCAAAAACTAGAGTATATATACCCTTTATACTAACGGACATATACGTGTCATAATCTTATCCACTGACCCGACATTTATTAAATATTAAAATAACGAATAAAATTATGTCACGTGTCCCTATTTAGTCTTCCGTTAGAGTGAATTATTACTATTTTTATGTGTAGCATCTACACAATTAAAAATACATCCCCAAAATGTAGAACCATCAAGTGATATTTGACATGAAGCTTTATAAATCAAATAAAAAGAAGCTTGTTTGCACTTTTTTAAACAATCATCATTAGCGCCAGTGCAAATATTATAGCCAATATCAACTGTACACTCATCCCCTTCAACTCTCCCAATCATAAATCCATCATCTGCATTTATTTAACAAATATATCAGAGTCAAATTTTTTTATAACGGTATCGTTTGTCTTATTAAAAACATATATTATAGCATAATATAAAAAGTAGTTCCAAGAAACCACTAATAATTAATTGTTATAGTGAAACTGAATTAGATTAACTCAATATTCAAAACTAAAAATATTTCACAACACTTCTTATATCAATATATGAAAAAAAAAAAATTAACATATTAATCAATATTTAAATAATTTAAATACTGAAAATCGAAAACTAATTGCTTTGTGGTTCAGATTCTTCAAAAATATCAACGCGTGTGTCAGATTCTTTAAAAATAAAGTATTTTTAGAAAATCTATTGGATATTTTAAAATAATTTAAGACATATTTTGGACACTATTAATTTGTGACATAAGCACTTATGCCATTAAGTTGATGACTAATGTGCTTATGTCATCAACTTAATTTATCCTAATACGCAGCCCCACTACTCTATCCTATCTTAAATCATGTCTTCAATAATATAAAGTTACATCATGTCCTGTTTAATTATATATCCAAAAGCTTCTATATTAATATATTGTCTCAAGACGTTAAAAACATGCGTAGTTTAAGTAAACCATAAAAAGACTAGGTTGGTTTGATCATTTTACAATTTCACTCAAAACATCACGAAATTAACCACACTTATCCCCCTCTAAAAATAAATCATAACAAATTAACCACATAAAACCTTTCTACACACTGCTGGGGTTTTAAAGTTAAATGAATTGACAATTCTAAAAATTTGTCCTAAATTTTCTATCTTACTTGGATTTAACAATATGGAGAATCGAATATTCACCGATAAAGTTAAATTTTAAATAGCTATAATCAAATGAGATATGAAGATTCTCAAAAAAAAAAATAATAAGCAATTCATGTTGAGTATAGTTTTTTTTAATGTTTTTAAAATTTTTTGGCATTATGAGTAATATAAGACAATATTATGGACAAAAATATCGCAATCATATTTAACACAATTTGTAAATCTCTGATTCAATGCGTCCATTATACGTTCTATTGCATGTGTTGTGTAAGGTCCACAAACACAAATAGATACTTGACTTTTCGTTTTTTTTTTTTTCCGAATTTACTCAATATTCGATATCATAGGGCTTTGAATTTATATCGAAAAGTTCTACCTGTAGAAGAAAGAAACTAATGAAGAAATCATAACAGTTAATAAGAAAAGCAGTGTCAAGTCTAAAAAAATTGTGGATTAATTAACAATCTGGAGAATCAAACATTCACCGATAAAGTTGAATTTTAACTTAAACGGAAGGGGTAATAATGTAATTTCAACAATAAAGTATATTGACTTTCTTGTCCTAGGTGTTTTGGAGCACAAGATGGCACAAAACCAAACAACATTTGTGAATCAAAAGCTAGTGTTTTTGGGGAATACTAAGGAGAAATATGATTTGGTGGACTTGTTGAGATCAGAAGCAATGTTATTGGAAAAGGGAACATTTGGAAGTAGCTACAAGGCAGAATTAGAAAATGGGAAAATTGTATTTGTTAAGAGGAATTCAAGAAAAAAATTCAAGAATTGGCACAATTATGTAATCATCATGAGAGTTTGCTTCTTCTAAGAGCTTATTATTATTCAAAAGATGAGAAGCGTCTTGTATTTGATTATATCCCTATGAGTAGCTTGGCTTCCCTTTTGCATTGTAAGTCATATAATTCCCTTTATTCTCTTTGGAAAGAAATAGTAGTTTTGTATTTCAACTCATATTTTTGGTCTAAGATAATAATTTGAATGTCGAGATTAGGGGATAATAATTATATTAATATAAAATACATCTCAAGTTGACTTTTGAAATATTTAACAAACAAAAAAAAAGTCAAGACATTATATTTTCTATTTTAATCCTCCACTAAAAACCTGTGTCAAAAAAAAAAAGTTAACAAAGAATAATTGTCACCTAGATGATCTTCTCTTCTTTGTGCAATAGAGTTTCACACCTTCTATCAATTTTTTCAGCTATCGAGAGATTCCGGCTTGTAAAGCTAGTCCTCTTTCATAACGAGCTATTGAAGCAGCATGTCGTGCTATAATTTCATTGTGTTATGAGAGGATATAATTTCAAAGAAATGATAAGATATGAGTAAGAGTTCCATGAGATATTCGCATTATCAGGAGTTTTTTCAAACCTTAGTTGAGTCTTAACGTCCCTTCAACATTCCTAGTCATCTTGTCTTATTTTCGCTACCGTAATGGACTGATATTCCTATATATTAACCTAGTTGATTTACTACTAGTTGCTTCTTTGCTTTGTTCATCTTGATATTCTGTAGTTATTATATATTTCTTTCGGTCTTGTTTTGATTACATTTCTTTTGAGCCAAAAGTCTTAAAAAAAAACAATCTTTCTACCTCACAAAGGTAAAGATATATAAGGTCTGCACACATCCTACTGTCCCTAAACTTCACTAATGAAATTATACAAAACACAACAATGAACTGATTGTCCTAATTGATCGTGATTCGACATTAGAAGTATCTTGACTTTCTTCTCCTAGGTGTTTTAGAGCACAAGATGGCACAAAACCAAACCCACATTGGGAATCAAAAGCTAGTGTTTTTGGGGAATACTAGAGAGAAATATGATTTGGTGGACTTGTTGAGATCAGAAGCAATGTTATTGGGACAGGGAACATTTGGAAGTAGCTACAAGGCAGAATTGGAAAATGGGAAAATTGTATGTGTTAAGAGGTTAAAAGATTGTTGTTTGGTTCAAGAGGAACTCAAGAAAAAGATTCAAGAATTGGGAAAATTGAGTAATCATCATGAGAATTTGCTTCCTCTAAGAGCTTATTATTATTCAAAAGATGAGAAGTTTCTTGTATTTGATTATATGTGAAGAGAAGCAAATACTTAATTAGAATGCAAGAGGGGACACCAGACCTAACCATCCACAATTACAGACACTAATTATTATAATACATGATTTATGAAATCAAGAGCATTGATTCACGTGAATCCATATCCTTCACCTAGATACACATACCATTTGCAATGATTACCAAAAAAAAATAGTAAAATTATTCAAATATAGTTCATGTGGGACATTTTCCATCAACTCGTCTTTGATCTTTCCTTTGTCGTGTAAGTAAATCTAGCTGCCTGCCAATGCTTCAGCCCCTGTAAGCACTGCTTCTAGTAAAAATTCTCCAATTTGAGCAATAATACTATCTTTGTTAGTGTCATCCTTTGATGGCGATGAGTCCACAACTATTAATTTCTCACCTAAAACACTTGAATACATCAAAGTCCCAAAACTTGGACTCTCATAATTTGAATCACTCCTATACACTAAACAAGTATTACATGATTTTGAACATTGAGAATGATCTAGACTAAGGTTCACTTCACCAACATATTTATCGGGTGACAAACTCCTCTTACAAATCAACTCGATTTTTACATAAATTTTACCTTGTGCTTGTATGATGTTGATTGGCACGATGAATATAAATGTCGTGTTCCACTCAGGATTTATGTTGTTCTCAAGATCCGGTTCTGTACGCCCAGTATATCCTTCTATCGAAACCTTAGCATAAACTTTCATTTCTCCAAGTTTTCGAACATTTATGAGGTTACTAGCAGAATGAACGGTAAAGTATAAAAATCTTGCCTCCATATTATGAGTTTCAACAAGCAAACTTTTTTGTGTTTGTAAAAATTGAATAACCTAATATATCAATTTATAAAAACTCCAAAATGAGGACCCAAAACCTAGATAGATATTAATGGTACTTTGGTTTGATCAAGTAATTGTGGAAAATTATTATTCCACGCGGTCCATGGATGAAGATACATTGACAAGTCAGTGATTAAGTAAATAAAAATATGTTATATTCTTAATAGTTTAAACTTTAAAATAAAAATTAATATGGTATCAAAACAGGCAAATGAATTCAATTTCACAACTATCGAAAAGATAAAAATATTTTTTCACATGTTTAACTCATAAAAAAAAAAAAAAAAAACTAAACTCACATGTAAGAGACAAATTGTGTTGAGATATATAATTGAATAAATGCTTTATTTTTTAAAATGAAATCATCACATACTTCAGTAACGCGTTTATAATTTCATTTCCATATAATTAAATTTGTCCTATGGACTCTTTGCATGAGCTGTAATTAGGTCCACTTGTATAGGGGGACTTGACTGGTAAATGTATGTGAATTTCATCGATGACAATTGTGTCTTAACACAAACATTCTTTTACTACTAGAAGATTTAATGTATTTAGTCAAATATAATTATTTATGAATATGATTATTCAATTGTAAAATATAAAGTATAGAAAGGAAGCCATTTGGGTTTTCAAGAAAAGTTAGAGGGAACAATTTAAGAGTGGTGTATCTAAGATTTTAACTGGAAAGGTTTGATTTTTATTTTTTTTAAATAGCATTAAATTTATAATTATATTTTTAAAATTATGGGCTAATTAGATCCAATATCTATTAATATTTTAACGACTATTCACGTAAAAATCTACATTTAACAAATATATCAGAGTCAAATGAATTGACAATTCTTAAAATTTGTCCTAAATTTTCTATCTTACTTGAATTTAACAATATGGAGAATCGAATATTCACCGATAAAGTAAAATTTTAGATAGCTATAATCAATTGAGATACGAAGATTCTTAAAAAAAAATAATAAGCAATTCATGTTGAGTATAGTTTTTTTTTTATCTTTTTAATTTTTTTTGGCATTATGAGTAATATAAGACAATATTATGGACAAAAATATCACAATCATATTTAACACAATTTGTAAATCTCTGACTCAATGCGTCCATTATACGTTCTATTGCATGTGTTGTGTAAGGTCCACAAACACAAATAGATACTTGACTTTTCGTTTTTTTTTTTTTTTTTCGAATTTACTCAATATTCGATATCATAGGGCTTTAAATTTATATCGAAAAGTTCTACTTGTAGAAGAAAGAAACTAATGAAGAAATCATAACAGTTAATAAGAAAAGCAGTGTAAAATTGTGGATTAATTAACAATCTGGAGAATCAAACATTCACCGATAAAGTTGAATTTTAACTTAAACGGAAGGGGTAATAATGTAATTTCAACAATAAAGTATATTGACGTTCTTGTCCTAGGTGTTTTGGAGCACAAGATGGCACAAAACCAAACAACATTTGTGAATCAAAAGCTAGTGTTTTTGGGGAATACTAAAGAGAAATATGATTTGGTGGACTTGTTGAGATCAGAAGCAATGTTATTGGAAAAGGGAACATTTGGAAGTAGCTACAAGGCAGAATTGGAAAATGGGAAAATTGTATTTGTTAAGAGGTTAAAAGACTGTTGTTTGGTTCAAGAGGAATTCAAGAAAAAAATTCAAGAATTGGCACAATTAGGTAATCATCATGAGAGTTTGCTTCTTCTAAGAGCTTATTATTATTCAAAAGATGAGAAGCGTCTTGTATTTGATTATATTCCTATGAGTAGCTTGGCTTCCCTTTTGCATTGTAAGTCATATAATTCCCTTTATTCTCTTTGGAAAGAAATAGTAGTTTTGTATTTCAACTCATATTTTTGGTATAAGATAATAATTTGAATGTCGAGATCAGGGGATAATAATTATATTAATATAAAATACATCTCAAGTTGACTTTTGAAATATTTAACAAACAAAAAAAAGTCAAGATATTATATTTTCTATTTTAATCCTCCACTAAAAACCTGTGTCAAAAAAAAAAGTTAACAAAGAATAATTGTCACCTAGATGATCTTCTCTTCATTGTGCAATAGAGTTTCACACCTTCTATCAATTTTTTCAGCTATCGAGAGATTCCGACTTGTAAAGCTAGTCCTCTTTCATAACGAGCTATTGAAGCAGCATGTCGTGCTATAATTTCATTGTGTTATGAGAGGATATAATTTCAAAGAAATGATAAGATATGGGTAAGAGTTCTCGCAGATATTCCTGTTATCAGGAGTTTTTTCATACCTTAGTTGAGTCTTAACGTCCCTTCAACCTTCCTAGTCATCTTGTCTTATTTTCGCCACCGTAATGGACTGATATTCCTATATATTAACCTAGTTGATTTACTACTAGTTGCTTCTTTGCTTTGTTCATCTTGATATTCTGTAGTTATTATATATTTCTTTCGATCTTGTTTTGATTACACTTCTTTTGAGCCAAAAGTCTTAAAAAAAACAATCTTTCTACCTCACAAAGGTAAAGATATATAAGGTCTGCAGTCTGCACACATCCTACTGTCCCTAAACTCCACTAATGAAATTATACAAAACACAACAATGAACTGATTGTCCTAATTGATTGTGATTCGACATTAGAAGTATCTTGACTTTCTTGTCCTAGGTGTTTTAGAGCACAAGATGGCACAAAACCAAACCCACATTGGGAATCAAAAGCTAGTGTTTTTGGGGAATAGTAGAGAGAAATATGATTTGGTGGACTTGTTGAGATCAGAAGCAATGTTATTGGGACAGGGAACATTTGGAAGTAGCTACAAGGCAGAATTGGAAAATGGGAAAATTGTATGTGTTAAGAGGTTAAAAGATTGTTGTTTGGTTCAAGAGGAATTCAAGAAAAAGATTCAAGAATTGGGAAAATTGAGTAATCATCATGAGAGTTTGCTTCCTCTAAGAGCTTATTATTATTCAAAATTGTATTTGATTATATGCCTATGAGTAGCTTTTATTTAGGCATCTAAGAATGATTTTTAAAGTTTTTAATGACATGAACTTTTTTTAAAACACAAAAAACAAAATTGTGGTTCGAGAAAAAAGAAAAATAGGGGATGGGATTAATAATTTGGAGAATGGAACATTCACCAATAAAGTTAAATTTTAAGTTAAACGGAAGAGGTAATACTGTAATTTCACCGATAACTATAAAAAGACTGAAATTTGTACATAAATCGCATTCGCCGAATGCGTTTTATGCCTTATTTTCTCAGCTCTTTCTATTTACGCATCTAAGAACGGTTTTTTCAAGTTTTCGACAACATGAACTCTTATTATAAGAAAAAAAAAATTGTGGATCGAGAAAAGAAAAATAGGGGAGGGATTAAAATTGTTGAGAATCGAACATTCACCGATAAAATTTAGTTTTAACTTAAACGGAAGGAGTAATAATGTAATTTCAACAATAAATAAGAAGAGACTGAAATTTGTTCATAAATAGCATTTGACGAATGCGTTTTATGCTTTATTTTCTCTGCTCTTTCTATTTAGACATCTAAGATAGGTTTTTCAAGTTTTCAACTACATGAACTTTTTTAAAACACAAAAAATAAAATTATGGAGAATCGAACATTCACCGATAAAGTTGAATTTTAAGTTAAACTGAAGGGGTAATAATGTAATTTCACCAATAAATAAGAAAAGATTGAAATTTATACATAAATCGCATTTGCCGAATGCATTTTATGCCTTATTTTTCTCAGCTCTTACTATTTAGGAATCTGAGAAGGGTTTTTCAAGTTTTCAACAGCATGAACTTTATTTAAAACACAAAATATAAAATTATGGGTCGAGAAAAGAAAAATAGGGGATGTGATCAAAATTTTGGACAATCGAACATTCACCGATAAAGTTAAATTTTAACTTAAACGAAAGGGGTAATAATATAATTTCAACAATAAATAAGAAGAGACTGAAATTTGTACAAAATCGCATTCGTCGATTGCGTTTTATGCCTTATTTTCTCAGCTCTTTCTATTTAGGCATCTAAGAAGAATATTTCAAGTTTTTGACGGCATGACTTTTTTTAAAAGACAAAAAATAAAATTGTTAGTCGAGAAAAGAAAAATAGGGGAGTGGATTAATAATCTAGAAAATTGAACATTCACCGATAAAGTTAAATTTGAACTTAAACGGAAAGGGTAATACTACAGTTTCACCAATAATTATGAAAAGACTGAAATTTGTACATAAATAGCATTCGCCGAATGCATTTTATGCCTAATTTTCACAGCTTTTTGTATTTAGATATCTAAGAAGCGTTTTTTCAAGTTTTCGACAGTATGAACTTTATTAAAACACAAAAAAAATATTATCGATCCAGAAAAAAAAAATTGATGATGAGATTAAAATTGTGGAGAATCGAACATTCACCGATAAAGTTAAATTTTAACTGAAACAGAAGGGGTAATAATTTAATTTCAACAATAAATAAGAAGAAAATGAAATTTGTACATAAATCACATTCGCCGAATACGTTTTATGTCTTATTTTCTCAGTTCTTTCTATTTAGGCATTTAAGAAGGGATTTTCAAGTTTTTGAGTGGCATGAACTTTTTTTTAAAACACAAAAAATAAAATTATGGGTCGAGAAAAGAAAAATTGGGAATGGGATTAAAATTGTGGAGAATCGAACATTCACCGATAAAGTTAAATTTTAACTTAAATAAAAGGGGTAATTATGTAATTTCACAACTAAATAAGAAGAGACTGAAACTTGTACATAAATCGCAATCGCCGAATGCATTTAATGCCTTATTTTCTCAGCTCTTTCTATTTAGGCATCTAAGAAGGGTTTTCAAGTTTTTGACGGCATGACCTTTTATTAAAAGACAAAAAATAAAAATGTCGGTCGAGAAAAGAAAAAGTAGGGGATGAGATTAATTATTTAGAGAACTGAACATTCACCGATAAAGTTAATTTCAACTTAAACAGAAGAGGTAATAATGTAATTTCATCAATAAATATGAAAAGACTGAAATTTGTACATAAATAGCATTCGCCGAATGCGTTTTATGCCTTATTTTCTCAACTCTTTGTATTTAGACATCTAAGAAGCGTTTTTCAAGCTTTCGACAGCATGAACTTTTATTAAAACACAAAAAATTAAATTGTGGGTAGAGAAAAGAAAAATTAGGGCTGGAATTAAAATTATGGAGAATCAAATATTCACTAATAAAGTTAAATTTTAAATTAAACATAAGGGTAATAATGTAATTTCAACAATAAATTAGAAGAGACTGAAATTTGTACATAAACCGCATTTGCCGAATGCGTTTTATGCCTTATTTTCTCAGCTCTTTCTATTTAGACATCTAAGAAGGGATTTTCAAGTTTTCGACGGCCTGAACTTTTTTTAAATCACAAAAAATAGAGTTGTGGGTCGAGAAAAGAAAAATAGGTGATGGGATTAAAATTGTGGAGAATAGAACATTCACCGATAAAGTTAAATTTTAATTTAAACGGAAGGGGTAAAAATGTAATTTCGACAATAAATAAGAAGAGACTGAAATTTGTACACAAATCGTATTCGTCGAATGCGTTTTATGCCTTATTTTCTTAGCTCTTTCTATTTAGACAACTAAGAAGGGTTTTTCAAGTTTTCGACGGCATGACCTTTTTTTACAAAACAAAGAATAAAATATTTGATCGAGAAAAGAAAATTATAGAATGAGATTAATAATTTAAAGAATCGAACATTCATCGACACAATATATACAACATTACCACCCACACTTCACTACATACTACTATATTATACACACACAGGGACACAATAGATACAACATCAGCATACATACTGGAACAACAAAATAAAAAATAAAAAAGGGACAAATTACTTAACTACACTCCTTTACTTACCTTAATATCCATTTATCCCTACTTATTTCAAAATTTTCAAAAATCCCTTATTTACCTATGTATCCCGCATGTATTTCGTGCACAACGCTATATATCCCGCTATGTGAAATGTATCAAACACTATGTATCCCATGCACAACACTATGTATCCCGCTATGTGAAATGTATCAAACCTAATGTATCCCGTGCACAACGCTATGTATCCCGCAAACATCATTTTTAAGGGATTTTTGGTAAATAGAAAACTAGAAGGGATAGGATGTTATTTAGTACTTATAATATGTGGTTCCTATAATTTATACAAAAAAAATCCCACAATCCAAAAAAAAAAAAAACACGAGCAAACCAATTAAAGAAGAAAAAACCTTCCTATTTTATTTCATTTTCTTTTTAAAAACTCACCAACACATTCACATCTTTTCTTCATTATCCATTATTTTCATATCAACACAAATTCATGTACCATTACAAACAACCTACGAAAAATTAGTGGGTGTTCTAATCGAGATTCGGTTAAAATTTTGCGGTATTCAACTTTGCCTTATCTCTTTATTTATTTATGGAATTTGATGTAATTTTATGACAAGTTTTTTTCTATTTTTTTTATTCATAATTTAATTGAATATTGAGTTAAGTGTTAAGCATATCTCTATTTAATGAATTGAGATAGTTTTAATTGGTGGTTATCTTGATTTATTTATTTTTATTTGTTAGTTGTTATTTGTTAAAAACAAACGGGTTGTGGTTGTGTTCTTGTTTTAACTTAGATGCCAATAAGGATAAAAATAGAGATTATTAGGCTCAAAAACTATTGTCGCTTTTATTTTATCAAACAAAAAAAAAAGAGATTTGTTATAGTAATTCGTCATTGTTTTGTTAGATTAGTAAGAAATTGCTATCCGTGTAATGCTTAATTTTGACGTTAACTTTAAGAGTAAATAAAAATAAAAGATGTAATATTGATCGAAAATTTTATCACGCACCCTAAATGTTTAGATTAGCTTTATGTTATTTGATTATTATATTTATAAGGAACAAATATTTTCTCTTAACTTTATATGAACCTTTAGGTATATTGAGTGTGATGCAAAGAAGACAGTTATGTCTCTAATCGTGAAGACCAAGAATGTGGTTACGTATCTAGGTTTAGACCAAATAAAAGTTCAACAAATAAAATATGCGAGCAAATCATGGCCTATAAAAATATATCTGAAAGATAGTTAAAGTAAGTATAAGTTAATAAAAGTGATCGTGCTAGAACCACGGGACTCAAGGGATGCCTAATACCTTCCCCTCGGTCAACGAAATTCCTTACCCGAATTTCTATTTTGCAGACCAAATAAAGAGTCATTTCCTTTTGATTAGGGATTAAACAAAAAGGTGACTTGGAACACCATAACTCAATTCCAAGTGGCGACTCTAAAAAAATAAAATAATCCTTAATCAATACCGTCACTTAAATTGGAAAAACCCTTCTCGCGGGTCGGAAAAGGGGTGTGACAAAGAAAAAGAGACTGAAATTTATACATAAATCGCATTCGCCGAATGCATTTTATGCACTCTGAATTTTTAATGGAATTCGTACATGAGACCTCTAAATAAAATAAGTATTTATCATTCTACGAATTTGTATTGGTACGCGTGAATAGAGACGTGACTTATATATATATATCTTACATTGTATATATAAGATATATTTTTTAATTTTTTTTTACTGTATATATAGAATTTGAATCTCCTGGATACAAGACTAGAGGTTCATATATATAGTAGTTTAGGGAATTTAAAATTCGCTGTAAAGTTTCAAGTTCAAATCTCGCACCGATTCCCGATGTGATCTAAGGATTAGTTGGATCTCAAGGGAGTCCAAACATCAATTGGAAAAAACAAGAAGAGATTTCCAAGTATATGAAGAAAAAGTTATTTCTTTTCTTACTTTAATATAGATATGACAATAAATTAGGAGTGCACACTTTATTGTACATTCAAATTAAATTATTATAAGCTACATTCTTTACTGCTACCAATTTTAGTTAGATATTTGAGTCAACAAATTTTAAGGTGACAAAGGGAAAATGGTGATTTTCAAAGTGTGCGATTATTGAGAATTTTGAAAGAATAAACCAAACAAAAAAATAAAGAAAAAACAGATACTTAGTTAGATGCCAGAGAAGACCCAAACCTATTCATCCACATGTGAAGAGAAGCAAATACTTAATTAGAATGCAAGAGGGGACACCAGACCTAACCATCCACAATTACAGACACTAATTATTATAATACATGATTTATGAAATCAAGAGCATTGATTCACGTGAATCCATATCCTTCACCTAGATACACATACCATTTGCAATGATTACCAAAAAGAAATTAGTAAAATTATTCAAATATAGTTCATGTGGGACATTTTCCATCAACTCGTCTTTGATCTTTCCTTTGTCGTGTAAGTAAATCTAGCTGCCTGCCAATGCTTCAGCCCCTGTAAGCACTGCTTCTAGTAAAAATTCTCCAATTTGAGCAATAATATTATCTTTGTTAGTGTCATCCTTTGATGGTGATGAGTCCACAACTATTAATTTCTCACCTAAAACACTTGAATACATCAAAGTCCCAAAACTTGGACTCTCATAATTTGAATCACTCCTATACACTAAACAAGTATTACATGATTTTGAACATTGAGAATGATCTAGACTAAGGTTCACTTCACCAACTTATTTATCGGGTGACAAACTCCTCTTACAAATCAACTCGATTTTAACAGAAATTTTACCTTGTGCTTGTATGATGTTGATCTCTGGCACGATGAATTTAATCGTCGTGTTCCACTCAGGATTTATGTTGTTCACAAGATCCGGTTCTGTACGCCCAGTATATCCTTCTATCGAAACCTTAGCATAAACTTTCATTTCTCCAAGTTTTCGAACATTTATGAGGTTACTAGCAGAATGAACGGTAAAGTATAAAAATCTTGCCTCCATATTATGAGTTTCAACAAGCAAACTTTTTTGTGTCTTTAAAAATTGAATAACCTAATATATCAATTTATAAAAACTCCAAAATGAGGACCACCAAACCTAGCTAGATACTAATGGTACTTTGGTTTGATCAAATAAATGTGGAAAATTATTATTTCATGCGGTCAATGGATGAAGATACATTGACAAGTCAGTGATTAAGTAAATAAAAATATGTTATATTCTTAATAGTTTGAACTTTAAAATAAAAATTAATATGGTATCAAAACAAGCAAATGAATTCAATTTCACAACCATCGAAAAGATAAAAATATTTTTTCACATGTTTAAATCATAAAAATAAAAAAAATAAAAAACTAAACTCACATGTAAGAGACAAATTGTGTTGAGATATATAATTGAATAAATGCTTTATTTTTTAAAATGAAATCGTCACATACTTCAATAACACGTTTATAATTTCATTTCCATAAAATTAAATTTGTCCTATGTACTCTTAGCATGAGCTGTAATTAAGTCCACTTGTATAGGGACTTGACTGGTAAATGTGTGTGAATTTCATCGATCACAATTGTGTCTTAATTAACACATACATTCTTTTACTACTAGAAGATTTAATGTATTTAATCAGATATAATTATTTATGAACATAGATTATTCAATTGTAAAATATAAAGTATAGAAAGGAAGCCATTTGGGTTTTCAAGAAAAGTTAGAGGGAACAATTTAAGAGTGGCGTATCTAAGATTTTAACTGGAAAGATTTGATTTTTTTCTAAAAAAAGTAGCATTAAATTTATAATTATATTTTTAAAATTATGGGCTAATTAGATCTAATATCTATTAATATTTTAACGACTATTCACGTAAAAATCTACATTTACACTATACAACTGCCCAACAAAAACCATAACAATAAATAATTTATTAAATCTTATGTTTTTAAAATCAATTTTGACCAATATATTTAATATGTACAGTCAATGTATATTTTAATTATGCATTTATTGTGTACTAGTTGTTATAAATTGAGAATACATCAGCAACAACTACTATTTTATTATGGCTAAGCGGTTAATTTTTTTTGGAAAAAAAGGCAAATATACTCCGAATTATCGTAAATAGTATGCAGATATTCTCCATTATACTTTTGAGACATTGGTGTCTCTACCGTTCAAAAACTAGAGCATATATATATCCTTTATACTAACGGACAAATCTTATCCACTAATCCGACATTTATTAAATGTTGGACTGACGGATAAAATTGCACCACTTGTCCCTATTTAGTCTTCCGTTAGAGTGAATTATTATTATTTTCATGTGTAGCATCTACACAATTAAAAATACATTCACAAAATGTAGAACCATTAGGTGATATTTGACAAGAAGCTTTATAAATCAAATAAAAAGAAGCTTGTTTGCATTCTTTTAAACAATCATCACTAGCACCAGTGCAAATATTATAGCCAATATCAACTGTACATTCATCCCCTTCAGCTCTCCCAATGATAAATCCATCATCTGCATTTATTTAACAAACATATCAGAGTCAAACTTTTTTTTTGGTAACTGTAATTGTATTACCAGATTTTCAAATATGTACAAATTTGAAGCTTAGGATATGGACATAATCCCAAGTCTCATAGCCCATTACCTTTGCCTTGTCCAGGCTCTATGATAGAAATTCTACTAAGGATAAAAATTTAGTTTATGCATTGCACTAGCCAGTCTAGGATTCATGCTACTTTTACAATGAATTTCCTGAATG
The DNA here is from genome assembly GCA_029007595.1 of Solanum commersonii. Lineage (NCBI taxonomy): Eukaryota > Viridiplantae > Streptophyta > Magnoliopsida > Solanales > Solanaceae > Solanum > Solanum commersonii. The sequence continues at coordinate 811,585 of JAJTWQ010000116.1, forward strand.
ATTTGCTTTATAATTTCCTCTATACTCCTCTCCCTTTGCTGAAAAATGTTGTGATTCCTCTCTTGCCATATGTAATAAAGAGTTACAGCTAATGTCATTCTATACACTTCATCTTGTATTGATTTCCTATTAGCATGCATTGTTGCCCATTCTATCTCTTCATTCCACCCTGCACTCCTTCTGGAGATGGACAACCATTGAAGTAGTCTTTGTCATATCACATTTGCCACACTGCATGCAAAAAATAGGTGTTGGTGTGTTTCAGGTTCTGCTTTACACATTGCGCAAATTGAATCAGTGTTTATCCCCCATTTGTCCAGCCTGTCTTTTGTGTATAATCTCCTTTGTATAGCCAAGTATAGGATGAATGTCCATTTGGGACTACCTTGATTGTTGCATATCAGTCTTCTCCATGACACCTTGCTCATCTCACCTCTAAGTGTTTTGTACATGTCCTTAATTGTGAATGTTTCAGCCTCCATAACCTCTGTCACTTGTAATCCTGCTTCTGATATCCAATGCCCTGCTTGTAGGATTTTCCTCACAACCCAAGAAGCTTGCTTAGCTTGCACTTCCCATGGTCTCCTATCTTTGATGTAGTAAGTATGGACTCATACTATCCACAACTTATCCTTTTTCTTAGACAAGTCCCACAAATATTTGAGTATTGCTGCTTTATTCCACACATACACATCTATAATATTCAGTCCACCTGCAATCTTTGGCCAACATAATTTATCCCATGCTACAAGAGCTTTCCCTTTAGTTTGTGCATCACCATTCCATAAGAATCTCTTGCATATAATTTCTATCTGCTGCAACACTTTCTTTGGAAGGAGAAATATTTGTGCCCAGAATGCTTGAATGGATGTTAACACACTTTTTACCAACTGGAGCCTCCCTGCATAAGATAGAAATTTCACTGTCCATGTGTTTATTCTTCCCAGCATCCTGTCTAATAATGGTTGACATTGGCTTATTAAAAGCATATATTATAGCATAATATAAAAAATAGCTTCAAGAAACCACTAATAATTGTAGTTGTTATTAGTGAAACCGAATTAGATTAACTCAATATTTCAAAACTAAAAATATTTCACAACACTTCTTATATCAATATATGAAAAAAAAATTAATTATGTCAACATGTGTGTCGATCGGATTCTTTAAAAGTAGAGTATTTTTAGAAAATCTAACACGAATAGGACATCGAAAGTGAAAAGTCTATGCAATTCAGAATAACAGATAATTTGGGATGGAAAGAGTAATTGTATGTACCTGATATAAAAGCTATAAGGATGGCAACAAAGAGTATGTTGATGAGTTTTGCCATTTTGAAAATTTGTCAATTAAATTTACAAAACTTTTTTCTAGGACCCTTAATATATATATACTATGTCATTGGACAAGAAGATGTTGAAATTTTGGTATATTAATTGTTAACTTAATTATATTACCAATTATGTAAGTGTAAAATGATTTATTATATTACTCATTTAATAATTTACTAGTATAAGAATTCACAAATTATTTGACATAATTATTTTTCCAAACAATGAAGGGCAAGTAAGTATTTGTTTTGTATTTTTGTTAATAGTATATATATAATCCACTCATCCATTTTTTCCCCTAAATTTTAATTAATTCATTCATTTTAATAATTTGTTCAAGTATCTATTAAAATTTGTGTTTTCTTTATTAGGTATATATATAACATATCAAATTAGGGAAAAAATCATGGATCAATCTAAGCTATATACAATTCAATTTATAGATGAACTGAATTGGATGTATTAAAATAATCGAATTACTAGATCCATCCAAATTTAAATAAATTACACAAATTATTTTCATGAATTAATTTAGGGTTTTCAAGAAAAGTTAGAGGGAACAATTTAAGAGTGGCGTATCTAAGATTTTAACTAGAAAGGTTTGATTTTTTTTTTTAAAAATAGCATTAAATTTATAATTATATTTTTAAAATTATGGGCTAATTAGATCTAATATCTATTAATATTTTAACGACTATTCACGTAAAAATCTACATTTACACTATACAACAGCCCAACAAAAACCATAACAATAAATAATTTATTAATCTTATTTTTTTAAAATCAATTTTAACCAATGTATTTAATATGTTCCGTCAATGTATATTTTAATTATGCATTTATTATGTACTACTTGTTATAAATTGAGTATACATCAGCAACAACTACTATTTTATTATGGCTAAGCGTCTAATTCTTTTTGAAAAAAAAATAAATAACTATACTTCGAACTATCGTAAATAATATGCATATATCCTTCATTATACTTTTGATACATCGGTGTTCCTACCGTCCAAAAACTAGAGCATATATACCCTTTATACTAACGGACATACACGTGTCATAATCTTATCCACCGACCTGACATTTATTAAGTATTAAACTGACGGATAAAATTGTGCCACGTGTCCCTAGTTAGTCTTCTGTTAGAGTAAATTATTATTATTTTTATGTGTAGCATCTACACAATTAAAAATACATTCACAAAATGTAGAACCATCAGGTGATATTTGACATGAAGCTTTATAAATCAAATAGAAAGAAGCTTGTTTGCACCTTCTTTAAACAATCATCATTAGCACCAGTGCAAATATTATAGCCAATATCAACTGTACATTCATCCCCTTCAACTCTCCCAATCATAAATCCATCATCTGCATTTATTTAACAAATATATTAGAGTCAAACCTTTTTATAACAATATCGTTCATCTTATTAAAAACATATATTATAGCATAATATAAAAAGTAGTTTCAAGAAACCACTAATAATTTAGTTGTTATTAGTGAAATCGAATTAGATTAACTCAATATTTCAAAACTAAAAATATTTCACAACACTTCTTATATCAATATATGAAAAAAAAAAAAATTAATTATGTCAACAAAATTTAAATCGGAAAACTTTAAAAGTTGAGACTATTTTCAGAAAATGTGTCTCAAATTCTTTAAAAATAGACATCGAAAGTGATGAAAGGAAGGTCATTTTTGAAACTCAGAATAACAGATAATTTGGGATGGAAAGAGTAATTGTATGTACCTGATATAAAAGCTATAAGGACATGGCAACAAAAGTATGTTGATGAGTTTTGCCATTTTGAAAATTTGTCAATTAAATTTACAAAACTTTTTTCTAGGACCCTTAATATATATACTATGTCATTGGACAAGAAGATGTTGAAATTTTGGTATATTAATTGTTAACTTAATTATATTACCAATTATGTAAGTGTAAAATGATTTCTTATATTACTCATCATTTAATAATTTACTAGTATAAGAATTCACAAATTATTTGACATAATTATTTTTCCAAACAATGAAGGGCAAGTATTTGTTTTATATTTTTGCTAATAGTATATATATAATCCACTCGTCCATTTTTTTTTCCTAAATTTTAATTAATTCATTTATTTTAATAATATGTTCAAGTAACTATTAAAATTTGTGTTTTCTTTATTAGGTGTATATATATAACATATCAAATTAGGGAAAAAATCATGGATCAATGTAAGCTATATACAATTCAATTTATAGATGAACTGAGTTGGATGTATTAAAATAATCGAATTAATAGATCCATCCAAATTTAAATAAATTACACAAATTATTTTCATGAATTAATTTAGGGTTTTCAAGAAAAGTTAGAGGGAACAATTTAAGAGTGGCGTATCTAAGATTTTAACTGGAAAGGTTTGATTTTAAAAAAAAATAGCATTAAATTTATCATTATATTTTTAAAATTATGGGCTAATTAGATCTAATATCTATTAATATTTTAACGACTATTCACGTAAAAATCTACATTTACACTATACAACAGCCCAACAAAAACCATAACAATAAATAATTTATTAAATCTTTTTAAAAAAAAAAAATCAATTTTAACCAATGTATTTAATATGTTCCGTCAATGTATATTTTAATTATGCATTTATTATGTACTACTTGTTATAAATTGAGTATACATCAGCAACAACTACTATTTTATTATGGCTAAGCGTCTAATTCTTTTTGAAAAAAAAAAAAAAACTATACTCAGAACTATCGTAAATAATATGCATATATCCTTCATTATACTTTTGATACATTGGTGTTCCTACCGTCCAAAAACTAGAGCATATATACCCTTTATACTAACGGACATACACGTGTCATAATCTTATCCACCGACCCGACATTTATTAAATATTAAACTGATGGATAAAATTGTGCCACGTGTCCCTATTTAGTCTTCCGTTAGAGTAAATTATTATTATTTTTATGTGTAGCATCTACACAATTAAAAATACATTCACAAAATGTAGAACCATCAGGTGATATTTGACATGAAGCTTTATAAATCAAATAGAAAGAAGCTTGTTTGCACTTCTTTAAACAATCATCATTAGCACCGGTGCAAATATTGTAGCCAATATCAACTGTACATTCATCCCCTTCAACTCTCCCAATCATAAATCCATCACCTGCATTTGTTTAACAAATATATTAGAGTCAAACCTTTTTATAACAATATCGTTCGTCTTATTAAAAACATATATTATAGCATAATATAAAAAGTAGCTTCGAGAAACCACTAATAATTAGTTGTTATTAGTGAAACTGAATTAGATTAACTCAATATTTCAAAACTAAAAATATTTCACAACACTTCTTATATCAATATATGAAAAAAAAAATATTAATCAATATTTACAAAATTTAAATACTGAAAAGCGAAAACTAATAGCTATGTTGTTTGGACTCTTCAAAAATGTCAACAGATGTGTGTCAAATTCTTTAAAAATAGAGTATTTTTAGAAAATCTGACACGAATAGGACATCGAAAGTGAAGAGTCTGTGCAACTCAAAATAACAAATAATTTGGGATTGAAAGAGTAATTGTATGTACCTGATATAAAAGCTATAAGGATGGCAACAAAGAGTATGTTGATGAGTTTTGCCATTTTGAAAATTGGTCAATGAAATTTACAAAACGTTTTTCTAGGATCCTTAATACTATACTATATCCTTGGATAAGAAGATGTTGAAATTTTGGTATATTAATTATTAACTTAATTATATTACCAATTATGTAAGTGTAAAATGATTTCTTATATTACTCATTTAATAATTTACTAGTATAAGAACTCACAAATTATTTGACATAATTATTTTTCCAAACAAAGAAGGGCAAGTATTTATTTTGTATTTTTTGTTAATAGTATATATATAATCCACTCATCCATTTTTTTCCCTAGATTTTAATTAATTCATTCATTTTGATAATTTGTTCAAGTATCTATATGTTTTCTTTATTAGGTATGCATAACATATCAAATTAGGGGGGAAATCATGGCTCAATTTAAGCTATATACAATTCAATTTGTAGATGAACTGAATTGGATGTATTAAAATAATCAAATTACTAGATCCGTCCAAATTTAAATAAATTACACAAATCATTTTCATGAATTAATTTTGTTACCCCTAACCATAGCCAAAAAATATTGTCCATAAGGCTGTCTGTTGCACTTGTTGGCCACTTACTCTTTTTCTTTGATATATGTATTATTTTATTACTAATAAAAAAACAAATAATAGTCCAAATATCTGGTCAACTTATTTTGTAATGTCCCTAAACTAAAACCATAAATAAATATTTAACATAAAGTAGGTGGCTTACAAGTCATTTCTATCATAATCTGATTAATTAGTCATTATATTAATATAAAATACATTTCAAGTTGACTTTTGAAATATTTAACAAACAAAAAAAAGTCATGACTTTATATTTTCTAATTTAATCCTCAACTAAAAACCTTTATGTTAAAAAAAAAAAAAAGTTAGACAAAGAATAATTGACACCTAGATGATCTTCTCTTCTTTGTGCAATAGAGTTTCACACCTTTTATCAAATTTTTTCAGCTATCGAGAGATTTCGACTTGTAGAGTTGTCCTCTTTCATATGGAGTCATTGAAGCAGCACGTCGTGCTATAATTACATTGTGTTATGAGAGGATAATTTCAAAGAAATGATAAGATATGGGCAAGAGTTCATGAGATATTCCTGTACCGGGAGTTTTCATACCGAGTCTTAACATCCCTTCAACATTTCTATTCATCTTTTCTTGTTTTTACCACCGTAATGGAGTTTTTTCATACCTTAGTTAAGTCTTAACGTTCCTTCAACAATGAACTGATTATCCTAATTGATCGTGATTCGACATTAGAAGTATATTGACTTTCTTGTCCTAGGTGTTTTGGAGCACAAGATGGCACAAAACCAAACAATATTTGTGAATCAAAAGCTAGTGTTTTTGGGGAATACTAAAGAGAAATATGATTTGGTGGACTTGTTGAGATCAGAAGCAATGTTATTGGGAAAGCGAACATTTGGAAGTAGCTACAAGGCAGAATTGGAAAATGGGAAAATTGTATTTGTTAAGAGGTTAAAAGATTGTTGTTTGGTTCAAGAGGAATTCAAGAAAAAAATTCAAGAATTGGCACAATTGAGTAATCATCATGAGAGTTTGCTTCCTCTAAGAGCTTATTATTATTCAAAAGATGAGAAGCTTCTTGTATTTGATTATATGCCTATGAGGAGCTTGGCTTCCCTTTTGCATTGTAAGTCATCTAATTCCCTTTATTCTCTTTGGAAAGAACTAGTAGTTTTGTAGTTCAACTCATTTTTTTGGTCTAAGATAATAATTTAAATGTCGAGATCAGGGGATTTTATCCAATCCCATATTCTACACAGATTAACCAACTTTTATTTTACCAAGAAACACTAAGAATCTCTTTAAGATCAATGAGAAAACGTATAATACTGTCAACTATTTCATATTGGTTAAAGGAAATGAAATATTGTCTTCTTATATGATTTTGGACGATTCTTATCTCATAAATTTGTCTCGAAATTAAGTTAGATAATCCAACGTGCATTTTCTTCTCATGGTATTGAAATCAAACTCAAAGTTTATTAATTCTTAGTTTACTTAATATTACCCCCAACCCCCACCACCACCACCACTCTTTATGTTATTTAGACTCTAGATGTTCAAGACTAGGCATCAGGTGGTGTGAAGTATCCCATATTGAGTAAGAGAATGAGTTATTAACTTATCCTACTAGACAATCTTTTGTTGATGAGCTAACATTTTAAAGTTGAGTTAAGTTCAAGGTATCTTTTCTTCACAAATACTGTTATTTATATATAAAATATAATCTTGAATATTTCTACCTAACTAGTAACTAGCTAGTAAAACATGCATCAATTTTATTGTTACATCTTTCTTACTACATTCTTGACAACAACCAATCTTGTTCCTTAATGTTCCTTCACCTTACATTATTGTTGGATTAACTATTGACATGTTACATAGTAAATGGAGAGACTAAGAGATCCCAACTCACATGGAAAGTGAGAACTCAAATCGCTTATGGAGTCGCTCGTGGCCTCGAATTTCTCCATGCTCAAGGCCCTATCGTTTGTCATGGTAACATAAGGTCATCCAATGTTCTACTCACCAATTCTTTCGATGCTCGTCTCTCAGATCATGGATTATTTAGACTTTTCATGTCAAACCCTACATTATCCCTCAACGGGGGTTATCAGGCACCAGAAGTGGGATATGCCTACGACATTTCTAGAAAATCAGATGTTTACAGCTTTGGTGTCCTGTTGTTGGAAATACTGACTGGTAATGCCCCGTTAGATGCCATTGACAAGAACAAAGGGATTGATTTGCCTAGTTGGGTTCGAGTAATGTTTCAAGAAAAGCCTATTATTGATGTTTTTGACAAGAATATGGTGCAAAATTACCAAGAATTTGGAGATCAAATGGTACAATTGTTAGAACTAGCAATTTGTTGCACTTTCAAGAATCCTACTAAAAGGCCCTCAATAATCGCAGTGGCTAATCAAATAAAAAGGACATGTAATTTTAAATCATGATAATTTGTACTTTCTAAAATAATCCCATCTAATTGTAATAGTTTATAATATATACATAGTTATTGGCATATTATGGCCATGATTATATATCAGCTAAATTATTTGTAAAAATTAAAGATTATGATTATTTTTTATGTAGTATTTGTTTGGGTTATACATTATCACATTTAAGGATAAAAAATAAAAAGCTTTTCGGTAATTCGATAGAGATGACTCATTTGTAGCTTATCGAAGACATGATTTTAAATAGAAAAATATAAAGGTCGAAGATTAGGGTTGAATGGTAGTATGTACTTCAATATTTGTCTAGTTCCCTTCTAATTTATTGTTTTATTTCTTCGATTTCAATATTACATGTTGTTTTCTGTAGTTATTGTATTATTTATTGTCTCATTTTCATGGTTTTCAGTATGATTTTTTTTTCTTTTACTATTGTACTACATTATTGATACACTTGTTTTTTAATATTTTCTTTTTTGAATTGAGAATCTATCAAAAATATCATATTTATTGTATATAAATTATTTTAATATAATCAGATAAAAATCACCTTAAACATGTCTAAAGTCAATTACTTACATTATAAGTAAAGACAAATAAAGTAATCAAGAAATGGAGACGTGCATCCCTCGAAATTTTAATTTTAATTATATTTTGAGCTATAAATTCTGCATATGGAAAATTTCCAAACGAATAATTTAATGATTCTTTTTAGTTTCTTATTTTATTATGTTTAACTTTATGTATTTCTCGTTAGTGACATTTTTTACGTGAACTTATAAATGTTAAAATTTTGATAATATTTTAGTAGAGTTTGAAAAAGATATTACGACTGATGAAATGGATATAAAAGGACTATTTTAGTGTATATTTTGATGATGTTTTAAAATAAATGTTATGAATAAAATACTACATAAATTTTGGAATATATATTGTGAATGAATTATGATACGTGACATTATGTGGAAATAAGTTTGTTTGAAACAAATTTTAAAGTGACTATAATTAAATTACAATCACAAAAAATATTCCAAAATTTATCCATAATTCTGTTGATCCCGTGATTCTTCTCTCATAAAATATTTATTCATAATTTGAGGGACGTTTGTGGTGTATTTCTCGACTTAGGATGATTTGGACTTGATCTACATAATTTGAGGACCGTTAGTGGCGTATTTCTCAAACTCGGATGATTTGGACTTGATCTACATAATTTGGGGACCGTTAGTGGCGTATTTCTCAAACTAAGATGATTTGAACTTGATCTACATAATTTGAGGGTCGTCAGTGGCGTATTTCTCAAACTAAGATGATTTGGACTTGATCTACATAATTCGAGGGCCGTTAGTTATGTATTTCTTGAATTAATATGATTTGGATTTGATCTCTTTATGAATATTCCATGAGTTTGTGGAATATTTGAGATATTCGAGATCTTGATCTCTTTATGAATATATATTCCATGAATTTGTGGTGAAATTTTTGAGATTTCGATCTCTTTATGGAATTTGCGAGATGCCTTTTAAGAGATCATAGTACCCTTTATATAGAGATGAACTAGAATTTATGGTTGAGTAGCCTTCAAAAATTCTAATTGAAATTGAATCCTAATTGGAATTGAACAACTTATAGAATCCAAACGTAAATTGAACACGTCTTATAGAGTTCCACAAAATTTCAATAGCTACAAAGTTATTTTACTCTTGATGTCTTTTATGAATTCAGGAATAGTTTGATCTACGGGATAAAAGAGATATTCGTATTTCAATATTATATTTGGAATTGTATTATAATATAAATTTATTTTTACTTGAAGTTATTTTATGCCACTTCTTAAATAAAATAATTAATTCATAAATTATAATCTCAAGATAATTTAATTTGTATATAATTCGACCTCCGAATCACATATTCTGTCTAACACCAATCTATTTTCCTCTTTGAGATGCCTTCTTCACTGATCAGGCAAGAAATAGAGTCTCGTCTTCCTTCTATGATTCCAAACTTTTGTCCCAAGAACTGATTCGTTCAAAGACACAAAAGACAGTTTCAAAAGCAGAGACATAAATAGAAATAGGATTGCTATTGACTTGTGATTAAAACCCGATTTCTTGTGACTCGCTTACTTGCTTATGATTTACCTCTCCCTTTACTAATTCCACCTGAAAATTCCCGTGTTTTATAGAACATTCCATCCAAACACGCCTTAATTAAAAAAAAATCCAAAATCAGATTTCTTTATTAAAAAAAAAAATTAAAAATTCTTATTTTCCACTTTCTCATTGTTTTTCTTCTTCCCAATTTTGCAACTTTCAAGAAAACCTAGGCTTTTTCCTTAGATTTCTCAGCCCTATAAAGAGATCTAAGGGAAAAAAAAACCCTTTTTTCACTTTCTTGAGATATACAAACACAAAATAAGAAACCCCATATAGATAAAGATTGAATTTTTTCAAGATTTTGATTTGATTTGATTGATTGATAGGTTTTAGCAAAAGGGTGTTCTTGAAAAATGGGTGATATGAAGGATAAGATGAAGGGGTTCATGAAAAAGGTCTCTTTTTCTTCTTCAGGTAAGTTTAAAGGTCAAGGTAGAGTATTGGGTAGTTCTTCTTCTTCTTCAGGGCCACCCCCAAATCATGTTAATAATTTGTCATCACAAAATTTACCTTCAAAGCAAAATACAAAATCTTTGGCTCAAAAACCAAGTGATTCTGATCAAAGAATTGAGAATAAATGTGTTAATCATGTTGATAAGAGTGAATTAAAGGATGGTTTTGATCCATATGGTGAATTAGTCACTTCTGGTAAGAGGAATCCAAAAGGGTATTCATTAAATGTTTTTGAATGTCCTGTTTGTTGTACTGTTTTTGGTTCTGAAGAAGAGGTTTCAAGTCATATTGATAACTGTTTAGCCTCTGAAGTGAGTGATTTGGGAGTTGAAAGTAAAGATGAAGAAGTTAAGAGTGGAGTGGAAGAATGTGTTAGTGTGTATGTTTCAGGAAAGCCATCAGATGGATCAGTGGAGGTTGTTGTAAAGTTGTTAAAGAATATAGGGAAGGAACCAACGAACGCGAAGTTTAGGAAGATACGGATGGGGAATCCGAAGATAAAGGAGGCTATAGGTGATGTTGTAGGAGGAGTTGAGCTATTGGAATTTGTTGGATTTGAGTTGAAAGAAGAAGGTGGGGAAATTTGGGGTGTGATGGATGTTCCTTCTGAAGAACAACTTGTTAAACTTAAGAATGTAGTTTCACTTTTGGAACCAAAGAAGGTTGAAGAGTTGGCATCAGCATCCCAAGTTAAGGCGGCGAGTGAACCAGTTGAGCCGAAGAAGATTGATAGACAGGTAGAATTCGTTCGGTCGTTTAGTTTCCATGTGCTCATCAATGCCTTAGTTTACTAGTGCTTGAATGCTTAATTTCTTTATTATGACTGTATATTACTTTTCCTGATGTTTCAGCTATAAAATTTGCTTGGCATTCAATTATTTCTCTTAGTTGAACATGATGTAGCACCTTGGCTTCCCAATAAGTAAAGTCCTTTCTCATGAGAATTGATTAATGATGTTGTCATCCTGATATAGCATTTTAGTCCGTAACTTCTTAAAACATTAAAGGCTACTATTGCTTCTGGCCTGGTGTATTGATCAACTGGACATAATATGTTTTGAGAGAATGCGGATTGATGCTTAAAACTAGAATAACACTTGAAATAGGTGCAGAAATAACACTATTATTCGATAAGTTGGTGGAGTAACAATGTTTTTATATGCTTTCTTACAAATTCGATAACTACTTGTCTATCTCTACGAGGGGTAAGGTATGCGTACACTCTACTCTCCCTAGGCCCCACTTGTGGGATTACACTGGGTTTGTTGTTTCTTTCTTACATGAACTGTTGGATTTGTTGACTCCATAATTTTTTATGCTTTATTCATAAATTAACACTCATGATACTTGTTCCTCTGAGACACAGATTGCCAAATGTGTATGGAAGAGATGAAACGATAACAATATGTTAATTAGGTTATTGTTTCGTGTTAACATGTGTTTGCTTTAGAAAGGGACCCGAGCATCTAACTGGTGCTTTTCATTTATCGGTCCTTCTCATGGTTATCAGGATTTAGGAAGGAGAGCTATAGAGTGGTTGTACGGAAAACTGACATACTTTTGGTCCGAGTGAGAACTGTAATAAAATGACAATCTGATTAGCTTCTCATGGTTATCAGGATTTATTACAGTGACTGCTTACTTTACTTTCCTTTTTCAATTCTGATTAGCTTGTGTTTTTTAGGCTTTTTGTTTAAGAAGTGGGCTCACTAGCTAGCCCACATACACTATCAATTTTATTATAAAATGTTTGACCGAATGGGTCTTTGAAAAAAAAAAAAAGTAATAAAATGACAATCATAAGGTTCTTTTGAAGGTGAATTCAGTATAGGAGTGTCACTAAAAACATTGCCTCTATATGTATCCTGACCGATCAGTTTGGTTTGTTCTCTATGTCATAGTTTGTTACGTGCAGAGAAATCCGTAGGCAGAAAGAAATTAGCATTTGCTAAGCTAGCTGTCGTAAGCATATAATTCTTTCGTTTAGATTGACAACTATAACATGAAATCACTCATTTCTTGTTTCTGTTCGCTGAAAAGCTTTAATCCTGAGCAATTACTTTGGTCAGGCTTCTTCACTAGAGATATTACTCAACCAAATGAATTGATGAACCTTTTCTCTAACACCATTACTAGTATCTCAGCATGTCAGATACCACCTGTTGTGTCGTACTTTTCTAATAATTTTCAATTCACCTACTGTGTATCTATCCCGTGAACACCAACCTCACTCTTTGATTTTTCTAAAATATTTCTCTTAGACATCTAAAACAAAATCTTCAAAAGAGTAATCCAATGAATTATGTTGAACTTTGTCGTGAAGTTATCACTTCATCAAAAATAAAATTTTTGTGAAATTGAATTGTGTGAAATCTATTATTTGGGATATTATAGAATCTATAAAATTGATGGAGCGTGTCATTTATGTTTTTCATGTTTTCTCAATCCATGATAAACATAAAAGTATTCTTTGATTCTCGTCTCAACCAATAAGATCTAGGCTGTTGGAATAAGTGATCTGACTCGGAAAAGATAAATTACATTTGAAGTTCCAGTAATTTGTTAAGGTGTTTTCTACTTCTGTAGTTTAAATGCTATTTTTAGCATTATGAACTGGAGTTATCACCCAGTCTCTTTTTGCCAAATGATACTCAGATTCTTGAAATATGATCATTTTCTGTATGCATGAATCTGTATCAGGACCCCAGCTTGTTTGGGACTTGGGCGTAGTTGTATGAATCTGTACTAGGAAAGAAAGTTTAATGAGAGTATGCTGGATATTTCGGACTAAAATTCCTTTAGTTGCTTGCTAATTTCTTTATGTTCTCTTTTTCTTTATATTGAACATAATGCTTTACATTAATTCAGGACTGTCTTTACTCATTTCTATTTCTGTCTTTCTGTTCTGTTCCTTCTCTTTGGTTCAAATGTTGTGTCTGTCTGTCTCAATCTAAGTTGCTCAAACTCAGGTGAGGGTATACAGACAGATGCGTATCCGAAAGTTGGATTCGGAAAAATTAAAATTTTAAGATTCGGGGGTGTGAATCCGAGTATGGAAACGGGTGCAGGGATTCGGCTAAGTATTATAAAAGTATAGTTATAATATTGAATATTTTTAGCCGAATCCCCGCATCCGTTTCCATACTCAGATTCTCACCCCCCGAATCTTAAAATTAGATTTTGCCGAATTCAACTCTCGGATTCGCATCCGTCTCAGATACCCGAGTCCGAGCAACTTAGAATAATAAGGCAACAACACAGTGTAATCATGCAGACCTTGGGTGGTAGAGAGGTTTTTTCTCCTAGCCCCTTCGATTCAAGGAAAAGAAATAATGGAAGTGGAGTAGCTATGGCGAAGAAATAATAAGACGATTGTATTAAAATGCATATGTAGTGAATTGTCTTTTTGTGTTGTAATGATTTGAACAAAAAGGTAACAGTTCCAAATCCTTCTTCGATTTTGTTTTTCAGTGTCTGCATCAACGAATGATTCTTAAGGGCATAACCTCCTATGGTAACTGTGATTTTGAACCTGGGGGTTGGGTTCATGATGTTCAGTTTGGAAAAGTGAAGTTGAACTTTTAATAAGTGGGCCAGTCTTTTGACAGAATTATACGATTACCTCATTTCTGTATTTAGGACAAGAACTACCTATGTTGTTCTTTTCTTGTATGTTTCTTACTATTTATGGAATGATCGAACTTCGTGAATTTTGCTTTAGAATTAACTTGTTGGGTTATGTTTATTCTTCCGAGAAATGGAATGATTCAGTTGCCTCTATAGACTTTTATAAGATAGTGTCATGGGGAATAATACGGTTAATACCAAACATTATCTATTTTAATGAATACGGTCAAGCTTAATTTTGGAAAGTTATATTAACATTTTTTATACTTTTGAAACAGCATTCTAATGCCTATTCATATTACATTTTGTTCAGCAATCGCACTATTTTCTACCTCTGACATTCTTATTTCTTTACTCAACAGATTAAGGTGTTCTTTTCTGTTCCAGAGAGCGTAGCAGCAAAAATTGTGCTGCCTGACTCATTCTTTAACCTCTCACATGAGGAATTGAGAAGAGAGGCAGAGATGAAGAGGAAGAAACTAGAAGAGTCGAAATTATTGATTCCTAAATCTTTTCGGGAAAAGCAGGCAAAAGCTGCAAGAAAGAAGTACACAAAATCCATTATCCGAATACAGTTTCCAGATGGAGTATTGCTTCAAGGTGTCTTTCTACCTTCTGAGCCAACTAGTGCTCTTTATGAGGTTTGTACTTTGCCTTTAATTTTTGTTACTCCCTCCGTCCCATTTTATGTGATGTAGTTTGACTCGACACGGAGTTTAAGAAAGAAAGGAAGACTTTTAAAACTTGTGGTCCAAAATGAATGATAGAAATTTGTGTGGCTGTAAATCATTTCATTAAGGGTAAAATAGACATTTTATAGTTAAATTGTTACTAAATATAGAAATGTGTCATTCTTTTTGGGATTGACTAAAAAGGAAAGTGAGTCATATAAATTGGGACAGAGGGAGTATATTTATGGTCGAATTACTAAATTCAAATTGGGGATTCTTTTCAAAGGAACTTATGTTAGATTCAAAAGTAAAGCTTCATTTATTTCCAGAATACTAAGCATAGAATACGTTAACTTTCCGAGAGCAATAAAAGATTCTTCACTGCCCCCACCCCACCCCCCGATATTTCTTAGCTCCTAATCTAAATCTTGTACCATTTGCGCTCTCCCTCTCTCTCACACACTTGATCTGTTATTGCCTTCACTCTGTTGAGTATGTCAAAGGATTGTGGCTCATCATTAGACATATACCAAGAAGAAGGCAATATAAATAAGCTTTGAGTTCTCAAAATATCCGATACACGGTATAATAGCATTACTAAAGGCTTGAAAAATACAAGATAAGGGGTGTTGGGAGTCGATTCAGTTTCTTTCTGATTGCAACATACTCTCTTGCAATAACATGAAAATAGGAGACAAAAAGTGGTGAGTAATTTTACATATCAGAAAGAAAAGGTAGGATGGGGCACCGGGGACGAGTAAATCCGTCTAAGGAAGTTCTCTGGTTGCATTACAGCATACCATTTGTATAGTTTAGGTTTGGATTTTCATTAATCAACTATATTGGACAAAGTATAGCTTATTTTCCCAGAAAAAGTATAGCTTACATAAAAAAATAACTAAAGCAGAAATTCCATTTTTTATATCTCCATGTGAAAAAAAAGTTAAAATGTCGAATAAACTAGATATATTTTGTGAAAGAATAGTCACCCACAGCCCAATCCGAACTTGTTTGGGACTAAGGCATAGTTGTTGCTATTGTAATAGGCACTCACAACAATGCGAAGAAAAGCTCTAATTCTAAACCTGATGTTATTAGGAAACAAGAACAACAACCTTACCCAACTGCGAAAGAAGATATGTAGAATAGCTAATATTACATGTTGTTTAGACTAAATATATTATTTGCTATGTTGCTTGAACTTTCCAAAATGTTGTTGCACCCGTGTTGGATCCTCCAAAAAATGAACTACTTTTGGAGGATCTAACATGCACCCATCAACATTTTTAAGGAGTCCTGCCACCATACCTGTTTAGGTGTATAGGACATATGGATAGTCCTAACTCAACATCTAAGTGGAACTTTCCTAACCAGAAACGCGAAGTTGTATAAGTTACCCTTTTGTTAATGAATGATCCTACATTTTGTTTCCAGAGTAAATTTCCAGATTTATCATGCAGTTCTTTCTTCATATCTATTGTTCCATGTGATGATTCATAGATAATCTACTAGCTATATATGTTCTATATTCCAGTTAAGTGTTTTTCGGCATGTATACATTCTTTAGATTTTTCTTCCTCATATTTGGTTCCTTTATCTTTACTTTATAGTTTGTGAGCTCCGCATTGAAGGAACCAAGCTTAGAATTTGATTTGTTACATCCGGTGCTTGTCAAGAGGCGGGTGATTCCCCATTTTCCAACTACCGGGGAGAGGGCTATAACCCTTGAAGAGGAGGATTTGATTCCTTCAGCTCTACTCAAATTTAAACCTATAGAAACAGATTCCGTTGTTTTTACAGGTCTTTGCAATGAGCTTCTTGAAATCAGCGAGCCCCTCGAGACTGGATCAGCTTCTTCCTCGTAGGCCTCTGGTTCGCTCTCTGGACGTCATAATTACATCGGAGACCAATAATTCTTGATTTTTCCGTTCTGTTTACCCTTTTTCTGTATATTCTTGTTTGTGGAAATGATAGTCTAACTGTACAGTACTGTTGTATTGTTTGATTGATAACATCAGTTTCTCATAAAAAATTGGTTTCAAATTAATTGAATGAATTAAGAAGTTGATAATTTTGATTGATGAAATTCAAGACAAAATCTACTTTGTAGGTGTTAAAATTTGCAACATCTATTTTTATTTTATTTTCTAAGTCTAATATTATTAGTTGGTAGTATCGTCTTTTGTTTGGGAACAAGTTATCTTGAGATAAGTTATCCCATTATGTATACAACCAAACGTAGGATAAAATATTCTTGCATTTTATTTTAGGATTATTATATCTTATACCTCACACTAAACGACTCTTTAAATTGCACCAATCGAGAGTCTATCAGAAACAACCTCTCTATCCTACAAAAGTAAGAGTAAGGTGGTTTGCATATATTCTATTCCTTCCAGACTCCACTTATGAAATCATATTTTGATAAGTTATTTTTGGTATATTGATTAGGAAAGGTAAATTGATTTCCTTTGTCAACCCTTTTCCATCGAGTTCGTCATACTAGGCTTGTTCAGTAGTGCAATTAATATTTTCGGTATGAGTTGTGTGTTACTGTACAAAAATGAATTTATTCAATGCGTACTCAAAGAATAGCACGTAGCTGCGTATTTGCCAGGGTGTTTTTTTTTTTTTGAAGTATCATGCAATGTAAGGTACAGTCAACATATTAATCAAAGATTGGTGGATATTTTTAATTGTGCATCCAGCTCAAATAGCTATATATATAGTTCAATAAAACCAAAGTTGAGGTCCAAAACCCATAAATTATTTTATATGCATTTATATATAATTTACATAAATATTATAAGAGGTGGGAGCGGAGGGGTAGGAGTGTGGAGTTATGGGGGATGAGGGTTACGGAGATGGAGGTAAGTACGTAACAATAAGGTGTATCGGAGGATACATATATATAAATTCTCACATAACTTATGCACGTGGGAATTTTGCGCCAATTGAATTATAGTCATAGCCTATGTGTCGTGGGGGGCGAGAGGCGAGGGGCTAAGGGTGTGGGGTTATGAGGACGGAGACTACGAGGGTAAAGGTAAATATAAATTGTATCGAAGGATGAAAAAGACATAAATTCTCACATAATTTAGACACGTATTACTAATTATAAAGACAATTTTATACAACACATGGGAATTTTGTTGTCTTTTATACCAATTGCATTATAGCCATAGACAAATGATAAAGATATACCGACACTTGAATAAAAATCAATTCTTTAAATGAAATGTCATATTCAAAGCCAAAATTTCAAGATTTTGTGATACCTTCTTCTTTTTTTCTTTTTTTTTAAAAAAATTGGAAAGAAAGTTAACAATTTCTTATAATCTTTCATAAGCTATATGGATAATTAAATTCCAAAAAAAATGCATATTAATTAGTCTTCCTTAGATGTGTATAATAGTGGCCTTATTATTCTTTTCAAACTTTATTTATAGAATCACACGAGTGTAGTATCATAGTTTTGTATAATAATTCTAAAATGGAAATATTTCTTTTATAACCCTTGTATATATCTCATTTCTTTTATAAAAAAACCTTGTTTGGTGTTCTATATTTTTATATCTCAGTATCATTTATTCTTAAATTATTCATAAAAAGAATCCAAAAATTAATATATCTAACTTGAGTCTTGATCAATATTTTAAAAGTCGGGGATATAAGAGTAAGGTGTTTTGCCTAGCACCAGGCAAAGCGTAAAACGTGATAATAGAAAATATATTTTTTAACAAATATATAAAATAATAAAAATCAAAATATCTTACATGTACGCTTTTACATTCAAAGTCACAAATTTTAAGATATACATTATATGTCTACGCTTTTTATTTATATCTCAAAATATCGCTTTGAGACTCACCACAAAAACGTCTTTTGAGAATACTAGTCATACTATCATAAGTATTATTAAATTTAACCTTTCTTGAATATATATACGAGGAGACAAATATAAATTATGGATATGTTGTACTTTGTATAAAAATGAACATGTATGTCACATGGGATAATAAAAGTTTCAACATTAATTGTAGGCATATTTGTCTAAATTGATTTGAGGCCTTCTAATGTAACACGATGTGATGATGGATACTTTAGAGGGGACCAAAACAAAAATTTAATAGCGTACGCCAGATTTTATTTGAAATCAAATAAATAAATAAATTATGTATATATTTTTTATTTTTATATTTAAAAATACTAGTCTTGATACTATTATCATTATTCGATTTGATCTTTTCTAGATATGGGGCAGTATTGGGAAAAAACGTTACACCCTTTTTAGAAAGAAAAAAACGAGGGAAGGGACTACAAGATGGATCAATATCAAATTTATTAATAAAGTGAAATTTGAAAATTCATACATGCAAATTTTGTTTTAAATGATGTATGTTTATTCGAAATTTGATTAAAGATCAAAATACTAATAAAAAAATATGTGACTTAAATAAGGAGCTAAGTCACAAAAGAGGATTGGATAATTTGTTTCATCGAAAAATTAGATGTATATACAAATATCAATTTTCTTAATATATATAATAAAGTAGAATCTTTTCAATGAAAATTATACCTCTATATTGTTTCACTTATGTCTACCTATAAATTTAATGAATACACACTATTAAAACAAGCTAGGTGATTGTTCTTGTGCTATGTTAGGTGAGAATTATTGAAATACTTTTATGTTATATATGTTCTACAAAATTTAAATTTGTCTTTAGATGATTCATTTTTTGTATCCAAGTCATAAATGGAAGGAATAGTAAAGTTGGGGGGGATCAAAAGATTCATTTTCATAAAAGAAATAGACATGCAACGCCTATATTATTATGTTGATTAGCAGAGGAAGAGTTAGAATTTCGACTTTACAAATTTGGATTTAAAAATAACAATTTCAAGTGTTAGTAACTGAATTCTAGATGTAATACTTATTTATATTTTGTGAATTTCTTATCATAAATATATTGTTTGAATAAATGTTACTTATTCGTCGAAGACTTGACCTTATATAGGGATTCGAAAATCAAATTAAAGTAAAAAGTTAGTAAATATAGTTAAAGGGTAACACATGATAACATAAAGTAAAACTATCATTATACAATAATAAAAACATGGTTTATAGTAAAAAAAATACTTTAAAATAATATTAGAAATCAAATTTAATATCCAGAATGTATGTTTTTACGTCTGAAAACTTATGCTTTAATGCTCGAAATTTACATCTTAAATTTTACGATGTACGCTCCATATATCTATGCTCTTTATTTACCCCCTCCAAATATTTTTGATATGCTCACTTTAATTAGGATTCACTCCAAAAAAAAACACTTTCAAATACTAGTGTTGATACTATCATCAGTAAAAATTACTATTGATATTTGTACTTTGCATAAAAATTAACATTGCACGTCACATGGGATAACAAAAGCTTCAATATTAATTGTAGGTATATTTAATTTGTCTAGATCTATTTGGGGGCTTCAATGTAACACCATGTGATGATGGATACTTTAGGGGGGCCAATAAAATTGCATGCAAGATTTATTTGGTAATTGAATATATTATTATAATAATAAATTATATATATGTGTGTGTGTGTAGGATCCTAATTTCTTTTTAAGGGTGTAGACTATTTAATATTGAAATGAGAGTAGAATTAATATGTAAAAAAAATTGAATTAATTAAATTTCAATATGAATATCAAATACTGAATGAAAAAATTTCAATATGAATATCAAATTCTGAATAAAAAATAAAAATAAAAATATGTAGAATCCATATATAAGCAATAGGCAGCATAGGGAAAGCAGAATTACGCCTTTTTTTCAAATAAAATTGTGGGAGGAGAAAATAAGAATGAATTATTGGTCGACAAATCAAGTAGAAGATGAAAGTTTATGTAGTTAATCAACTGAGTTACTAAGATTCTCCAGAAGCACTACATTTAAAAATTAATCAACTATACAAAAAATTCGATAGTTTTAGATTTCATCGTGAAGCTATATTATATATGTTATTATTATTATTGTTATAGGCTCGACCTAACTTGTATTCGAGCTTCTACCTCCGCCCTATATCTTTAGAATTGTTATTGTATTGTTTGACCAAACACGTGAAGGAATAATTAATTAGTTAGGCATAACTAATCAATTTTTTCACATAATTGCGTGTAAAGCTCAACTTTCATACCACCAAACGCCACGTTCTTATTTTAAAATATTTTATTTTAATAATGCAAATCATTTATTTAATGAGGTTAAGTTAAAGTAACAGGTGATATAACATGGTGTCACCCAATTTCAAACAAAAAAAAATTATCATTTTTTTAATTAAAAAAAGTAGACACAAAAATTAGGTAAATCAATAAATGCATTAGTTGCATATGTGTTGCATTATGAATTCATGGTTATGCAATGACCTGGTAAAATTTATTTGTATCGGATATTTATATTAAATTAATATAATTTATTATAATTGAGTGAATTTTATGAAGTATATATATATATATATATACTAAAAAGATTCTTGAAATTTCTAACATTACTAAAATCATAGGAAGAATCTTTAACGAAATAGAATGGAAAATATAAGAAATCTTGGTCCAAACAGGAGCAACAACCAACCATGTCAAGGGTATTTTATTGGATAGATTACCAATCTACAAAGTTACTCCTTAAACCTACAAAACTTTTGAAGGAAACAACTTTAATTGTATAAATATGGTAGATTTGTCATTATAACTAGACACATAAGAATAACAGTCCCATACTCCCATGTTATATTACAAATCACGAAAGTGGTCATAATTTAATCTTAGGAAACCTGTTCCTTAATAGTCTAGAAGACTATAGTATAGGAAAGAATGGAATAGAAATAAGTCATTAAAATGAAACTTGTTTCATACCAAAAAATGCCTAAAGAAACATCTTTTAAGGTATCAGTTTTCATAGAAATAACCTTCTATGATACTAAAATAACTGTATGTTGTCAAATTGACAATGGATCCGAAACAAGTTTGGCAAAATCTTTTTTAATAAAAGATTGGGATACCAACAAAAATAATATATCAATGATCGAAATTACAGGTAATAAAGAACGATTGTCTTAGTCAAAGGAAAAAGTAGAAATAATTTTAGGATCAAAAATT
The DNA here is from genome assembly GCA_029007595.1 of Solanum commersonii. Lineage (NCBI taxonomy): Eukaryota > Viridiplantae > Streptophyta > Magnoliopsida > Solanales > Solanaceae > Solanum > Solanum commersonii. The sequence goes on from JAJTWQ010000116.1 coordinate 833,634, forward strand.
GTTTCTATAAATAAAATATTTGCCTATGATAAATTGGAAACATATTTATTATTGGGTATTGATTTTCTCCAACAATTTCAGGACTATCATCAGACATTATATATGATAAGCCTTAAAACCCCTTGCAGACATTTTATCAAAGTCCCAAGAAAACAAAATCCATATAGTCTTGAAAAAGATAATGAAAATTATAAGAGAAAGTATTTAGAAAATCTAAGAAAAATCTCTTATAAATGTCTTAATCTTGAACAGATTAAAAAAATCTACAAAAATCTTATGGTGAAAATTCATTAGAAAAATGGGAACGAAATCAGGAAAGGGCAACTTTAATACTTAAAGACCCTAGTATGAGTACTTTGCAAAATAGAGAAAAAGTAAGGACATTAGCAAAAGAGCAACTAGAAAAATTGCAAATTTGCAAAATGAGTTATATTCAAGAATACACTTGTGAATTAGAAGAATATTACTACAAAATATTTGATAGTAGCAAAGAAATGCAACCATATCTTGAAAAATACTATAAAAAATTACCAGGCTTTTGGGCCAAATATTTTAGAGAAGAATATGCAAAAGAAAACATAGGAGATACTCTTGGACAAATAATATCTTTTCTAAATAATAAGCTTGGACAACTTTTATGGCACATAATATACAAAGAAAAGCCAAAAGAATCAATACCTATATATATACATATTATTTAATTATAATTTAGCAAATGAACGATGGATTCAAACATATGGTTAACCAGAACTTTGCTTCTTTAAGGTTTTTGCATTTTTATTTAATTAATTTTTGATTGTTATTAAGATAATTTATTTCGGTTTAGTTAGAGAAAATAACTGTTAATCTTAATATTAGTTTATCTCACCATTTATATTGAAATGGTGAAATTATTATCTCATGTTAAAGATGAGATAAGATCATCCCAATCCTTATTTATCTCATCCTACATATCAAATGATTAACGATTATGACCCGTAAATTATTATTTTTTAAAAAGTTCTTATTACCTAATTACTACTAAACTTTTTATATACATTTCTTCCAGCATGATTAACCTTTTCCTTTATATATTTATTTTTTTTAAAATAAAAAAATTCTCAACTTTTTTTGGGGTCAAAATTGAACTTATTTTCCACATATTTACGACTATACCACTTATCCTCTTATCAAATTCGCACGTGCTTTCATGTCAACAAATTGGTCTGTGGGACCATGACACATCACACGGGCCCCACATGTTCTTAATTGTTATCCACACACAATTTCTCGAGAATATATTAACTTCATTTCTTGTAGATAGGTCAAATTTTAATTTCATATCTATATATATTAATATTGACATTTTTTGACACAAGATGAAGAGTTGTTTGAACCTGGTTCAAGGTTTTTTTACTTATACTTACTAATCCAATTAACAAAACGCTTTAATTAGTTCATTCAGAAATGGAATGACAATAGTCTGTCAATAAGCTCATTTTAATCTTAGATATGATTCATTAAAATACTCCTGAAGTACCATTATGTGGCGGCTTGGATCGAAGGATAAGGTGCAAAGTAAAGATAATTTCTCAACTAGCTTGAGAAAAAATAATTCATAGATTGATTACCTAATCTTAACTCGTATCCACTTAATTGAACACTCTAACGTATAAAATGATCACCTAAATACGTTCAAAAAATTTGTCATGTTAGCGTCGTGTGTCAATGAGACACAATTCTTATAAGTGGACACATGTCTATCTCTAATTCGATGAAAGCACGTGCTTTGTGGTACCACATACAAGTGGGTGGAATAAAATGATACATATTTGTTAACATGTGTTTATCTAAATGTTCGCACGTGGCACCTTACCGGTACGACTGGTTATTTACCGGTTCTAGGTAAGCTGTCCCCACCCCCACGCACCACTCCATCCCCACCCCGACCCCTACCCTATTTTATTAGCATCACATGAAAAACTATTCCATCATGAAATGTCAAGAATACCCTTGGTCATCTTCATCGTTACGAAAGTAGGGGTGTTAATGGTACGAGAGTTTTTGACTGTTTTATTTTTATTTATATCTTATGATATAATGATATAATCTCTCGTTATTGAATATTTATTTTATGGAAAAATTAGCAATTAAGTCATAAATATCTAATATAATTAGTCAAAACAACAACAATTTAAAATATTTATTTAAAATGGCGGAATGACAATATTTTTATAAAATAATATGTATCCAGATTTTAGTATTTTAAATTAATTTTATTTATGGAAAGAGTCCTATATTGGACCAAATTATATACCAATAACCGTTTAAAGTGAAAAAATAATAATTAAACCTATACTATTAACCTTTTTTCATCACCATTCACGTTTCTTCCCCAACTTTCACATTTCTTCCCCACCTTTCATGTTTCAAGTTTATCTTTCTTCAATGTGCTAAAATGTTGTTCATCAAGAAATTTTCTTTATTGTTAAACAAAATCTCTTTATTAATTCAAGCAGATTTCTCGATTGGCAAGGTAATTTTCATTATCCATTTCGATTAGTTATTTTGATTTCTTTTGATTTGTTTTCAATATCACCGTTTATGATTTATATTTCGCATTGTACATACTACGGATTTTCGGTCAATTTTTTCGATTTTTATGCAAGTTTCTTTACATATTCATCTAATATTTATGTATTTCGATTAGTTATTTAGATTTCTTTTGATTTTTTTTAATATCACCGTTTATGATTTATATTTCGCATTGTACATATTAAGGATTTTTCGTTACTTTTTTCGATTGTTATGCAAGTTTGTTTACATATTTATGTAAAATTTATGTATTTTAGATTTTTAGTCGATTAAACAATTTTTTTCTGATTTCGTTTAATATTTCAGATTTATTAGAATCTACAAATTCATTCATATGTTTATTTTGTTTGATTTTTAATACATTTATATTTGCTTTTAGGGTTTTAGATTTGGGGAAAACATTTGTCTGTCTACAATGTCTGAATCAACAGTTTATTTTGTATTCATTCTATCTATATATCTACAAGTTTTACATTTTTTGTTTTTACATTGTATTTCAATCTCAATTAGTATACAACATGTTTGTATTTCCTTCTTAATTTGTAATTCATCCTAACTGTATGCTAACAATTTTGTATTTTATTGGTTATTCATTTTGTATTTCAATCTCAATTTATATGTGAACAAGTTTGTATTTCTCTTTTGTTTTGTATTCAACCTAATTGTATACCAACAAATTTTGCATTTTATGTACCTACTTTACCTTTCAAAGTCACTTTGTATTTCAAATGAAGAGAGTATTTAATTTCTTTTGTATTCACAACTTTACATTCAATCTCACTTTGTATTTATAACTTTGTATTTTCATCTCACTTTTGTATTCATATATTGTTGTATTCAACATATAGTTCATGATCAGTTACTTGTATTTTACCTTTCAAAGTCACTTTGTATTTCAAATGAAGAGAGCATTTCTTTTGTATTCACAACTTTATATTCAATCTCACTTTGTATTTTCATCTCACTTTTGTATTCATATATTGTTGTATTCAACATATAGTTCATGATCGATTAGTTACATTAACTTAATGGGATACAAATTATTGTATGCATTCAAACAGAAAAAACAGCTACTAAACTAAAAAAAAACAATTTCATTCGTTATACATCATAATTTGGATACAAAACATCCGAAAAAAACTATAAATCCCAATGCATACAAAGATTTCATTGATTCAATTAGAAAAAAAAACACTCTTGTACTCGACATATACGAATATCTCATCCAAGCAAATAAAAAAATCAAAAAAAAATACCTGATTGTTTTTCGATTGTTCACCAGATGCGACAAATTTATAGTTGTCAATTTTAAAAAATTTTGTTTCAAAAATATGTCGTATTCAACTTGAAGAAGCTTTGAAAGTTATCAGATGAATGATTCGGAAGACAAACTAAATTATTCTAGTTTTTTTTTTATGTTCTTAAGAAGAAAGCAAAAAAAAACGCTCGACGGAAAGATGGCTATTTATCTTTTCAAAATGTAACTGATCTGTGTTTAAAATCTTTTTTACCTTTTATGAATTTTTTTGTTCCATGCTTTTCTCTGTTCTGTTATTAATTATTTGTATTCTTTCAAATTAATTAAAATAAAATAAATACATAACTAATTCCTTAACAAACTAAAATAATGACATTTTTAATAAATAATGAAACTAATACTAAGGAGTCCCACTAAAAGTTAAAATATTGTTATTTTGAAAATTTTCCCTTAATTTATTTATTTGTTATCACGTGGTATTTGTAATCTTCGAGAACAATTTCTATTAAGAGAAAAATAATTGATATTGTCTTAAATTTTTAAAAGATGAGTCACCACAATTAATTTAAGAAGAAAGGAATATATCGTACCAATTTTTTTAATTACTCTATTGTGTATATATAGTTAAATTTAGTCCTTTAATCATCTGAATTTCTCTTTAATATTGATACATTTCGATAATATTTTGATATATTTTTTTAACATCGTATAAGGATCGCTATGTTATTAGAATGATTCCTTACATGAAATAATACTTTAATGAAATTGAAATTGATATGGTTCTAAATGAGAAACTAATCATATTTTTTACATGATTACAATGTTAATAACTCGAAAAAACATGATAATTTATCCTTGAGAAAATATAAATCACACATCTAAAATATATGTAAGATGATGCTTTTAAAAATGTGACAAAACTATATTATTATGTACTTTATTTTTGTTTTTTCTTCCTAAAAATGGTAAAAATATGAATTATTTTCGATACCAAAATGGATTCTTGCACTTATTATTAATTTTTAACAGTACACATTGAAAGGCTAAACAACACGTGATTGTAATTAGTTTAGGTGTACTACCATCATTTATTTGCGCTTTTTTTTTTAAAAAAAACAGTCGTAAATACAAAGCTATCTTGTTAACATGATTCGAAAAAGAATCGCGTCTTAAAAAATATAATGCAAATAATTTACTTTTATGATTTAAATTTATAATCTTAGATCACAAAGATGCAATATTTTAAGTAAGGAATACGCCTTCTAATCTCTTGGTTATTAATAAAAAATAATTTTGATACCTATTGACTCGTACATTCCTTTTTAGGTGGCTTTAAAAAGAATGAATTTTATTTTTTGTCATGTCTTTAGTTTAACTTTTCGTTTGATATATATTTAAAATCATAAAATTAAAAAGACATTTTGATACATTATATCTAACTTTAACTTTAATTTTATTTAAGATCGTAAAATTCAAAAATCTTCTTTACTTTCTTAAATTGCATGCCAAGTTAAAATCAATCACACTAATTGAAATGATAAGAATATTATATTTTTACTCAGAATCCCTATCGAGGATTTATAGTAAACAATCTTCTTACACTACAAAGGAAGATCGGTATATACTCTATTCTCCTCGATACATGTACAGTTTGCTGAGCCATTATCAAAAATAGCTTTTTAATCTCCACCGACCCCACTAGGACATGTCGGAGCCACATACACTTAAAAGGTAATAGTGAGCCATAATTTTTAATAAGAGGTTCAAAATTTGAAAAAATAGACACTCGAAATAGTCGAATGGGTTCGATATCTACTATATAAATCTAAAAAAATATTTTAACCATAAATAAATAATACTATAATTTTTTGCTGAAGGGGTTTAGATGAACCCATAACTCTAAGGTGGCTCTGCCACTGCTTGAAGGGTTGTCCCTTAGTTGAAAAATTACATTATTTAGCTAGATAAGAATGTATTCAACATATATTAACACTTCTTGATTTCTACGTGATTTTATTTCTTATTATTTTACCACTTTTTAATTAAAATTCTAATTCCGCTACTGCACTCCGACACGTTGTTGAAGTGCATACCCCCACCCCACCCCACCCCCCTAAACGAAAAGGAAAAAAACGTTGATTAAGCCACTAATAATAAATATAAAAGCCATCAACTTCTCTATTTGCCTCTATTTGCTGTTGTTAGAAGCATTTTTAGTACTATAAACTATTTCTCTTTCATTCCTTTCTCACCTTTCTTTGCTTTTGGGTTTCTGGGGTTTCTTGTTTTTTATTTCTAGTTTTGTTTGAGTTTGATCTGCTTCTTGGGGTTCTTTAAATTCTCTTGAAATCTTGAATTTTGGGTGTTTCTTGAAATTCATAGAGATGGAGAGGGACTTTATGGGATTGAATATTAAAGATTCTTTAGTTGTAGTCAAGGAAGAACATGTTGAAAGCTCCAAAGACTCTGGTTTGTTTTCTTTGAAACCAAAATTGTCAATATTTTGGTTTTGTTGTGACTTGTGAGCATAAAAATCTAATCTTTGGTTGTTTTTTAGGTTCATTTATGAGTTTGGGAAAAAGGGTTGCTTTTGAATTTTCAGCCTAAAAAAGTATATAATTTAATTTGTTGAGTTCTTTAAATGCATGTGTTCTTTAATTTGTAGGCTAAATTGAGTATTTTGGTGTTGTGTGTTGATTGGTGAATTGGTTTTCCTGTTTAAGATGCAACTTTTTGGTTAGATTTCTAATTGCTAAAAAGATTTTTATTTTATTTTTACTTTCTGGTTTAGTAACTTTTTTGTGGTGAGGGTCTGTTGAAAACAGTCTTTTCACCTCGAAAGTAGGAGTAAGGTAAGGTGTACGTATACTCTACCCTCCCTAGACATCAGTCCGGATATGTTGATTGATTGATTGATTTTGGTTTTAGTAATTTGTTTGGTCTTTTGAAAACAGTATCGTTAGGGGCAAGATATGTGCACACTCTACTATGCTCTTTAGACTCCACGAATAGGATTACATATGTTGATTGATTGATTGATTTTGATTTATAGTACTTTGTTAAATTTTTTAGTAGTTTGAAGTATAAAGCTTATGAATAAAGATCTTTTTGGTAGTTAGTGTTTCCTTTGTTGAATTGGACATAACGAAAGATATCCTTTTGTGGTATTGTGTTATGAGATAATAGCAATTTGGATTGATTGTAGTCTTTGTTCATAGGTGGAGCCAAGATTTGAACTTTATGGATTCTAAATTCTAGGATAACAATAGCCGGTGTTAGTAGCAGGGTTCTGAATCTAATTTCTGTACATGAGTAGTTGATTTCCTAATAGAATTACATGATTTTGAGTAAAATTACTGGGTTCAGCCGAATCCACACAAAACTTTCTAGCTCGGTCCATGTTTTTTGTTATTGTTTGTATGTATTAAGTTAAAATGATTCTTGTTTGTATCAGGGTTTCGCTGGCCAATGTCGAGTAAGGTTGGTGTACCTCATTTCATGTCGTTGAACTCTGCTCAAGATGAAAACACCTTCAAAGCTCTATCTGCCACAGATGGAGTCGATGCTGGTCTCAAACGTCAGTCTGGTGAACTCCAGGTTTGTCTTGTCCTTATAATCAAACGGTTTATATATATTTATTTATATAGGATCTGTGCGACGTACAAATGAGAGCACTCAAATTTGACATGTTCTTTAGTGAAGCTATTTGTTATTAATGCTTTGCCGAAGTTTTAGACTGTCAATTATCTCGACTTCTTGTGTCATTCATTTGCGAAATTATACTCCGAATTAGTAACCAATCGCAATAAATTGTCAACAATCTCCTGTTTTTATTGTCTATGGATTCCTTTTGAAATGAATGGCACCTCTTTTGTATCCATTTGGGAAGAAAAAATAGATCGTTATGGGTGACAAGGAAACATTTTTTAGCTTGACACATTCTAATCTGCAACAGAATGTGCATGCAATGCATCTTCCGTATGATGTTAAGATGCTTCCATTTAACATGAACAATCCCTCCTACAAGACTCATTTTGGTGGTTCTGGCCAGATGAAGCAAGTTCTTGGTGGAATTCCTGTTACAGCTCCTCATTCAATGCTTCCATCGCGTGGCTCTGTGGCTGGGACAACCGAACCTTGGTAAGTTCACCATTTTTTTGCACACAATACTGTATATTTTGTGTTACAGAAGTTGTATTTGGTACTTATAATGAGCACATCAATATGCAGTTAATACCAATGATGACTGTTATGCAGTTGGTTGACACACGATTAATTGTAAAACATAAAATATATACGACAACTTGGCTAAGAAAGCCTCAGTGGATTGAAACGGAAACTAAAACTTTGTCTAAAATGTCGTACATCTTTTGCAGGTTTAATTCCAAAAGTTCTGCAGCACCTGCTCAACTGACCATCTTCTATGGTGGGACGGTCAATGTCTTCGAGGATATCTCCCCTGAGAAGGTACCCACTCTTTCTCGCATGCACACAAACTGATATAAAGAGGGGCTATCGTTAATCCAGAAAGAGAGAAAAAAAATGCAATTAGCTAAGAAGTTTCTCTAAGGTTTGTTTATCTTTGCGTGGCATGTGTTACTCAGGCACAGGCTATTATGTTTTTGGCTGGACATGGCTGCGCTCCACCTAATGTGGTGCAACCAAGGTTTCAACTTCAGGCATCTGCATCAAAACCTGCTGCTGCGGATGGTGTTTGTGTGAACCAAAGCCCAAACATGCTGCCTGCCTCGGGACTTTCTAGCCCTATGTCCGTTTCTTCCCATCCCATTGGTCAATCTGATGGCAGTTCTGGAAACAAAGATGACATGAAGATGTCTAAAACTGCAAACATTTCAGTGACTCCCCTTGTCAAATTGGACACTTCAAAGATTGTGACATCACTAGGACCTGTTGGGGCGACTACCATAATGACAGCAGGTATGGCCTGCCGGAGTGGAAACTCAGAACATATTTGTGACATAAAAGCTTGCAATAACTAATTATGTTGCTCCGAAGTGGAAGTAACTACTTTCAATGCAACTCATTTAGTCCAACCTTCATTTCTTCTAATCATTTACATTTTCTGCAGCGGTTCCACAAGCTAGGAAAGCATCTCTGGCTCGTTTTCTGGAGAAGCGTAAGGAAAGGTAAACTATTAACTATTTCTTGTTTTGTCGCTTATGCTTTATTGGATACTCGCGAGCACAATGCAAGAAAGTATTGAGATTTAAGTGCGGATTCATATTTTGCAGGGCGATGAACTTAGCACCATATGGTCTCAGCAAGAAATCGCCTGAGTGCTCCACCCCCGAGTCTAATGGAGTTGGTTTCTCTGCAACTTCCAGTCCTCTCTTAGCCGGTAAGGAGACCTAGCTGTGATCTCTGAAGACTGCTTAACGCCGTAAATAAGTGAAGCATAATCTATTTTATTCAGCAAGTTAAAACCTGTGTAGCTATCAAGTTTTGTTTGTTGTAATTTTGTAATGTCAACTTTGGTTTAGCTCTAGCTAGACATCCTAGTATCCAATTGGTTTGGTCTTTTTTTTTCTGTAACCTGATGGAATTTATCCCATCCAAATAACTTCTTCAATTTGTAACTATTTATTTTGTTACATTGTGTTTCACAAGTGTATATATATATATTAATGTTATTTAGTCATTACATGCTTCCTGATATCTTGAATATCGTATTGTTCTGTTACTATTTGTTGTTTTTGCCTCCTTTTTTTGAATTGCTTTGTACTGTTTTTCCTTGAGTTAAGGGTCTAATGGAAACAACTTGCCTTTGAGGTACATGTGAGGTTGTGTACACTACCCTTTCCAAATCATTTGGGGTTTAAGTAACTATAGCCAAAGGCGAGGGGAGTTTAGGAGCAATGGTAAAATTGTCTTTATCATAGGGATATGTAGCTTGACGAGCTAAACCAGCAAAAGAAATTACGTTCTATCTTCTACTTTTTGTTGAACCGCTAACTTAAAGGTTTTTGTGGGAGCTAACCAACACCACAATGTTGCACTCAGATGAAAGTTGAGGGGTTATTTTTTAAAAGATGAACTAATTGTTTTTGAGTTCTATCGAACCAGACACTGAATATCATTTGTTATATGTAAATACTTGTACTAATCTTAAATAAATAAGATTCCTTCCAAGAAATAAATTCAAAAAGACAATAAACTATATTGAATATTTTATTTGAGGGTCAAAAAATCTTCTTTCTTTTTGGAACAAACATGTTTAAAATTTTAAAAAATGGATATTTTTTTATGGGTGGAGATAAGGAGTTTGATTTAATGTCACTATCTAACAAGTTGTCAATACATAGCTTTCACATGCATAAGTGTCTAAATCATTGAATATATATATAAAAAAAAAAGCAACTTACAAAAATAACTATATTTATAGTGTTATTGAAGTTCAATAGCTATAAATATGTTATTTACTAAAAATGACTATATTTTATGTCAATTTCTAGCTGCATGTTTGTATTAATTTTTATTATTATTATTTATACAGTGATCTTACAATGTACTAAATAAGGTATGTTATGCTACCATAACTGCCAACCTTTTATTATGTCCCTAAATCACTCAAATTTCCATTATTAAAATAACAACTACTATTTACATATTGAATGCATATCGATTCATTCACATAATACAATAGTAAGTTGTATTTATATTCATAAATACAATATATTCACAAAATATTAATTATAAAGGTATTCATAAAATTTTGAATATAAAAGAGTATTTATGTATTTTTCTCGCTGTATTTTTGTATATGTTTTTTATTTTTCTATTTATACACTAATACAGTTGTAATTACAATAACTAAATAAGGAAAATATATTACTTGTACAATTAGCATATGAATACTTTGAATTCAAATTGGTGTTTCTATTTATAAAACTTAAAGTATTAATATATCAAGTATACAAGTATTTATAAAAATTTAATGTATTAATACATCAAACAAGGTAAAGTAGTACAATTTTAGTGTATGAACACAACAATTTGAAAAATGCATGGATACACTATTGTTAAACCAAAAATGAATACACCAATACAATATACATATGAATACATTTTGTTAAATAAGAAAAATGGAAAAACAATAGAATGTGTAGGTATCAAAGTGTGTAAGTATTCGACTGTATAAAAAATTGAAAAAACCAATAAAACGTCAATCTCTTTTTGGTCAAAATTTTCCTATAATACTTGAGGCTTGGTGTTAACTTAGGTATTTATTTATTTATAAAAATATAGTATTAATGTATCCAACTATACTTGTATTGCCTAATCAACCTTTCAAATTGGATATATTACTTATGTATCCAAATATACTTGTATTCACAAATCACTATTTCAACTTGTGTTAATACTACAATACAATTATCTATGTATATAAGTATTATACTATATACAAACTTGACAAACAACAAAATTCCCTCTCTACACTCTCTGCTAACAACGGTAACCTAACGGCTCCACTGAACTGCGGGTATCCCCCACGCTCCATCTCATAGAGCCACCAGGGGGTCTCTCATCGGTGCGCCGGGAAAAGAAGATGGCTCCAGCAGTAGAGGTGACACTCAACGCAAGGAGATATGCAATTTCGCCATGGAAAGAAAAGTATAAAAGCAAAATAATTTTCATGAAAAGCAAATTCTTCAATCAAAACCCTATAAAAATAGATGAAAATAAATGTATACAAGTAAAATTTTCATAAAAAGGAGGAAAAAATCAATTAGAAAATACCTAATGAATTCAAATCACAAAAATCGCTCCTAGAATCATACAAAATGATCTTGAATTGGAAGAAATTTGGGGGGAAAACAAAAAATCTGTGATATAGGGATATTGATGAAAGAGAAAGTATTGATGAAGACATAATTAATTATGAGTGTAATAATAACTTTTCTATTTAATATTTATTTATATTAAATATATTTATAGTGTTATTGGTATATAATTAACTTTGCTATTTATTGTATAGTTATATCCGTATAACATAATAAAAATAAACTATAGCTATTTATTTTAAATGTATATTGATGTTTGTCATATTCTGTAGTTTTTCCTAAAAAAAATTGAAATTATTTATTTTGCAATTGATTATAGATATTAATTAATTAATTTTGGTACATATTTCATATTAAAATAATGAGATTGTCTATTACATGTAGAGAGTCGATTGCTAGGGAAAATAAGAGATGAATTATAAGATAATGAACGTTCAATCAACTGAGCCATAAAATATCTCAACTTACTATACGTATTAAAATATTTTTATCTATCTCATTTCAATAACTAAATGACCCATAAATGCTCAAGATAGGATCGACCAACTCTGAGTGGATGTCCTTTTACATCATACATTTTTATATATTCTTTTTATTTATTATATGGTAGTGGTTAATTTCAAAATTCTTTTTTTTATTCTTTTCCCTCTGTTGGTATACAAAATTTAACACGTTTTTTAAAATTTTATTTTTATGGGGCCCAATTGTTTGGTAATTGCTTGCAAGTTGAGATTTTCTTGTCTGTCAATAATTGACCCAAGAATATTTTTATTTGGGTGTCACTATTTCAAACTTTAGTGAAAAATAAAGGTGTCTTCACCCAAAAATGAATAATTTTCTTATATATTTTTTTGGTGTTCGATGAATATAAATAAAAAATATTATCTCAAAAATATTTATATACATATTCAAATGCTATGAAGTTTGCTATTAGTTTTGCAGCTCTACAAACTTACTATTCCATCTGTACACTTTTATATATCCATTTTTATTTGTTCGGTTTTAAAAGAAAAAAAGATAATGTATCTCTTAGTTTAAATTTATCCTTTATTATTAACTATAGTCATTTCTCAATACATTTTTTAAAATATTGAATTTATTATATTTAAAGGTTGATATAATAAATTTGTCATTTTTTTTGTTTCTCCGTAAGACATGTGACAAGTCAATATTAAACAAGTAAAAATAGACGGAGGGAGTACAAAATATTCAAGTCATGAGCTTGTTGCCATGTTTAAACGTTGACTTCGTCAACCAAAAAAATATATGTTTATTACTGTGTTGGATGGAAGTAATTACAAATGTCCAATCAATGGGTTGAGCTATATTTAGATGAATTAAAATTGATTGAGTTAGTAAATGAGTGGGTCATTGACACGAGCATTAATTACTTGGACAATAACATATCATACAAAAAGATGATATGTAAAGAAAGTTAATGGTTAAAAATACTTTTGAATTATCACTCTTTGTGAGTTTTACCTCAACTATTTATTGTTCTTTTTACCTATTAAATCAATCACTTTTTTTTGTATTAAAACACATCTCGATGTTGAGTTGGCCAAATATGTATTTTGAATTGACAACAAGACACATTTAAGTCAACTCAACAACAAGGTGTATTTTATATCAAACGAAGTGGAAGTCAATAGAATAATAAATAGTTGATCTATCACTTCATTTGTATTAAAACAACTTGATATTGAGTTGGTCAAGTATTTATTCTTAATCGACAACGTAACAAGGGTGTGTAGATCAACTCAACATCGAGGTGTGTTTTAATTCAAAGGGAATAATAGTTTAAATAGGTAAATAGAATAATAAATATTTGAGGAATGAAACTTGCAAAAAGGGAGATCATGAAAACAATTACATCATTAGATAAATTGAGACGAAGAAAATATTAATCAGGGGCAATCAACACCACAAGTTACGAATTCAACACAAATCAATAGCTTTAATCCTCCAAACTCTGTATATCTATTAAGATATCCACTTGATATATATGAAATGTGAAGAATAGTCTTATCTCGAACTCAATCACTAATTACTATCATATTCTAATATCCAAATCCGAATGGAGACCTTCAATTCGAATATATATTTTTTATAAAATTTATTATAGCCAATTATTTAATATTTTCTTGAGACATACTATTCATAATTTGTCAAACTTCTATTACTTCTTTGCTCTTTTATGTATTTTTTTTTATTTTCTACAAATATTACTCAATATTTTTTTAAAAAAATACTTATAACCTATTAATTTTTAAAAAAATGAGGCCCCTCAAATTTTGGGGCCTAAGGCAATTGCTTTTTTTTCAAAGCTGTAGAGTCGCCACTGCCTGAATCCATAAACTTAAAATTCAAAATCCGTTTATCAAAAGGCAATATACAATACACATTCAAAACCACTAATGTGAACTTTGTGTTGCATGAAAACTACACTCACCACACAAGAACCCTAAAGAAGAGCCAACATGTTGTTGGTAAGCATGCTGGTTGCAATATGCCTTGTTACAAAAATTACATTTTGGAAGATGAAGCCAACAATTTAAGCACAATATGTCTACACAAGCTGCTTCACCTAATTCATCATCTTTGGTGCATACACCACATTCTTCACATCTTGGGACACAAAGGAAGCAACCCCTGCATTTACAGGTGACAAAATTAGCTCATGAAAATATGACTCGAGTAATACATTGTTCATTTATTAACTCAGCTTATTTTGACTTGTTCAATATAGTCCATTTAAAACTGGTCAAGTTGGGCTAAATATGTTGTTCAAATTGACCTATGAGAATTAAATATAAATAAAGTTTTAATAATAATTAAATGAATTATAAGGAAAACATTTTTTTTTTAAAAAGTTCAAACATTGTAAGAGTTGATCATATTGAGGTATTGATCCATTATTCAGCCTCATTTTGACTTAGTCCATCTCAGCCCAAACTAAGGTCAATAAACCATTTGTTTATTAATTCAGTCCATTTGACACTTTCAAAAATAGCCAGTTTCTAGAGTCATAATTGAAAAATAGCCAATTTATCAAATCCATGATACTCTCATGAATTTTGAACTTTAAAAAAGTGAAATTCCATCATCATTGTATCCTAGACGAAATCCAAGACACTATCATGAAGTTTCACTTTTTATTAAGTTCAATCCAAACAATGACAACATGTCAGACTTTTCACTTGTTTAAGTTCGAAATTCATAACATTATCATCATGATATTTTCTCATCAAAAGTGATTGCTTTTCAAACATAAACTATTTTTCAAAAATCGATTCGAAAAGTAACTAGCTCATACAATTTTTTACCATACCTGCACTCAAGAAGTTGCCTTTGTTGTTGTTGCATTCTCTTCTTACAAGAATCTCTTGGACAATCAAAAACTTCTCTTATTTCACCACATTTCGGACATATATCTACGTCGATTGAAGGCTGAGATTCTTGTTTAAATACGTATAATTCGCGTCTCATGTGGTAGTAATTCTTCTTTATTTGCTTCATTTGCATTTGATTTATTTCCATTAGATGACAAAGTGTTTGAAAATCTTCTATTTTCACATTGTAGATGCCAGAAATAGCTAAGTTTTTTAGCCTATGATTTGGTTTGGTGAGTAATTTTACTGCACCAATGACTCCCTCAATGGTTAAGCTAGTGCACCCTTGTAAATATAGCTGGAAAAAAAAAATTAAAATTAGTCAAAGTCTCGAAAAGAACTTTATATGACACGAATTTAGATTAGTCAAAGTCTTACTTTTGATAGGGGAACTTTTACCTTTAATGAACTTTATATGATACGAATTCAGATTAGTCAAAGTCTCAAAACATGTAAATTCATGGTTCATATGTTAGGTAAGAAGAATGAATTTAATGGAGTTCATGAATTCATCTAGGTTAGTTTATTGGTTGATAAATGAAGGATTTTTAGTTTCGAAATTCGTTGGAAAGGGAAGTGCAAAGAGATATTATATGAAGATGTTTGAATTTTTGGACATCGTGAAAAAAATATGAGGTGCTTGAAAATGGTTGAAGTAATGAATTAGGAGGATTATTGTGACTTTCGTTTGAAAAGTGATTTATTTATTATTATGGATGACTGGCTACAGAGGAATTTTTTCGGTTTAAAGTATAAAAGTCCCGTATGGGGCTTCAAGCACAAAACACAAATAAAACATAGGGTTTAACAAAGAAAGACATAAATAAAAGGGGGGAAATTACAAATATGTAGGTATATAGTTCAAGATTAATAATTATAAGCATTATAACAAAGATATACAAAGAAATTTTAAAAAAATACAATAAAATAAAATATAATTATTCAATTGTTTCCTTAATTAAGATTACGCTCACTGATAAATATGTGTTAGAGCTTTAATGACAACACTGAACCACCAGTTAAGTGAGACGAAGCGCTCAACATATTTTACATCTCGCTTCAGGACTTAACCATGCCTATGACATTATTAGGTGAAGGATTGAATTCAAATTACTTGAAGCCCAAAAGTACCCGACACCAAGCGAAAATTATATATAGATAGAATCCAGAATTTTAACTTGACAAATTTGATCTTGTACGACTTTTAATATTAAATTCATGTTATCTTTAAAATTATGGGTTCAAATCAAACTTTTTTTTTTAAAAAAAAAAAAAAGGACTCCACCAACCAACCATATCTTATCCATTAATAATAATATCATTTCATCATAAACAAAAAAAAAAAAAAAAAAACTATACCATAACATACCTTGTTGATAAAAGGATTACTAGCAATAACTTGTAAAAGCCCTTCATCTGTTATCTTAAAGCAATTTCTCAGAGCAACAACATTCAATCTACCCTTTGCCTTAGACATTATTTTCATCAAAAATTCATCAGAAAATCGAGTATTTATCGGTTTTTCGACGATGATATTCAACCATGGAAGTATATCATGTTTTAGAGCATCTTTAAATGACTTGCAAACTTGACTCATTGATAAAAGTTCAAATAAAGGGAGAAAAGGCAAGATCAAGAACATTGCTTCATGTGGTAGACTTAATTGTGAAGAAATTTGTGTCATTTTTGTGTTATGGTATGATAAAAATTATGTGTTAGCTTTGAAGATAATGAAACAATAATTGTGTGTTGATAAATTTTTGCTAGAATGGGAAAAGCAAAAAATAATGGATGGATGCATTTTGGACATTTTTGTCATGTATATCAATTGATGAAATTGTATATGAGAGGAAAATGGTCCATTATGTTTGTGTAAATTTAAAGTAGTCCATTAAATATATATTCATGAGCAGTTTTAGTCGTTGAAGTTTTTTTAGAGTGAGCACTTTTGGTTTCCATCGAATATTTTAACAAGATTTGATGAGAACTGTGAAAATAAAGTTTAACGAGAAACATCAGAATTTTTTCTTATCAAATTATAAAAATCCGCAATATAGAAGAACTACACTAGACATCGAAAATAGCAAAAGTTGCACCTAACTTTAAAAATAGAAGAAACTACAAAAATTATACCTACAAATGTGAATTCCATCTAATCCTTTGTTTCACATTTTGCGTCATACTTAACCGACAAAATTCAATAAATATTTGATAGAGACTAAAAGTATTCACTTTCGATAAACTTGAAGGACTAAAATTGCTCAGAAATATATTTAAAGGATTGCTTTTTATTGTATCCCAAACATAAGGACTATTTTTTAAAAAAGAAAAATGTTCACATGTATTTCAACATGTATTAAAGTCAAAACTTAATTTTATAGGTTCGTATCCAAATTAACTTGCACGTATCTTCATTAATTCACGAGTACTTACTATTGTTCTGGTTAGTACAAATACAAGGTAATTTTATCTACCAAAGCTTACACCAATGGAAAGAAATTACTTGACATTTTTTTTGCCCCCGCTAAAATTTCAACATTCATTTCCCATAGTCTATTCTAATTTTATTGACGGCTAGGTCACACCATTGATTGATCGTATACAAAATTAGTTAAAAATAGTAAAATATTAAGGACAATTTCAATTGTGGCATGGCAAACACATTTGGTGATTGTACAATCCAACATAAAAATTAAACAAAAACCTCTCATAAATTAATTTTTTTCAGAAATTACAAAGTAGAAATCAATGATTTAAAGGTTCAACAGCAGTCCTAAATAAAAGAACATAAACCTTATCAATTGAGAAGTACAAAAAACCTCCTATGGAATGTGTCACATATGAACCAAAGCTAGTTCCCACAATACAATGCCAAGCTGGTCCATATGTTGAGTCAAATTCCTGAAAAAAGTTCAAAAAATAATGTGAATTTTGATTATTATTATTATTATAACGAAAAAAAGATCAAAAATACGTTCATAGAAATGAAGCAACAAGAGTAAGATGCCCATTGTGTAGTCCTATAAAATGAGGTATGAGAAGAATAGAGTGTATGCAGGACCTTTTCCCTAGGACAGAGATAGTGAGGTTGTTTCTATTCCAACCTAGCTCCCCGGCTTGGGTTGCTTTGTCGGGATAGAATCAACACTTACCTTATCCTGACTACGGTTGTACACATAGAATACATCCACTACTCCATTTATAGCTTAATGGACAAAAGTAAATGAACCTTGACGTACTTCAACCACACGAGGTAAGAATTGTCTGAGTTCATATAAAAAGACAACAGCTCATTCCTCAACAAATGTAGGACATTCTAACGCTCCCACATGCATAGGATTGGGACATTTAGAGTGTGAACAGTATGACATGGGAACTTTATACGCACTTAGTTTGCTAGGTGCAGCACTTGAACCTATGACCTAAGTCACAAGTCTCTCAACCTTTACGAATTGAGCTAACTGGGGGCAGGTCATTTACACTACTCTATTACGTAATCATGTTATGTGAGTATCGTACTACTACAATTTAGCACTACCATTGTCATCCATAAATAACGACTATGCCTTAATCCCAAACAAGTTGGGTCGGCTATATGAATCCTCACTAACCATGTTTATTCCATTTTAAGCCATCTCATGTCATTCTATCGAACTCCGAAAATTATTAACCACATTACAGAAATTTTAACTCAAACGTGATCTTATCAAATTCATAGAATTCCCTAATGGGGTCTAAAGTTCCCCAACTCCACAAGCTAGCTCGAGTATTGTCCACAACCATATAAAAAGACAAATTTCGAAGCCCCAATCAATGTGGGACTCAACAAAACAAGAGTCGTAGAGCAGCTTACACAAGCTCCCCTCCCCCGAACCACAAAACTATCAAAAAGAAAACTTTGAACATACATTCAACAGAAATTAGCAGATCAAACAAAACCCGGAACGTAAAAAGTCCAACAAAACCACAAACCTCGGAATTGAGAAGCATAAAACAAGAACCAATAGCTTGACATTACACATATAACCAAGTCATAGTAGCATCTTTTGGACAGCCAGAGCAAGGCATTTACTGTCAAGTTTCTCACAAGCCATAGCATCAAAATTATCTCAAGCATGATATGCAGAGAAAAACAAGACATACAGCAGCTTGAACGAGCCATCTTCCGCCCCCGACACACACATGACTATCAAAATCCAAACTTTGAACATACATTCAATAGAATTTAGCAAATCAAACAAAACCTACAGGCCATAGCATCAAGATTGTCTCTTGCACACTTAAAGACATGATTTTGCAGAGATAACAAGAACCATAGAGTAACTTCAACGAGCCTCCCCCCCCCACCCCCACCCCCCACACACATAAAAACTATCAAAATGCAAACACACAGTCAACCTATGTTGCTCGGACTCTTCAAAAATGCCAACGGGTGCGTGTCGGATTCGCCATCAGTAGTGTATTTTTAAAGAATCCGAGACGGGTGCGGCATCAAAAGTTAAGAGTCCACCCTAAGCATTCAACAAAACTTAGCAAAATCCAAGAAGAAGCATAAACAAGAAGCAATGAGGAAGGTAGAGTGTACGTAGACTTAGCCCTACCTCATGGAGGTAGAGAGTCTTACCCTCGGCTCAAGTACAACAAGCAAATCAAAGCAGGTACGAAAAGGGAAAACGACGGTGAAGAAAACATAGCAACTAATTCGAAAACAGTAACAACAACAAAATAGTGCAATAACCGAAATACATAAACTAAGAAGCAATAGCATCAAGATTATATCTTGCACACTTAAAGACAACATTTTGCAGAGAAAACAAGAAACATAAGAGCAACTTGAACAAGCCACCCCCAATCCCCCCCCCCCCCACCACCACACACACACAACTATCAAAATTCAAACTTTAATCACACATTCAACAGAACTTATCAAATCAAACAAAACCCACAATGCAAAAACTCCAAGAAAACCATAAACGTCACAATTGAGAAGCATAAACCAGAAACAACCCCTCAATATCACACAAAAACTCAAGTAGAAAAATAGTACTACCTTTTTAAGAACCAGAGCAAGTCGTTTACTGTCCAGCTTCCCACAAACCATAGTAGCATCAAGATTGTCTCTTGCACACTTAAAGGCATGATTTTGCAGAGAAAATGGCATATCTGAAGCTCTCACACGAACATTCAAATCCTCATTTTGCTGTTTCTCCTCAACTGATTTCTTCCTCAATATCAAACTATTCAAGAACTTGCTCCTTCTCTCTAACTCTTCCTCTGCTTTCTCCATTCCCCCCTTCCACCCCTAACTCATCATCATTCCCCCTCTTTCAATCAAATAAAAAAGGTTGCTCTTTTTTCAAGAAAAAAGTTAAAAGAAAAAGAAAGGGTTGGACAAGAAAGTGAAGAAATTGTACCTTGTTTTACCTTTTTGGTTTTTGGTCAAGTGTTTTTTGTTACTTTTAATGCCCCCATCTGAGAGTAGATTGTAGTAGACTAGCAATGGTAGGTAGCATTGGAAATCCCTTCCTATCGAAGGTGACTTTGTATTTAGGAATTCAAATCGAAGAGTCAAATTGAATATACATGCAAGATATATTGGGGGTATAAAAGATTTTTTTTTTTTTATAGTCGTATGTATTTACTCTGATATGAAAGTGCTCTTAATTCAGTTCGGTAGAATGTGGATCTCCAAAACCCAGTGTGGTAGGCTAAAATCCTACGGAGCGTGCTATTTTTCTTCTTAGATCGAATTAGAATGAAATAGATTCATTTAGTAATTTTCACAACAATCGGAATTTCCTCTAGTTAGGAGCACTTATCACTCAGCTACAACTCTTGTTGGTGTTTCAATTTGTTCGTCATGTGACTTAATACATCGATAATTATTTTTGTTGGTAAATTTTATTAGACACATTTGATTCAAATCTTGAATGAACATTTGTATGTATTCTCAAGCGTTTATTAGGTTGTTTAAGTTAACCACACAAATTATATCATCTCATTTAAATATATAAATGAATCCCAATTGGAAGGTTTTACAACTTAGTGAGGCTTATGCGTTTTACGTGACAATTCATGTTTTACATGTATTAAGTCACGTAGGACACGTGTATATACTTGTTTGACTTTATATAATTTTAATTGTGTACTTATGCACGCCTAAAGTTCGAGGACATAAATGTAGGGGTGTGCAAAAATCTAGCCGATCGATAAATCGAACCGAAAAATGTGTTGTTGATTTATTATTATTGGGTTATTGGATTAACGGATTTTTAATGGTTTTATAAAAAAATTGG
The DNA here is from genome assembly GCA_029007595.1 of Solanum commersonii. Lineage (NCBI taxonomy): Eukaryota > Viridiplantae > Streptophyta > Magnoliopsida > Solanales > Solanaceae > Solanum > Solanum commersonii. Next base: position 854,956 of record JAJTWQ010000116.1, read on the forward strand.
GTTATTGATTTGGTATTGATTTTTAATATTGGGTAAATTGATAACCCATTAAGACTGCACTACTTTTTCTTGTACAAAATTATTAAATATTAATCGCAATTCCTTACTAGTTACTGTCTTTGTCCTTTAGCCTCCAATTCACACTTTACAATGACTTTGAGTTCACAATTTAACATTATACAAAACGTCAAAACTTAAAGTAAGAATCCTAACCCTCTTTATTTCTCTTTGTGTTACACTTGTATAGTTCTTTCCAAGTTTGTTACTCTATTAGCGTTTCTATTTTATGAGCATTTGTAAAGTTACATTATTGTGTTGTTGCGTCAAATTTATTAGAGCAGTTATATATTTATTTTATATGTATTTTCTTATTAGTTAACTGAAAACTGAATCGTTAAGAACCAAAACTGATAAATCAAAAATCGATAAAAATATCTTACTGGTTTAACGTATTTAAAAATTGAAAACTGATAAATCGACCAAAGTACACCCCTACATAAATGTTAGTTAAGGTCAAGTTAAAAGGTATATTTATATATAATACTTATATTTAAAACTAGAAGGGCACACTTGAATAAATTTCTTCATAGAGACGAACCTCCAAACATTTGACCATTTCAAATATGTTTTTAGTCTCTCTTTTTTCTCACTCGATGTTTGTTTATCAAAAGTTCAATTACATTTAAATTTAAACATTATAATAGAGTAGCGCTACCAACAATTCTTTTTCCATTCTAGAGCTTGACTCCAAAATCTTCAATGACATTCTACCACAATTTATATTGATACTTCGAGTCATTATTATGTCTTGCTAAAAAGGGTAACATTGAAAAGCAAGATCAATCATTATCAGTGATTGGCGTTGTATGGTTTAAATATAAATTATAACAAAAAATTAATAATATAAATATTATAATGTAAAGTTTGGTTTCTTATAGAGTATTTGGTATAATATATTATAAAAGTTATAATACATAAATATGTCCTTGAATTTGGCTTTATTTCATATTCATGCCTTTCAATTATGAGTGTGCACAAATAGATGTTTAAACTTGTATAAAGTTAAACAATACATGAGTCCTATGTAACATAATACATATAGGACACCACATATGACACAAATTGTCATATAGGATATGAAGTAGAACGCGTGTGTCCATTTCACTTCAAATTAAAAGTAGAAAAATAATCCAAAGTTGAGTAGATGAGTGGTCAATTTCATACTTATAAGAGTTCAAGGAATAATATTTTCATAACAGATGAAATGTCATCTACATAAGTTTCTTTTTAGAAATCTTAATTCCAATTAATAGTATATAAGATAAAGTGACTTAATTATTTGATGTTAAAACGCACTATCTCAATAGTTGGAATAGTCAATAAAAATATCATTTTCCTTAGTGTTTTTAATCATTCATTTTTCTTATCCATAATTATAACACAATTTCATCATACAGATACAACGTTGGATTATCACTATCATGGCCTATAGGTTTGTCTATCTGTGTGTATCACGTGAATAGAAGAAAAGAAAAAAAGACAAATGAAGTTAGACTTTTCGATACAGATTTAAATTAATTGAATATCGAATATCAGAGTAAAAAAAAATAAAAAATTAAGTGGGGCTAGGTCTAGCACTTTATATACTAGAAAAAAATGGCATGACAAATAACTAAGTCACTCCATTTTCTTCTTCTCCATTATTGTTTTTGTTTCCCATCTGATGTTCGATATTTTTGTATATATAGGTGACTAACTATTTTTGGTTCTTGCTGCATAAGGCTTCATTTAAAGGGAAATGTTCTTTATCAAGATTTTTTTATATCTAAAATTCAAATCCAAAAAGTATAATTATCTCTTCTTATCCATTATATTGTTGATACAAAATCAACTTTCAATTTATTTTTTCATTATCCACTAGTATCGTATCTTTTTCCAAAACCATGATCTTTTTCTTATCCATTATATTGTTGATACAAAATCAACTTTCAAATTTATATTTTCATTATCCACTAGCCAATTTGTCACATAACCACCATTAATTTCACCATACATACATCTCCAAAACCATCACATCACAATTAATTTCACCATTATCATCAAAATAAATCCATCACCACCACATTTAAATTCACTTCAAACAAGAATAGGATGATGATAGATTGTCGTAAAGTATCAAAATATAAATGACTTTATTACACAACTTTACAACGTAACTTACGACTTTTCCCAATAGTAAATAAATTATAAATATCATATACATAAAATCAGGATAATCAACAACCAACATTATATTACATCTTGCAAAAAACAAGAACCATCCATTTGATTAACAAACCATTATTTCCCTTTTAATAACAAAAAGAGAACAACAAATTAAATATAAAACACACTGACCAAATTCAAATTTTATTATTATTAATATAAATAAAATCCAATATTTATCGAGTCATTCCTCCTTGAACTCCTGGAGCCATTGCTATCCCTCTATTTTGGTTATCCATATTTCCTTGCCAACCTATACATATATATGTAAACACAACAACCATAAGTATATCTCAAAAATTTAATTAAAAAATATTGTTCGTTTTATATTATATAACGATGTTTGATTGAAATCACTGAATAAATAGTTTACGAATGAAAAAAGACTTTTGATACATATAAAAAAATATTAATTATTGCACCACCAAACTTTTAAATATTTCTAAAGGGGAATCATTTCTTTAATCCTTAATCGAATTTTAAAAAGTGAAAAGTTTCAATGTAAATTTTACTAGTCAAGTCTAAAACAGATATCGATCGAAAAAAAGAGTGAATATTACTTACCAATAGACATGTCATATCCACGATGTTTGAGTTCACGATGTTCTTGGCATAAAGCACAACTTTCACAGCAAAAATGAAGCAAACAGTCCCCACAAGCGCTTTCTGGTAACATATATTGTTTTCTCATTTTTGTACGATAAAAACATGAATAAATACATCCACATCCTGTTAATGCTGCTATTAAAAAATATAGAGCTCCACTTGCACCACAAGCTGCAAATAATTACATTCACAAGTCATAAATACGATAATATTTAACTGAACACGATTTTTTTAAAAAAAAAGTTATAAATATTTATTTGACTATAATTAAAAAAAATTAATATAATAGCGAAGAAGTCAAATAATCGATAATAGCTTATATAAGTCAAAAATAATAAATGGCTATAATTATAGAGTGGGACATGTAATTATTGTCTTTTAACTTTTATTATTATTATGTAAATATCTTTAAAATTATAATTCATATTGTCTTGATAATAACAATCATAACATGAATACTAATATATTGAGTGAAATTTCAGAGGTCTGTACAGGTGTACATGTAGAGGGGTTAATTGAATCATCTTCGTTGAAAAATATATTATGTAAGTAGGGAGAGAATGATATCTTCTTCTTTTTTCCTGTATATATATAAGTTGTTAAATTTTCTTGAAATGATTTTTCTTTTCTTCTTCGAATCTCTTTGTTTTATTTCCTCATTCCATAACTAGATCTAGAGAGGATACCGTTTACGCAATTTTACTTCTATCACTATAAAAATTTAATTTTGAACGACCACTTCTTAACGAAAGGATATAAATTGCTTACAAACGGTCCCTTTGTCGACAATCTCTGCAATTTGTCCAAATGTAATACATGGACACCAGCAAGTTAAACAACCTGAAAAAAAAATAGTTTAATAATCACAAATTAAAGATATATAGTATAATCTTTGATAAAAAAAATTAATAATACATTAATAATGTCACGTGTAATACAAAGATAACATTTCTTTAAGAACAAACTAATAGGAAAATAGTGTGATAAAAATCAAGAAAATAAACACTTACAATTCGGGACATCGGAGAAACAATCACAGAGTCCGGTGGACCAAGTTCCGGGATGATTAGCTTGAAATTGGCCCGGCACGGGGATGCCGGTCATCGGTTTTTCACTGTAAGCTGGTTGAGTTGAGGGGTTCATGATGACTTAAAAACTTAAAAAGAGTTTTTTTTAAAAAATAATTGGAAGAAGAGAAAATGAAATGAATGACACAAAAAAGTAATGTAGTTTTTGTGAAAGATATGCAAAATATCAGTTGTATTTATAGTGAGGGGAAAACAAAAGACATATTAAATCCTCTATTTTGACCCGAAGTTTAAAAAAGTAAAATAAAAAAAATTAAATCCTATTATTTTAAATTTAAAACATATTAAATGTATTAAAATATCTGTCAATTTTATGATTTTTAACATGTCATATAATAAAAATTAATATTAAAAAAATATTAAAAAAATGAGACATTTTTTTTTAAACGGAGAACGCAAGTGTTAATACGTACTATGAAGGAAGAGTCAACAAAGGATATAATTGACTTGGTTTTGAGTCTATGGTCAATAAATGGATTACTTAGAAATGTTCTTTAACGTGTTATTTAATTTAGGGTTGCAACTTGTTTTTTTATTTATATTTTAAAAAAATATTTTGTAATTTTGGGTGCAACTTGTTCTCTTTTTGTCTTTTTTAATTATTTTATATTTTTTAGTCTATAGTTTTTGACAGTTCTAAGCAGCCACACCACCTATTGTTACATGTGTGAATAAAACATAATGCTTCTTCTATATCGAAAATAATTTTTTTATCTCACGAAAATAGGATAAGATGAGTAGTGGCTTTACTTGTAAAATTATATAAAATATATTATTATTAATGTTGATGTTTTTGAGTTAGGAGTGTGAGCTAGAGTCAAAATATTTAAATTTGATTATAATTCAGAAATAGATTCTTTAAATTTTTTGAAGTAAAATCTACCTAGTTCAAAATTGTACAAAGAGTTGTAGTCAATATAGATAATTAATGAAACAAAATATTTCAAAAATATTAAAAAGATTACGAACAAAGAAAAAAAATGTTCGACACTTCAGTAATACATTCTTTGAAATTAATAATTACTCTCGCTCTTGTTTGATATTAATATTTTTTTTATATGCCGAAGCCTTGCCTTGCCTAACTACTTAAGGTCAAAAGACGTCTTCTTTCCCGATCTACTCTCTCTAAAGATTAAGGTAGAGACTGCATTTTATTGATCGTGTTTTCAGAAAGAATAACATAATCTTATATTTGAAAAGTACAATCAAATTTTAACTTTTCATATTTTACCTTACTGAGATAATTTTTTAGCCACATAGTCCATAGATTATATGATATATTTAATCAAAACATTATAGTCATACATATGTTATGACATGTTTAATTTTTTTTTTCTTATGACTGATCAAAATATGTAATATAAATTAGAAGAATGGAGTATATTCTTTATCTCAAACTATATTTTATAAAGAATTAACTATATTTTCTGTCAAATTGTAATTTATAAAGAATTACTATAGTTTTCTAATTGAAGGATTCTACTTCAACAATGATTCAACAAGTCTTTCAAACAATTCTCAACACATTACACAAACTTTGACAATCGTTATAAAGTTTCTAAATCTTGGTAAACTAACTTCATAATTTTTGACATTGACTATTTGATATTTAATTAATTTTTATACTTGGCCCATTAATCACCCACTAATAAAACTTAATTATTTAATAAATACCACCAACTAAATAATCGAAATTATCGAATAGCCAAATAAACTCAACAAATGTTCAATTGATAATTAACTCAACATATTTATTGAATTAACTATATTTTCTGTCAAATTGTAATTTATAAAGAATTACTATAGTTTTCTAATTGAAGGATTCTATTAGCTTTGACAATCCAAATATTTTTGTTATTAAAATTATGCCAAATAAACTCAACAAATGTTCTAAAAATTATAAGTTAATTACTTACAATATTCGAGTTTGTTATCCAAAATATGTTACTAAAATTGTGATCGGTTATCCGAAAGTAGATGAGCTAATAATCGAAATCAGACTTAATATGTAAAATGAAAATACACTATTTTAATCTTCTCATTTGTGTTGAGACCGATAATAACAAAGAAATTATCTTATCCATACCAATTAGGTTCAATGAAAATTTGCCTCGTATTTATTAATCCTTATTTTACTATCATAAACAACTTGATATTGGAACTTGACCCAAGCCTTGAAATTTAGGAAATATGAGATTTGACCTATTAGTTGGCATCACAATTTAGAAACTTTTAAATCGTGTATTTGTAGACAATGTGATTAACTAACTTGATTTATTATATGTGATTGTGTTCTTTATTGAAAACTGAGGTGATTACATATCATATTGATATTTGATTATATATATTCACATAGCTTTTAAAAATAAAATACTTATCTAAATAAAAATTTAAAAAAGAAATATTTACGTAAATCAACCAAAATTGAGGGAGACATCATTTTTTTAAATGACCACACAAAAATTTTCTAAATACAATGGACTTGGCACAAGATATATAGTCATTCGAATTGAATGTGAAGACTTTTAAAAATGATTTTTCGAAGTGCGAAATCAAATAAAATGTATGATGGATTAGTTTTTTTTTTTTCATTTCTTTCACATCACTAATTAATGTTGGTTTTCTTATCCTATTATATGTTCTTGACTTCTTCTTCCTTTAAATGCATTTAGTCAACTTTTTCTTATATCACTATCACGACAGTTAAGAATTAATACATTCAATTTATTGGCTTAGCTTAATGTCAAAACAAAAATAGAGTAGTAGATTTACGTTATTTTGTTCCTTATATAATAAAAAAATAAATTATCTTACGTGTTTAATTATTTATACGAATTTGAATTTAAATACGATCACTTTTCTGAACAAGTAAGAATACAATAATTCATTTTTTTTTTACAAAAAATTGTCTCAAATCACAATTTCACCTCATTATACGATTCAGAACATCAAAGAACTTATACCCCGCGATACTTTCACCTCTCACATCAAAATACAAAAGAATTATTATTAGCCCTAACATGGTAAAACGAAAGAGATAAAGATAGATATTAATTCGAACATTAGGAGTCAATGATTCTAACCAACTATTTTTATCGTTGCAATATGTTTATTAGTATATTTTACTTTTTTATAGTTAAACTATATCAATTTGAACGTTTTAAGATATATATTTTTATTATATTAATATACAAAGAGTTGTAATATATATTATTTTTAAAATAATTATAATATTATAACTCTCGTAATTTTAAATATGACAACTAATATGAAATGAGAAATCATATGAATTCATTGGTCCATGGCTTCTGAATTGCAGGGTGTGGCCAAAGCGTGTTGAGAATGTGGATAATGTTGCAAAACCTTTATTCAATTTAATACTTGTTATATGGGTAAAAATATGTCGTCTTATATGGGTTTTGATTTTATTTTATATTTTTATAAATAAGTACATCATTTTAAAAAAAATTGAATAATAAATAGTAGCCGCCAAATTTATATTTGTGACTTTTACATTTTACTAATTCTGATATCATATTGAAATGTATGATTATTATATTTTATTTTACAAACTTATGAGACGACGTGTTTTTATTTATTCATCTAATTATATATCGTCAATGAGAATTACTAATTGAAGAATCGTATCACGTTGGCTATTGTATTTTTTGAAACATATATTAATTAAAATTCTAAATAAAATTACAAACAAAAATTATCAACTAAAAATCTAATACTAAAATTTCTAGAAGGTTAATAATGAAATCTTAATTTTGAAGCACACTTAGTCAATGTGCCTTTTTCACGACATGATATAGTCTTGAATCTTGTTACCTGTAAATCTCTATAGTTTGTTGCATTCAAAATCGATTGTTAGGATTTTAAGTTCTATTTCCAGATAATTTCATCAATACTTCCTAGCTAAAAATGATTGATTGAAGCACTGATTTCTAATTTCATAGTTAACTTTATGATATTATTTTCTTTATAAAGTATCTCTTAAAATTGCAAGTAGCACAAGATACTTGCACCTTTTTGAAATAAATACATTAGGTTATAAATTAAGTGGTGTGGGGTAAGGCGGCTAGAGAAAGAGACATTAGAATCAACGAATCATACAGCTAATAAGTTTAAAAGAATATAATACTCTTTATTTGTCATATTTATTTTTATCTATTTTTAAAAATATTTTATTTTATTTTTTAGTAATTTTTAATTTTAATTTTTCATGCGATAGATTTAAGATAATAAAATTAAAGAATATTTGAGTACATTTTAATATCTTTAGTTTAGATTTTTTTTTTAAATTAAAACTTTTTTTTATATCAAGTCAAATATGATAAATAAATTAAAGCGGAGGAAGTAATAATGAGTTAGCCACTATGAAAAAACATCTCTCATCCACCACAGACTCCTTACAATGAATGAAGATACACTAGCTGCCTTCTTTATTATTATTTTCATCCCAAGTTTACGACTTAATTAATTTATTTGCGTATTAAATTTTTATTCAGAATATAAAATATTTTCTACTAAAGGTAATTTGACTCTGATAATTTAAATTTGATATCTTTAATTAAAGATATATAGGTATTTGCCATCCATACCAACTACAATTTTTGATGATTGCATGCCTCATTTTTTTTTTATATTATATTCAAAGTTTCATATTCGCTTAGGGATTAATAAATTTAGATATGTGTTGGAGAGTCACTTAATTTTGGGATAAATTTGTTTTTATCAAAGTCAATTTTATTTTCAAGATTTAAATTTAAAATCTATGATAAAATAAAGAGATATTTACTATTCTATCATAATCTTAGATGATATAGTATTAGATGTCTCTTTTTATTTTCTATTTGAGGTTATATATTTATTTTAAAATTCGATTAGTTTAAATTTGCATGGAAAATTAAATATGATCATACTATTGTGTAGTGTTTAGCTATTCCGCCTTTCTTAATTGCTCTTGTCAACACATGAAAAAAAATAATTTTCAATTTGCACCTCCAAATATGCATAACTCAACTTCTTTATCGAAACAGTCATATTTATATGCCTGATTTCATTTAGGACTGTCGAAATGAATCCAAATATAAATGATTTTCACTCTATGAAAGTGTGAGGACCAATATGGTAAGTGGACCTAAGAGTTATTCACCAAAGATTTGCCAAGTTATGTAATCCTATTGGCCCCATCTTGAGTATCAATGTGATTTACTCTTCAATTCTGGAAATAGTTTTGTGATGTTATGATTCTTATTATGTTTGATGATGAATGCATTATTTTAGAGTGGTGTATGGTAGTGTTGTATTTTTTTTGTTTTAATACATAACATGCCCTCTAGATTGATTGCATCCAAACATTTCAATTATGGTTTTTTTTTTCAAGATTTCAAGTAAGTTTTGCATTTGATATCCACTTTGAACAAGAGAGTATTTTGTTAGAAGAAGAATGTATTTGATGTTACATGAAAGACAAATAAGTTATTCGGTGATTTCTTTTCTAGCGTTCAAGTTATGGTAGACAATATTATTAGGAGATGTCAGGTAACTCATGAAATTAGTGAAGATGTGCACCAGTTGATCTCGATACTAGAGTTATAAAAAACAACCACAAATGACATATTTGGAGGATCTTTGGTCCTGATCTTAGATCTTAGGATCAACTAAATCTAATACTAAAATTTCTAGTAGAGTTAATAATGAATCTTAATTTCAAAGCACGCTTAGTCAATGTGTCTTTTTCACGGCATGATATAATTTTGATGTCTTCTTACTTGTAAATCTCTATAGTTTGTTGCTTCCAAAATCAATAGTTAGGATTTGAAGTTTTATAATTTTCAAACAATTTCATCAATACTTCCTAGCTAAAAATGATTGATCGAACTAGCACTGATTTCTAATTTCATCGATAACTTTATAATATTCTTTTCTTTAAAAGTATCTCTTAAAATTGCAAGTCGCACGAGATATTTGCACCTTTTTAAAATAAATACATTATGTTATAAATTAAGTATTGTGGGGCAAGGCGGCTAGTAGAGAAAAGAGACATTAGAAATAAGTTTAAGAGAATATAATACTCTTATTTGTCATTTTTTTTTTACCTATTTTGAAAAATATTTTATTTTATTTTTTAGTAACTTTTTAATTTAAATTTTTCATATGATAGATTTAAGATAGTAAAATTAAAGAATATTTGAATACATTTTAATATCTTTAATTAGATTTAATTTTTTATTTTTTTTCAAACTTTATATCAAATTAAATACGTGCGATAAATAAATTAAAACGGAAGAAGTAATAATGAGTAAGCAACTATGGAAATCTCTCTCATCCACCACAGACCCCTTACAATGAATGAAGATACATTATTATTATTATTATTTTCATCCCAAAGTTTGATAATTATTTTATGATTTAATTAATTTAGATTCACGCATTGAATATAAAATATATTTTACTAAAGATAATTATTTTTTATAATTTAAATTTGAAATTTTTAATTAAAGATATAAAGGTATTTGCCTTCCATACCAACTACATTTTTTTTATATTCACTTACGGATTGATTAATTTTATGTGTTGGAGAATCACTTATTTTTGGGATATATTTGTTTTTATCAAAAGTCGATTCTATTTTCAAGATTTAAATTTAAAACCTATGATAAAATAAAGAGATATCTACTATATATTCTATCATAACCTGTGATTTACTCTTAAATTCTGGAAATAATGTTGTGGTGTTATGATTCTTATTATGTTTGGTTATGAATGCATTATTTTAGAGTGGTGTATGGTAGTGTTGTATTTTTTTTGTTTTAATACATAACATGCCCTCTGAGATTGCATCCAAACATTTCAATTGTGGTTTTTTTCCCAAGATTTTGCATCCTCTTGTTCATGATGGTCCTCAAATAAGTTTTGCATTTGATCCACTTTGAACAAGACAGTATTTTGTTAGAAGAAGAATGTATTTGATGTTACATGAATGACAATTAAGTTATTTGGTGATTTATTTTTTAATTTGCACTTCGTTCAAATAATAGTTGTACCCGTACGAAATTCTTCTGTTTCTCAGTATGATTTCTATCATCATCTCTATTCCCTAATCAATTCTCCTATTCTATTTAGGTCTATGAATTTCTCTATCAATTCCATTACCTTATCCTTACCCAGGAGGTTCCAACATTTTCTCCTTAATTGACTTGACCTAGGAGTTGTTCCCCGGGCATCCTAAAAAAAAAAGGTTATTATACACCCCAACCTCATCCCTTGGAAAAAAGAAGAAGGTAGCATCGAAGAAAGGAAAGAGCGAGATGGTGGTTTTTGTTGTTCCCGCGAAGCGAAGATCATTCGCTTGGCGAATAAAATGGGTCATGCTCTTTTTGGCTTTGGTGTTCAAGTTATGGTAGACAGTGTTATAGGAAGATGTCAGGTAGCTCATAAAATTAGTGAAGGTCTTTATTCTTAATCTTAGGTCTTGAAAAACTCTTCCGATCTTAATGAAAAACTAGGATTTTGGTGATAATACGTATTGCCTCACTATGATCCACTCTACTTTTTAGTATTTATAGATCACTCAACAAAATTTAGGCGATTTTTCAGTTTTTCGTGCATGATATTCAATAAAAAATTTGGTGATATTGTTTTTGGATGTTTTTTTTCCAAAACTTTTATAAGACCCTCTGTAATGACTTGAGAGCAATACATATAGCCTCGTCATGATCCACAACTTTTTTTTAGCATTTAGGGCTACTTAGCAAGAATTAAATGATTTTCTTAATTTTTCGTGTGTGCTAGTCAATGAATTTTTTGATGATATATTTTCACAACTTTTTATCAAAACCTTTACGAAATCCTCCAAAATGACCTGGGGGGACAATATGTATAGCCTCACCACGATCCACACCATTTTTTAGCATTTAGGGGCCACTCAACTTGAATTAGGAATTTTCCCAGCTTTCGTGTGTAACGTTAATGTTTTTTTGGTGATACGATTTTCAGACACTTTTTTTTCAAATCTTTTATAGGACCCACCTTAATGACCCGAGAAAACAATACATATAGCCTCACCATGATGCACACTATTTGTTTTAGCATTTAAGGGTCACTCAACAAGTCAATATGAATTAAACAATTTTCTTAATTTTTCGTGTGTATTAGTCAATTAGTTTTTTTTTTTGTGATATGATTTTCAGGTATTTTTTTTTCAAAACCTTTATAGGACCCTCATCAATGACCTGGGTGAAGAATACGTGTAGCCTCACCACGATCCACACTATTTATTTTAGCATTTAGGCACTACTCAATATGAATTTATATTAGTCAATGATTTTGAGGGACTTTTTTTTCCAAATAAGTAAACCAATACTTTTGAATCTTGTTTTTTAAAAAAGTTAAAGTTATGTCAAATATATCAAAACACCTTTTAATCTTGTGTTACTAAACATGACATGTAAAAAATTGAATTAAAGACTTGTTGGAAAGTAAAGAGACATTTTTTTTAAAAAAAACCGACTAAAAGAAAAAGCAAGATAAATAAAGGTTAGCTTACAAATATCCCACTAGTTTAGTAGTTAATTACTTAGATACATGTTAGTCTGCAACATTATGAATCTTACCATATTTTGGTTCATTTATATACATCCAGATACATGTATCTTGTGATATATGAGGTCAAAATTAGGTATAAATTATTCTTGATAAACTGTATCCAAATAGATTCACATGTATTTGGAATACATATACAAATCTCACTGCCTCCCTCCAATCTCGTTCACCACTCTCCCATCTCACTTGCGTATTTGGTATTCCAAATACATGCGAATCATACCAGATATATGTATCAAATGTATATTTAGTGTGATTCGCATGCATCCAACATACATAGACAAATCTCTCTTGTGTCCCTCATGTTCTCGCTTGCCTCTTTCCCTATTATAGTGTATTTGAATTAAAATATGATATAAAATTATTAATTAGTGAGACTTTTTTTTTTCTTTTTTTTATATTTATGTTTCTTTTCTAGCAGGGGTCAAATATTCACATAAGTCAACACCAAAATGTTTTTTTAGTACTTGTTTAATGTATACACCCCAAAGAAATGGTGTTTTGGTCCTTTCCATCGACCTCTAAGCAACTCAAATTCACTCTCTCTGGCGTCGTCGCCGGCGTTACTCTCATCGCCGCCGGTGCATATCTTTCCTTTTCCAACATTGCCCCTCAACAAGCTCGAGCTAAGGCCCGAAAAGATTACATCAAAGCCCGACTCAAACAGCTTGTACAAGATTAAAATCAACGTCACTGTTTACTACTTCAAGGGAATTTTCGACCCATCTGAGCTTTTGGGTGTTCAGGAAAAACTGTTTTCTGGGTAAGAATTTCATTTTCGGAGTGAATTTTATGCTTGTGTGAGCAAATTAGAGTACTTTTTGTTAATTTTTGGGTAAATATCTGTTCTAGAAGTACTAATTTGAGGGATTTTTTTGACCTATTTAGTTTGTTAGGTGCTAGGTAGAAACTGTTTTCTGGGTAAGAATTTCATTTGAGTGTGAATTTATGCTTGAGTTTGATTTAGTGTGTGCAAATTTGAGCTTTTTGTCAGATATTTGGTAATTATTTGTTTGTGTTATTTATGTTCGTACTTCGTAGTACTACTTTGAGGGAATATTCAATCCATTTGGTTCTTTGGGTGTTCGGAAAAATCTGTTTTTTGGGTAAGAATTTCATTTGTGAGTGTATTTATGCTATGTTGCTCTGACTCTTCAAAAATGTTATTGGATGTGTGTTGGATGCTGCATTTTTGGAGTATCCGACACGTGGACACGGGCGAGGCTTCATTTTTTGGAGAGTTCGAGCAACATAGAGTTTATGTTTGTGTGTGTGATTCAGTGTGAGCAAGTTTGAGCTTTTTGTCAATTTTTTGGTAAATAGTTGTTCTTGCCTTTTGTTTACCCTCTCTCATAGTATTACATTGAGAGGGAATCTTTGATTTTGGGGTTTTGGGTGTTTGGAATAATCTGTTTTCTGGGTAAGAATTTCATTTGGGGGAGTGTATTTATGCTTGTGTTTGATTCTGTGTGATCAAGATTAGAGCTTTTTGTCAATCTTTTGGTATACTTTCAATTTTTGAGTGGGGAATAGGATTATGTGAATCATTGGGAATGTGTGGTATGTTAGTAATTACTAGAAATTATTGTAAAGTGTAGTAAAGCTCATTGTTACAGTGTCTACATTAATGTTGAGCTAGGAGGAACTGATTGGTACCTGTGAGTTGCTTCAATGATTTGCTGAACAATTATTGGGGAAGAAAGATAACCGAGGAGGAAGGGTGAGAAAGAATGTTTGTTTGCTGCTAGTTGAGGATGAAATGCAAGTTAGCCAATCTACTCGTTCATGAAATTGACCAAGTGCCCGTTTGGATTGATTTATTTTAGGTGCTTTTAAGCCAAAATAGCTTTCAAGCAGTTTTGAAGTGTTTGGGTAAAGTTAAAAAGTGCTTATAAGCTCTTATTTTAAAGCTAAAATAACAAAATAAGCCAAAAGCCATAAGTTAGGAATCCTAACTTATGGCTTTTGGCTTATAAGTCATAAGCCAAAAGCCAATCCAAACAGGCCCTAAGATTTCTAAATTAGGATAGGGTGTGGAAGGTTACCTTCAGTATAGCCATCGCCTTGTCGCCTTCTTTGCAACTCTTGAGAAGCTAAGATGGATTTCTCCATTTCCTTAGCTGAGTAGCAACTATAATGTATATGCTTAAGCTTTGGCTTCTTGAGTAACTCTGCCATCGTCCTTTCTATCAGTAAGCGGTGCTTGGTGTTATATCTCCAATACTAGTTTAGTGCTTAGTGTCTACCAGGTCAAGCACAAGACGAAAGAAGTTATAAGTATTTTGATAAGATAACATGACATTATGTGATTTTTGCACAATTCATAATAAGCTTTACTCTTTTATGTATATTTGCAGACTTAGATCAGTAGTTGAGCCCAGTCCTTCTTTATAAAACAGAAACTCTAATTACTGTATCCAACTATTTTATCAACTAATTTTTGCAATAATTTAAGGCTGAGTAGCCAGCTGGACTTGTTTGTTTGTCTAAGGCTCGTTGACAGAAATTATGTTGTCGTGAGAGTGTGAACGCTTTTTTTTTGTCAAACAATTATGTCGTCAATATTTAGGCCATGGTGGAAAAATCATGAATGTTTGCTTCACTTGCTACTTGCTAGCTAAGCAAATCTTCTTTATAAAGTTTATCAAGGTTCCTTTACATTCATGGTGAACTTTTTCGTTACTTAGTACGTGGTTTAGTTGGACAATTTCCGTCATTCAATACTTATTTCACCCTTTTTGTTTAATCGTTATAGCTTGCTCTTGGAGATTATGCTTGCATTTTGGCTCTTCAATTGAACTTTCTACGTTTCATCAGCAAATGGTTCAAGTTTATGCAGTGTACCCTGTACTATACCGTGGAAACAAATGCTGCATTGTCTGCGGCAGCTATCATTAACAGCAACAACTAACTGCTCATCTCCATCTTTGGAAGGTAAGTTTATGAATTTAGATGCAGTGGAAGTACAAAAAGGGGCCAATTACACTTTGGCCAGGTTCTTTCTTTTCTCTTATAAGTCACTTTAGGCAGGTTCTTGTGTGGACCCTTACTGAAATTTATGCTGCTTGAAATGTTTGAAGCATTGAAGTTTTTAAAATGAATAAAAGTCACATTCAGTGTAAAAATTTGTGTTGATGGAAACGGCGGAGGCACTTTGTAGTTTGGCACTTGTTAAATGCGTCTGATTAACTAGAAGTTCTACAAAATTTAATTTGGATGAGAAATCTCTCTTGCATGGATTAGAACAGGCGGATTAGGGATTGAGTGATGGATCAATAGAAATGTGACTGCTCCATATATTTTTTCCTTTTTGGGAAGGAAGGAATCAAATATAGGTAGAATATCCCCAATACATACTTTCAAATACCACTGTGATGTGGTATTAGTGAAATTCTAATTTATCCAAAAATAAAAGAAAGCTAGAATCCTGTCAGATGATTATTTTCTTCAAGTTTGCGTCTGAAAATAAGATCTGATGCTTATATTATGACAATCTTTCCCAGTTTGTACAACTATGGGAAAAATAAGGGCTGCTACAGCCACTTAATTGTTTGCTTGATTTTTGCCGGAGCTGATAGCTGTTGACCCTTGGCAATGCAAGTTTCCTTGCTTTCTTAAGGGGTACCAAGGTGTTAAGGGTTGGGAGAGGAACGGGAACCCAAGAAGTATCTTTGTTCTGACTAAACGCATGACAGACTTGTGCTTCCCTAGAAATTAGGTGGATGACATACAATTTTTCTCTCTTTTTTTTGTTGAAAGTTTATTTTTTGCTTCATATTCTAAAGTTCGGATGGTTCAATTAGCACAACATTAAAATCAAGTGGCTTGAGTGGAACTCTAGCAGTTTTCGAATCCCCTTATGGAAATTCTGATAGCTTCAAATGTATGTGTATAAACTGCAGGTGGCTTAGCTGATGATAATACAGCAAGTTCCCAACCTTCACCTACCGTTAACCTATCACGAGCATATACCCTTGCAGTGAAAACTTCTTCTTACGGTGAGATATGGTCCAAGGTCCACCATGAGGTCCCTTCTGACCTTAGTGTGGAGGTAGCCCAAGTTGAGTTCCAGGAGGAGCCGCTGCAATTAGAAGATATCCTTAAACCAAATCATGAGTGTGTCCAAGAGGCACTTTTGCATATAAAACCAGAAGCCTTAAACCAACTTATCGCTAAGTACTTGGACGACAGTGAGCAAACCGCTCGTCTCTGTATCAGTTTCTCTCAAAGTGTTAACCAAGCTCGACTTTTGTATGCTCCCATTTATAGGCTGCTTGATGTCCTTCCCCTGGAAATGGAGTCTGCTGGACATTCCCTTTCGCAAGCTCAATGCAATTGGGCATTTGACATCTTCCTCCAATTTGACAGCCTCAGCAATCCCTTTCCTATACATGACACCCATAGCTTCAATGATATGCGTCATTGTTACATAGAGCTAAAGCGTGAGCTTGACCTTCTTTTACAAAAGTCACGTTCAAAGGTCCAATTTCTCCGTCATGCTACCAAGGGATCAGTCATATGTTTAGTTGCAGCTACTGTTGGAGTGATCATAACAGCTGTTGCTATAGCTTCTCATGCTTTTGTCGCCCTTGTAGCAGCCCCAATATGCTCTGCTTGCATCCCTTCAAAAATGGCAAAAAAAGAAGTGGTCCATCTGGTGCAGCTGGATGATGCAACGAAGGGGATCTTTTTCCTCCACAATCACTTAGAAACAGTAAATTGCTTGGTGGGCCGATTATATGATGCAGTTAAGGACTACAAGCGTCTTGTTCGCTTTGCACTAGAGAGAGGAAAAGACCGATACCCCATCCAGGAGGTAGTGAAGCAACTTCACAGGAAACATAGCAATTTTTTGGAAGAACTTCTGGGTCTTGAGGAGCATTTGTGCCTATGTTTTGCTGCAATAAATAAGGCCAGAGGCCATCTTCTCAACTATCTCCTTCATCAAAATCAGGATCCTGGATAATTAGTTTGCATGATACTGTAAGAAATCCTTCCTCCAATTGTTTTGGGTACCTTTTTTTGTTTTCTCTTCTTGATATCTAATTATTTCTGGCATGTTAAACTTGCTTTTTTGAATTTTTTTTCTGTGATTGTAATTGTACAGAGGCTGTTGGACCTTTACCTTCATAAGTTTCTTATTATGCAACTAGATATTTCGTAGTGGAAAAGAAAAGGGGGGGGGGGGTGCATTGACGGCCACTCTCAACTCTCAAACACTATTTGAACTATGTATATAACCGTGCGAATAGGATCTTGTTGTCTGGTGTTTTTTTAAAAGATCGTCCGAATTTACATTATCTAGTGTTTCTTTTCTTGATGAAGTAAAGGTGTTATCATTAGAAAGGCATCAAGAAGATGCACAAGGAACAAAAGACCAAAGGAGTTGACTGTTAGCTATTGTTGCTACAAGAAAAGCTATGCTAAGATCAGAGAGCTAACAAAGTCCAAAGAAGAGTCAGTGGTAGTTACAGGTGTCATGTAATTCCAACTAAAAAGTTTGATTAAGCATCTAACCTTGAAGGAATATGCCAGAGTTGAGACACCACAAAGCATCTGCAATTTCTCTGTCCAGATACACCAAAAAAATGTTGCTGGGATTATTTCCCATATCCTTCTGGTGGCCCTTATCAACTCTCCAAAAAATCCCCAGCTATCATAGGCTTCCTTGACGGTCTGAATAGTGACCGAAGACCAAAAATAGAATAAAAGTTCCATAGGTCAGCAATAATCGGAAAATGTAGGAGGACGTGATTGATGCTATCTGAATCATGGATATACAAGTAGCATATGTTAACCAGTATAATTTTTCTCCTCATAAGATTATCTTGAGTGAGACATGCCCCTTTCAATGCTGTCCATGTTAAACATATAACTGCTAGGCATTCTTGTTTTCCATAAGTGCTTTCAAGGCCAATTCTGTAGCATCCCATTTTGTGAACAAATGAGATTGTAACCAATTTTTGACTTAGTATTTGCTTCCTTGGTGCTTCCCCAAATCATACTGTCTGGCTTCCGTTCTTGTATGCTGTAACCTTCTAATGCTTCAAAGAGTGCTAGTACATCATTGACTTTCAAATCCTGTAGGTTCCTTCTGAGTAGGGGGTTCCAGGTCCTTCTGTCCTATTTTGAGCTATAGTGAAGTTTTGATTGCTTGATATCTGAAAAAGTCTTAGGTAATGTATCGTTCAGTGTTGAGCTTCCAGTTTGCCTATCCTTTCAAAATTTGACATGAATTCCGTTGCCAGCTAAAATATCTATTTTCAGAAAAACTTTATAAAATTGGTAAATTTAATATCGCACTACCAAATTAGTAAACATCAAATTTACTTTCTGCATTGTTTTAATTTAGCTTTAAGTTAACTTATCCCAATTTAAGTCCTATTTCCTTTAAATTGAACTTCACACCGTAACTTTGGTTACTTGTATCCCATCAAGTTAGGATACATAATTTTGGAAGGAGGGAGTATTTCTAAAGACAAGTTGAAAACTGGGACCCAAAAGCTTAATGGTGACCAAATAAATCCAAGAGGCAAGCTTGTTTCACATTAGCTAGCTAGCTAGCAGTGGCAGAGTCGGAGTGAGATTCACTAAGGGCGTTCAAAATATAAAAAAATAAACACACGAAGAAACCAAAGGGATTCAACATCTAATATATATACATAAAAAATATTTTTCATGTATATACAACGTAATTTTCTACCGAAGTTTGGCACTTTGATCCTGAAATCTTCCAGTTATAATTGGAAGGTTAGGCAGTATATCTAGTACAGAGGGAGGACTACAAATTAATGGTTTATTTCTGGTAAAGAAACTATGACTCCTTCCTTTTTTTTTACAACTAGTAAGGAACAACCCAACTCCAAAAGAGTTAAAAATGTTTGCGTGCAATGGTTGTTTGCCTCACCGAGCACTTACCACCCTCCTGTACTGTGCTGAGCGTTCAATGCCTTATTTCCTGCATTATTATCTGTTTAACTATTGATGATAATCATCATCATTCTTCAAAGCATCAGTTTGTCAAATGCATTGCACTTGCTTTAATAGATGCATTGTCGAGGAGAAGTGTTGACATATGGCTTACTTACGTTAAAAAAGAAGAAAAAGATCACACTGCGATTTGAAATGGGAGAAGTAAAGCTTTATCTAAATCACTTCTGCAAAGTCAATGGTCACAAAATAAGATTTAGCTAGGATGCTAAGTTTCAGCGTGTCTTCAAAATCCATTTTTGTGGGCCTAATTTCAGTTGACTCTGAACAATCATGTAACTGGATATTATCCATTTCAGGTGCAATGGTGGATACCGCTGTCAGCAACTTCAGGGGGTGAGACAAGGAAGTTTTCGTAGTCATCAGAAGACTGCTGATGAAGAAGCGGAGATTCATATAGCACAACCCCAACTTATTTGGGACCGAGGGGTACTTGTCTTCCAGCAAGGTGCTTATTTTGGTATCTATTTTCAGGAGCTTTTGATATCCTGATCACTTCTAAAACTATATATGTCCCTTATACTAGCTCTTTGGTGAATCAAAAACTTAAGGTGGGATCTTAGCTATAACCTGTTACGAGTATTAGTATCTATAGCGTTTTAGAATTAACGAACAGGTCTGATAGGAGATTCTTGAAGAGGAACACGATTCATGCTTCCCTTATTTTCCAGTGTCATTGAACGATCATTTACAAGAACATTTTTTTCTTTTTTGCCAGCACAAGATCATGTTGTTCTCTTTTCCTTCTCTATTACATGATGATAAACAAAATCACTATAATGGTGAATCTTGCAGCATTGGCTTTGTACTCTTTATGTCTTTTTGTTAGCTGAAATGCATGAGTGACATTAATATTCAGTATTATGGTACTGATGTTTGAACTAAGTTCTTTTTTTTATCTTTATAAATGGTATGATTCTTCAATCTCCAAAATGTATAATTATATTATGTCTGAACATGTGTATCAAAGTAAGACGTGGCAACAGCAGCATGGAGAGCTGCACCTATTGGAAGAACATCTTCATCAAGAGTGAAAAAGGGGGAGTGCAAATCTTTAACACCAGTCGCAGCAGCCGTTATATTTTGTGCCCCAATGCTAAAAAATGCAGATGACATCTTCTGGGAATAGAAGCTGAAGTCCTCTGCACCCATTGAAATTGAGTCATACCACACGTTTTGCTCGCCGAGCAACACTTCTCCAACTTTCTTAGCATGCTCGTAAAAAAAAAAACTCTAGTGCATACCTCTTTGATCCTTTGCTTAAGATAAGAATGGCCCTCAAACGTCAAGAACCGGAATGTTCCACCAAACTTCACACTTTCAGGGATTACATTTCCAGCATTACCACCATCTACAAATGCAACAGAGACAACCTGCATGTAATCGTGCATAAGCAGAAAAAAAATTTAGATCCTGCTTCATGGAATCCAGGATTCTGAACGAAGGAGTAAGAAAAGGGCAGTCAGGTACACAAAGCATCCCGTGTTAGCAGAGTCTAGGGAATGGCCGCATCTCAAGGGATGTGATGTAGAGTTGTAGACAACCTACCCTAATGCAAGCATTAGTGTCTACTTCCACGGCTGGAGCTGTGACCTAAAGAAGTAGAATCATTGTTTAAACTTGTTTTGGAATCAGAGCGAGACATACCCTAGACTCGAGAGGATCAGTTTCTCGAGATACAAGTTGCTGGAGTGCAAGAACTGCCATAGAAACAGCAAGAATAGGATCCTTAGTTCTATGTGGTGTTGCTGCATGTCCACCTTTCCCTTGCATTATTGCTGTAAACCTTCCTGCACCAGCCATAATAGGACCAGGTCTTGAACCAATAACACCAGTGGGCGTAAATGGACAGACATGCATGCCAAATATTGCTTTAACCCCATCTAATGCTCCTTCTTCTATCATATAGGAGGCTCCAGCATAGCCTTCTTCTGCAGGCTGGAACACTAGCTTAACCGTGCCCTACAGTTCAGACCATAACATCAACTTATTGAATTTAGACGAAGACCAAACATGGTAAGTTCATATCAAAAGCCAAAACATTAACGAGTTTTCCTACCTTCAACTTGTCCCTTCTATTTTGAAGCAATCTAGCTGCTCCAAGAAGCATGGTGACATGGGCGTCATGGCCGCAGGCATGCATTTTGCCATTGATCTTGCTTTTATACTCTGAATCTACCAATTCCTTAAAAAAAAATCACCAAAACAACAAAATTAGTAGAAGGGGATGGCAAAAATGGAAACTGGATAAAAGTGATTATACCTGCATAGGAAGAGCATCCATTTCAGCTCTCAAACCAAACCATGGTTGATGACCCGACCCGACAGTTCCAACCAGACCTGTTTTCGCTACTGGCGATACATACTCAATCCCCAGCAAATCCAGTTCATCTCGAATGAATTGACTCGTTTTGTATTCTTCAAAAGCCAATTCTGGGTACTCATGGATTCTCCTCCGAACCCTTTTTAACCAATCAAAAAACTCCGGCTGCTTCGCCGATTCAAGAAGTTCATGAGTTAGCAACTTAGTTTCAGATCTCAAAAGGGTCTCTTTTACAGCCCATGAATTGTATGAAAAACTTGTTAATACCAATAGAATGTACATACAGAGGAAGAAGATCAAGTTTGTGCTAAATGGACCCATCAATGGCAAACCAAAATGTGATGTGTTGACTCTTGAAGCTCATTTTGTCGAAAACATCAATGGCAACTAGATAATAATAAGAAATTACACTAAAATATTAACTACTTGCATTTCCTCGACTTATAATTAATATGCCTATGTATGTGTTCTTTAGTTTGAATATTTAGTTGTGTCTTAAATTGGCAAAGGTTAATGGACTTATCATAGGTCACGAGTTCAAGCCCTGCATCAAGGGAACCAAGTTCAGAATTTAAGCGGAAAATCGAAGGATGTGGTTAGCCCAGAAGTGGCTCCACATGGACTTTTTGTTCATTAAAATCAAAATATTTTTCATTTACAAATGGGATGATTCTTCAATCTCCAAAAATGTATAATTCTACTGTGTCTGAACATGTGTATCAAAATAAGAAATGGCAACAGCAGCATGGAGGGCTGCACCTATTGGAAGAACATCTTCATCAAGAGTGAAGTAAGGCGAGTGTAAACCTTTAACACCAGTCGCGGTGGCCGTTTTATTTTGCGATCCGATGGTAAACAAAGCAGCAGGGATCTTCTGGGAATAGAAGCTGAAGTCCTCTGCACCCATTGTAATTGAGGCATACTCCACGTTTTGCTCACCGAGTAAGACTTCTCCAACTTTCTTAGCATGCTCGTACATCATAGGGTCGTTAATAGTTGGTGGATATGGCCTTAGTAAGTCCTCCCCGAAATCAACAGCGGCTGAACACTGATGTACACTTGCTTGTGTCTCGATGATCTACGATGAGTGCCAAGTATTTTCAGTGTTAAATCATCTAAATCAATGCTTATTATGAGTAATTCTGAAGATTTCTGAAAAAATTAAAGCACAAAGTTTTTGTAAAATGGTATGTTTAACTTGTATGACCTGATATTACAGATGAGGTTATCAAACCTACAGTTGATAAAGAAGTTCAAGGAAGATTCAATGATCATCTAAGACTTAGGGGAGTAATAGATTTATTGCCTGTTTGGTCGAACTTCCAAATCTGATTATTTTGAAAGTACTTGTGATTTTCGATTTGGAGAACGTGTGCCTATATTGGAGTAGTAATTTGTACTTGGCCAAGGTTCTAAAAATGTTCAAGGAAAAACTAGTTTTTTTAGTTTCTGAAAAACGACTTCTGCTATTACTCATGAAACATTTAATTTCTTCCTAAAAGCCTGGTCAAACACCTCGACTTTCTAAAATAAGTACTTTTGGCTTCCCAAAAGCTTGGTCAGACAGGCTATTAGTAACGGTGAAACTCTAGTGCATACCTCTTTGATCCTTTGCTTAAGATAGAAATGACCCTCAAACGTCATGAACCGGAACGTTCCACCAAATTTCACACTTTCAGGGATTACATTTCCAGCCTCACCACCATCTACAAATGCAACAGAGACAACCTGCATGTAATTGCGCATAAGCAGAAACAAAATTTAGATCCTGCTTCATGGAATCCAGCATTCAGAATGAAGAAGTAAAATCATAATGCTCAAAAACACATTTAAAGTATCCCAACTTTTTGAGTTTCCTACCTGAACTATTACCAACTATTAATCAAAACACCACCTCAACTATCAGTTGTTCTCTTTTCCTACTTGAAACATCGCCGTCGTCCAGGTAGGAAAAGAGAACAATTGATAGTTGAGATGTGCTTTGATAAATAGTTGATGACAGTTCAGGTTGAAATGTGAAAAACCAGGATACTTTAAGCGTGTTTTTGACCCTTCACTCTTGTTTTAACTGTTAGGAATCAGAGCGAGACATACCCTAGACTCGAGAGGATCAGTTTCTCGAGAAAGAATTTGCTGGAGTGCAAGGACTGCCATAGAAACAGCAAGAATAGGATCCTTAGTTCTATGTGGTGTTGCTGCATGTCCACCTTTCCCTTGCATTATTGCTGTAAACCTTCCTGCACCAGCCATAATAGGACCAGGTCTTGAACGAATAATACCAGTGGGCGTAAATGGCCAGACATGCATGCCAAATATTGCTTTAACCCCATCTAATGCTCCTTCTTCTATCATATAGGAGGCTCCAGCATAGCCTTCTTCTGCAGGCTGGAACACTAGCTTAACCGTGCCCTACAGTTCAGAGTGCAAAATACCCATATCAACTTATTGAATTTAGACGAAGACCAAAAATGGCAAGTTCATATCAAAAGACGAAACAATAATGAGTTTTCCTACCTTCAACTTGTCCCTTCTATTTTGAAGCAATCTAGCTGCTCCAAGCAACATGGTGACATGAGCGTCATGGCCGCAGGCATGCATTTTGCCATTGATCTTGCTTTTGTACTCTGAATCTACCAATTCCTTCAAATTAATGCTTTGATTCATTTACTTCACTCATCAGAAAACTTCTTTCTACTAGCACAAACAATTCAACAAGGAGCAGACTGAGCAAGTAAATGATAGAAATGAGACTATGAGAATGCTTATGATGATCTGATCTCTCTTTTTCCTTCTCCAATTAAAGGTGAAGGTTGGGGTCACGAAGGAGGGACTTAAGAAATGCTGATGTTAAGAGAACATCAGATGCATATTTTGTCGTCACAAATTTCGAACTTCTTCTCTACTCACCATCTGCATTATCTCTACTTACAAATTTGACTTGTGTGTAACTTAAGTTTCCTAGAATTGGCATTTGGCAGTTTTAACAAATTGCCCAGAAGATTTACGACGCCAACATGTTATATTGGCTTCAAAAGAGGCATTTTGTTTACCAACACCACTGGAAGTGATAATGCATGGACTCACTACAGAAGGATTAATTCCAGAAAAACAAAATACATGATGTCAAAGAAGTAACTGGCAATGGCCCAACGGCCCAACCAAGCGATAAATTATAACGATACTTTCAATTAAAGGCAATTTCGAACTTGCATACACATCGACTAATTTCACAAGGTACCTGACTACCTGCTATCTCCTACCAGCGCATGTTCAAAACCTAGTGGAGGCAAAAAAGGTGATTTCTTCCCATCTACCAAACTTTGGTGGACAGAGTTGATGTCAGAATCTTAAGTAGGATTTCTTAATAACTATACCTTCCAAGTTCAAACTATAAAGATTAAAGAATGACTACAAATCTCTCACCTGGTACCAAAGGAAACTGATTTCCATCCTCTCTAATCACTACATTACACTTAATTCGAACATTACTTGTTCTATTAAGCACGCTATACCACAACTCTATATCACAAATAGCAAGGCAAACCATATCTCAATTATGTGCAAACCACATCTGTTCTCCAAGCCTGTTTAGGCTCAAGAACACTTCAAACTTATCATTCCAAAAGTCATTACTGTTTCACTATACTATTCTAAATTAATGTTAAAGGAATAATTGAAAAAAAAAACCCTTCTTGCACTAGTGAAAATGCTTAACAATTGGGATCGTTTGGTACACAGCATGGGATAAACAAGGATATCTCATGAGATTATTTTATGACATAATACATAAATATGCCCTTTAACTTAGCCTCATCTAGCATCAACATCCTCCAACATTGGATGTGCACAAGTAGACACCTAAACTTGTATAAATTTGAACAAGTAGACACACGTGCCACAACAGATGTCACATAGGACACAAATTGACACGTAGAGTGTCAAGTCGACGTGTGTCTACTTGTTCAACTCTATACAAGTTTAAGTGCCGCCTTATGCATAACTAAAATTGGAGGGTATAGATACTAGATGAGGTCAAGTTAAAGTGCATGTTTATGTATTATGCCTTTTATATGGGATAGTAAATTAGTAATCCTACCATTTTATAGTACCCTCATTAGCTAATCCTCAAACCAAACATGAGATAAAGTTAATCCCAATTCCCAAATTTTATCCCGAAATTATTATCCTTATCCCACGTAATAAACGAACCTAAGCTAGCCAATCACAAAACACAATCAGTTGAAATTCACCAAAAGAACAAAATTTAGCAAAAAACTCAAACTTGGAACCTGATAAAAGTGGTTACCTGCATAGGAAGAGCATCCATGTCAGCTCTCAAACCAAACCATGGTTGACGACCCGACCCGACAGTTCCAACTAGACCCGTTTTCGCCACTGGCGATACATATTCAATCCCCAGCAAATCCAGTTCATCTCGAACGAATTGACTCGTTTTGTGTTCTTCAAAAGCCAATTCTGGGTACTCATGGATTCTCCTCCGAACCCTTTTTAACCAATCGAAAAACTCCGGCTGCTTCGCCGATTCAAGAAGTTCATGAGTTAGCAACTCAGTTTCAGATCTCAAAAGGGTCTCTTCTACAGCCCATGAATTGTATGGAAAACTTGTCAATACCAATAGGAATATGCAGAGGAAGAAGAACAAGTTTGTACTTAACGAACCCATCAATGGAAAACCAAAATGTGAGTACACTCTCCGGACTCCTTTTTAGTCGAGTCTAACTATATGAACTTTGACTTTTTAATCATATTTTATCGAGTTTAAATATCTAAAGAAAAAAAAATTGAAAATTTTAATTTAAAAAGTTAGTCGGATTGCTCTAAAAAAACATAATATGATAATTAAAAAGGAATAGAGGGAGTATACTAAAGTATCACTTTTTCGAGAGTTTCATAACTGTTATCAAAATTGATGTGTTTCCTTAACTATGAATTCAATTGTACATATTATATGATAATTCTCGTGAGATATACTCGTACTGATTTGTATTACTATCATATGCATGATTTGTATTATGTCATGCTCGTCCTCGACTCATGCGTTTATTTATTTAATTTTATATAACTCTAAGTGTTTACTTGTGAGCGTTCAATGTTGAAGGACATAAATTGATAACCAAAACTAAATTAAAAGACACGTTTATGTATCATGCCGTTTCAAAAATAGGACATCTTTGGTAGGTTCACTTTTTTTCTAGAGTTTCATATCTAATATCAATTATTTGATTTTCCTCAACTATCATAACATTGGATATGAAGAAAAAAAATCACTTAAATTTATATAAAATTGAATAAGTACTTAAATTTATATAAAATTGAATAAGTACTTAAATTTATATAAAATTGAATAAGTACACACATACATACGTCATACATAGTGTAATAGTTGTGATACTTTCAATAATAGAAATATCTTTGATAGGTTCTAAATTCTAAAATACCCCTATAAATAATGTACTTTCTAAGTAACTCCATTTTTTTTTCAATTTGTCAACACTTTGATTACATTCAAATAAATCTATTGTTCAAAGTTGAGGGACAGTTTGATTTTTTAATATTTCCACTCATAGGTAAATGGACAAACTTTTTTTTTTCCAAAGGATAAAACTAACACACTTTTGATCTAAAAAAGAAAATTACTCATTCAAGACTACCAATCTTCCTAATGCCTTGTTTGAGAGCAACATTTGTAGTACTATATCCACCATCAATCAATATATTCATCCCACTTATATACTTTGATTCCATCACTAGCAAGGTACAATGCTGCTTGTGCAACATCCTCACCCTCCAAAATTGTCCCTTTCAAGTTTGAAATTTGTGACACAAATTCCTCAACCCTCTCTTTGTCCTTAATTCCAAGACCATTCATCAACATTGGAGTTGCCACACCAAATGGAGAAACACAATTAACCCTAATTCCATGTTGTCCCAATTCAACACCTAAATTTTTTGCTAGCCCCACTATCGCGTGTTTTGATGCCAAATACGTGTGTGCCATGTCACCATAGGTCATTGAGGCGATACTTGAAGTGAAAATAATGCTTCCTTTTATAGGTGGAATCATCACACGAGTCGCGTGTTTAGCGCACATTAATGCCCCAAAGACGTTCATGTCGAATACGTTTTTGAAATTTTTGTAGTCTGATTGAGGATGGTGGTACAGGTTGTCCTGGAACTCCAGCGTTACTGAACATTATGTCAAGCTTGCCGTACTTGGAAACCGCCATGTCCACTACATTCTTGACATCTTTTTCCACTTTCACATCACAATGTACGTAGGAGACATCTCTATTTTCACCTATTTCTTTGATGATGGATTGACCATGATCGTCTTGGACATCCGCAATCAATACTTTTGCGCCATGTTTGGTGAAAAGTCTTGTCGTAGCTTCACCAATTCCACTAGCACCACCTGTTATGATTGCTACTTTGCCCTCTAGCCTGACACAATCAAACAATTAAAGCAATAACAACAATAGGCAAATATAGGAGAATTATATTGCTTTCGACTTGAACTATATATATATTCTTTATACCTCAAATTACGGGACATACTTTTATTTTGTCTTATTCAGTAACAATTTAAACTTTTCATTTTACTCTACCAATGTCTATACTAGTTTTAGACAAGTTAAAAAAAAACAATCTTTCTTTTCTTTTTTAAATCAATCAAATATATCATCACATAAATTTGGACGGAAAGATGCTAACATACATAAAAGAAAAATTAAGAAGTATACATATAATAAAGGTTTAAATGAACTCCCTAATATCATCAAAGATATACAAATAAATTGAACAATTAGAATGGGACAATATGAGCTCAACATTAAGGAAAACATAACAATATAAAGGTATATACCTTTTAGTAATGGAGGAGATGGAGGCCATGGAATATAATTCACCTTCAAGTGTTTGAAAATTGAGGAAGATGAGATATTTTTGTTAGTTGATTGTATTTATGGGTGTGCCCCCACACTTCAAAGTTATGGATCTTATCTTTTGTGCTGCAATATAAAATCACTTCCTCCATTTAGTTTTAAGTGTTCATTATTATATTTAAAAGACATAATACATAGACGTTTTGTTTAATATGCTATCAATTGACATTTGTTTATGTTCTTTAGGGTCTATATAAGTAGACACTTAAAATTTGTATAAAAATGAATAAATAGACAAATTTTTCCTACGTGGTGTCCTACATACTGCGTGTTATGTCACGTATAACATTTGTGTCTATTTATTCCGTTTATACAAGTTTAAGTGTCTATTTGTTCACATTCAAAGCTAGAGGACATTAATGTCAGTTGAAACCAAGTTAAAGAGCATATTTATTTATTATGCCTATTAAAAATATATGTTATTTATCTAGTTTAGATAATCAAAAGATTTTATCATAAATTTGCTTATTTTTATATAATGAGATCTGCGATAGCTGTCAATCTTGATTAGTTGATTACCGGCAAATAATTGAGTAATTAATAATTAATTAGAGGTTTCAAATAATTGAGGTCCAAAAACTAGTACATGACACAATGTTATAATAATCGTAATAGAAAAAATAGTTGTCTAGATCTATCAATAATATCATTTATTTTTTAGATTTGATGTTGAAAAATTGCTCCAAATCGATTTTGTCAATATTTGACATTTTTCACTTTGCACTTGCTAATAATGCACATAATTCATATAGATAAATAATTCGTACGTACATTTATGCGAGCATCAAGTGAAATATCTATTAAGGTTTTATAAAAACTTCACACAGGAATTCAATCACATGCGCAGGTAAAATTTTCTGTACTTTTTTAGATATATATATATTTTGAACCCCTCAATAACAAAGAGAAACTGATGGCGTAGTGACAAGTCCCCTAGAAATTAAGCTTCATTTCACCAATTCATTCCCTCTAATAGTGTTTGTTTTTTTTTTCTTTTTAGTTTCAGTTTTTTATTTTTTTTATTTCAGTTCTGTTTTTCAAGTTTTTTTTAGTTTTTTTTTTTTATAAAAAAAATACATGCTAAAAGTGTGATTTTAAACCCAAAAGAATTTAAAGGTTCCATTTTTAAAGGCTTATTTACACGTTTATAATTTTATTTTTCAAATCCACATGCGGAGAAAAATTCTCTATTAACTTGAGAAAGAAAAAAAGGTAAAATAATACCATGGCAAAGAGAAAAATAAGATCATGAAATATGAGTAAATTAAAGGTGTACTAATGAGAAAGAAAAATAACATAATGATGTCACCACATCATTCATTTCATCATCATTACATAATAGCAGCTTTATTAGTTATACAATAAAATTTCAGTAATAAATCAAAATAAATATTATATTTAAGAAAGCCACGTGGTAATGCCTTGTTTGAGAGCAACATTTGTAGTACTAAATCCACCATCAATCACAATATTCATCCCACTTATATACTTTGATTCATCACTAGCAAGATACAATGTTGCTTGTGCAACATCCTCAACGTCCAAAATGGTCTCTTTAAGATTTGCAATTTCACACACAAATTCCTCAATCTTTTCCTTTTCATCAATCCCAAGACCATTCTTCAACATTGGAGTTGGCACACAAAATGGAGAAACACAATTAACCCTAATTCCATGTTGCCCTAATTCAACACCTAAGTTCTTGGCTAGTCCTACCACGGCATGTTTTGATGCCAAATACGTGTGCGACGCACCGGCACACGTAACGGACGCGGTACTCGATGTGAATATAATGCTACCTTTTTTGGCCGGAATCATCACACGAGATGCATGTTTGGCGCACATTAATGCACCAAAGACGTTCACATCGAATACATTTTTGAAAATTTCATAGTCGATTTTTGAGATGGTGGAATCGAGTTCTTCAAAAATTCCTGCGTTGCTACATCTTCTTTGTTATGATTAACCCCTTTTAAATTCCCTATAGCACCCATCATTCCTTCATATATTGCTCCAATTTCATTATTAAGTTTAGTATTTGATAATATAGCAAAAGGTGAAATACAATTAACTCTTATACCATGTAACCCTAATTCAACAGCCAAATTTTTGCACATACCTACAATTCCATATTTTGATGCAACATAAGTGTGTGATGCAATTCCAGCCACTTGTGTACAACAACTTGTTGTAAACAAAATGCACCCTTTTTTACGTGGTACCATTGTTTTCGCCGCGTATTTCGCGCCTAAAAAAGATCCGATTAAATTCACCGCGATTTTACGCTCTAGGTCATCGATTTCCGTGTCCATGATGGTTTTTATCTTCGTGTTGTAAATGCCAGCGTTGTTGTACATTATGTCGAGATGACCGAATTTTGAAATCGTAGCGTCGACTAAATTTTTTACGTCGTCTTCTTTCGAGACATCGCAATGAACGTAATGGGCGTTTTCGCCTAGATTTGTTGAGATTTCTTCACCTTCGGGATCTTGAATATCTGCGATGACGACTTTTGCACCGTTCTCGATGAAGGCTTGGACCGCAGTCGCTCCGATACCACTTGCACCACCGGTGATAATAGCTACCTTTCCCTCCAACCTGAAAAACGACTTTCGAAATTTAACTTACATGCACTGATATTTCAATAAAATATTTTCTTTTACATTTAAACATAATCTCTATCTGGTGTGATATCATTATAATATATACATGTATAAGAACAATTTTTAGTTATTTAACTATGTCAAGCTTAGTAAATGTTATTTAAAAAAATACTACACTATTTTAACCCCAAAAAAAAATGAAAGAAAGAATTTTTTTTTTCACCTTCTATTTGGAGCAAATACACATGAGCTCTTATCCATTTTTGCTTTTAGATGCCTTTGTATCACCTTTTATTTTTGTGATGGCATAATAATTCGAGTATTTATAAGGAAAATAATCAGTTAATTATAGTTTATTAACTAATAATGGGAAATAATTTAGTCAGCTTTTATTTATTAGCTGCCAAACTTTACTGTACACAATATGATGTAGCTATTTAGATACTATTATAGAGTAGAAGGAAGAAGAGCTAATTCAATTAGTTAA
Source organism: Solanum commersonii (assembly GCA_029007595.1). NCBI lineage: Eukaryota > Viridiplantae > Streptophyta > Magnoliopsida > Solanales > Solanaceae > Solanum > Solanum commersonii. The sequence goes on from JAJTWQ010000116.1 coordinate 886,893, forward strand.
AAGTTTATTTGTATTCAATGTTTACGTCAAGTTAATAAATATATAATATATGATGTATACAATTCTTTGCATTTTGTCTTGATTAATTAAAATGTAGAAATGACAAGCAATCGGGATGGAAGCTTAATTCTAATTGATAGATTAATTAACAATAAACTTGATTAAAACGAGTGCTTTCTCTTGAGGGAAAAAATATCGGGATAAACTACGTTATCACTGGATTTCACTATTTTTGTAAAGGGAGGTAGATTTGTTCAACTTCGAATGCAAGTAAGTAGGGAGGTAGATTTGTTCAACTTCGAATGCAAGTAAGTATTTACCAATCAATCAGCTATCGGCTATCTAGTTAATTATGTTTTATTAGGAAAAAATATATTTTAGACTGGTTTTAAGAGTAACCACTTAATTTTTAAGAGAAAAATCAAGAAAATTATTGTTTTCAAAAAACTAAAACAGTAAATCTATTGAAAACTATTAAGGGGGCTCGAGGTTCCTATTAATATTCTAGGAAGGTTTTTAAAGCATCTAGAATATCCGCTAATGCGGTTATCCAACAACTAATTTATCTGTCTAAAATAATTTTAACTTAGTTTGACTTGCAAAATTGAACTATTTTGTTAGTTAGGACCATTTTAAGGGAGAAAAATAAAATTATGAAATATTATATAAGCGAAATATTTTGTAAACTTATTCTTTAAGTTTTGTTAAGAGATGACCGATTTAGTTAAATTGTTAAATCAAAATGAACGTCTTTCGAGGATTTGAATGGTTGACCAAAAGATTAATGGCAAATATTAGCAAGTAAAGGAGCATAATAAAATAAAGAAGGAGAGAGATTTGGGCCCAAATCTGGTTTTCCTGTCCACCTGGGCCAGTATTTGGGCCCATTTTTGTTTTGGGCCGAAGGCCCATTTGAGTCATTTGTACCTGTCTTAGTCTAAAAAAATTTCTTTGGGCCTTAGGCCCAATTTTCCACCTGTCCTAAATTAACACGAAATAAAATATTATTTGGGCCTTAGGCCCAATTTTCACCTATCCTAAATTTCTAACAAAAATAATAATAAGACAACAAGGGCTTAGACTCAAAATAACAAAATACAAGCTGAATTTTGGGGTCTTTCGACCCATTTCCCTCTTTCGTATACACTAGATGTATACTAGTGTGTACGATATTGTATTAGCTCCTAACACCTGTACGTCGATTTTGAGGGACCTGTTTCTTCAAATTTGCTTATCGGCTGACTCGAGGGAATTTGAGCCTTTAATGGCTCTCCGAAATGCAAAGGGAATGATGAGTTCATAGTGAACTCGGACAGATTTTCACATGCAAGAAAGAAGATAAAATTTAGAGTGAAAATAATTTGCAACAAGTAACACTTTGGTAACAACTAATCTTTAACATACAACAAAGAAGAAGTAAAAGCTTAAGGCAGAATTACGCACATGGATAATCAAAATGAAAGGAAATATTACTGACACCTAACACGCTTCCAAATAAACTAAAGTCAAGCAAATCAATTGGGCATACAGACAAATTGTCATTATGAACAAAATGGACCAACATATAGTGACATCAAATTTACATCATACAGTGATATCAAAATAAATAACATAAGCGATTAGATTAGCAACAGATTTGAGAAAATAAATTCGCCCAACCCAAATGTATACATTTATTTAATAGTTAGTTAAGCATAGAGCATCATGAATACTATATGCTAAAGAATAAAGAATAAGAGAGAGTATTTCTTCGAGGCAGGCATAAAATCTAGGACATGAGTCAAATAACTATATAAAACTGAATGTAACAAATTTTTTTTTTATTATTTATTTATTTATTTTTACTAATAATTATAGTTCCTCTATAGAAAGTTTCAGCAGAAAACCAACACCAACTCACTCAATATGAATATATTAAACACAAAAAACATCTTCTAGCGAGTGATATATTAACAACTAATTCGGAACATAATGCTTCATTTGACTAAACTATCTCTTTCAAAAGACATGTAGCACCAACAGTAGACCCTAGCTAAACCATGAAACTACATCAACATACAAGGAATTATACTATACACACTTAATTTAAGAAGAAGAAATGCAAGTAGACAAGCCACAGAAAATACTACGCACAACAACTGGCGTAGACTGATATAATCGAACACGCTAAGCTAATTCGATTGACCAGTTTCAACAGGAAGCTAAGATATATCAATATTCAAGATGCTTCCCACATAGAATCACAATAAAAAGAAAAAAAACGAAGATAAATCCAAGGAAAACCAACCGAAAATAGGCTCATCACATAACATCGAAATAGAATATAAATGAGGGAAGAGGTATTACCTTTTCCGAGCAGCAAACAAGGACAACAGTGAGCAGAACAACGACCTTCGCCGCAAGTACTCGGACACGAACAACAAAACAGAAATTCGGGCAGAAATTTAAACACAAAACTAAAAAAAAAACTACGAACTCTTTGGTTTATGTAGTGTACTTAGCGTGTATTAAAGTATTTTCCTCAAAGCTTTCCTCTGTGTTTTGCTCTGAAAAATTTCCAACTCCCAAAAAAAATCCCCTCTCAACAGTGAATAAGGGTCACCTTTATAGAATGACCCCTAGGGTAAAAATTGGGGGGAAACGGATGAAAAATCGTGTAGGAATAGGGTACATTTGAAATTCAAAATCCTCAATTTCTTGCACCATTTGGGATAAACATCCTTTTATTGAGATTTCAACCCATTCCGGAAGAGGAAAGGGGAGAAACGCGTGCTTGTTGCGATATTAATAATTGAAAGGGACGGGAGGAAGGAGACAAAATTTGTAGTGTACGTTTGGGCTGCTGTACTGTTTCTTGCTGCTGCTTGTTCGCGTCTGGGTCTGCTGAACGCTGCTGGAGAAGAAGAACAGTGTAGGGGTTGATTTGGTGTTATGTTGTATGTTGTCGGTTATGGGAATTAAGTTAAGTGTTGGGTTGTTGTAATTGGAAAATGGAAAATATAATGGGTAGTTAGTGGGCTGGGAATAATTGGACAGAATTGGGGGCTGCTGATTGCCATTATATTGGGCGGCAATTGATACAAGATTGGGCCAAAAAAGTGATATAAAATTAGAGATGAGGCTTTTTCAATATGGCAAATTGAGAAAATTGCCATCGTGGCCTATGAAGGTTAAGGCCTTAGCCAAATTGATCAAGTTTTGTAAGCTTGGCTAATCATTAAAATTAATATAAATTAATTAACGAGTTCACTTAATTACAAACTAATTAATTTAACAATATAAACGACTAAATAACCAAATGTTTAAATAAAGCTAAAATCTTTTTTGAGACAATTTTCGAACATTCATAAAATATACTAATTAGACACATAATTATATAATAATTAACTTAATTATAAACTAACTAATTAACTCAAAGTTGTAAACTATTAAATAACTAAACAAACTAACCAAATATTTAATTAAACAAAATATTTTGAGACGATTTTTGAATATTTATAAAGTTCAAAAGTATACACATATTATTAAAAAATTATAAAAAGTGACAAACCATTTAAAACTAAATTGAAAAATATTTTGAATTTTATAAAGTCAATTATTTTAAATCATTTAAAAATTAAGAAACTCAGAGATTAATTATTATTGGGGAGGGTCAAAATTGGGTGTCAACAAATTATGTTCTTGAACTATAGCTCCATGTGATCAATTGAAATCTTTTTTTAATTAATAGCACTTTTGATTCCTCAGTTTTTGATAATTTCATTTATGTTTTAGTCCTTATAATATTTAATTAAATATATTTAACTTTTCATTACTTGAAATATGCACTATTGATCCATTTGTTTGTGAATCTTACCAATTTACCAAGAGTAATTATATTATTCACCATTAGTTATATATGTGTTATATTAAACTTGTACTATTATTTAAAATTTGAAAAAGATATAATATATTTTCACATGAAAAGACTAACAACACATATTTTACGAGTTAAAATTATTGAGTCAATAAATGAGCAGGTCAATAACTCGCCAAAATATATATAAAAAAAAACGAATATAATCTAATTCGCTCCATTCTTTCCAAATTTTTATTTTATATATATATATATATATATATATATATATATATATATATATATATATATATATATAGTTTTTAACTACCTAATAAAAATATTCTGAGTTGGATCATTTTGTGAATGCCCTTTTGAAAAGCTTTCACAGTTCTCTAGTGGATCATTTCAGATTACATACCAATTCATTTTTTACGATAAATTGAGTGAGTCAAAATAGATTAAATCGGTTAATGAATGAATTATTGATTAAATTGGACGCATTTTACTTTCATGAACTAATTTTATTGCCCAAATTCTAAGCTATTTATAGAAACTAGAATAGTTGTTAGGCTAACCTAATTACAATATGGTCCTATTTTCTCTAAATTTGTCATTCATGTTGTACCAACTACCACACATTATTGAATTTTGGGTATGGGCCAAAGTGTACAGATTTTAAATGATATATATTTAAGATAGTAGTAAAATATTTTAAAATATTTAATATTTAGCTATTTTAGAATTAAATTCAGAGTTATGAAATTGAAGGTTTGAAGATAAAATTGAACATTGATAATAGTGTCAAGATATAGTCTGAATATATCGCTTTTAAAAGAAATTTTAGAGATGATCAAGAAAAACGATTGTCGTTCATGCCAGATGAATCCTACTTCGAGCTTCACTATAGAATTATAGAGCATTAAAAAAAAGAGAAAAATTAAGCTAAACTAATGGGGTAATGGGCTATCAAGAATTAAAAGTGAAAATAGATTGTCTACTTGATGTCAGACTTATTAAGGATCGAGGATGATGTCTAATATCATTCTTCTAAAACTATTCTTGAAGATTATTGATATTTATTGAATGTCTACAAGTTTGTAATCACAAACATTTATTTATAAAAGGGACATTGAGATATGTGATTTATTAATTCGGCACCTAGATATTTAGATATCTTATTTATGAACTATGGTTTGTTCATCTGGTAAAAATGTATAAGAATTGCAAATATTTTGATAGTTTTCACAACTTAAAGGTTTTTTCATGTTTATCACAAAATAAAATACAACTTAAGAAATTCAAATTGCATGTTAAACAACACTTCAACTTCAAATCAATTTTTTTTCATATTTACTAATTTCAAACCATGTCTAAAGGTCCTGAGTTCTAAATTTACTTTTGAAAATTCTTATAAATCATTGTTTTTAGCATTATTTGAAGCAAACAAAAAAGGAAGGAAGAGAGAAAAAAAGTTACCCTGCTATTTGCATATTTTTAAAGAATCTTTAATAAATAACCTTTCTGTCTTCTCAAAATTGTTCCATTTTTTTCTATGACACACATCTTTTGTACAAAATTAAAAGAATGTCAATAAGAGTAGAACCAACTCTCCAAATATAACTAAATAGTCAATCAAAGCCACAATACTTAATTAATTTTAAAATAGTTGCCTTTTTTGACCTTTGCAGATGACGTGGTACATTTTTTTCAATATACTAAAATAATATAAATCATCATTAAATATTATTTTTTAGAAAAATGTGCCATTAGAAAAAAGATAAGAAACAATTAGCAGCCAAGAAAGACCAATTAGACTTTCAAGTAGTCAAATAATAACTCCTACACTCACTAATCAAACTTATTTTCAAATATTTTTTGTATTTTTTTAATATTTAGTATTTGAATAAAAAAAATCATTCTATTAAATAGTATACTCTCACACTATATATATGAAGCTAAACAAAATTGGAACTAAGACATTAAAACACTAACACATCAAAGAGATTCAAAAAATACTTTGTGAAGTCAATATTTTCTTGAATTTTGTCTTTAAAAAATGGCCACCAATAGCGATTCAGTCTCTACATCAGCCAAAAGGTATGTATTTAATCGAATACGACTTTTTCGCAGAATTCTATATGTATCTATGAAATCGAGTTTAGAATTTTGCACTCTCACTTTAAAAAAATTACTCTTACTTATAATTCAGTAACTTTGATTACAATTTTATATTTGTCTCAAGAAATCTATTGAATAGTCATAAATTATTAATTTTAAAATTCAGTAATTCGAATGAACTAAAATTTCGAACCATAAATTCAAATCCTGATTTCGGCTCTAATTGATCACAAAATACTTATTTTTATTCCCTTTGAAGTTTGGTTAAAACACCTTGACTCTTTAAAATAAGTATTTTTAGTTTTTCAAATCTTAGCCAAATAGGCTATAAATGTAATTTTGCTATTTTTTGCAATTTTTCAGGCTAGATGGTAAAGTAGCAGTTATTACTGGAGGTGCAAGTGGAATTGGTGCTACTACTGCAAAATTGTTTGTCAAAAATGGTGCTAAAGTTGTAATTCTTGATGTTCAAGATGATCTTGGCCGTTCATTTTGCGACGAAATCGGGCAAGAACACATCTCGTACGTCCATTGCGATGTCACTATTGAAAAGCAAGTAGAGGAAGCCATAGATTTTGTAGTGTCAAAGCATGGAAAGATTGACATAATGTATAACAATGCAGGTACGTATGTCAAATGAACGGTTTAAACTGAATTTGAATGAATTTAAATGAACTAAATCGATAAATGAATGTCGTTATTCAACTTTGCCCAAAAGTTAGTTGGGCCAAGACGGGCTAAATAATGGATAGTCCAACCTGCCTAATTTTTACTAAGCTTTAGTTTATTTATTTGTTTTTCTAATAATTTATTTAATTATCAAATAAAATTAATAATTTTAATTATTATAGCTACATATTAAAAAAATTATGTAAATATTTTTGACAAAAAAATTTCTATTGTCATGGATTTTTTCAATTTATCTATCAAGATGGATTGAGTTAATAAATGAGCTAATTAAGAATGTGATATTTTTATGAGTTAATTTTGTCATTCCTAAATACAGGCATCACAGGAAGTATATCTTCAGGAATTACTACAACGGACTACGAAAACCTGAAAAAAGTATTTGACATCAATGTGTTTGGCGCCTTTCTAGGCGCCAAACACGCAGCTCGAGTGATGATCCCGGCTAAAAAAGGTGTCATTCTCTTCACGGCGAGTGTGACAGCTGTTGTAGCCGGGATGTCCCCACACACATATGCGTCATCTAAGCACGCGGTAATCGGGCTATCGAACAATTTGTGCGTGGAATTAGGACAATATGGTATAAGAGTAAATTGCATTACACCACATGTTGTGGCTACACCAATGTTAACTAATTTTGTTGGTGGAATAGATCAAAGTAAAGTAGATGAAGCACTTATGAAATCAGCTAATTTGAAAGACGCAAAATTAGAAGCAGAAGATGTTGCTGCTGCTGCTGTTTATTTGGCAAGTGATGAGTCTAAGTATGTAAGTGGATTGAACTTAATGATTGATGGAGGTTATAGCAAAACTAATCCACTTTTTCCAATGTGTATTAGAGAGATTCTTAGTGGCTTTTAACCAAGATTTTTGGGATTTGTTGTCTTGTTATCTAATAATGTGTTGAGGACTTTGATTCGGTTTCGCACTCGGTGTTTGGAGTCTGAATTGTCTTTGAAAGTTGTCTTGTTATCCAATAACAAATTGAGAACTTTGTGACACATGACATGTACTTTTTATTCTTCTTTTGGTTAATATTTACTCGTTTCATTTTAATTTATTTAATCTGTTTTTAAAAAAATGTCTTTTTACTTTTTCTTGACGTAAAGGTGTTATCATTATAAAGGTGCATAGGTAAACAACGCGCTATCATAGGCTTTCTTGATTTGGACTCTTTAAAAATATCGATTGGTATGCATCAGATCCTTCGGAAGTAGTTTATCTTTTAAGGATCTGACACAGGTGCGACATGAGCAACTTGATAGTCTGACAATGTCGGAAAGTGATTGATGTTCTCTGATTTATGGAAACAGAAGTAACATATGTTAATTGACCACCATATAATGTTCATGAGTGAGACATATCAAGTAACTTGCACAGCTATTGCAGTGTCGGAGTTAGAATTTTTACTAAAGGGGGTTCAAAATATAAAGAAGCGCACACAGAAGAAACAAAGAGGATTCAAGTTGAGCTGTATATATATATATCTAGTACAGAGGGAAGATCACGAATTAACGGTTTATTTTTACAACTCATAAAGAAGTAAACTATGCACTCTACCAAACGAGGCATATATAAGTTGTAATGCAACAGAGATTGTAGTACATAAAATGCAGCTCTTTAATGTATCGATCATCTCGAATTACAATTTCTTGACACTTGACAAGATTATATGGAGGGGGAAAAGCCTTGACTTAAGTTTTATTATAAGAACGTAAATGGAAAGAATACATGATTTAAGAAAGGCGAAAAATCAAGGTAGTGTTGTTGTTATTTTAGATATGACCCCCTCAAATGTAATGTATGACGATCTACGCCTTGTATGGAGAAGGCATTGGCATACTCTTAACAATACCACAAAGAGGGTGGTTGTCAGGGAGGTTGTACTCATCTCTCAACGAGCGAGCTGGTGAGAGAACACTAAAGTATAGTTGTTGTCCCAAGTAGAACCTCTCCCACATTTCTGATCTCAAGCTCCATAGTCCTGCATTGTCAAGTGTGGTCATGACCGCGGCCCATGAGTTAGGATAGACTTGGATGCTGTGTCTGTTTATGGCATCGACTAAGTTGTAGTTCTTTCTTTTCTCAGGAGTCCACTTCCCTGGCTCAACCCCAACTGCGAAGAAGGAATATCCATCCAAGTGATAGGTTTGGATGGTCTTCTCATGGTTCTCAAAGATGATCTCAACAAAGTTACGGAATGTTGCATTCTTGATATTTGAGGCAACGGTTACCTTGTCTGATGACGTTGATGGTTCGTCATCCATGAGATCATACTTGAACACCTTATCAGTAGCTCCAAAGTATTCAGCTAGTTTGAATGGGGTCTCTGAATCAGTGTGGGAGATACCATTCAACGCGTATCTAAGCTTTCCATCAACTTCACTCCTTGAGTTTACAATCTTGAAAGTGCGAGTGATGTTGATCTGTCCATAGTGGTATGATCCCTGAGGGTTGGGACGGGCAGCACTAGCAGTAAGGTTCCATCTGAAAGACCGGAATTGGTTCATGGACCAGGCAATGCCTTGAGTGTTTTCTGGTGGTGGTGCTGGGAGATCAGAAGATGCTGGTCCCTTTCCATTTGCGTATCGAATGATAGACACAGAGGACAATTCAGCTTGCTTCAAGAATCTGCTCGAAACAATCATGTAATAGTCCTTTGGCTCTTGATCAGCAGTCACCAACACCGATAGGCATTGACCAACATGAAGGTCAAGTGACTCGTATACGTTCTGCACTGTGTGGGATCCTTCTATTTCCACCAACTTCATCGGGTGTCCTTGGATCCTAACATTCACTGATGTCCTCATACCGACATTACAAAATCTATACCTATACGTCTTACCAGCTTCCATCTTGTATAGTGGCTCCGCAACTTTGTCACCAACCTTTACAGATTTTCCATTTATGTGAATCCCATCTGGCCTTCCTATTGTCCGTCCCCCATCCAATATCTTCTTCAATGACTTGTACCCCTTGTTATACCAATCACCCACAAACACACTATAGTCATCCGCGGGGTTGTCAAATGGAACTGGGATAAGTGCACGACTATGAACATTTATAGCACCAAAACCACCAGCAGCGCGATGCAAGTCTGTTGTTGGGAAGTAGAAGAAGCTACCGATTTGATCCTTCACCTGGAACCTGTATGTAAAGTTTGTACCAGGCATAATTGGACACATAGTACCCGGGGTACCGTCTTGCCACGAATTCTTCCTTTGTTGAACACCGTTCCATGTTAACAGCAACGGTTCATCTAAATGATTGAATACATTTACAACGATGTTGTTATTCGACGTACAATTGATCCTAGGCCCTGGAAGTTGTCCATTTATAAGGATCCCTTGTAGTGGGACCCCTAATGGAGCGATAGTTCCATATGTGACATTCCACTCGAAACGAAGGTAAGGATCCTCAGCTTTAACCAACACAAATGTAAGGCAAACTAGCAAAGACACAACTGTGATACTACTTCTCTCCATATTTTTTTCCCCAATTACAACCTTTTTTTTTAATATATGGATATTTTTTTGGGGGGAAGTTTTATTTAATTCTGACAAAGAAGAAGAGGGAAATATCTTCTTCTTTCTTCCTTTTTTTAGTTGCTAGAGCTTGCATTTGAGACATTCTCCTTGATGATATTTATACTAAATGTTTTATTAACTACCTACATTACATGTGTGGCTCTCCTTATATTTTTAACTATATTTTAGCATTTCCTCTACTTTTTGTTTACTTCTTCTTTGGTTAATTAATTATTCTAATTATGTTGACTTATTCTTTTCTATTAGTATTCCTCTAAAATTTAGCAAAATGAGTGGTACAATTCGGTAGAATTTGACTCATTTTCTCATTGAACCAAAGATACAAATATTATGCAAATATATTTTTATATATACTGTTAATATATTAAAAAAGGATTATTATTATTATTTATTTTATCTTCAACATTATTTACTTATTGTTCAAATTATTTTAAAAACTTATGATTTTTCAATTGTTTGGAAGTTAAGAAATACATATAGGGTGTGTTCGCTGTTAAAAAATTTGGCAAATATTTTGTTTTAAAAAAAAAGCTTCTTAAAAATAAGAAAATAAGTTGTGTTGTCTCCTCCCATCCTTGCGACCACCCACCACACCACCAACCCAAATAATACAACCTTGCCCTCCATCGTTGTAAAATAATCCAAAATCACCTATTCAATTGATAAGCATAGCTTTTATAATTTCTTTATCTGCCGCACCATAAGTCATTATAAGATGTCACATAGGACGATTGTGTCTATTTGTACAATTTATACAGGTTTAAGTGTTTATTTATACAGACACAAAGTTAAAAGGTATGTTTATGCATTATGGCTATATTTTCCCCTAGTATCTTTAATAATAATTATTGTTATAATACATAAATACGCCATTTAATTTGGTTTCAGCTGACATCTATGCCCTCCAACTTTGAATTTGCACGAGTAGACACTTAAACTTATATATAATTGAACAAATAGACACATTCGCCCCACGTGGCGTCTTACATGCCAATTTTGTATCTTATGTGGCATCCGACATGTACTATCTCACGTAGAACGCATATGTGTACTTGTTCAATTTTATATAATGTACATATTCAAAATAGGAAAGCATAGATGTCAATTGAAGTCAAGTTAATGAGGGTATTTATATATTGTGCCATTATTATTTCTAACATAGTTTACATATATATGCCATTTAATTTGGCATTTTCACATTTATACCTTCAAACTTTGGGTGTGCATAAATAAACACTTAAACTTGTATAAAGTTGAACAAGTAGACACATTAGTCTTATGTGGTACAATACACATAGGACACCACGTAGGACGCAAACTATCATGTAGGATGTCACATAGGACGCGTGTGCCTATTTGTTCAATTTTATACAAGTTTAAGTGTCTACACACCTTAAAGTTGGAGGACATAAATATAAAATGAGACAAAGTTTAGGTCATATTTATGTATTATGCCGCCTTCTTTTTTGTGGTATATGCTATTTTATTAAAGTAAAAAAAAAAAAAGCATCAAACTTGGTGGATGTGGCACCACAAATTGGAAGTGAAAATTGAAGAGGCAATTAGAGCCACTAGTCACAATCCTTTTGCATCAACACAAAATCTTGAATGATCACTTTGTTTGAAGGAGAAAATTCAAGAATAGGCAAAACCAAAATCAAGAATCAATGGCTTCCACCATTAGCTACACTTCACTTTGTTCTTTACTTAAACTCAACCAAAACAACCAAAAAACCCCATTTCCCCCTTCTTCTTCTTCTTCTTCTTTGATTAAAATCAAGAATCAGTTATGTTTTAGCAGCAATTTTTGTAGCCATTTAGGTAAAGCTTCAATCTTTATAGTTAAAGCTTCAGAAACAGAGGCAACTCAGTCAGAAAAAGAAGAAAACAAGTATGAAGAGTATGAAGTTGAGATTGTTCAGCCTTTTGGACTTAAATTTACTAAAGGTAGAGATGGAGGAACTTACATTGATGCTATTGCTCCTGGTGGTTCAGCTGATAAGACTGGGAAATTTACTGTTGGAGATAGAGTCCTTGCCACCAGGTATTTGCTTTTTTTAACAACAATTTGGGGATTACGAGGTGGGAAATTGAATCCGTACCAATAAGGTGAAGGTGAAAGTTTAGGTAGCCGAGCAACTGAGCATATGTCATATACTAATACTAATAGATGTATCAATTTTAGTACTCTATTATTATATTGGAAAAAAAACTACCTAATTATTCAAACATTCTTACACATTTACTAATTTTTTCTATAGCTTGAAATAATTATATATATATATTGTGATTTCAAGTCAGATATACCTAGATACATGTATTTTTACTACTCTGAATGAGAGAGAGAGGAAAGAGGCGAAAGAGAGAGTCGGTCCTAGATACCTACAAACCACACTAGATATATGTATTTGGGATAACAGATACATCCACATACATTCTGAAACAGAGATACATAGGGAGAGAGTCGTGTATCCTAAATACATGTGAATCTACTTGGATGTAGAGTATCTGGAACAAATTATACCTGATTTTGACCTCATGTGTTTGATGATCGAAATCTAGCACGAATAGTAGTTTTGATCTACTTGTGTTATTTGTCCTTATTTATTTGTGCATGTGTAAGTAAAGATTGTGGAATGGCAAAATGTGTTCAGTGCAGTGTTTGGAGAGGAAATATGGCCTGCTGCTGAATATGGAAGAACAATGTACACTATCCGGCAGAGAATTGGACCTTTACTCATGAAGATGCAAAAGAGATATGGTTAGAACATTAAACTAATTTAGGCACCGTTGTTCGATATGTTACCTCATACGAATCATCACATTTCTCAGGGAAGGTGGAAGAAGTAGGTGAACTGACAGAAAAGGAAATTATCAGAGCTGAGAGGAATGCTGGTTTCATTAGTGATAGAGTTAGAGAAATTCAAGTAAGTAAACAAGTTTAGAGTATAAATGGGATAAAAACACATATTCCTTGACCCTTTCTTTCCTTGTGATGCTCAGGTAACGAATGCTCGGAGGAAGAAAGAACAAAAGGAGCAAAGAGAGAGAGATCTTCGCGAAGGACTAAAACTTTCTAAGTAAGGTCATTTAACATCATTCTACCAATGTATTGTCATTCATGTAAAAGTCTCCTATTAATGGATTGTTTGTCTTCCTGGTAAAAAAGGAATGGCAAATACGAAGAAGCACTCGAAAAGTTTGAGTCTGTGTTAGGATCAAGACCAACTGGAGATGAAGCTGCTGTGGCAAGTTACAATGTTGCCTGTTGTTATTCCAAGCTTAATCAGGTAATTCTATTTGATTACACGCTGACTCTCAAGTAGACACATGAGTTTTATGTGGCATAATACACGTAAGATGCAAATTCCCATGTAGGATGCCACGTAGGACGTGTGTGTTTATTTGTTCAACTTTATACAAGTGTCTACTTGTACACACCGAAAGATGGAGGGCATAAATGTGAAATGAGATCAAGTTAAGGGGATATTTATGTATTATGTTGAGCTTTTAGCTGACCATAATTCATTTTGGATGATAATTTACTGGATCATGATTCTCAAAATGTCTCTTTTTATTGCCTTGTGATAGCTTCAAGCAGGATTATCTGCCTTGGAGGATGCAATGGAAGCAGGATTTGAAGATTTCAAGGTAAATGAGATTCAGAAATTTGCAGGAAATGGTATGGTTTAGTAGTGTACCTGATTCATATTTGCCTGTTTGTTAACAGAGAATCAGGACAGACCCCGATCTTGCTAATCTAAGAACGTCTGAGGATTTCGAGACACTCATGAAAAAGTTTGATGAATCGTTCATCAATGAGAATGCCATCAACGCGATTAAGTCTCTTTTTGGCTTCAACAAGAAATAGAAGCAGCAGCACATTCATAAACTGAAATGTCAATACATTGACTATGCTCCCTTTTTTGGATTTTGTTTATAGGTGAGTTACAGATATGAAATTACTTCTGATCATTAATTTTTTTTTCATTTCAATTGTATTACACTATGGTCAATCTCGTGTAATTATAAGGTTTGTATTCTGAATATGAAAAGATCTTCAATTTGAAACCTACATATCTCGTTGATCCATCAATAGTACATGCTCTTAAGTTGGCCAATGTGCCTACAGATTCCTTGTACCATTTCAAACTCAAGTAATCTTCATATTCTTGACTTGTCACACAACAGCTTCACTGGAAGCATTTATGCAGAGGTCGGAAATCTAGTTGGAATGATCGAAACACCAAGCACCTTCTCATTGATTTCATTCACTTTCACCTTATCGATTGAGTATACTGACCTGATAGTGACCTGGAAGAGGTCAGTACAAGGTCTGTCATCGAGCACCAGCATCGACATCTACTCTTGGCAGGACTTGTCAAAAAAATACATTTTTCTGGTGAAATCTCATCTTCTTTAGGAAAATTTAGAGGCCTAAAGATGCTTAACATCTCTTACAATGGCCTTAGATTCCAGCAACTCCTGGGAATTTGGAGTCTTAATAGCATAGATTTGTCTCACAACAGTTTCTCTGGTCCAACTCCCCAGTCCTTTACAAAGCTTCAACAACTCACTACTTTGGATGTCAGCAATACAACAACATACTCAGTGAAATCCCACAAATAGGGTCTGGAGAGGGTAGAGTGTACCCAGACCTTACTAGTACCTCGCGGAGGTAGAGAAGTTGTTTCTGAAAGACCCTTTGACTCAAGAGCAGTGAATCCAAGTACAAAGAAGAAGAAAACAGTGTAGAAAATGTAGCAACTAACAAAGGAAGCAGTGCAAAGACTACAAGAAAGAACCAAGAACAACAAAATAGTGTGATAATCAAAATACAATACACAACAGACGACGATAGATATCCGCAATAACCATCCCAAAGGTAAAACACTAGTTGGAGGCCAAAGGGATCCAATGGATGATCCAACTTCTTGTGCTAATAATAGTGTCTTTGTGGCTTCCAAATTCAACTGCACTGTCCAGACAAGAAGTCACTACAACAAACGGAACCAGAGAATGAGAGCAAGAAGAATCATGGTTTGGATGGGAAGCAATGTGAATAGGATTGCCATTTCATTTCATTATATCAACGCCATATTACTTACTGGATTTGGCTAGCTTACAGAACAGCACAGCCTCCTCCCTCGAAGACACACAGTACAGATCAAGAAGCAGCAAAAACAAGACACAAATGGAAGTGGAAATGATTTTACTAATAAATATTTCCATTTGCAGAGAGTGTTTACATTTGAGTGTCAAAAGACAATAGAATGACTGATAATTTGAAACCAAAAATCTACAGTTCCACTAAAGATTTCAGTGGTGCATCCAAGTCAGTAAAATTGCATTGAAGCAAAGGTAGAAAAAACAGTATGATCTTCATAACTTCTGCCTTTGAATTCAGCTAGCAATGCAATAGAACAGCAAATTATAGCAACCTAAGCTCTTCTTTTCGATTGACACGAACTCTTCAATGTTAACCATTCAAGCTGATCATTGGTGTGTGAGCTACCTGTTTGTGACAATGAAGAGGAATTATAACCTGTATTCTCCCTCTATGAAGCAGTTTCATTGACGCGCAACATATTATCAGTCTACCAAGCTGGAACTCATCAAAAGGCTATTATTTTGAGAGAACAACAGAAATGACACGCGCTAGCTGCTTGTTCTTTGAAGTTTAACACTTGTGCACAACTTTTCCAGTAGCCTTCAGATGCTAGAACCAGAAAACATATTGCAGGAGATGACAGTTAGCTTGTGTGTGGTTTTATTACTCAGACAAATCAAGCAAGAATAAACATCAATTTAGCTTCACACTACAACAGGGAGCAATTGTCAGTTGACCTGAATTCTCACATAAGAAATCTTGAAAGTGATCACAATCCGCAATAGCAGGAAAGGGAGACATGAATAACCTTCACTCCCATGTAGGGGGTTTCCCAGATAATCAAATGAGGAATCTGACGGATGGATGAAAATCTCGATGCAAATGAAAAAGAATAGCAATTCTGATGAATGCATCAGCTCCACTTCTACTAACGCCTGTAGCTTTTCCGATCATGAACAATGTTCTCATGCACATGAAGTCATTTCCTCATTGTTCTTGTATTAGATTAAACTGCAGCCACTTGGAAGTAGTTGCAGGAAGAAGCTGGTTAAGCAGCATCAAAGAATAATGCATAGACAATGTCTCGTCTCCTCTTCAGTGTCAGTATCTCCCATTTCACTACAGAAACATCATCTTTAACATTCAGCTTCATACTAAAGGAACAAGCCCAGAGGGAATAAAAATGCAATAGGATTTAGAAACAACACGACGAGAAAAGTGAACAGGCAACTAACAATGCAATAGACTTCATGCTGTAAAACGACAGATTGGTAATGAAAGGCAATGTACTAAGTAAGCGCAACTCTATTAGACCTTTATCTGGAAAAAGCTGGAAGAAAGGTGAGAAAGAAAGGTTGCCTACTACTAATAAGGGCGGGTAAGAGTTGGAGGCATCACTGGGGAAAAAGCCAATTGATTCGGTTTTCTCGAAATCAACGAGTGGACCATAATTCATCTTATGTACTTACATAAAAGAACCACTTTGGACTCCTAATCCTTTTAGCTCTCCCCATCCAGAATAAAGAAATTAACGACCTTATACTCGTTTTGTATAAGCAAAGAAAGTATACATCAAAATAAACCATGTTTAGCATCAGCAAAGAAAAGCATAACAGATAGTGAAAGATTAACAATCCAAATAAAACACCATGAACAAAGATATTTGAACGAAACAGTTGTGACCACAAACTAACTATATATGGGCACATCAAGTAAACATTCTTCAATATCAGCAACAAAAATCTGAGAAAGGAAAAAACAAGCACTGCACATTGGTACTGTACTTATCATTGTTCATTCAATTTTCTCCCAAAAGTATACAGAATTAGAAAAGTCTTATGGTCAGATCTTCATTTTCATAAATCATAACACATGCCTATATCTAATTTTCTTGATTTCCTCAGCAATATAGACGAGGACATATTAACTTCTTCTAGCAGATAGATCTCAATAATATATCTAAGTAACCTAGATCTATATTCTCCACATTTTATCATCTTGACCCCTTAATTCAAAATTTCCAAGAACACATTTTTAGTGCAAAAAGTAATGCTGCTCTTTACCTGGATTCAAACTCCTTGACCTCAACAAGTTCTTTTCCTATGTTATCCATCCATTGAACTCTCTTCTTGTCAATAATCTCCTTAGGTCCAACAACAGGACTTTTCCTAATACAACTTTTAAGACTATTTCCAGCATCTAGACTGACCTCAGATTGTTGATGAGAGGCACCACAAGGAAGAGAAACATGTGGGGTACTACTTTCCAATTTCAATGGACCTGGAGTGTAAAGATGAGCAGCAGAGGGTTTACAAAAACAAACAAATGGACAATGGATTTTGCAGAACAAAACCCTCATCAAACTGCTTTCTTTCATCAATAACTCATTTCAAGAATGCCCCCATTCCACCTAAAACTCAAAAAGATCCAATCTTTAACCTCATAAAGCCCCAAAATTTTCATATAGGTATCAAACACAAACAATCAATTACACTAGATGACAAAGTTCTCCATTGAGCTGACATTTAGTACACACAAAATAATGATGTCCCAAATCCAGCAGAAAACAACAAAAGTACTAATAAATTCTTGAGTAAAGAAGAAAAAAGGTAAACAAACACTATATATATTTATATATATTCAAAAAAGAAGCAAAACCCCATAATCAAGAAACAATAAGTTTGGGATTTGGAGGGGGGTTCTTGATTGTGAATTCCAAAACAACCCCTCAATCAAACATCAAGAAACTCTGCTCCTCCACTTTTTTTACATGGAAATTCTGATTCTTTAGACTTTATTTTAATGTAAAGAAAAGGACATGTCTTGTAGTTGAGAGAGAGAGAAAACAAAGAAAGAAACAAACAAAGGTGATTGCTTCCACCTAATGGTAAAATGTCTGTCCTACCCTCTGCTGATTCATTGGAACAAAAAACCCAAATTGGAGTTTTATCTGAAAGAACAAAAAGCTTAGCTGGAAGAGAAACTACTGATGAAGAAGATGATTCAAACAAATTTTCATAAGAATCCAAAATATGGCAACTGTACTCTTTCCAATAACACAAACTAAAACGACTTTCATAAAAATATTGACTTGTCAATATTACCATAATAGTAGTAATAACTAAATTTGGCAAATAAAGAAAGGCATAACACATAGACATGTTATTTAGCTTGATCTCAACTGACATCTATGTTCTTCAAGGTGTGCATAAGTAGACATTTAAATTTTGCATAAATTTAAAGAAATTGATACATATGTCGTATGTTGTCTCCTACCTATATTATGTCACGTAGGACGTGTGTATCTACTTTACTTTATATAAATTTAAATATCTACTTGTGTATACTCAAAATTGGATGACATGAATGTCAGTTGAACTCTATGTTGCTCGGACAGTTCAAAAATGTCAAGGGCTACATATTGGATTATCCAAAAGTAATGTATTTTTAAAGAATCTGAAATGAGTGCAACGCTGAAAATGATAAGTTCATACAATGTAGACTGAAATCAAGTTTAAAGAATATATTCATGTATTTTATGCAATATAGAAATGAATTGGGATGTTCAACAAGACAAGATTGTACAAGAAAAGAAGACACCAAAGACAATATGGAGTTGCTACCTAGTGGTGGTTTGCATGATGGTAACCCCACTTTTAAAGTAAAATTGATTTAAAGGTAATGACTTTGAACAATAACATAAGTCTTCAAATTGGTGCTTCTTTTTCTTTTAAGGCAATCCATAACTCAATTGATTTGCATAATATATCCTCTTTTTTTTAGTTTCCTTTCTTTTCTTGGTCCTATTGACTTCATCCAAAACTTTATTTTTTATAAAAAAAATAATTAATTTTAATATAATCATATAATGCCTTGTGTGTGAGTGTTGATATATATATATAGGCTTATCAAAGGCATTCCAATTTTCAATATGATGGTTGTGCAACCATGTGAAGCTAGACAACAAATAAGAAAAGAATCTTTTACTTTGAAAGACAAACTTTTTTATAAGACGTAACCTTGATGTAAGACTTATTTATAATAAGAAAAAAATCAACCCCTTTTTTGGAGTCCTGGTGATTCGAACCCCAATCGAGCATTCGAACAACTCTCACTTGTCACCTTGAGGTAACACTTGTTCACCTTACGATTTGACTCACCCAACTTAAGGAACCAAGATAAAAATATAAACTTGGCGCCATACATATATTGTCCTAATTATCCCCTTGAACTTGGAAGTTTGATTGTCTTTATCTCCTGAACGCAACATGGATACACTTTCATTAAGACTCATATAGTCAGATCATTGCAACAAAAAAGACGTTTAGTGGCAAAAGATTTTTTTTCTTTTACCTTATTAATATGTCACACATATTTTATCTTAACTTCTTTTTTTTTTTTAAATTAAGGTGGAATTATTATTTGTTTCAACTGTGTATTTGTATAGTCATAAAAACTTTGTATTGCCTTCATAATTGCTCTTACTTTAATCAAGAAAGCTGAATTGCTTTACAAAACACACTTTTTCCTGTAGTGGCATTTATTTCAAATTGGGCTACTTGATTGATACACCTTTGGATCTTTTTAAATTAATTTTACATGTTTTTTTTTCCTATTAGAAATTCATATCATTTTCATACAATTGTTAACTTTTTTCACTAATTACATTGTTAAAAACATGCATGTCTCATGCATGTTTTTAACATTTGTGGATCAATATCATTTTTGTACAAACTAGTGATATTATATTCTCTAATCACACAAATATTTTTATAAACATCATTTTACTAAACTCTACCAGACGATTTTAATTGCAGGGCTAATTCATTCTAAACTTTAGTTCATGTTTATATAAAGGGTAATATATTGTCTAGAAGAGGGCATCTTGAATATCCCGTAAACTCTTGTGATATTCGTAAAGGGATCAGATATGATTGGACTATTCTTGACAATCAAATACTTCAAGATGATCCATAAAATAAGCTATTAAAAGCCCTCGAATCGCGAAGAAAATTCATAATAGAATTATATATACTCACTCTATTTATTAATAAAATATTCTTGTTTCTTCGTATTCTATTCGTGGTGCATGCCACTTTTTTTTCACATAGAAATTCTACAAAGGCGTTTTAATTTTAGATAAGATAGTGAAATGAAAATAGAAGCAAACAATATGATTAAGGGGAAGGCCAATAAAGATGAGAACTTTAATTTTTAAGGACAAAAAATAAAAAAGTTCCAATCTTTATACACCAACTTTAATTTATAAAGAAAAAAAATTAAACTTTTACCCTAAAATATTGGGACAAACGCATGGGGTAATGTATTTGATTGTGGAAGCAAAGTTGTTGTCTTCTTACCCTACAATCCCCTAAACTTTTTCACACAAAAAAAAAAAATGAAGATATAAGTATATCCATCAATGATATATATAATTCCCACATCACGCTTAGATTAATTATGAGTTTCGAGTTTGAGGCCTGAATATAAAAAAAAATCTTGTTTAGTGAATTTTATATCGTGTGAATATAGATATATCGAAGACTAGACAAGACAAGAAAACAAAAATGATAACCTAGACATCATTTCATGAGCGCTCGTGGCAGTAATTATTAGGAAAAGTTCTAAAGGAGAAAGTAAGAAATGATCAACAATTACTAGGGAGGTGGGGTGTAATCACAAACAATAATATATTCGGTGAAATTTCATAAAGTGGGGTCTAGAGAGGATAGAATGTATGCATATCTTATTAAGATCATGTCCTCGATAAACTAAAATTGTCGTATGCTGTCTAATCACTTCTCCCAAATACTTCTTCGACCTATCTTTCACGCCTACTCACTAGGGAACTACACATGCCCTAGTATCAAACAAATAGTATTATTTTGTTCGTTGTTATTATTATTAGCTATAATGGTCTAACACACTTAAATCCTGACTATCAGTTGTTCCTTTTTCCTATTTAAACTATCAATATATATAACATTGAACACACCTAGTTGAATAGATGGTGCAAGATAATTGACCTAATCAGCTTCGAGGTGTGTTTTAAGATGTTAATGGGAACATGTAGGAAAAGAGACCTGCTAATAATTGGGGTACGAAACTCACGAAAAAGTAATAGTTCGGATGTGTTTTTGACCATTATTATTTTCTTAAAGGTGCAAGCAAGCACACTCAAAACTCAAAAAATATGAAAGGAATCAATGAATAGCATTGGGTATAGTTTTTTCTTCAATTTGATATGATGTATCTTTTACAAGAATCTATCAAGCTAAATAAATAAAACCAACAAGTGTATTGTGTTCAACACTTATCAAGTTACAATTGACAATGTCCAGTTAGAACTGCAAGAATCACAAAAATGATGTGAACAACACTTGTATATATTTCGCGAAAAAAAAAAGATCTATTATTGAATTTTTTGCTCAAACTCGACTTTCTCAGGTAATAAAGACGACAATCCTAGCACAAAATTGGCGAAATTGTGTGTAATAAGCAACTATTCATCAAGTGTTATTGTTGAATCTTGAGGACTGGGAAAGCAATAACATCGCGGATACTAGGTGAGTCTGTCAAAAGCATTACTAGCCTGTCGATGCCAAGTCCCTGAAAAATGAATGTGACAACATGGTGTAATGGTCAGAATCTACTTCTTGTGAATCGTCAAGTTTCATTGGTTTCGTAAAAGTATGCACTTGAGAAAGAAATACAAATCGCCATTGAATCAACATACCATTCCAGAAGCTGGAGGCATTCCGTATTCCAAAGCTGTGAGGAAATCTTCGTCAAGAGTTACTTCATACGAGTCATCATCATCATCTTTGTTCTCTTGTTCCTTGGCACCAGCCTTATTTAAACCTGATGCAGCTTTTTTCTCATTATGTTGCCTCACTTGCTCTTCCAAGCGTCTCCTCTGCAGCAAGTTTAAATGCGACAATTAATTTTTGCTCTGCATATATAGCACCCAGACTAACAAAGAAGTCACTAATTATATCGTGCATAAAACTTATAATTCATAAAGAGTGTTGGTCCTGCCGGATCCTGCAACCATTTCATCGAGTTCTGCTGGACCTCATATATAGTGTGTGTCTGAATTGAAGATAATGCAAACAGGCGTAGGAGGTTGATATACTATTAACAACATATCTACTCTGCAAAACCATATGCTTAGAACAGCTGGAATTTCTTTCAGAGCACCGTGTCTGGGATAGAGTGGATTCCCTGTCCTATCGGTGTATAAGACCATAAGCTCTTTCGTGATATTCTACTGACCCATCTTTGAACTATCTTTAAAGAGACTGGAAAGAACTAATGCATGTTTTTAGCTTTAAGGGCATAACCACTTCTTTCTACCCTTACAGAAATTAGCAGTCCATCATTTTGATACTATGGTGGCAAGAGATTCTTTTGCTTTTTTGTATTTCTTTTTTCCCTTGGATATAGTGTACGTTATTATTTCACAAGCCATACACTAGATTAGGCAATATCAGAATTCCTCAATGGCGACAGAACAGCAAAATAAACATACGGATGGTACACAGTTTCAAGATTTCAACATCAGAATACCTGGTCCAGAGGATCAGTTAATTCTGAGAAGGCATTTGCCATCTCACGACCACAAATGAATAGCTCAAATCTCTCAGTTAAGCCTGAATGTCTGCAAAAAAAAACAAAATATCACGTAACAAGATAGTTGGTGTGTATAATAGAAGTGAAAACTACTAAAGCAGTCTACTTTTGTACATTAAGTGTGTATAACTTTTTATCAGGTAAATCACAAGACTACTAGACATGACCTCAAAAAATTTACTCTGCCTATTCTTGATGTATCGGAGATTTCAACACCAAAACTCAAATATCTGGAAACATCTCAGAGAGCAAAGCAAGTAACTTTTACTTGTGACAGAAGTACAAAAATGAGTGATAATTCAGAAGGTGATCATAGCTTTAGAACTTTCATGTAGTAAAGAAAGTGATTAAACACTGATATTCACACAAAGCACTCAGGGACTAGTCATTTTAACCAAAGGAAAATGCAGCAATAACTCGAGAAACGAAGGTGGTTTGAAACTAACTTGTCATGCACTGTTTCAGATGAAATGTGCTTTACATCATGTAAATGTTCTTTCTAAAACCACAACGATGCCAAGAGAGAAGGTAGTGTGGATTTAAGGGCAGAGGGGAGTAAATCCTATGCGTCATTCCCCTTGCATTTCTGCAAAGAGGTTGTTTCCACATCGCGAACCTGTGACCTGATCGGCGATCGCCATTTTGGGACTGACCAAAGAGGGAACTAAACAATATTTCTAGACAAAAAGAGTATCTTCTTTCTTTGCTACATCTTTTGGTTTTCAGTCTGTCTTGTTTGAAAATTGATCAACTAGCAAGCACATGTTGCCTTAGAAAGATCCTTAATGATCAACAAAAATAAATCTGAAGCGGACATATGCAGTTAGTTTTGTTTCAACATTCAAAAGAGAACTAAAAGAAAGTCTTCTAGTTTACTGCTTGTTTGAGAATTCAGTTGAAGATTAAGCACCTTCTATGTGGTTTGGCCAGTGGAGATATTTCAATAGGATAGTCCAAGACAAAAGTCGGTTGTAGAAGCTTTGGTTCTACTACCATCTCAAAGACCTGAAAATGGTTATAACACAAAGCAGTTAACATAAAAGAACCATCTTAACCAATAAGATACACTGGCATGTGGTTAAAAGCTGCTAGTTCTATGTATCTGCAGAAAGGGATATAGAACATTATTCAACCTCATTAAGCAAATGGCCAACAGAAGAGCATGCTTCAATTGAACTCTTATCCAAATCATCACCAAGAATATCAATTGCTTTACGAGTATGTTCTTTGGCAGCTTTAAGATCGTCGCCGAAGTTTTTAAAATCAATCCCTGTAGCTTCTTTCACAAGATTATGCATGGTTTCCCTCCTCCAAGGTCTTTCCAAGCAGATCTCCACACCCTACAAGAAAACATAAAGTTTGATTCCTTAGATCAAAGTTAAAAGGTGATAGAAAAAATGAAAATTAATTACCAAAAGTGAGACCAAAAACCTATCAAGCATAAACTCATCATTCACTGAAAAGTTAGCTAAACTCATTATGTGTAAAATCTGGCCATGTTTCAAAACCATTGCTAAAACATTTTACACATTCTCCAAGAAAACATATGCAGCACATGAAAAGACATGAGGTAGGATCTCTGGAAAAGATAAAATAAGACGAGATGGTTTGCATAAACTCAAGGAAACAGGTCAGGTATCCAAATAGTAACTAAAAATGTTTAGCTGGACATTTTTGGACCAACATTATTCAGCCATTCAAAATTATTTTGTTATGATGAGAGAATACTCTTGTCACGACACACAAGATGGTTGAATACAGAAGATGAGCACTTAAGGAAGCTCCTCCCTATGAATGAAAACTGAAAAGGTGCCACACAAAAACACGTATTGCAATTGCGAAAGATGAAGTTCACATGATTCCTCCTATAGCTCATGGTCCATACTTGTGGCCAGATCAAGAAAGAACTAGGTTGGCTTCTAACGGAACTTAAAAGAACAAGCAAAACCAGATGCATGCAAGTTTAATCAATTCTCAGTATTATGCCTTCAATATAAGAATGGTTGCCACACATATTCCTGAAAATGACTAGTATCATGTTTGACAGAGAAGATACATGAAAGTGCAAAATTGATCTTCAAACACTACTGATAAAGATCATCCAGAGGAAGGGGTACTTACCTGGTAATCAATTTTAAGTTTCCCATTAACTGCAAGGGCACATCGTGTCACAATCTCTTCTGCCATATTCATCATGCTTTCATAGTCAGAGTATGCTTCATACATCTAAAATAAAAGTTGGAATGATTAAATGATCATTTCGCAGGAAAATTATTTGATGAAACATTCTCCAAATGGATTTATAAATTCGATTTGAAGCCCAATAAACTAAATAACTAGAAGTCCTTTGACAAAGAGCTATTACCTCAATAGTGGTGAATTCAGGATTATGACGAGTTGAAATGCCTTCATTACGGAATATACGGCCAATTTCATAAACTTTTTCAAATCCCCCAACCTACGGTTACACAAGAAATATGATGGACTGTTACAAAGAAGCAGAAGAAGCACAGCTCTTCTAATAAGAGTGAAGGAAAGTACAACAGAAAGTAGGGGTTCTTTCCTTCCCCTTTTTTTGGTCCTATCTGCACAAATGCACAGGACTAATCATGGTTCCAGCAGCTATTCAATCTCTTACATTTTATCTCCATGAAGAACTAAATAGTTAAAAGCAGTCTCATGTAAATAATTTCTTGGAAAAGAAACACAACGTTAACTACAGGAAAAGCTCACCAGCATTCTCTTCAAATGAAGCTCTGTTGCAATTCTTAAATAAAGATCCCTTCCAAGAGAATTATGAAATGTAATAAACGGCCTAGCTTCTGCACCACCAGCTGCTCCCTAGTAAATGAAACTGATTAAACACAATAGCAAATGTGCTTCTTAGAAACAACAAAATGTGAATCCTCAAAAGGTGAGGGAAAAATATATAGATAGGATGAAGTCACGATCACAGTTTTTTGTATGCATATATCAAGTCTTTCTTCTTTTAATTTTTCTATATTTCCTTTATATACTCACCCTTAATTGGTCAGCAGGGGCGAATATATGGAAGAAGATACGGGTTCATTCAAATCCAATAGCTTTAGCTCAAACATTGTATAAGCATAAATAATAAATTTTGCACCCAACAAATCAAAATAAAATTCAAAATCGAACCCATAAAGATCAAATCTTAGAGCCCGTTTGGATTGGAGTAAAAAAAGTAGCTTTTAAGTTAAAAATAAAAAGTCGAACTGAAATGACTTTTAAGTCAAAAAATAAAAAGTAGGGGGAGACCTACTTTTGGTTTTTGACTTATTTTAAGTCATTTTAAACTTATTTTAAGTCATTTTTAACCTTGTCAAACACTTCCTAACTTATTTTTAAGTCATTTTTGACTTATTTAAAGTTACTTTTTATATTTACCAAACACTTCCAGAAGTAAAAAACTGACATAAAAGTAGGTTTGACCAACTTTTAAGCCAATCCAAACACCCTCTTAGATTGACCTCTGTTGATCAGGATACCTAGAACATTAATACACTCATCATAGGATCATGAATCATTCTCATGACCCACTATTAAGGAAGAGATCAGAGGATACAGCTTTCTCGTACTCTTCAGCATGGGTTCCTAAAGCTACAAGTTTGGCTGGCAGCACCAAGGTTCATCCTTAAAGCTGAGAACTTGAGAGAAAGAAGTATAATACACACAAATTGATGTTATATGTACAAGAGATTCGGAGAAGATGTTGATCATTCGCTGGTCAGTGTCAGGTAACATACTAGCTATGGGGCACGCATTGAATTTATTTGGTACAGAATGGACCGAGTGTACCACCGGAAGAAATTTGCTAATTCGCTCAGGTTTGAGTAGGAGAAGTGAAGCGTAGCACGTAGTTCCTCCAACTCTTATGTGGACAATATGGATAAGAAATAGGAGGGCATTCGAAGGGATGGAAAACTCTTCTTTACTAACTAGGGGCTTTGCTTTCTATAAATTTTTGGTGCACCAATAAGATTTCAGTAATTCAGTTAGTATATATGACCAGGTGCAACATAGAATCACATTTTTGTTTAGATTCTCTACCTTTTGCATGCATGCCACATGTATATGAGAGTTCTTTCCAATATTTTAATTCTACAATTATTTTATTGAAAACAGAAGAGATTAATACTGGGCTCATCTAACTCCTTCCATTCAAGGATATTTGTGGGGATTAAAAACCTGTCAGTACCTCTTTCTTGTAACAACCAATACCAGTTAAAAAACCTATATATTCCTTGAACAAGAGGAGCAACCATTCTGCTGCATCCAGCACTTTAAGTTTACAAAAGCAAATACTTTGACACTGAAAGCATATTATACTCTTTCATGGAAAAGTAGCTCACAAGCTTTATCGAAAAACACTAGGATGGAAAATAGATCACGACTAAATAGGATATAACATTTACCCATACAACCAAAAGGAAATTCACAAACCTGAAGAACAGGTGTTTCAACCTCCAGAAAGCCAAATGATTCCACTGACTGACGTATTTCTGATACAATCTACTGAAGGAAGGATTAAATCAGCATGGAATATAGTGCACATTTTTCATAGGAAAAGAAGAAATATCATGCATTTACAACGCCCATTACTGCCTATTGCAGCACAACTTCTAGAGAAAGTAGTAGTATTAGTTTTACTACAAGTCTCCACCTAAGGTAGTTCAAGAAAAACAAAACAATATAAGACTAATCAGAAAAAGGCTATTTCTGAGGTTAACTTCATTTGCAAGACTATTGCAAATTACTTTGGGAAGATTCAAAGAAACAAATGCCCAGAGCAATACGAACAACTGAGAGCATTTTCCTTTATACTAGAAAATTCCAAGTAGAATCTTGTAGATTGTGTTTTTTACTAGTTAAATGTGGTTATAAGTGCTTTATTTGATAGAGGACAACTTCACTACGAAATATATATAAATATCACATGCAAGCTAAAATAATGCGCTGAAAAGTAGCTTTAAATTTTAGGGCTTGAATTGAGCTGTTTATAGCTCATGATCTGGGTGGAATAGATTGAACTAGAAACCCAATAAAGTAAAATCAGACACATGGATCTTCAACAAAGAAGAGACTTTATAAACCAAAAGAAGAGACAAAGAAAAAGAACCTCATTCATTGATGAAGAAAAAGTACCAATCACTATCATTCTTTCATAAGTAGATATCATCTACTATATGATTTGCTATATGCATTTCTAAAATTATCAAGTACAACAAAATGCATGTTTGAAAATAAATATTTAAAAATCCAGCTTGTAATGTTATCCATAATAACAAAAATACATTCTGATCTAATAAGAAATTGTTAAGAAATAATGAGATGATATAGGAAGTGGAGGATTTTTCTTTAATCAGGTAAATAATTTTATTAATAAAAAGGGGGAAACCCCATATACAAGTAGTATACCAAAAGAGGAGAACCTACAACAAAATGGAAGTGGAGGATGTTAACCAACAGACAGTTCGAGACCAAAACAGAAAACTATATGCTCCCAACTCTCAAAACTGACGAAGTCTCCAGTCATTTTAGTTTGGAAGTAAAAAATAGAAGAATATTTGTAGGCCAACGATCACAAACTATTAACTCGGTAAATACCATACTGCTGAGCAAAAGTAATTTACTGAAAGGTTTACAATTCAAGAGGTGACCAAATGCTGACAAGCAAAAGATGGTATTGTACTTTAGATGTAACAGTCCAAAAAAAAAAATTAGCTAACCTACCTTTGCCCTCTTGCGAAAGGTATCAGCAACCTCAGGATTTGCAATCATGTCTACATACCTATCATAAACAGCAAGGAGAGTGAATGCACCCTGATTTTGGAATACCAGTTATCACAATTTGTTCCGTGCTTTATTGGCACATGACTCAATAAAATTTCCATGCAACAGAAAAGAAAATTAGTCATTTGACTGGTTTCCTCCTTGTATGCATCGTGAGAAGAAAATCGGAGAAACGTTTGTAATAGAAAATATCCTCTACTGAAACCTGATATACAAAAATAGTTGTAGATATATGCCAAATGCCCAAATCTAAGGCAGATCATGTATTTTTCTTTGCTTTAGCTACTTCGATGTGATTAAGTTATGTATGTGGAAGCAAAAAAGCAGAGCCCCTGGGGCTTTGTTCTAGCAGTACTAGCCTTCGAATAGAGGGGTAGTCCCCATTATTCATCGAGTTTCGAATTGTGTGCTATACAAGCAAAACTGCATAGCAAGAATACGTGGCAAGGGCACCAGTCACAGATGCAGACAACCCCTGTAGAGCAACTTATAAGAGTTGCGTATGTACCATCTACCATTCTATGAATTGACCCAAATATCTAAAATTATTCTGGCTGGAAAAAAAATTGAGTATTTTTTTTTTGATAAAGTAAAATTTTATAAATAGAAGTACCAAGGAGGTACAAAATGACAGTCAAATTATGTATTCAAACTGAGAAGTTAAAAATTTGATTGTGAAATGACCCATTCTAGAGAATTCCTAAGATAGTTGTGCAGCCACCCCTCGAACAATGAGTCAGAACCATGCAACTAGAAGCTT
The DNA here is from genome assembly GCA_029007595.1 of Solanum commersonii. Classification (NCBI taxonomy): domain Eukaryota; kingdom Viridiplantae; phylum Streptophyta; class Magnoliopsida; order Solanales; family Solanaceae; genus Solanum; species Solanum commersonii. The sequence goes on from JAJTWQ010000116.1 coordinate 916,400, forward strand.
CAACAATAAACTTGCGCAAGAAATAAAACTCACCTCTGTCGATAGCGCTTGTCTATATCTGTTAAGCCATGATATTTGTCCGGCAATGGAAGCAATGACTTTGTGAGAATTGAGAATGAGTTCACGCATACAGATAGCTCCCCTGAAAAGAAAACAAGAAGAAATACTTCAATGAAAAGGGCTTCAAAACAACAGCTCAAACAATAACACAAACAAAAGAAACAAGGTTCAAAAGAATATGATTAACATCTTTGAAAAAACCTACTCAAAATCATGCACTTCTGTTTCAGGAATTTGGAATTATAAACCAAATCAAACTTAAATTGCAAGCATATACAGAACCTGAAGACTGAATTGATGCTAGTGACTAAAAGGAAGTGAATTTTAAAAGCATGCTATGCCAACCAGAGATTTCCATCTTAGGCATGTATAGGATACCACAACTATCTGAATGCTCATGTATATATCATCTGCTTCCTTAAAAGTGAAAATCGAAGAACTAGAAAATAGGATGACATTGATGAGTGAGTAACGAGTGTCTATTGAACCATACACGTGGACTAAAAATACATTACCTCTGTTCAAAATGTTTGTCATACCTTCAACTCTGTGTTTTCCCGAAAATTAGTCAACATCCCTTAAACTTTAAAAAAAAAAGAATTTGATACATTAAATACCAGAGAAAGAAAATCTAATTGGATCCACATTACTCTTCCAGAATCCAGAGACAAGTTCATCTTCTATTTTATTTTTTTTAGAACACAAGTCAAATACAACCCAATTTTAACTCCTCTTAATACAATGTCAAGTTGAAAGGGATAAACAAATTGGACGGAGTGTACCAAAATACGTATGTAATATCTGCAAAAAAGTAGTGTTTATTCCTAAGGGACCTAAATTTGGTATGTTCTTTGATGTAGGGCAGCACTTGATCTCGTAGATCTATCATATATGTTAACCTCTAAGGTTGTAAGCAGCCTACTAAGTGGTCTCCTTTGCAGCAGAGATTTTATTGTTCTTGTAGTTCTCTTTTGTCTAAAATCTCATGTTTATTCAATTTGATTTGTGTTTTTTCTTCACCCAAGCAACGATATGATCAAAAGAAGAAAGTAGACAGGAAATTAAAGAAAAATCCCCTCTTGATTACACCCATAGGGACAGCAAGGATGATAGTTATAATTCATTTTCTTGCTACAGATATACCCTTGATGTGTCCTCCACATGTCTTCAGCATGTCAAGAAGAAAGCAACATCTTTTTAACAGGGTTGCAAACTCAAGTTAGGATCTTAAAACTTTCAGCAGATAGACCCAAACTGACAATAAGATGAACAGGAAGAGGATTCAAATACTTCACAAGACTACCAAAGGCATAAAAATGTACAAATGTTTTTATGAACTAATCTGTGATAGGTTTAAATTACTTCCACGTTCAATGATCTAAACTGTTGAATACAGATGTAAGTGAACTTATGCAAAAAAGAAATAAGAATGGATGTCAAAGTAGAACTAGGATGGGTACAGACACAAACTTACCTTTCTCTGTGCGCTTGATTGAACCATTTGCGCCCAATATATCACCAATATCAACAAGAGTCTTCAATTGGTCAAACTGATCACCTAGAAGCCTTTCCTTCTCACAATAAAGCTAAAACCAACAATAACTTTATTTCAATAGAGTGCAACATTTGTCTATTCAAAGATTGCCAAATTAAAAGGTAAAAGGTAAACGGTTGCTTATCCAGAAACACAAGAAAATCTATTATAACAGGTTCTAGGGATATATCTCAGAGAGGATCTTAACTTGTAAATCACCAAATTGTCAACTGAACCTAAAAGCCCAAGAAATTGCAATCCCAGTTTCTTCCATACATATTTGCTTAGAGCTAGATAAGAAACACATGAAATGTGATGAAGTACAGATTAAAAGGAATATGCAGTTGAAACTTCGCATAGCAAATAGAGGATAGGCACTATCTATATCCAGTCCTAGATAGAGCCTATCTAGTAAAATTAACAGTATCATCAAACATATTTAACTAGATGTCTCAAAAACTGTATTTTATAGTAAAGCAGCACTACAGCTATTGCAGCTAACAGACAGTAAGCAATGTAAAACACAACAACATACACAATGGAAGCCCACAAGGTGGGGATCTGGGAGGGTAGAATGTATGCAAACCTTACCCCTACCTCATGGAGGTGGAGAGGTTGTCTCCGAATAAAACAACCCAAAGCAAAAAACAGTAAGTAGATAATGGCAAATATAAAAACCTGAATCATGCCAGAATCATCTCTCAAAGTTAAAAAGGCAAGCTTTCCAAAAGCTCTGCGAGCAACTATTCTTCCTGATATAGAAACATAATCATTTTCGCTCTTTGATTCTTCACCATTTCCCAGATTCTTATAAATTTCTTGCAGTTGACTGGCACTGTGAGTTCGATCCCACTTGTAAGCATAGGGTTCCAAGCCATTGCTTCTCAATTCTTCCACCTGTGAGCAAGCAGAACACTTATGCTCTGAAGATGAAATTGAAAATTTACATTGGAAATGACATAGATCCAGTAGAACCAGGAAAATGTAAAGATCAAATGTCTTATGCGGGTACAAAAGTGCCATTAGTGGGGAAGATTACGACAAAATCTTTTTGAATCCTTATTAATCCTTCAATGAAACTTCAAAGATAAATTGCATTACTCAAGGTGCTTGCCTTCACATGCTAGGGAACAATATTAAGCTACATTTTACAATCATGTTCCCATAAGTCATAGTTAAATCTACACAAGCTTAGATATACCATGCATCTTGATGTCCAATGTCAGGAAGAAACCAGCATATGTACTCATGATAAAGCAAGATTCATAAAGACTGATGTTAAGACATCAACAAAGCATTGAGGTCGGTTTTTTATCCTGAGAAACTAGAACACATATTCTTAACAAAATCAAGATTCATTCCCAGAAATTCTCAATAGGTTCACAATTCACCCTTTACCCCAAAAAAAGAATAGTTACAGATGCAAACTCTATAGCTAAGTCCTAGCTTCACCTCAATTTATAAATCAATTATTTCCTTTTAGGACGTCCCAAAATGTTTGAAACCATTATGTTCCTATACAACTTACACAACTTTCCAAAATTCAATTTTATCAGACTGTGAAAATATGGCACTTGGGTCTAACTCAATCCCAAAAGCTAGCTCTTGAGGGGAGGATGGCCCAAGTCCATACAAGCGAACGACCAGTCCACTCCCCATCCAATGTGGGACTCTAACTCGCGCTAACACACCCTTCAAGCCCAACCCCACTTGGAGTGTGGACCGGGAACCCAAACAGGGATGAACCTGTCTATGATACCATGTGAAGATATGGCACTTGAACTTAACTCAACCCCAAAAGCTAGCTCTTGAGGGGAGGATTGTCCAAGTCCATACAAGCAAACACCAATCCATTCCCCAAACAATGTGAGACTCAAAGTCACTCCAACACAGACCATTACTATAATATATAACTTGAACTTCGTACCCAATCAAACACTGTCAAATTTGGATGAAGGAAGTTTTTAGTTGAAAGAGGGTGTTTTACTAGTGAATTCTAATATTTAAATGGCCCCAAGTACGTCAAGAAAGCATTTCTTATGATTTCTTTTCTTGATAAATCAAACAACTTTATAAACGGAAACTGCACCAAGTAGGTGCTGATATGTACAGCAAACCTCAGCGTCTTTTGTAAATGCAGGTTGCTGAGGAAATACCATCAGCATCTCGTTCTTATGCATTTAGCATTTCACACCAAAAAGCCAAAAAGAAAAACTTTTGTATTTAATTCTATACTGATTCTTCCTTTCCTTCAAAATACCTTTGATTCTGTTCACTCCAAATAACTCAAAAGAAAAGATGCATAGTGGGATGATAGACCCTCTGTGCTCTTCGTCAAGGTCCTAACTGACCAGCACCAGAAAACTTCTTTAACAGATTTGGCATGAACCATGTAAGCCTAACTATGGAAAATGTCATAGATTCTTAAGCAATGCATTGGAGTTAGGACCACACTGTAAATGCAGTTTCAGGAAGCATAAAAGGAATCTGCCTTATCAGCATAAATTTTAAAGCAAAAGAAGAATTATAAGTGAATATGAATAATTATAGTATGCACAAGTATTATGTATAATATTGATCTGAATTCTTAAGGCAATGGAAGGTCCCAATGAACCACAAGTTAACAAGATTGGAGAAGTTTCCACATCTGTATTGTATCTAAATTAAGCTATCACCTCAAAATATGTGAGCAAACCACAATAATGATATGATCCTAAAGTGAAAGCAATATCAAGTTAACTATAAAGGGAGATCAATCTTCACTGATCCATATGACACTGACAGTGATCGTTATGTCAAAAAAAATTGTAAATAAAATTTATTGACCCCTATTACAAAACATTTTTTATCCCCCGAATAGAGTAGAATGGTTACAGAGGATTATAACGCCTACCCCAACAATATTGGTAACAAACAGTGGAGGAGACGGACTTTCACTAAAGGGTTCAAAATATGAAAAGTGAACACATGAAGAAGTCAAAGGGGATTCAACATAAGGCATCTGCTATATATATATATATATAATAACTTTAACCATGTATAAACAGTGTATTTTTTTCATTGGAGGGGGTTCCCAACCTAGCTCCACCCCTGGTAACAAAGCCTCCAAGTTGATTGATTACCAAATATTTGATTGTAATCACGCCACTAATCTCAGCAAGCACTCCCATGTATAATTTCCATAACTACTAAAAAGGCCATTGTCATAATGATACAATTTTTACACTGACCATTGTCATAAAGATATAATATCCACACTCATTACTCCCATAAAACTAAATTCCAGTAGTTTCTACTGCATCTTTGTGTTCTAACAAAAGGGTATGAGCTTTAACATTGAGCATTGTATAAAGATGCAATCTTTACACTAACTACTCACATATTCAACTAAATTCCAGTAGTTTCTGTTGCACATTTTTGTTCTAACAAAAGGGTATGAGCTTTACCATTCACCATTGTATAAAGATGCAATCTTTACACTAACTACTCCCATATTCAACTAAATTCCAGTATTTTCTTCTGCACCTTGTTGTTCTAACAAAAGGGTATGAGCTTTAACATTGACCATTGCATAAAAACTCAATCTTTACACTAACTACACCCAATTCAACTAAATTTCAATTGATTTCATACCCAAATATTCACAATCATAAAAAAGTGATTTTTTCAAGAAACCAATAAGCTTTCACAAGTAAACTAATCAAGTAAAGTTACCTTCTTGATACGAATAGCACGAATAGCTTCTTTATCAGAAGTGGAAGTAGAGGTGCCGGAAGAGGACCTACGGTTGCGGCCACCGCCGGCGGCGGCTCTACCGCTGACTTCAGTTGTAGTGGAAGAACAACAACGAACAATGAAGAAAGAAGAAGAAGGTCTAAATCTGAGAGAAGTAAAGTGGATAAGTTGCTTCAATGGCTGCAGAGCTTCCATTCCTTCTCTCTTTCCCCCAAACAAACACTATCTACACTAAAACTTCTGCCCAATTTTTCATCCAATTTAGGCTTTAATTATGTGTCCATAGTTTGGTTTATAAAATTCGAAAATTATTTTATATTTTAGACATATATATTCTACTTATATTTTCAAATAATTGTGTATCTTACCACTAATTAAAAAAAAATTATCATGTATTGAGGAAGATACATCTAGATACATATATTTTTGCTACTATATATACTAAAATAGGGAGAAAGGTGAACGAGATGGGAGGGAGACGAGCGAGATGGAAAGGGAGATAGTTATGTATCTCAGATACATGTTAAATCATGTTATATACATACTAGATATATGTATTTGTATGTATCTTGGGTGATTCGCATGTATTTAAGATACTAAATACATAGGAGAGTGGCGAGCGAGGTGGGAGGGAGGCGAGAGCGATTTGTCTATGTATTCTAGATACATATGTATCTACTTGGATGCAATGTAACTGAAACAAATTACACCTAATTTTGACTCGTTTATTTTGATATACATGTATCTAAAACACCAAAATCTTGCAAGATTTGTAATATTGCAAACTAAAGTGTATATAAGTAATTAGTTCATAAACTAGTGAAATTTTTGTGAGTTTTCTTTTTAAAATTACCTTTGTACCATATTTACTTTGTCAGATATATGTATATGTCGCACTCAGATAGATGTATCTCAAATAGTAATTTGTTCCACATATATTGTGTCCAAACTTGTTTGTATGTATCTCGGACACACTAACTCTCTTACTCACTTGCGTATATCTCTATTTTAAAATGTATCTAGTATCTCAGATATATTTATCTAGTGTGATCCACATGTATCTGGGATACACTAACTCTCTCGAGCACCTTTATCTCCTCTCTCGCTTGCCTTTTTATCTCTATATATGTATATTGAGAATGTATCTGTCTATTTGGTATCAAAGATATATGTATCTGACTTGAAATCTGAAAGAGTAGTGTATCTGACTTAATATCTAGTACGAAATTATTAATTAGAGAAACAATATGTAATTATTTCAAGCTACAAAGTGGATTATTATTTATGGTAAATATTTGTATAATTGGGTAGCCTTTCCATTATATTTTAGCTAATAAAAACCTAAAACATTTTAGAGTAAAACAAAAATTAATAAGCTCAACAAAAGAAGGGGGCAAACTATATTTTGATTTCAACTACATAAAATAGAATGTGTATATATATTTAGTACTACTTTATCTCAAACTATTTCTCGAAATATTTGGTTAAAACTAAACCCAAACACTAGTTTTTAATGTTTAAAATTGACCTCTAAAAAATATTCCTTTAAATTTTTTCAAGATATATTTTTAATAAAAGTTGATGAATGATGAGGTTAATTGTTCTAAAATCTACTATTTTTTTTAGGGAAAATGCATAAGTTCCCCCAACCTATGTCCAAAATCCCTGAGACACACCTAACTTTTACTAAGGTCCTATTACCCCCCAAATTTATTTTATATATACTTTTCTACCCCTTTTCGGCCTACGTGGCACTATCTTGTGGGCCCAGCGCGTGTTGATACTTTTTTCAAGAACAGTGCCACGTAGGCCGAAAAGGGGTAGAAAATTAATTAAAAAATAAGTTTGGGGGTAATAGAACCTTAGTAAAGGTTAGGCGTGTCTTAGGGATTTTGGCCATAGGCTGGGGGTACTTATGCATTTTCCCTTTTTTTTACCATCATAATAGGTATCGAAATTTGTTTAATTGTCCTCATGATTCATTTTATAAATCTTTTTTACCCTCTTATTGCTTATTAAGAAAATAATTTTTGACTATTTGACAATTATAAACGTGATTAAATGCACAAACTAAACTCTACTGAAAATGTTTGATCAAACAAGTGCACTTTGCCATTTTCTTGTTCTCAAATTCTCAACTCTAAAATACTTCACTTCCAAATTGTTTTAAAAACTCAATATAGCTTCTTTTTTTCATTTGAAAAAGAAAAATTGAGAGTATTTTAAATTTTGGTTTTCAAAAATAAGAAAATATATATTTAACTAAAAAGAAATTACTAGCCTTATATATATTTCATTAATTAAAGTCAAGGCAATGGCAATTGTCCAAACCTCCTCACTTCACTCTCCACTTCTCCCATTTAACAATATCCAGATCAACATGTTATCACACAATTAGAAACAAATTAACCAAAAACAAACAACAACAAAAAAAAATTAACACCCCAAATTAAAGTTTACATGACAAATTTTCAAGGTTTCACTCACAAAGAAAAAAAGTAAGATCAATGGGATACTTTACGTACTTATTAGGGATCCAAATGTTATATGCGGTGGCGTATACATCAACATTGTTGTTCGTGACATCAGAAAATAATGACTCATCAATCGCACCTATAACAAAAATCAATAATTTATCAATGATGTCTAGAACAGTAAATAATGATTCATCAATAGCATTGTCACCAGATGAAAATAACAGTTCATCAACGGCGCCGTCAGGTTTAAATGATGACATCGTAATATGTGTTAGAGATTGTATGCGTATTTGCATGAATTTAGACAACGCCACCTCGGACGATTGCGAGGGTGCTTGTCGCAAGGGATGTAGACCATTGATTTCTAGGAAAGAAATAGTATCACTTGGTAATATTAATAGTTCAGATTTCATTGTAGACAAATTCAATAAGCCTCTTGATAAACCTAATTAATGACTTTTTTGAGGTTGTTTGTATTTAGATATGTATTTTCGTATGTATAAAAATCATAATAGTTATTTATTTATTTTGCTTTCGATTCTATTTTGGTTGTGGACTTTGCCATGCAGGCCCAACTATAATGGGCTTTGCACTAGTAATGCAGGCCCCAAAAAAAGTTGCTCAATCCGTAAATGACCTATTTTAATTTGACACAAATTTTTGTAAGAAAATAAATTGGTTTTTGTGGTCCTATTAAACATATGCAAATATATATAAAACAAAAAACAAAAAAACTTTAATCTCACGATTTTATATATATAACGTGGAAAATTGAAATTAAAAAATTGGTAAGATGGAAAAAATCATTCTTTTAAAGACAGACTAAAAGTTCATGTCAAACAAATTAAATTAAAATGGATTTAATTTTTGTCCTGCAAATAACTATTTTGTGTGACATAAATTTATATTTTCTCATCTATTGTGATATTTCACAAGCCGTATCGAATGACACCCTTGACATGAATACGAGAAATTATTGACATAAATTATATTTAATTTCCACCGCTAATCACGGAAATACTTTTTTTTCCTTCTTTGTAATCAAGACAATCAAGGAAAAAAGTCAAAACTTTACAAACAAAAGGAAAAAAATTCAATCATGTCATGCAAGAAAATTAAAAAAAGGACATATGATATGAATAAGTTGAGTTATTAATAATTTTCCATAAATACATTACTTCAATGTTGCTGCTGGGTTTTTTTTCTTTCTATTCGAGGTAATTCAGAAAGGAATTTAAAATATAATAGTGTACATAGTCTTATCAAGCTAGTAGGAAGTTTGGTGGACTTATAGAAAGCTAAAAGAAATTAACGTGTAATTAGTTTTTGTAGTTGGTAGCGTATGAGGCATATATGGAAGTGAGGTTTGATACGTCGATTATTTAAAGAAGAAAAAGTTTCAAGTATTTTAGGGGTTAAAATATATCTAAGGAAAGAGATTGGTAAGGATGTCACTCGTCGTATTGGTATAGGGTAGATGAAATAGAGGTTCACATTCAGAGTATTGTGTCATAAGATGTCATATCAAAACTTTAAAAATATAGAAATGTAGTTAAACCAATTGTATTGTAAGAATTGTTGAAATGTGCGGAAATGAGAGGATGATGTGAATGGATGTGTGGACGTATTAAGAGGAGAGATAGGATATGAAATGAAGGTATTCAGAATAAGGTGGGAACGACTACTTTGAACGACAAAATACAAGAAGTGTGGTTAAGATGTCCTCAGAGATATAAAGAGGAGATGTTTGGATGTCCCAGTGTAAAGGTATGAACGAGGCTGACTATAGATGAGTTAAGGAGAGGTAAAGATAGATCGAAGAAATATTGGAGAGAGATGATGATTTACACTGAATATAACACAACTCTAACTTACCGAAGGCACAACATAAGATACGAAGTGACGAAAGATACAAATTAAAATAGAAAATTAGTAGATAGACGTGTTTAACATCATTTGTTTGGAGAAGAAAGGAAATTCATGACCACTTCTTTCTTTCTTTTTCCCCATTTAACCTTTAGGAAAAAGTTAATAATAACTAGCAGAAAATTAAGGAATATTAATGTCTTAATAATATCTTTGTTTTCAATTAATTGGTGGTTTCACCAAATATAAAATCATGAATCATCATGTAAATGAAAAATTCAGAAGTGACTTAAAGGCATAATATTATATATCATTAACTTAACTTATTAGAATCTCAAAAAAATATTATCATTAGTTTTTTGTTCCAATATAGCTACTACATTGGTTTATCAATGTTCATTTGTGATTCTTCTAATTAAGTTTGATTGTATTAGTAATACTGAGGTTAGGTATGCTAATATCAGTTATGCTTACATTTGTTTATGCATTATTTGGTCTGATGTATTGAAAATCATATGCATTGCATAATTTCTATTTTTAAAAAATTATTTACAAAAAACACTCTCCACAAATATCGTGAAAAGAATGTAAAAAAAGTTTTGAGTGGAAATTGTCTCTTTAACCATGCTAATGAATGCATGCATTACAAAACCTTCAATTGGTAATGGTATCATGATTTGTCATATAATGGTTATATAAAATACCAAATAGAATGTATGACTAATGATTGCATTAATTGAAAATCTAAACAAATAAGATATTTATAATAAACAAAGCTAATGCATACATTATTTTTCTGTCGGAAAACTTCTTGGTATAATTAAAATCTTCTTGTTTTTTGTCTTCTAGCTAGTTTCCATGTGTATTCCCAATTTTCCCTAAACTTTTACTCCTAATACTAATTGGAAACAAATTGAGTGAACAAAATAACAAATAATTATGATTTTTATTGAATCATTATTTATCTTTAATTAATTACTTTTTGTGTCCATAAAATCCAAACTGTTGACAAATATTAGATCATATTAAATCACTTTTGTGTGTACCAATAGTTTGTCCAATATTTCTTGTCTCATACAGAATGACAAAAAAATACTATATGGTACATATTCAGACAATAATGGTTCATAAGATTACTATTGAAACTTGTCCCAATTTTCATGATGGGCAGCGCACAATAAAGTTAAGTGATTATTTTGTAAGTTTGTATTCAGACTATTTTGCAAAAAAAACTTTTTGTAGTACTTCTATAATCTATGATTAAAGTTGATGATATATAGTGACAAACTCTTCAAGATTTTCTTCTCTAATAAAATCCATATATACTCATATTCATATATATACATTATGATTATTTATGCATGCACCAACAATCACTACTACAAAATATGGAATTTGTCGGTAACTCCAAACTAGCTAGTCAGTGGCTAAAAATTTCATAACTAATTAAATTTTCTTAAAATTCATCACTAAACAATATTAGCATGAGATTTTTGTTGTTTAGCTCTAAAATTTTATCCGTCGCTATTTCTTTGTTTTCTAGTAGTGAATTAATGATTTATACTCCACTTCCTTTGTTCTTTTTTACGTGTCTGATATTAATTATATGTACATGCATCTTTTATTAGGTCGCTCATATACTAAGGAAATCCAAATTTGACTATTAGTATTTTAGTAGGTCGGAAAATACTTACTTGACGATAAGGAAGTTATTTGAAAAACTAAATCTTATTACAATATATTTTTAGTATACTGGACTAGTAAAAAGTTAAGGGCGGATGGGGTATATATTAATCTATATTATCTATAGCTTCTCATTCAAACTTCAAAGAAAGTTTATTATGAAAAGGAACTTTTGTGACATAATAATCCACTAATCTCTAATAAACAACTACACATGATTATAAAAATATGTTAATTATTATTATGATTGAATGAACAACTATGAAAAAGATTGATGAACTCTACTATATTCTATTTTGATTCCAGAATAATTTTGTATTATAAAGCCATCTAAACAACAAAAATGCTTTTGAAAAAAAGGAGAAGAGAAAAGATGAATCATTTCTAACTTTATAGCAAATCAATTAATTAAAGCATGAAGAACAATCTTTATATATCTCCAACATTTTTTTTTTCATTTCATTTGGCATTTATTCATCTCATAATTGATGAAAATATAACTAAATTATCTTATCTCTAAATCTTACCTAAATCAAAATTACTATTCATAATTTCACCCTTTTTCTCTCTCTGCGATATGAGATTCGTCTAAAATATCATGTATATATACTTCGTCTTCTGAAGTTTACCTTTTATTTCTCACCCTCCCCCCTCGTTAGAAACATCATTGAAGGTGTATCTAACATAAAAAAATATATATATATATCGAATATGTAACGCATTATATATATTTTTAAAAATAATTAAACCTTCAATAATGTTTAAGGAAAAAAAACCATCATGTCTATCATATGGCACTTTCAAGGGACAATTTTTTAAAACATTTAAGTGATCTCAAATTTGTAAATTTTTTTTTTATGTGAGAAAATTTTTTATTGGTGATTGCAAATTCATCTAGAATATTTCCCCCACTTTCTTCTGTCTAAATAAGACACCTTCACATGCTATATGTAATGTGATGTGATGCAACACAACATGTATCATCATAGTCATTACAAGTCATTTAGGTTTCAATTTTCTAAATAGATTTATAGTCTTAGTTAGCATACACATAATTTTATTTAAAGAGAATTATTGAAAATATTTTGGAGTTTGACGCAAGTTATTAATTTTATTTCTGAATTTGACGTAAGTTATTAGTTTCATCCCTGAAATCTGAACTTGACGCAAGTTATTAGTTTCATATCTGAATTCTAAACTTGACGTACGTTATTAGTTCCATCTATGAATTCTCAACTTGACACAAGTATATTAGTTTCATCTCTAAATGATTATAGCCTAAAAAACATATTCTTGAAAGAAAATCAATAGAAGATCAACTTTTTAAGATATTGGGAAGTGATATATAAAATAGAATAAAAAAATTAATTGGGTGGATTCATGTTTATGGGATGGTTCCATTTTTGTGTTAAAATAACGTGAAAGCCCACATATATATGAGTGTTATATCAAAAAGGAGCAATTGTGATGCCTAAAAGTACTATGACCCTCCACCTAGATTCACACTCATAGAAAGTGTCAAAATAATTGCATTTATAAGAACAATGATTCAATGAACTTTGTATTTAATTATTTATTTTTCACTCATTAAAATAACATGGACAAAATTATTCACCAAAAAAAAACTAATAACGTGAATCGAGGAATACATAAACCTCAAATTCTATAGAAAAAACACTCAAATATATCATCGAACTTTGAAAAATGGTTCACCTATACCAATCATTAAGAGTCAGAGTCATCTATGCTATTTCTGTTTGAAAAAATGGCATATCCATATTAGATGAGTACTTTCAATTTTACACAGTGATTAAAAAATTATTAATAAATTAATCAACTTTACTATTTTACGTACCCTTTGTTCTTATTTTTAACATCTTGAAAAAAGAAATTCTTAGATCTTCAAAATTCATTTAAACTTCCAAAGTCATATTAATTGTAGGGATAAAATGGAAAAAAATTATTTAACTATATTCTGATTTAGTAAGTGATCAAATAATAAGAGACAAATACTTTTAGTAAGATGTCCATCAAATATTAGACGGAGATGGTATAATAATCAACACTCTATATAAATATCATCAAAGACTTAGCGACTCTAAATTCTATGACATCATCGTTAAATATGTTAGGGAAAAAGGATGAATATACCTCCCGAACTATCATAAATGATATGCAGATACCTCTCATCATACTTTTGGAACGTTGATGCCCCTATCGTCTAAAAACTAGAGCATATATGCCCTTCACTCTAACGGAAGACTAAATAGGGACATGTGGCACAATCTTATTCGTCGGTTCGATATTTAATAAATGTCGGGTCAGTGTATAATATTATGACACGTGTATGTACGTTAGTATAAAAGATATATATGCTCTAGTTTTTGGACGGCGGAGACACCAATGTCCCAAAAGTATGACAGAGGATATCTGCATATCATTTACGATAGTTTAGGGATATATTTGTCATTTTTTCCAATCTGTTATCACTAAATATCTCTTTTATCATAGTGTCGATACCATAAATATTTACCATTGGATTCTCTTTTAGCCAATTGAGTAAAACACCAAATCAAGCCAATGAAAAAATCTCACTTTTTGCAGAAACATGCATCGTGATTCGTGCAGGGTCATGACAGGTATTTTGACTAAGTATTATTACTGTTATTCTTCACGGAGCTCAGCTTTTATATGACGGACGTTGCACGTGTATATTAAAAAAAGGACGATTAGGTTTAACGGCGTTAGTGTTGAAAAGTAACGGTAAAGTGATTTTTACCAAATGAATATAAGTTAGTTACTCTCATCATGAAAATAATAATAATAATAATATATTATGTAAGTTATGGGTGTGAAGTTTCTAAGGTTGATGTCATAAAATAAGAATTCAGGATTATTTTGATTTTTTTTATTGTTATATGTTTTAGTTCATAAATTATTTGTAATATGTTTGATTGAGTCTGTCTATTCATGATAATCTAATAAATGATACTCGTTACTTTTCAAGGATAGATATCTTCTTCTTTTTTTAGATATTTTTTGAATAAGTATGACAGTTTGTTTGAATTCAATATAATGACATTATTTTTATGTCACCTTTTTGGAGTCTCGAGATTTATTCAGGAAAGATTGTTCAAAGAATAATTCGTTTTGGAATATGATTAACCAGCTCCGTTTGACTCCAAATTGTATAGGTCCATTTGTGTAGACATAATGAACGATATTTCTTATCTCTACATGATTGACGTCACTTTCTGTTTAGAGTTTTGATGTCATAATACATTAATTTAATTCAATTTTTTTGTATATAAAATCTTATAAAAGAGAAACTCATTTGAAACATCTAATCCATTTTGCGATATTTTTTTCTCACCCCATCCCAAGAATTAATAGTGTTTTGACTTATTCTTCAATACTATATTTATCGATAAAAAAGATGTTCAACCCGTCTAAAAAAATATGGATTTTAAAATGCAATTTATGTTGGGTTTAGAATCTTTTTTTTCCCTTCCTATGTGGATAAATAAAAGTCTTATTAGGACCAACCCACTTTAGCCCATAATCCAAATATTATGTGGCATATATAAGGCTTATTTGGTCTTATTTTTCAGAGACACAAGAGAGAAAAATCAAGAGAGATTCGTGTTAGAGATTGAGAGAAAAAGAGAAAAATCCCGTTTTGCTTCTAGAAATTTTCTGTTCAGGAAGTCCGCTTCAGACAGAGTTTGCCGCTTCCTTAACCGTTGGATCGTGCTCAAATTTGAATTGGGAGTTCGCAGCATCCGGTTCTTGCAATTCAACGGTGGAGATTGTATTTGGACGTCCATTTGATTTGAGACATAATGAACATGTTTTTGGGTGAAATCTTTCTTTATCTTTGGTGCAATCTTGATTGTTGCTCGTTGTTTGGCGCTTGTTTTGTGGCCAATTTTGGAGAACAATTTTGTTTTGAGCTTTTGTCCGTGGTTTTTAATACATTAAGGGTTTTTTAATTTGTGTGATTGAGTTATTCTTATCTTGTTGCTTTTTTGTATATAAAATCTTATAAAAGGAAAAGTTTAAATTTGGGAAACTCATTTGAAACGAAATCTAATCCATTCGAAAGACCACGAGTAAGAAGCGAAACACATATTTTTTTCTCACCCCATCCCAAGATTTAATAGTGTTTCAACTTATTCTTCAATACTATATTTATCGATAATGAAGATGTTCAACCCGTCTAAAAAAATATGGATTTTAAAATGCAATTTAGAAGGAATTTCCAAAGTTTTGACTAGCTAGATAACAAGAAATGCTAGCTCCAATTACTTGGAAGTTCAAATACATTAATTTGTTTTCTTAAGTTCTAATCCTGTTTTTTTGTCAAATACTTAGCCAAAAACTTGTCTTTTTCTTCTTCTTCCATAGAGTAATTATTATTAGAATAAATACAAATAAATAAAATTATTATTCGAATAAATACAAATAAACTGCAAAAATCATAAACTTGGAAATTGTGCTTTTTACAAAATATTGACCAACTTATTATTACACATAAAACACTATTTGACCACTGTCACGTCAGAAGTATATTCGTTTTTACTTCAATTTATTTTACTAATAATTGTTAATTTTTTTTTTTATTAATTTAAGTGTTCATATATATGGAAATAATTTTTTAATTTTACTTGTATTAGAATATATCAAAAGCATAGAATCTTTGTCTAAGATGGATTAAGAACAAATTAATAAAGATTATCGTGGATGAGCCTCCAAGTTGGCAGTGGATTCTCTGACTAAAATATAATTAATTAATTAATGACACATTTTTTCATTGGATTCCACTCATCTACATGTATGTTTTTTTTAAGGTTTGTATTATGTTAAGAAAGAAATTAAATGTTAACCTAAGTCGTCAATGACACGTATTATCTGATTTGAATTCAATAGATTTTCACGATTTTGTTCTTCGGGCTTACAATAATGGAGCTCAAAATCATACGTTTTGTATGAATCTATGTTATTAGCTATGTCTGATATAAAGTTATTTATGTTAGAACATTCATTTTAGTTTGAATTATATATATTAAGAAGAAGTTAAATGTCATAACCCAAGTCAATGACACGTATTATATGTTTTAAATTTAATAGATTTCATGAATTTGTTGTTCAGACGTACAATTATATATCAAACTTAAAAATTAAAATTGTGCGTTGCATATGAATTATTTGTGTTATTAGCCTATGTTATGTTGGTCGGACTCTTCAAAAATGATATCATCTATACATATGTTGAGTCATTAAAAAAAAATACACTATTTTTGAAGGATTCGCCATGCACACATCGATATTTCTAAAAAGTCTGAGCAACTTAACTATCAACTATGCCATATATAAAGCTATTCATTTTTCTCTCTTATTCACATGCGAGATTCATTTAAGATGTAACATTCATCTATTTTTTAAAAACTTGCTAACGATATATAGCTAGAATCTTGTCGATCTTTCTCATCGACCCGCCCTCTGTCAAGAACGTCACACATTTTAAAATACAAAAAAGAGGCCATACTTTCTTAATCAATTGATGAAGAACTCACATGGAAGGTGAGTCAGATATTCAAATTAGAGAAGGAATCCAGAAGGTATGTAATACGTGCATTATTCTTCTAATAATAATTATTTTACTACTAATAAAACATTAAGATTTTTTTTCTGAAAAAAAGGAACTTTTTAAGGAATATTATTATTATTACAATAATTTATAATTAGTGGCCATTAATTAGGGTGAACGTGGAATAAAGTTAGTTGATTATATATGCTCTAAAAATACTAAACACATTTGGCTTTAATCATCTTTTTTTTTTTCTCAATAAAGATGAAAAGGAAAAAAAAAGGAAAAACTTTTATGGACCAAATTGACTTATAATTCATCTTTATTCTCACGACTCAATGGCAAAAGATGCCATGTGCAATTGCAATAAGCAATTATTCCGTTCGGTTTAAATTTGTGTGTGTGGTTTAATTCAATATAAAATTTTATAATTTTTTTTTAATCTTGTGATCTTAAATTAAAGATATGTAAATATATATCAAAATATTCTTTTATTTTGTAGTCTTAAACATGTCAAGTAAAAAATTAACGTTTTAAAATTGCCAACCAAAAAAGAGACACTCTTTTAAATTGAAAGGAGTAATATAATACTGCATATAGTTAATTGATAAATAATTTATAAATTTGAGGAACCTGGGAATAATTTTGTAGTATATAATTAATTGGGAAATAACCTTCAAATTTGAGGGACTTATGAATAATACGGTATAGTTATGGAATAATCTCTTTTAGTATTGATTCTCAAGATTTATAGGTTTTTTGAGACGACTTCTTTTCATAAGATATTAGATTTATCTCACTCCTTAGTCCTTTTAACACCTTCACTTATTATAATTCGATACTTACACATATCTTAATATATAGATAGACGCAAACATGTTTAAATAATCAATATATTTTTCTTATGTTATCCTCATGATTACGTGTTATACCTGTATTTTACTGGCAAATATAGTGATTATTTAATCATATATAATATTGTATGACAACACACTCGCAACATATGTATTAAAGACGAATCTAAATTTTTTAGAATATGAATGCATTATTAGAGAACGGAGAAACACCAATATATTAGGTTAGAACCATCCATGTTCCTATAAGTAACACATCATTCAATTAAGCGCAATATCAACAAAGAGATCATGAATTCACACCCGTTATAACTTCACAAAAAAATCACCCTTAATATATTTAACAAGCCTAAATATCTAAACTATTGATAAAATAAACAATATTTTATTTATTAGTCTCATATGTATTTTGTGTAAAGAATCTAATAAAACAATATCTATTGAATTATAAAATCTATCTTTACACCAAAAAATAAAAAAAAAGTTGGTACCAACTATTGTCTCGAGATGGTAAATGGAGGGACAAATTCGAAATGATAACGGTTAAAAAACTTTTGAATAACAAAAGGGTAAAAACATAATTTCACGTTAATTTATAGTGTGGACCCTAATTTGAAAAAAGAAAAGGACATCAGTGGTGCCGCATTTTCTCCACCCACCGTCCTTTTTTACCCCCGTGTTCACCAAAATAAGATATACTACCCAACAATATGCGGAGTCTAGAATGTACGCAAAATTTACTCATATTTTGTGAAGGTATAGTTTAAAAAAAATATTTTTTGGTTCAAATACGATTAATTAAAGTATTTATAAAAAGTAGGGTAGAGCATACAAAAAAGGAACAATAATAATAATGCGATAATCGAAATACAACAAATAACAAATGATAATAGATATCAAAAGCAAGAAACTATATAATACGACTCATTTTACGGTAGACACCATTAAGCCTAAAATCATTAAAAAACAAGATTGCACTCCATTAATTCGCGACCTCCTCACATTCTTCTATCTAAAGTCATGAAACTTCCGACTAATTCCTATATTACTATTACATGCATAATTATAACCAGCTACAAGGCAATTCTCACCTTGTTTGGATGGTTGTTATCTGTTGTATCGTATTGTATTGTTAGTTTTAAATACAATGTTTATTTTGATTGTTACTTAATTCTATTGTATCGTATCGTTTAAATTCATCGTTAGGTAACAACAAAAATATCCATTTTATGTAACGACCGATTTGGTATGGTCACGTCGTTACCTTAATATTTTTTTCTCATTTTATCTTTATTTATTATTTCATAATTACATTTCATCTTTTATCCTACCTTTTCATAGTAGCTTTACTTTGTACCCTACTTTTTTCTTTAGGTTTGTCATTCATATTATGTAACGACAAAGAAGATACAATTTATCCAAACAATGTATTCATTAAAACAATAGAATATGATACAATACAATTTAATACGATATATTATGAAACAATACATAACAATCATTCAAACAAAGTAAATTCCGAGGTAAATTAATCCCAATCAAATATAAAATAAATTCGATTAATTATCTCTTATCACTTGTATCAAACGAGTAGTAAGGTATAAACAAATTATTATTATTTTCAAAAAAGAATTACTTAATAGGAGTAATTGAAAAGAAAGAGTAATAAAATACATGGGTGTGAATATGGAAACAGAAAAAGACAGACCCATCTCTGCATTTTTATTGGATTTTTCGATAGAAGCAGAAAGGGGAGAGAGAAGAAATAATCAAAGCAAAAGCTTTTTTAGGCTCTCACTGTCCTCAAACACTTTGGGGTTATAGTAAAGTGTGTTTCTTTGAGGAGGAGAAGAGGGTGCGTAGGATAAGCAGAGGGGGGTGTAGTTTAAGAGCTTGGTTATCTAGCTATGGTGGAGTTGATTTGAGGTCTAAAAACACTGAAATTGTTAAAGGGTAGTGATTTTAGCTCAAATCTTGACTTGGGTCTTGCTTGTTTTCTTGATTGGAGGTGGTTAGCTAGCTTAGCTTAACTACAATGGCAGTTGCTGTGCAGTTTAGCTGTTTTAAGAAGAAGAAAGGAGCTTTTCTTGTAGTTTTCATGTTGGTTTACTTGTGGGGTTCTTTGATTTCGTTATCTTGTGCTGCTAGACTATCTGTTTCAAGACAGAAGCTTGAGGTTGAGAAACACTTGAAAAGGGTCAATAAACCTCCCATTAAAAGCATTGAGGTACTTAGCTTACTTTTGAGATAGTTACAATAAAAAAAAATCATTCTTTTTCTGAGTTTTTAAGTTCTTGCTGGAGAAAAATGATGTTCTCAGTGTTTTGTTATATTTGGGTTTTTGGGAGTTTGTTTTGTGTGTGTGTGGGTAAGGGTTCTCTTGTTTTTGGTTCCAATTTGTGTGTGTTCTTCCTCCTTTGTTCTTGGAAGTTATTCAAAATTATTTAAGAGTAATAATGGCATCTCTGAGATGAAGGGAAGTGACTAAGATTAGATTTTTAATGTTGTGAATGTAATGATTATACAGAGTGTAGATGGGGATATCATTGACTGTATACACATCTCTCAGCAACCTGCTTTTGACCACCCATTCCTCAAAGATCACAAAATCCAGGTCTATGTTTCTTTTTTTTGGTTCATTGCTTTTAATACAAATGGCTTTATCAGTTTTTGAAAATTCATTGTAATATGCTCAGATGAGACCTAGCTACCATCCAGAAGGGCTTTATGATGAGGAGAAAATGTCAACAAGGTCTAAAGAAAGTACTAATCCCATAACTCAGTTGTGGCATATGAATGGAAGATGCCCTGAGGACACTATTCCTGTTAGGAGAACTAAGAAAGATGATGTTCTGAGGGCAAGTTCTGTCAAAAAGTATGGTAAGAAGAAGCCCAAAGGCATTGCTAAGCCAAGGTCTACAGATCCTGACCTTACCAATGAAAGTGGCCATCAGGTGCAAAACCATTTCTTGATTTCATTGTCATTTCCTTTGGAGGTTGTGTTGGAGTCCATATTCTGACTGTTTTTTTTTTGTGTGTGTGTATTTCCAGCATGCAATAGCTTATGTTGAAGGAGATAGGTATTATGGAGCTAAAGCAACTATTAATGTATGGGAACCTAAGGTACAACAATCAAATGAGTTTAGCTTATCTCAGCTTTGGATTCTTGGTGGTTCTTTTGGTCAAGATCTAAACAGCATTGAAGCTGGTTGGCAGGTATATTAATTATATGAAAGATGTTTTAGCTACATTTGGAACTATTTTGAGTTAAAAAGTTAGTTCACCTTCACATGTCAAAAAATATTTTTGAGTCTAACAGTAAGCATACATGTGAATGTCAGGTTAGCCCTGACCTCTATGGTGACAATAACACAAGACTATTCACTTACTGGACTGTAAGTTTCTTTCTAATTTGAGTAAATTGATTAACTCTTTATCTCATTTTCATTTGAACATTATGTAATCTTTTCTTGAATCTTTTTTGGTTACTATATTTGCAGAGTGATGCATATCAAGCAACAGGTTGCTACAACCTTCTTTGCTCAGGTTTCATTCAAGTCAGCAGTGCTATAGCTATGGGAGCAAGTATCTCTCCTGTTTCAGCCTTGAGAAACTCTCAGTATGATATCAGTATTCTTATCTGGAAGGTAAAAATCCACTTTCAAGATTTTCGGCCTAATATTCTCTGCCTTCTGTGCCAAATTATGGCACCAGTTGCCAGCATCTCATAAAGTAAATTGAGTGTAAGAAAAGTACACTCAACATCACTATAAGGAAAAATGCATTTCTGAATACATAGAAAGACTAAATCTTCATTATTTAAAAACACACAAGTTGTATTGATCTGTGCATTCTTGAGGAAATGTTATTAGTTCAATTGGTTGACTACATGAATTCATTTCCGCACTTTGTAATCCCCTTTCCCTACCCCCCTCAAAAAACAAACTGTGCATTCTTGTACCTGAAAAACACACACAAACACTCTAAAAAAAAGAGGAAAGAACTTAACTTTATGTTTATTCTTGTTTGTGTAATCCTTTTATATTGGACATATTTATTGTAGGATCCAAAAGAAGGACACTGGTGGATGCAATTTGGAAATGACTATGTATTAGGGTATTGGCCATCTTTCTTGTTTTCCTATTTAGCAGAGAGTGCATCCATGATTGAGTGGGGTGGTGAAGTGGTGAATTCACAACCAGATGGTAAACATACAGCTACACAAATGGGAAGTGGTAGATTTCCAGAAGAAGGTTTTGGCAAGTCAAGTTATTTCAGAAACATTCAAGTTGTTGACAGCTCAAATAATCTTAAATCTCCAAAAGATCTTGGCACCTTCACTGAGCAATCCAACTGTTATGATGTCCAAACAGGTAGTAATGAAGATTGGGGCCATCACTTTTACTATGGAGGCCCTGGTAGAAACCCCAATTGTCAATGAGGCAATAAAAAATCTCAACAACAAGAAAAAAAAAGAGAAGAACTCATTATTGATAATAGTCCCCACCCTTGTAAAATTTTAATCTAGTCTAATGCTCTCTTTCTTGTATACCCCTTTTGGTTTTCTTGATTTTTTAGGTTTGAGTTAGTAGTAAAAATGTTAACTTTTTTTCTTTAGTGGGAAGTTTTGATCCTTTTGCTTTTTTTTTTTTTCCTTCACCTTGGAAGGTGATCTCCCATGTAAGTGAATGGGAAAGTGTGGCCTAGTTTCTCAAAAAAAGCTTGAAAGAAACAAAGGGCCTTTTGTCATCTTCTTTGTTTTTCATTAGTTTATATACTCCACTCTATGGAGTAATGTCACTCTATGGATAATCAAATGTATCCTATTAGTTTTCATTTTACAACCAAGTCTTGGTTTGTGGTTTGTTTGTTCAAAGAATGTGACTTTTTTTTTGTTTTATAATGCGAGTGAGTTGAGTGGATAGAAGAAAGGCATTTTGGATGGGGTGTTAGTGGATCTCACTATATTTTATCATCTGTGGATGGTCCATTAACTTTTTCTAAATAGCCCCACTTTTGTCACTCCCACTAATCACATTGTGTCCAATGTTTATCTGTCCTAAAACTTTTCTAGTATAAAGTTCGATTAAATTTGGATTTGCATTGGAAAGTTAAAATGCTTCCTAACAAAAAGAAGTCTTTACTTGGGAGATTTGAATTTGAGACATTTGGTTAAGGATGAAAGAGTATTTATCATTCCACAACAACTCCGGTTGGTTATCTGTCTTAAAATTGTTAGGTGACCATTGCATGAAAAGTGATTGTAAAGTTGCAACCTTTTTATGAGTTTATATTATTTTGGAAATTGCTTCTCTTTTTGGTAGAATATTTTGTAGTAATACATGTTAAGAATATATTATAATACTCATAATGATTCACTTTTTTTCAAGAAAATTACACAAACGATTAGTAGGAAACACTGGTCTTGTAAGAACTTGCATGGTACTTTTATACACTAGTGGGAAAAAAAAGTTAAAGATGAATTCAGAAATGTAAGTGGTGAAATACCAATATGATCATTACTCTTTGTGAATATGTTGAAACTGCATCCCCTCCTGAAAAAGCCTGTTGTGAAGTAAAATGCCAACCTAAGACCATGCTTAAACATATGCATTGAATTGCATCTTCAGGTGTGGCCTAATGATCAACGAAATAATTTAAGAATTAGAGATGTACATGACCGGGTTAGTTCGGGTTTTTCAAATATTAAACCAAACCATTTGTGTCGGATTTTTAAATCTATAAACCAAACCAAACCAATAAAACTCGGGTTTTTCAATCTCGAATTTTTTTGGATTTTTTCGGGCTTTTTGGATTTTCGAGTTTTTCCGGTAAAGTATTCATACAAACATATAATTTACTTGTACTTCAAATATTTCTTTAGTCCTACCAAAATACAACTATCTAAGGTGTTTCTTAAGAAAATAACACAAAATATGATATGAGTAATGACACTAAAATATCTAACAAAAAAATAATAATAATGAAATCACGTAAAACAAATATTGTAAATTAACAAGTCATAATGAAAATGATCATAATTTAAAAGTACTAAATCATGCTAAAATAAGTTTAATAAGTATTAGTTACATGACTAAATATTAAAGGAAATTAAAATTAGATTATGTATTTGAATTGTCTAAACCAATGTAAAATCAAAGAACAAATATCAATATTATTATCATTCTTAGTGTTGAATTGATTTTCATTTTGCATTAGTATTAATTTGATTTTGATTTAGGCTTTATTAAATTATCAACATCTGTAGATTATAATTTTTATTGAACCATTCAGAATTCTAAATTTCAAGCTTGAAATAATATATTAAAAGATAAAAATTATGAAAAAGTATAAGAAATATTTAAAAATTATATCAAAGTAAATATTTTTATGTATAAAATAAAAAAATTAAATTATATATATAATGTCGGGTTGGTTTGGTCTCGGGTTATTTTTTTTTAGTTAAAACCAAACCAATCCAAATATAGTTGGGTTTTTTTTTCAATACCAAACCAAGTCAAACCAACCACTAGTCAGGTTTTTTTTTTTGTTTGCGATTTGGTTCGATTTTGTACACCCCTACTAAGAATCATGGGATCTCAAGTTCAATAGGCAAAAACATTAGGTGATTTCTTGCCACCCATCCAAGTCTTGGTGAACATGTGATGATGGTAGGGGCGGAACCAAGTGGAGAGAAGAGGGTTCATCTGAACTCCTTTAGCGAAAAATTACACTATACATTATAAGGTTATTTTCTTTCTTTATATTTATAGAGAGAGTAGATGTTGAATCCCCTAAGTGAAAATCTTGACTCCGCTAGTGCAGATAGGAGGTAGTAGGTGTCCAGTTGAATCACGAAGGGGTTGTTTGGTTTGAATTCAAGTTATGATGGGATGAATTATGGTGAGATTAGTTATGATGAGATAAGTTGTGATAAAGTACTCATTACCCCCTGAACTTGAAGTTTTTTATACGGTGTACACCTAAACTAAATTTTGTTTTAATTACCCCCGAACTTGTTTATTCCTCCGTCGCGTACACCTTTTTCGTCCACATGCTCCTATTGTGACTACACGTGCGCGACAGCTGGCAAAACTGATGATGTGGATTTCCACCTGAATAAATAATAACCACCTAGATAAATTAATATTGCAAAAAATAAATTTCTTAAATTTAAAATTCATTGTTTAAAAGTTATATTTGAATAAGAGCTTATTTCGCGGAACACCTTTTGGATTTGGGTTTTTCTAGACGTGAAGTTGATCGATTAAATTTCAAATTTGTCTGAAATTCTTACCAAGTAAGTGTTAATCTTTGTTTCCTTTACTTTTCATTTACATTTTGCCCTATTTTTCGTTTAAAATATGCCAAATATTAAAATTCATTGTTTAAAAGTTATTTTTGAATAAGGGTTGATTTCGCAGAACTCCTTGAATTTCAAATTTGTCGAAAATTCTTACCAAGTAAGTGTTAATATTTGTTTCCTTTACTTTTCATTTACATTTTTCCTTATTTTTCGTTTAAAATATGCCAAATATTAAAGAAAAATGGAGATTTTACATTTTTTTACCGTTGTAGCTTTGTGATGTAGCAAAAAATCACTTCCTCACGCGCCTAGTAGAGTGTGTTGTCAATTTCTACGCCAGGTGGACAAAAAAGGTATACGCGATGGAGGAATAAACAAATTTGGGGGTAATTAAAATGAAATTTAATTTAGATGTACACCGTATAAAAAGCTTCAAGTTCAGAGGAGGTAATGAATATTTTTACCAAAAATAAAGGAAAGCTAGAATCCTATCAGATGATTATTTTCTTCAAGTTAGCAGCTAGAAATAAGGTCTGATGCTTTTATCATGACAATCTCTCCCAGTTTGTACGACTACGGGAAAAATGAGGGCCACTACAGTCACTTAATTGTTTGCTTGATTTTTGCCTGAGCTGATGGGCTGTTGGTGTAATTAAAATGGAATTTAGTTTAGGTGTATATAGCATAAAAAGCTTCAAGTTCAGGGGGTAATGAGTACTTTTGCCTATTTTTTATTGAGTATTTGGTTTGTTGTATTCAAAATAATAAATTTTAAGAATAATTTAATTTTTTACAAAAATGCCCTTCATGAATGTAAAAAGTGATGTATAAAAAGGATTGAAAGAGACATTTTTGTCATTTACGTATTTTATCCCGGGATAATCCTGGGATTACTATATCACCCAAGGGGAAGGATAACTTATACCGGTACTAATTATTAATCCCGGAATAAGTTACCCCGAACTTGTCAACCAAACAACAAATTAAGTAGTACTATAATTTAATTTCATGACTAGTTGGTATTATACTTCACACCAAATGACCCCTTAAGGTACGCACAAGCTTACTAAAACACCACAGTTATAACTTATAACATGTACATTGAATTATTAGTTAATGAAAAAGATTGGCACTAGTAGTCCAGAGTTGCTTCAAGAAGTGGTTAATTTTAATGATTTAGCACTAATGCTACTGGTGATAGTAATTAGTACTAACTACAACTTGAAATGATCAAAACTAGATATACACATTGGCAATTAGCATAACATAAAGATAATCACTTAGCAAGAACAATGAATTAGGCCACTAATCCATGGTCTTTTGGGCTTCCGGACCTAACTAATACTATACTGGACCTAGGCCCAAACCTTAAGTGCTCCTTTGGTTCCACTATAATCTTGCATTACTAATTCGTGCATTATAATTATCCCTTGCGTAACTTGTATTTAAACCAAACAACCTCTTTAAGAATTTGTTTTTGGAAAAATTGTATATAATAGCAAACTATTAATTTAAATTAAATGTTATAACCACGATTTAATTATAACCCGTAGCAAACTGTTGCCATTTGCCTCTCTCCCTGAATTCTCGCTTGCCACTCTCCCTCTCTCGCTCGCCTCTTTGACTTTATACAAACACAAATGTATAAATTGCGTTTCTGTTTGTATAAAGCGAGAGAAAATTGTATATATAGATACAAATACATATATCTTCGTCCTATACATTTATAATTATACAATACAAAACTTCCTCTGCCCAGTTCTCTTTTGTCTTTCTCTTTTTCTCGCTTTATACAAACACATATTATACAAAATACAATGTATAATTTGTGTTTGTATAAAGCGAAAGAGAGAGAAAGATTTGATATACAAACATTTTATTTCGATTCAATTTTATACAAATTCAAATTTTATGCAGATATCCAAACACATAAAATTGAATTGAGAGGCTGCCAACGATTTTATACAAACTGATGCCCCCAACGATTTATACAATCTGATGCTTCATAGAAAACATAAAGTTTGTTATGGAACGCAATTATGCAAACTATAGTTATAACATACAAATATAATTTTTATATTTGCTAAATGTGAAAGTTGTTCAAAAAAAATTTGGTGTCAAAGGAAAGTCCTAACCTAAGTGAATTAACATAAAGCCCAAGATTAAAAGGCAATTGGGTTTGTGAAACTTTTGGGCTTACAGACTGGACCATGGAAGCCTATAATCTAATTTACTGGACCTCCTTATGTACATTTTAGCGCTACAAGAAAATAAGAAATTTGTGACGAACAAGAATTTTATTCTAATCTCATTTAGCTATAGATTAGTTATAGACTATATGAAAATCCAACTAGCTAGAAATTATTTAGCGATAGATTAGCTAGGAATATTGATAAATTTCGTAGGTAATTCGATTTTTTCTAGTAGTCTCTTAGTTTAACTATTTTTGTTATTCCAAATTTCTACTATAACTTCCTTAAAATCAATCAAAAAATTAAAAAAAAAAAGAGAAAGAAGATCATAGTTTATTGATAAATATAAGATATTACTGTATTCCATATTCTTTTTATAATAAGGTTGTGCTTAGGATCGAATATCTGGTTATGAATTGACACTTTGTTAATTAAATTGTAAGTTTGATAATATAAATATATCCAATGTAGAACGCATGCATATAATATTCGATACATGTAATTACGTATGTTAAGAATTAGGTAAGAATAAGGATCAAACTGATAATATATATGTAATACAAACATAATTAAAAAAAATTGTGTTCTCATCAAAAATATCATACGTAACTAATTTGATGTGACATTTTATGAGATAAGCATGCTAGTAAGACATTATGCCATATATTAGGTAAATGTATAGGATATATATATATATATATATATATATATATATATATATATATATATATATATTTCTACTATATAGAAATGTCATCCCATGAACGACCACCGCAATAAAAATTGTACAATGAGCTATATTAATTGCACTTTGAAGTGTTGTACTATGTCATTACGTGTCAATTGGAGTTTGAGTGGTCACTCCAAGTGGGTACCACAGACCAACAAGTAATTCTAGAATTATCTACCCACAATCTTCATTCTAGAAATTGCCCAGAATTATCTCTTTCAATTCATTTCCCAGAATAAAGATGAATATGGCTTTTGATGGGGATATACTGGCAGTTGAGCTTTTGCCTCAAGAACAATGGCACGAGGAGAAGTCTTTGACATTAGCTGATGAAGGTTTGTCCACTTCATTGTTTTTAATGAACGTGATTTTCTTTTATCTTGAAAAATTGACCTACTTTTCTTTAGACCTACGCTAAATGGTCTAGATTTATCCTCTATTAACAATTGGATCATCATGATGTGGACTTATTGACCAACTAAAAAATGATTAAAGAGTAATTAGTATCCGATCTAACTTGTGCATGCATCTACAGATTTTATTGAAATTTCTATAAAATCTACTTTGTTGTCCTGTTTGTTAACTTAACAGAAATTCTGGTCTTAAGTTGCGCAGACTCTTCACTTTTGATGTCGCACCCATGTTGGATTCTTCAAAATTACAATACTTTTGACAAATTCGACCCGCACCGACATTTTTTAAGAGTCCGAGCAACATATAAGGATTGTATCAGTTGCAAAAAAGATAGAAAAATACTTTTATAACAATTTTTTTTAATCTCCAACTCGTGGGAAATATTTGGCATAGACTACATTAAAAATATGCTTATAAACTGATTGTAAAAGTATAGATCGCAATTTCAAATAAAAAAAATGACATTTTGCTTCGTAATTGATTTTTTTTTTCATGAAAGTTATAATGTTCATGAGAATTTTGATGTATTTCAATTATAATATATTTATGTTATGCATCTACAGAACATATCGACACTTGATTAAGAGCTTGCAGGATTCACATTGCACCGGCTTTGAAAAATCTTAGTATCACTTAACAAACTCCATGGAGAAAACCTTCAATGAACATGATGCTGCATTGAGTAAGTACTTGCTCTTTATCATCTCATGTTTTGATTCTTGATATCAGTATATCATGTATGCTATTCATATTCAAGAAAAGTATACTTATCATAACTCTATAATCTAAATGGGCTTAAACTAAATTAGCCACTTATTTTGTTTCAGTTTTTAACCTATTACCTTTGCGGCTTAAAAAGGCACACACTCCATGTCAAACTACTAAATTATACAAATTTAGTATTCTTGTTCTATTTCTGTTCTTTAATTTTTTTTTCCAGACGTGTTTCCTTTTTTGCTCTGTTCCTATTCATTTATTTGTTTAATGAGATTCTCTTGATGGTTCTTTAATAAAGGTAACAGAGAGCTCAAGTTAGTTCTTTCTCTTTCGGATTGGATATGCACTGTTGATGTGATAGAAATTTAGCACTTCACTGGTTATATTCTGTATAACAATGGATATACGTAGCCATCCTATAATTATTTTCTTTTGTAGTCAAACCTTATGCAATAACTGTCGCCATTCTTTTTGTTGTTTAACTCCTTAGATCGCAAAGGGAAGTGGACGGTTTACTTACACAAAGCCAAAGAATAGAGACTTTGTACAGTCGCGGAATTTGCTTGAACATGGTTGATACTTTTAGCTTATAACTAAACAGAACCAGCAGAAGGTGCAATAGTCAAGAGATAAAAGAATGGCAGGAAATGTCGTTTATTTATAAAATTCTTGTTCTTAACATCCTCCCTCTAGACCATTTTCTTTGGTTTCCCCGAACTATTAGCCTATGTGTAAGGCCAAACAGGTTCATCAGGTTTTTTTATGTATGTGCATTTATCGAACACTTTGTGCAATCTTGGCTTAAAATTACATAATATTGAAGTGTTCTTTGGATGCTCAGTTCTCAAGCATATGGTTCTGCAGGTACAATTTATGGAATTTATTTTTATAATTTAGTATTACCATCATATTTTACAAGTCCTATACATTATTATGGTTTTCCTTTTCTTTTTTGAGAAAAAAATCGACTTACTGATCTATAGATTGCTTTTTACGACTTGTTTTGTATGAAGGCAACTACACAAGATTAGAAATGACGCTACAAGTGACCTACAAATACATTGATTTATATGCGTTGTTATGGTGATCGAAACATTTTAAACGAAATTAAAATTACATTAAGATTGGTTAAAAAAATGTACAATTGTTTACATAGTCTTTTCCTCTATTTAAAATTTGGCAAGACTTCTTATATAGAAAATGTCTCATAGAAACTCTATAGATGCTAAGATTCGGCAGATATTGTCAGATTACTCAATTAGAGCGAGCTAAATTAGACTTGACAAATGCCTAAGTATTTCATTATCTCTATTTTGTAACATATTTATTGCATTTTATCAAGTCTTATTGTGATAAGGAGGAATTATTTCTTAAGGATTGTGTATCATTTTTATTTTTGATGTGATAACATTACTGTATGGTCCTAAGGAATACAAATATTATGCTTCAAAACAATTAATGTGTAACATTATAATGCCATGGTAGAAGGCTAATGAGCTTGAGGTATTGTAAAAGAGTATTTTCAAAGTATGGTATGCATATCGTGAGAATATAACTATCTATAGAGGTTTTGTGGCCTTACAACAGAGATCTAGAAACACATTTACACACAGATCATTGGTGTTGGAGGTATGTTAGGTTGTGAAGAGCTAAAATCTGCTCCCTTTGTTTTTTAATTGCAGAAAAGACATTTGCTTTGAAGAGCTAGGTTCTCTCTTTTGTTAGGTTTTCTCTTCAATGCTGTAGAACATTTATATAAATATAAGGTTCAATTGTAATGGTTTTGATACATTAGTCAATTTTATTGTTTCTTGTTCCATTTTGAAATAAATAGTGTTAACTATAAAAGTCAGTTTAAGAGTGTTACAGTTTTATTTCTCTGTAATTACCGTACCACTACAGTCTACAGAGTCTTTAAATTTCTTTGCTTGAATGTTTCTCTATACGAAAAACGTCCCAAAATAATAAACATTTTTACTTTGTCATAAAAAATAATAAACATTTTTACTTTTATAAGAATACTGGTGTCTCACCCTAGAAACACGACGTTCCAAGATAATTTTTTGTCTCTTTGATTCAAACCTCTATTCATTGTCATTAAATTACAAAATCCTAACTAAATTTTTCGTTCTCATATCATTTAACAGTGGTAAATAGTATGAACCATGGGATGATAATATGATGTGTTGGATGGATTTTGCATTGTGTCTTACCAACTTTTTGTACAATCTGTTGTTTGAGTATATATAAACAAGAACATATTGTTTAAAGTGGAAAAGTCTAGCTCAGATAAGTTCGAAACAGAAAGACTGCTTAATTTACTCTAGAAAGAAAAATGTTGTACAAGTTGTTGCAGTTCCAACAACACCTTCATCCTTAGAAAACCATGGGACGGTATAGAAGAAATTAGACTGTTGCATTTTATACTCATTATTCATCTATATGTAAAAACTTCAACTTTCACATTTTTCTCTATTCCAGGTTACACGAAGACACAACTTGGCAGCTTGTTTGGAAGGAGGGAGTTTGATACTCCGAGGAAGGCAATTATATTAGTCTTCAACCCTATTAGATCTTGGATGTCTGTAGCTCACTGGTATGTCATTATAACTAATCGTTTTACTCTGAAAATAGCCATATTTTATAATTTCTATGCCTTTTTTTTTTAACAACTTGATTTTTATGTCTATTTTGAATCTTGATTTAGGTGGTTCTGTCATTTCAATTCTCGTGAGTACTTTTACGATCGTTCATCATACGACACCCCACATACCCTTCAAAACTTCTGATGAGAATATTGTTGCGGAGTACATTCTTTTTCTTTTTTTTTTCCTTTTATTTTTCTTGTCTATCTAATTCTTGATCGGTATGAGAATTGATATACTCGGCTAATAATTTAATTTAATCACTTGTAATACCGAACTTAATATACAAAAACCAGAATAATTCTTCATTGTATTTTTTGCATTGCAATATTGATGTACTTCATTTAATTGTTTTCAGATGGTCTTCAAAGCATAAAAGAATTTAACTACTTCAAATAAAATGTTGGGCCCGTGATGACACGAGCCATACTTATCCAGTACTATATATATATATATATATATATATATATATATATATATATATATATATATATATATATATATATATATATATTTCTATTATATAGAAAAGCCAAGTTGAGGACGACCAAGGGCAAATTTGTCATTTCAAAAAAATTCTAGAATGTTTTTTTCTATGTTATGGCATCAAAAAAGTGATAATAGATTTATAATGATAGTACAACCAAATATATTTTTCTAAATGTCATGTGTATCCTAATGACGTGACATTTAATATGAACCCACATTTTCAATCACATTTTTATATTAAGATATTATAATTTATTTTAAGTAATATTCTTCTATATCATAAAGTAAAGAACTTCACACTATGAGATCACATAAAAATATTGAAAAAATGACATAAATAGTCCCTTAACTATAAGAGTAGGTATAAAATGGTCCCTTGATTATACACTTAACGGATTTAGTCCTTTAACTATTCAAAAACTTATCAGATTTGGTCTCTTAACTATATATTTACTGGTTTTAGTCCTTTAACTATAAACTTACCGATTTTAGTCCTTTAAGTATTTAAAAACTTATCAAGTTTGGTCTTTGTCCATTTTTTAAATACAAATAGCTTAGGTTTATATTAAAATTGAACCAATAGAGATTTGAAAGATGTTGAATCGATCTTTGCGAATTGGTTGATCAATGATTAGTATTTTATCAGATACAAAACTTATGGTGCAAATATTACAAAAAAATAAATAATAACATAGTGAAAAATAGATACCACTTGTGAAATATATGTAGATCGATGAACTTTTTCAAAGACATCAACATTTTATATATTCCTCAAACACCGTATGTTTTAACTCATAATTTAACACAATTCTCTATTTCCTTGCTGGATAGAATTTTTCAAAATTCAACTTTTTCAATTTGGGTTGTAAACGACACATTTATGTCGTATGAACATTTGAAATAGATTATTAAGTGATATATTGAAGAAAAAAATAGTATAAAGTACAAAAATCTCATATCTTTGGAGGCTAATTACATCATATTCCGGAAGTTTCCTCAATTACAAAAATCTCAAATTTTTCATTGTTTTCGAATACATTTCTTGATTTTCTGATACATTGCAAATGATATGTTACTCTATGGGAGGGATGTATTCGAGAGGAGATAAGTATGTATCCGAGAGGAGATAAATGTATCCGATAGGGAATAACGATGTATCCGAGAGGAGATTATGATATCTTAAGTTGTAAATTTTGTAATTTTTCAATAAAATATGTGAAATTATATTGGGCCCGTATCACGGGCCTTAAATTATCTAGTATATATATAAAAGTCGATAGAAAGAATATTCAGTCAACTAATCTTAATAATTGATTATATAAAAATTATATATCCTCAACATCCCATGATCAAATTAACATAATTATTGATATTGATGTCAGATTTAGTTGTCCACTTAAATAAATAATATTAGATGGAGGGAATATTTGAATTTATATCTTCTCACATGGCTATAGAAACGTTTAAACTTTAAATCTAGACAACTCAGTTTAATATATCTAATCTTAAGACAAATATTTATGAGCTTACTCATATTGTTAGTTTCATATCCGAATAAAAAAAAGGATTTTAATTGCTGATAGGTTGGCATCTAATATAAAATTTGCTCAATTTTTAACTAGATTGAAATATGATTGATTGATGATGCGTAATTATTATTGTTATTATCTACAAATATTTGGAACCTTTAGTTAAAATTTGTACTATATATTGTATATTACTTGTGACATTGTGTAGGGTAGGACAAGACCCCTATATTGTCATCTTAATAAAGTCATAGGTCTTCTAGACAACTTCTAGAAAACCTACCAAAAAAGAAAATGTCAATATTACCATCACAAAATTTACGATTTTTTATTTATGAATTATGTTTTTCCTCAGTTGATAAGATTGTGTAAGAATTGAGAAAATTTTGATAACTTTTTTAACTTGTGAAATTTTTATGTTTATGAAAATAAATATAATTTAAGAAATTTAAATTACATGGTTAATTAAAATTTTAATTTCATATCAATCTGATTTTATATCGCTTGTTCAATCAGGCTCTAAGATTCAATTCACCTTCTTTTCTATCGGAACAAGCAAATAATTCCCTTTAACCACTCTTGAATGGACATCCCCTCTTGTTTTCATTTTTCTTTTGTTTCCCATTTGATGTCACATCAAGACTTTGATTAATTTGATTACACGTCATATATAAGTTTTATTTGACAAAAAAACATTTTTTATCAAAAAGTTTTTACATTCAAAACTCAAATACGAAATCTCTTACTAAAGAAAGCGGATGGTTGATGATATTAACTTATTTTCAATTATTTCTGCATAGAAAAGTTTGGCTCCAAGTCCCCACTTCCCATGATAGAGATATGCAACTAGAAAAAAATAAATTTGAAAGAAGCATAGTAGTAGATATATTTAATTTAAATATAAAAATAAATAGCATCTCACCAAACTCTACATTATTATTTAATTAACTATTCCCAAACAATTATACAAAAGTTTGGCTATTGTTATTATATATATATATATAGCTGGTTTTTGGCTTCACATAAAATAATTTCCCAATATCTATTTATTTTACTATATATATGATATAATTTTCATGCCTCTATTGTTATGTTTTTTAGATAAGATATTTTTTGAACTCTGAAAATTTTGCAGTTTTTGAATTGGACTTTAATTATCCTCAAAAATTTCTGACAAACCAATGACAGAATTACACACACACACACACACATATATATATATGTTGCCTTTTCACATATAAAAATATCCAAAAATAAAATAAAATGAATGATGGAGGAACAAGAAAGAGACTTTTACTTAATTTGCATAAATAGGTGTATAAATATACATATATGGGGACGAATATAATATAATATCAATGAGGATAAGGACTTTATGATCCTTATTCATATTTAGATAATAACTTTAGAAAAATAGATATTAGGATGATAGTTGTTTTTGATTCTTAAGTTATTGGTAAAATTCTAGTTTTGGTCATTTTTGTAATATATATGATTTAGTATATTTAATATTCAATTAACTAAAATATGTGTTTTTTTTCATGTAGAAAATATGTTATATATTTGACCATTTAAAGAATTATATTAAAATCAAATATGAAATAACAATACAATTTTAATAATATCACGTGAGTAATTAAATGATATAAGATGATTAATACTTATATTGAATTTATGAATATTCACAAGGAAAGAAATTAAAACAGCATAATCCAATTAATTGAAAGTTTAATAATCTATGTAGTATAAAAATTAAAATCATAATTTACCCGTAAACGAGGAATCAAAAGTACTACTAATCCTAGATAATAATACTTCACTTGTATATTTCTACAGAATTATAAGCTCATCTATTATTAATGGGTTCATTTGTGGTTTTTATTTTTCATGTGAAGTTCGATATTTATAATGAGGATCGAGTCCAAACCTAATTTACTTTGTACTTATATATTTATCAACCAATGAGAACCAAAGATAAGAGAGGAATATCATAAAAGTGTCTACTTCACCTAATAAGTTGAAAAATTCAAAAAGGGACAAATGAACTTGTAAACCTTACTTAATCTGTGATTTTATACCTTTTAAAGTTATTGTTTTTTTTATTTTTCATTCTATTTTCGATATTTATATTTAATTTAATTAATTTAAATTCATACCACATAAGATCCTATTAGAGGAGAAACACTCCCTACTAATAACTTTTTCATACTTCAAGTCGAACATAAAACTTCTAATTAAAAAAAAACAACCTATCCATTATTAAGTGTTACCCTTTTAAATGATCATGATAAAGATTATTTGTGTTATAAGTATGTTATTTGTCATTTATTTTTAGATAGCAATTATTGAAAATGAATATTCTTAAAAAGACCACCAAAAGAAAAAAAAGAGTATCCTTAGCTCATCCAACTCCTTTTTTTCCCTCACTTAGTGTCTACTATCCATATAAAAATTCGATTAAATCTCAATTTTTGATATTTACTATATGTATAAAAATTTGACTAAATTTCAATTAAAATATTTTCTAACAAAAATTACAATCGAACAGGCTCTCAATATAGTGTTTGGTATTCATTTTAATATCCGACTAAATTCAAAATAAGAAGAAGAAATACTCAAATTGAAATTTTTAACTAAAAATGAAAATGTATTTATCACACCACCGCAACCCTCGTTTTAGGTGGCAACTCAACTCAACCAACTCTCTATATATATTAAAGCATAGCAAACTCTTGTGCACTGCATTTTCTTCCACCAATTTCTCTCCATTCGGCTGAGATTTCTCTGTTTCTTTTTTCTCTCAATCTGCAAAAATGGCGTTTCAGAAAATCACTGTGCAAAACCCCATCGTTGAGATGGACGGTTAGATCTCTTTCTCTCCATTTTGATTAGTAGATCTGTTTTTTTTTCCTTTTTGTAAATCTTACTGATTGACTGTTTAACTACTGATTGATTTGAGCTCTGTTGTCTTGAAAAAGGGAAAGATTGAAACTTTAACAAAGGGCTAACATAACTATGGTGTTTTCTTTGATTATTACTTGTATATATCTTGTGGGGTTGTTTAGATCAGAGATATTAACTTGTCTATATAAAAATTGATCAACAATTCAAGAAAAGATATTGAGTTCTTTGATGAAAAAAGATCCAAACTTTTAACAAATGGGAAAATATATATGCTGGTCTATTTTTTTTTTTTTGATGACCCTGGTGTCCGAGTCAGCTTTCGCAGCAAAAGATACCATAATGACAAATGAAAAGAATTGCCTAGTGTTTTTTTTTCTCCATTGCGTATGCTGGTCTATTACTTGTATATATATATATATATAAACACTAGGTAATTCTTTTCATTTGTCATTATGGTATCTTTTGCTGCAAAAGCTGACTCGGACACCAGGGTCGTAAAAAAAATGAAAAAATAAAATAAATATATGTATATATATATATATATATATACATATATATATGTCTTGTGGGTCCTTGTTTGTACTGGGTTTGATGCTGAAGAATATAGTGACTCTGTCCTTTTTATTTATTTATGTATCTTGTGGGGTTTGTTAGATCAGTGCTGTTAACTAATCTGTATAACTATTGATTTAGCTCTTTGATGAAAACAGATCCAAACTTTATCAAATGGGAAACATATATATGATGATTTTTTGCATTGTTACTTGTATATATATTGTGGGGTTGGCTAGATCAGAGTTGTTAACTACTCTATATAACTATTGACCATCCATTTCAAGAATTGATTTTGAGCTCTTTGATGAAAAAAAGATCTGAACTTTGAAAAAATGGGAAACATGGTCTTTTTGTGTAATTACTTGCAGTGCATATATATATATATATATATATATATATATATATCTTGTGGGGTTGGTTGGATCAGAGTTGTTAACTAGTTTGTATAACTATTGACCATCCATTTCAAGAATTGATATTGAGCTCTTTGATGAAAAAAAGATTCAAACTTTTAACAAATGGGAAACTTATATGCTGGTCTTCTTTTGTGTTATTGCTTGCATTTATATATCTTGTGGGTCCTTGTTTGTTCTGTGTTTGATGCTGAAGAGGAAAATCTAGTGACTCTGTCTTTTTTATTTATTTGTTTATTTTATGTTTGTTCAATATTACTTGGGGACTATTTGGATTGGAATTTTTCAAAATCAATGTTAGTTATCGTGTGTAGAGGAATCACTTTCTCAATTAAAAATAGACAGTTCTTCGATTAGTAATCACTTATGTGAAGAATCAGAGTGGTTTTCATAATCCAAACTAAACAGATGTTAGTCTTCTAACCATTCTTTTGATATGTGGGGATGCGTAAAAAATGAGAAACAATCTAATTTTCTTAATTTGAAGTATTCCCACCATTATTGAATTAGTTCAAGACTGATCATATGAAAGGTTTCTTTAAAATTTTGTCTTCCTTGATAGTAAGTCGTACTTTGTGACCTCATTTAGGTTTCTATAGTATTTCAGTGTAACATTGACTGGTGACATCATTTCAGAAGTCAATTTAGTTTTGGTTATTTTGGTCCGAAAGGAATCTTTTCAACGTAATTTTTATCTAAATTATTAATGCGACTTTGACTGTTAAAGACTACAAATTTTTATCTCTTACTATCTTCTTCTTGATTATGTGATTCAGGAGATGAAATGACACGAGTTATTTGGAAATCTATCAAGGATAAGGTAACAAGTTTTCTTGGATTGTTTCTGAATCAGTATGGGTTTCTTGTCACCTTCTAATAATGAAATTGCAAGCCACTAATATATGAAGCTTCTTTGCTTGCTTTAGCTCATCCTTCCCTTTCTGGAATTGGACATAAAATACTTTGACCTTGGCCTTCCCCACCGTGATGCCACAGATGATAAGGTTACAGTTGAAAGTGCGGAAGCCACTCAGAAGTACGTTTTTGTTCATCTTTACTTCCTAGTTTACAACTAACTGGGAAGAAAATATCTATTTGTTGGAGCAAATCCATCTGCTATTCTTTCCTCTATTCATGTCTTTATTAATTTTTTTAGATTACTGGATATCTCTCCATTTGTGCTTCATATTAACTTTAACTGGTATCGGTTGTCCATTAGTTGTAACTTTTCAGCCTCCTTCTGGTTTCTTAATGTCTACTGTATGGTCTAACTGCAGGTACAACGTAGCTATTAAGTGTGCAACCATCACCCCAGGTGCTTATTTCAGTGTCCAACTGGACTCTACTCCTTTTTGTTGAGCTTTTGCTCATATTTTCAGCAAAAATCAATC
This sequence comes from Solanum commersonii, assembly GCA_029007595.1. NCBI lineage: Eukaryota > Viridiplantae > Streptophyta > Magnoliopsida > Solanales > Solanaceae > Solanum > Solanum commersonii. The sequence continues at coordinate 955,481 of JAJTWQ010000116.1, forward strand.
CTTTCTGTTAACTATCATTCTAAAAATGTGCTATTTTGCAGATGAGGCCCGTGTAAAGGAGTTTGACTTGAAATCCATGTGGAGGAGCCCAAATGGGACAATCAGAAACATCTTAAATGGTACCCCTGCATTTGTTCTTGTTTCTTGGTCATATTCTTTCTTAGTTATGGCTTGCTTAATTATAGCTTTTTGCACTCATTGGCATTGTCTACAGGAACTGTCTTTAGAGAACCAATTATGTGCAAAAATATCCCCAGACTTGTCCCAGGTATCCCAGATTTCTTGCGCTTTCTGCTTTTGCATCTTCCCTCAAGTTGATTTAATTGTGTAGTTAAGTAAAATCTGCTTCTTAAACCAGGTTGGACTAAACCAATTTGCATTGGTAGACATGCTTTTGGAGATCAATACCGAGCTACTGATACAGTTATTAAAGGAGCTGGAAAACTCAAATTGGTGTTTGGTAAATTTTTGTTGGTTGCTTTACTTGATATGAACCTATTAGATAGCAATGATACTCACCTTTTAGGGTCTATTCCAGCCTTTACTTATTAGCCAAGGGCTTTGCTTACTCGCTTAGGATATGTTTACTGAAATGTTTTGTATAATACTTTCAGTGCCAGAAGGATCAGACGAGAAGACTGAATTTGAAGTTTACAACTTTACTGGTGCTGGTGGAGTAGCTTTATCCATGTACAACACAGACGAGGTTTGCTTACAATTGTTTGGTTTCCATTCCAAATTTTGAATATTAAATTGCTGCAGACTTATATCCTTTCACTTTCACTTTCTTGATGTGATGCAGTCTGTTCGTTCATTTGCTGAGGCTTCAATGAACATGGCATTCCAAAAGAAATGGCCACTCTATCTTAGTACAAAGAATACCATTCTTAAGAAATATGATGGGAGGTAAGCAACCTAACAGTTGATCTTTCTGCTTCCCATTTGGCCTTCACTTAATCCATTTTAAATTAGGTTGGCACCTTGAGCCATTTTTTCCCCCTCACATATCTAGTGGTTTTTGTATACATTCTGTTCCCCTGAACTACCATAAATACTCTTATAAAGGTTCAAGGATATCTTCCAAGAAGTTTATGAAGCAAATTGGAAGTCCAAGTACGAGGAAGCCGGAATCTGGTGAGTTCCACAGTTCACTTGGTAAGCATGGTTATAATATCACAAGTACATAAACATTGACTATTTCGTGATGCTTTATAGGTACGAACACCGTCTTATCGACGATATGGTTGCTTATGCTTTAAAGAGTGAAGGTGGTTACGTATGGGCTTGCAAGAACTACGATGGGGATGTTCAGAGTGATTTCTTAGCACAAGGTATCACATATGTGTTTTGTAGCCTTAAGACTGTCATTTCGACAAATCTTCATAGAATATGTTATGACGTATTGACGTGCTAATTGCTGAATTTAGTATTCCTGTCTTTCTCTCTATAATCTCTGCTCCTAGAGGTTTATAATTTTATCCCTTTTCCCTTGGAACAGGTTTTGGATCCCTTGGGTTGATGACTTCTGTCCTGGTATGTTTATTTTCAATTGCTTCAACCAACTCCTTGTGCCGTTTTCAGTTTATCTTTTTTCTATAATTCTCTGAAATTTATGATACAATGCTTCTGGCTCTTTAGATGATTTTCCTTTTCGTCGCTGATATGATTCATTGTTTTGGATTCTGAAAAGTTGTGGATGTATGGTTCAGGTGTGTCCTGATGGCAAGACCATTGAGGCTGAAGCAGCGCATGGAACTGTTACCCGCCACTACAGGGTTCACCAGAAAGGAGGTGAAACCAGCACAAACAGCATTGCCTCTATCTTTGCCTGGACTCGTGGACTTGCACACAGGTAGGTTACTATAGTTCTCGATATGCTGAGCTTTAGCCTGGTATCACAAGCGTAGGAAGTATGTGTACTTAATAAAATGCTTGTGAACAGGGCAACATTGGACAACAACGAAAGGCTCTTGGATTTTACTGAGAAACTAGAGGCAGCATGCATCGGTGCAGTGGAATCTGGAAAGATGACGAAAGATCTTGCACTCATCATCCATGGATCCAAGTGAGCCTTGTTATCTTCCTTTTCTCGTTTGTCTTTGTTAATCGTTAATCGAGCTTCTATTCTCATCCCTTTTAAATCCTTTTCCCGCCTTTGAATAGGCTTTCACGAGAGCATTATCTGAACACGGAAGAGTTCATTGACGCTGTTGCCGATGAGCTCAAAGCAAGACTTCTGAAAGCAAAGGCCTAAATGTGTGAGGACAAGTCTTTCTTCCTCAGGCAGTTTGAGGCATATTGTATTGAAGAGAAATAAAAGGAGTTAAGGCCTTGTTTGGTATACTAAATTTCAAGAGGTTTTTATCTTTTTAGGTTGAGGATTATTCCCCAGACACTATATTTTGATCCATTTAAATCTGAATTTCTATTGCTGATGTTGCTGCAAGTTATTTGCCAATTTGTAGTTTTTTTTTAAAATATCAATTTGCTTAAAGAAACCCCCTCTTCATTAATTGTTGCAAAGTTTGAAGTACTGTGGTTAGAGCGTGGTGCACTAAAGCTTTCGCTATGCGCAGGGTTCGAGAAAGAGCCCGACCACCAGGGCTTATCGTACACAGCCTTACCGTGCATTTTTTCTTATGCTATTTTCAAGGCTTAAACTCGTGACCTCTTTATCACATGACAACAACTTTTACCCGTTATTTCAAGGTTGCCCTTCCCAAACTCCCCTTTCACTCTGGTAAGAGGATTGGTCCTTTAATGGACTTCTCTTTAGTCTTTAAATCAACTTCAAAGAGATTTAGTTATGTTTTTCCATCCATCTAACTCTGGGTGGATAGAGTAACTTGGTATTTGTTGTACGAGGTAATGAGTGTCTTACGAAATTAATCAAGGTGCACACAAGCTTGTTCGAATACTCACGGATGCATTGATTTGTGAATGTGTTGCTTTTAAGAACTCTCTTTTTTCTTCCTCAATTAAATTATTATTCACAACTTATCTATGTTTTTTAATATTAAAAAAGCGAGTAGATTTCTCGTATGTCTAGTCTCATATGTTCTAGAAAAGTGATTTTATTAATGTAATTTAGTATAAACTTGATAATAAACTGATCAAATTATGTAATTATACTTGTACCTTAGGAATGAGTAAAAAAATAAAATAAAAAGATCAAAAGATGAAAATAGATTTGATTAGTTATATGGTACCGTAATTCTCCAGATCAACTCATGGCCTTTCTCCATTTACTTTTACTTGTCACCTTTTGCATATTAGAAAAATATTTTTTTTTTTATTTTATTCTTAAAATTAATTATTTATTTTCTAAATTATTTCGGCCAAGACATAAAACTCTAGATCAATTAATATGAGTATTATTTCATTATTTCTTAAAATACGTACCAAGTTCAAAGAACAAATAAAAGTGAACGAAGGAAATAAATATTCTGATCAACCTTTAAATTAATTTATTGCTAAAGGCAGGCCAGATCTTATCTTTTTTGTTTACTTTTTTTTTTTTTTTATCTTTTCAAAAATTCAATTTTTAGGGTTGCTGATTGCACTGGCCCAATTATATTTATTACATATTTGGTAGCTTATTTAATTGGAAAAATTGTATGAAATAGCAAATTATTAATTCAAATTAAATGCTATAGTCATAGTTTATTTTATTTGTAATTCGCAGTAACACATTTTATTTTTTTGTCATCTGGTTCGGTATACAATTAGCCATTTTCGGTATATAATTACCCATTCAGTATACAAATGTATAAAATGCGTTTGTATAAAGCGAGAGAAAAGTGTATATACAAATATAAATACATGTATTTTCGTCCTATACACTTAATAATTATACAAATACAGATCTTATTATACAAATTACAATGTATAAATGAATTTATACAAAACTGGACAATTTGTATAAAATTGGATGTATCTAGCGAATTGTACAAATCAAAAGCTCCATAGCAAACATAAAATTTGCTATGGAGCGCAATTATCCAAACTATAGCTATAACATACAAATATGATTTTTATGTTTGCTATATGTGAAAGTTGCTCTATTTAATTTAATGAACTCGAGCCACCAAAATTAAAAATATTAACGTGTTATCACAAATTAAATTAAACTATATTCATAGTGTTAAAAATAAATAAAATTGGCTAGGTTTTCCTCTTCACCAAAATTGATTTTGCTTTTGGTCACACTTGTATGGTAATTTAATTTATATATACATGCTCATGCAAATTAATTATTAATCTCATTTATCACAAATATATTACTTAAACTTTCTCAGTTTATATGACACAATTTTCATGCATATTAATCTTTCATTTGAAAGTATTTAACTTTAAACTTTTATTTTACTTCTTAATTAGAAGCTTTTATAATCATACAAATATTCCAGATATGCTTATTATGACCCCGAGTTTCAACAATACAATTCAATTGTTTTCTTAAAACTCCCACGTCCATTAAATTACGTCACGTAAATTGAAACTTGAAATTATAATAACCTATTTGCATGCAAATAAAATATGTGTGTGTTACTAGCTAGCATGAAGTGTTTTTTTTTTTTTTTTTGGCATAATATATAAATGTACCTTTTAATTTGACCTTATCTAATATCTATATGCCCTCCAAATTTGAGTGTACACAAATAGGCATTTAAATTTGTACAAAGTTAAACAAGTAGACACACCTATCCTACTTGGCCTCATACGTGACACTTACATGTATTATGCTACGTAGGATATATGTAGTAACTAAGCCACATATATTTGAAGGGTGTCTCTGACTGGTATGTGATTTCACTTATTTATATTTTGACACTCTTTTGTCAAAATTCTAACTCTACCATCGGACATGTCTATGTACTTGTTCAACTTTAGTTACTCATGGACTAATTTTTAGAATTGAATTAGGATCAAGATCCATATATTTCTATGTCAGAACAAAACATATGTCATGAATACTTGAACAAAAGTCTTCATACAAAAAGTTAGATGACATAAATATCAGCCGAAGCCAAATTTTGAAGAACACATATTTATGTATTAAACCTTAGTTATAATGTCACTAGTTATGTTATATGTTTTTTTTTAATATATATATGCATGCAGATGCAAGTGACTGGGCTAGTAAAGTGAATTGTGTTAGGAGAAGAATTGGTATAGATTATTAAGTCCAATTCCAAATACTTGTGGTAGAAAAATGCTATTATAAGGTGTGTGTTTTTTTACAATAAAGTTCTAACACTTATGTATGTACATATTTGTTTTAACTAGAGGTTTCAGATTCAAAATCGAGAAAAAAAAGGCATGGAAAGTAGATGACATAAATGTTGTTTTTAAGGGTATATATAGTAACATAAAGTCACAAATTTAAGATGATCCCTTTAAAGCATGTTTCATTAATTCCACCAAATAATCTTTTCACACAAAACTCACATACTTTCGTAGTTTTTCATCTAACAATCAACATATACATGATGAAATCAAATTGTAAAAAGTTTATTCAAAGACAAATCTATTTCAATTTTCTCAAGTATAAAAGACAAACACATATATACCAAAATGTTTAATGAAATTGAAGTGTTCATAGAGAGGTTAAAAATGAGAAGAAATAGGAAAATATAAAGAAAATATAAAGGAAAAGCTAAATAAAGGATAACATCATTGAACATTTATATGTTATAAAATAAGAACCCCTAAAAAAAGTATTCATTTTCCAAAGATGAAGCTAAAACTAAAAAAGCAAAATATAATATTAATATGCCAAAATACACAATTTTCTTTCCTCCTCTTATCTTCACCACATTTTCACTCTGAATCACTTTCCATGCTTCCCATAGCTTTCAATCCTCTTGGTTTCTGCACCAAAAAATAACATCATAATATGTTATTATAATAGTAAAATACACCCTTGTCAAGAACTATATATGTTGCTCAAATGACAAGTGCATTTTGTATCGTATCCTCCAAAAGTAGTGCATTTTTGGAAGATTTGACACGAGTGTGTACGATCTTTCAAAAGGAGTAGTGCATTTTTTGAAGAATCTGACACGAGTGCATGCAATCCTCCAAAAGTAGGGTAGTTCATTTTTGGAGGATCTGACATGAGTTCATGTTAGATCCTTCAAAAGTAGTGTATATGAGGATCTGACACAAGTGCATGCTATCCTCCAAAAGTAGAGTAGTGCATTTTTGGAGGATCTCAAACGGGTGCGTGAGAGGAATCCTCCAAAAGTAGAGTAGTGCATTTATAGAGGATCTGACACGAGTGCGTATAATAAAAGAGAGCGAGTGCAATACCTTCTTAGAGGTCTTCTTCTCTCTCACTTCATACCTTTCTTGGCACAAATCTTGCAACCATGTACCTGGTTGCACCAACTACACACAACATATCAAGCAATATTTAAATGGCAAAGTCCAATTCTTGGATCACTTGGATCACACATTTTGAATTTGAAGTAAAGAGACTTACAAGAATGGTTCTTTGTGTCAACTTAGCCCTTTTCTTAGGCCTTTGAGGAAGCTTGCAACCTTTCATTGCCATAAAATCTTCTTCTTTTTCTTTACTTGACAATGTGACGACCAATTTTGGCCAAACCATCTTTTTCTTTTCCTCCCTTGCTTCCATGAACAGCTTGCTACTATCGTCCACGCCTACCGACCCTCTCGTCGTATAATACCGGTCCTCCTTCTCAGGGGATGACACTGATATCTTACAATGCTCATTTGCGTTAGAACTATTCACACCCAAATCCCTGCCAAAACAAGAACCACCAAATTTTAGTACTACAATCGTTTACTTTTCAGGTAACCAAATCAATGAAATTTTCCATTTTACGACTTAGAATCTTCAAAAAAACAGCAATATTGTTCTCAAAAGGTAAAACACCACAACAAGAAATACCTCTAGACCCTTGCAAAAACTAAGAAATTCAGCAAATCAATGACTGAAATTGTAGTACAGCCATAGTTTACTTTTCAAGTAACCAAATCGACGAATTTTTCCGTTTTAAGACTTGGAATCTTCTAGTAAACAGCAATATTGTGCTCAAAAGGTAAAACACCACAACAGGAAATACCTCTAGTCCCTTACAAAAACTAAGAAAATCAGCAAATCAATAACTGAAACTGTAGTACTACAATCTTTTACATTTCGGGTAACCAAATCGATGAATTTTTCTGTTTTAAGACTTGGAATCTTCAATAAACAGCAATATTGTGCTCAAAAGGGAAAACACCACAACAGGAAAACTGGTATATGAGGTTGAAAGACCGGTAGAGAACCACAATTCAGCACAAGATATGTTAAATTATGAATTGGATATGCCGGACTGAAATTTGAAGTAATAGCTTCACCAGAAACAATCTGGTTCATTCTCAAGTATAATTACCAGCTCCAAAACAACCAATCTTCACATCTAATGTGTTTATAAACCAATCCCAACCAAACCTAAAGTCGAAAACTTTGAACTTCCTTTCCTTCTAATGTACATAACTACATATAAGACATCAAATCGTCGCGTAATTCAGGACAGATACAGCTCAATTTGATACACAAAAAACCAACAAATCAATTTTCCATACAATGGACTTACCAAAACCCCAAAACACAATCAAAGAATGAATTTTTACATCAAAATCTTGATATATACAACAAATCTCAACCAAACAGCATCTAAAGAAACCAAAAGTAGTCATAATTTGACATAAAAATCAAATCTTTTAACACAAATGAGGGATTTTCCCCCCTCAATCTTCACTCTTAAGTTTTCTTAACAATCAAAAATGTGATTTTTTTTGGTTACCTGTTAAGCGTATGAGGAGAAGACACATGAAGAGGAAAATGACCAGATTCCTTGTTATTATCAACAACTCTAGATGTAATTTTCTTCTTCACCACAAGACTTCTTCCTCCATCAGATTTCCCATTTGAAGTTGAATCTTTCACCTTAAAACACCTAAGTCTTTTTCTGTTTCCCCACTGTAATTTATCCATATCTACAACAACCCCACAAAATCAAACTCAGATATTAACAAGAAATTGAACAAACAAACTAGATTTTGAAACAGTAAAAAGACTGACCTCAAGATCTATGGGTTAGATACTGATACTCCCAGCCAGATTTTATCAAAAAACTCTGCAACAACATAAAAAAATAATCAAAACCCATTAACAAAAACTGGAAAAACACATAAAGATTGAAACAGACAAACAAAAAATAATAAATTTACAAAGAGATCATCTTTTCTTCTTTTCCTTCTCCTTCTTTTTAGTGACTATCAAAAAGATGAGATTTTTATTGAAAAATTCAATGAATTTTCCAATATATATACAAAGATCATCTCTTTTTCCACTAAATATGAAATGGGTTCTTGAATTTTCCTCAAAACAGGTGCACTTGTCTTCTATACAAGTGTTAATCTTTGTGTCTTTTTGCTAACTCTCTAACCCCCTTTTCTTTTCCTTCCCACTGTTCTCTGGTTTTTTGTAATTTTCCCTTCTTCTTTTTTTCTTTTTTAGGGGGGGGGGGGGAGCGCGGTAGGGGGGCGGGGTATTTGAGTAGATTTAAGTGGGACAAATCTTGGCCATTGGATGTTGAATGGATGGCTAGATGAGTTTTCTTGGTGGTTGTTTTTTTCCCTTCCCATTGTATTAATTTATTACCTCATACCACTTCTGCATATCTTAAAAAAGATTTTCCCAATGGACTAATATAGAAGAGAGATTAAGTGAGTAGTGAGGTGATTGTGAGGAAATTTTACTAGTCAATTGGTTGGCTGTTTGAACTTTCATTTTATTGGTGAGGGTTCGATTTGATATTTTGATAGAAAATTTTGTTGTTTGCAATTGAGATATTATACAAGGATTAAACAACACAAATTTATTAGTTTAAGATTTAATTACATGTCTTTATTTTATTTATTTTTAAAATTATCTTTCGTATTATATTTATTTTGTCAGATATATACATATCTAGTGCACTTAGATATATGTATATTGGATATATACGATTCAAATTAGATGTAATTTTTTTCAAATAAACTATATTCAAGCGTAATTCACATGTGTTTGAGAATTATTTCATTATTTAACATCTAATATAACAATCAGTCACTATAAAAGACCAAAAAAATCACAAGACTATATAGAGAAGTTTTGACTAAATTAAGTTTTTTCTTTTAAAAAATAAGTTTGCATTCAAGATCAACAAACTAGTCTTACTAGAGATGTTGGTGTAGCACACATATTCAAGGCGTTTGAGAGGATATATTTTTGCTTAATACTAAGCACGCCCAATGTCCGATCCTCGAGGCTCGCCTAACAGATCTTACATAATTTATGTGTTAAAATCTTTAATTAATAGTGTTGATCCTCATAATTCTTGAATAAATGAATGATATGTAATAATTTTTTAATCTATAGAGATACGAAGGTTGAGAGTAACTCAAATAACAAGTTATAGTATCACATATTTATTATTTGGTAACACTGTGAAGATGATTATATATTACCTAACATTTCTTTTAAAAATACATCTCTAAATTTTACTTTTTCACTTATCATTGGTCTTCATGGTTTTGTCATATGTCTCAAAATTATCATATTTTATTTAGCTATTTGAAAGTAATTTTAATTTTATTCATGATGGAGTGATGTTTTTACTATAATACTACAATATTTTTTAGAAATAATGATTGTTTTATTATTAGAAAGTTAAGATATTAGATTATTTATACTTGTATAGTCATGTTAAAAGTTTTATTTTCTATGAGTTTCCTTAATCATGTTTGTAATTATTTCAAACTATTGATGTATTTTTATAATTTTGTGTTATTAGATTATTATTATACAATATTATAAATTAAAAATTTAAAGATTCATAGGGCTTAGGCCCCATGTCTCAAGGTTTACACCTTGCCCGATACTAAGTAAAACTCTCTCCTCGAATTCCATTTCCTCCGATACGGAAATGAAATGGGGGGCATGTAGCACCTGGGTTTCACCTTCTCCTTGTCGAGTTTTGCTTCTGATCTCTCTCTGAGTCTCTAGTTCGCAACCATGAAGTATGGAAAGTCCCAAACATTGAAAACTACCCAGAGAGGAGTTAGGAACAGGAACAAGGAGAAACGAGAACCACTTAAATACACCCCCTTTAAAAACACTATTTGAATCTAGTATGATTTTAAAAAAAGAACAAATTTGTATTCAATGCCAACAAACTAACTTTACTAGAAAAGTTAATTTAGCACACATATTCAAAATGCATGAGAGGACATACTTTTACTTAATGGAGTAATATTTTTTTCTCATCCCTTTCTCCTCCCTCCCATTTGATGAACATTTGAGTTTGATTTGAATTAAAAATAAATAAATTTGCATTAAATATCAACAAACTAGTCTTACTAAAAAATATGATATAGCACACATGTTCAAAATGCATGAGAGAGCATGTGTTTTGCAGTGTAATCACTAATCTCATATTTGCGTTCGCGTTAAGTTATAATTGAAGTTTTCACTTCAATTTTTATCTTCAAGAGTATCTTTAGGTAAATTGCTTAAAATAAAGGAGAATTTGAAGAAACGGTATAAAATAATAATTGTGTGAAAATAATTAGTAAAGCTCACTAATGTAAATCTTCCTAAAACCCTAAATTAACACGAATGCATCATGCACCAAACTATCTTTTTTAGGTTATATAACAAATACTCGCTTGTTATTACACTTACAATTCAATTGAAAAATTACAATTATAAATACCTCAATATAACACATGAATCATGATTAAAGAGCTAATGATTTGTCAAGCTTGAATAAAATTCATTAGTGCAAAATAAAAAGAGCACACTTCAATTAATTGAATACTAAACATACTTAGTTGGAGATTAGTTTTTTTCCTTGTTGGATACCACAAGAACTAAACAAAATTGTACCAATCATGAGGGACCAAAATGATGAAAATAACCTTTTCAGATCTGTTACATATTTTGTATATATAAAAAGAGCACAAAGCTAAAAACTAGTTGTAGGTGAAATGATACTATATATGTGTATTATGTAAACTAACACATATGCTACAATAATATTATACGATCTAATACATAGAATACATCATTCTACATAGCTTAGCTCAACTAGCCAAGATTGAGGGACTTGTATCTTAGGTCACAACTTCGAGCCCTATGACATGCGAACTACACTTGAGTATCTAAAGAATAAGGAAAAGCTAAAAAAAAAAAGAAAAGGAAAACATCAATTTCCAATACACAAATATTTATGCAATAAGAACACAAAAAAAAATGAAGCATTCATTTTCCAAAGGTGAGCTGAAATTAAGAAAAATAATATGTCAAAATACACAATTTTTCTTTCCTTCTCTTCCCCCCAAAAAATAAAGTACAAAAGATCCAAATGTTTCTTTCCATCTTCTTCTCCCTTCATCTTCAACTATCCCAAAATAATTCCCAAAAATCAATCTTGGCTTTACACTGACACTGTCTTTGTTTCCTTAACTTCACTCTTATCTTCACCACATTTCATTCTGAATCACTTTCCATGCTTCCCATAGCTTTCAATCCTCGCGGTTTCTGAAAATAACATCATAATGTTGTTATAATAATAAAATACTTCAAAAGTATAGTAATGCATTTTTGGAGGATCTAACACGGATGCATCTTGGATCCTCCAAAAGTAAAGTAGTGCATTTTTGGAGTGGAGGATCTAACACGGGTGCATGAGATCCTCCAAAAGTAAAGTAGTGCATTTTTTGAAGGATCTGACACGAGTGAGTGCAATAAGAGGAGAGGATGTGTATTACCTTCTTAGAGGTCTTCTTCTCTCTCACTTCATACCTTTCTTGGCACAAATCTTGCAACCATGTACCTGGTTGCACCAACTGCACACAACAAGAAAAGGAGACTTGTTTAGCTTGGAAAGAATCAACAAATATTTAAATGACGAAGTCTTCAATTCTTGGATACCGCCATGACTTACAAGAATGGTTCTTTGTGTCAACTTAGCCCTTTTCTTAGGCCTTTGAGGAAGTTTGCAACCTTTCATGGCCATAAAATCCTCTTCTTTTTCTTTACTTGATAATGTGATGAGCAATTTTGGCCAAACCATCTTTTTCTTTTCCTCCCTTGGTTCCATCAACAACTTGCCACCATCGTCCACACCTACCGACCCTCTCGTCGTGTAATATCGGTCCTCCTTCTCGGGAGATGACACTGATGTCTTACGGTGCTCATTTGCGTTAGATCTATTCACACCCAAATCCCTGCCAAAACAAGAACCACCAAATTGTAGTACTACAATCTTTTACTTTTCGGGTTGACTTGAAATCTTCACAAAACAGCACTATTGTGCTCAAAGGTAAAACACTACAACAGGAAATACCTCTAGTCCCTTACAAAAACTACGAAAATCAGCAAATCAACGACTGAAATTCGAAGTAACAGCTTCACCAGAAACAATCCGATTCATTCTCTAGTATAATTACCAGCTCCAAAACAACCTATGCTTCAATATAACTTCACATCTAATGTGTTTACAAACCAATCCCAAAGTTGAAAACTTTGAAACTTCCTTTCCTTCTAATGTACAAGTAAGACATCAAATCGTGTAATTCAGGACAGAAACTGTTTAATTTGATATACAATAAACTTATTAACACCTCTATGCAATCAAAGAATGATTCTTTCCATCAAAATCTGGACATATACAAGAAATCTCTACCAAACAACATCTAAAGAAACCAACAGTAGTCATAATTTGACATAAAAATCAAATCTTTATCACAAATGAGGGATTTTCCCCCCTCAATCTTCACTCTTAGTTTTCTTAACAATCAAAAATATGATTATTATTTTTTTGGTTACCTGTTAAGCCTGTGAGGAGAAGACATAGGAAGAGGAAGATGACCAGATTCCTTGTTATTATCAACAACTCTAGATGTAATTTTCTTCTTCACCACAAGACTTCTTCCTCCATCAGATTTCCCATTTGAAGTTGAATCTTTCACCTTAAAACACCTAAGTCTTTTTCTGTTTCCCCACTGTAATTTATCCATATCTGCAACAACCCCACAAAATCAAATTGGCATATCAACCACAAATTGAAGAAAAAAACTAGATTTTGAAACAGTAAAAACAAGAAAACAAAGACTGACCTCAAGATCTATGGTTTAGATACTCCCAAACCAGATTTGACTCTGCAACAACATAACCAAAATCTCAAGTAAGAAGTGGAAAAAACACATAAAGATTGAAATAAACAAACAAAAGATAGGAACTTTACAAAGAAACAATCTTCTTCTTCTTGAATATCCACAGTAACTCTAAAAAATATGAGATTTTTATTGAAGAATTCAATGATTTTTTCCTAACAAAATTCCAATATGTATCCAAAGATCATCTCCTTTTCCATTAAAATGAAATGGGGTTCTTGAATTTTCCTAAAAAAAAACAGGTGCACTCTGTCTTCTTTACAGTAGATAATCTTTCTGTCTTTTTGCTACTCTCTAACCCCCTTTTCTTTCCCCTCCCACAGTTTTCTGGTTTTAAGTAATTTTTCAACTTTTTTTTTTTCCTTTTTTAAGGGGTGGGATAGGGTAAGGTGGGGTAGGGGGTTTATTTAAGTAGATTTAAAGTGAGACAAATCTTGGCCATTGGATATTGAATGGACGGCTAGATGTGTTTTACTCCCTCTAAGTGATGGATGAAGACTTTTGGGAGTTTGTGGAGAGAAATTACTCAAAGTTGAGCCCAAATAAATCATCAAAATGAGTTGGGCCTAAATGTTTTGTTGAGTTTGGGGTTGGAATTTGGGCTTGTTATTGGGCTAGGGTTAGGTTAAGAGAAGAAAATTTGGGCTTAGGGTTTCAAACTTAGCTCAAGTTTAAGTTGTCATTTTGAGCCTCATGGAGTTTTGAACTTGTAATGTTTTGATTTCTTGATGATGATTAGTTGAATGCTAAAATATGTCTATAGTTAAAAAGTTGTGAGTTCAGTTCTTACTGCTGATGTAGATATTGCTTGATGACCTCTGGTGAAATGTTCGGTGAAACGTCTAGGGGTGCAAGAAAACTATGGAACTATTTAGTAGATGTTGAGACGATCGTTTGCTTACTTCTTTCTTGGAATTGAATTTCTCTCAGTATGTCGTCTATCATTATTAACTTTCTCTCTTACCATTTATAAAAGGATTCGACCATAATCCCATGCAAAATTCTTTTGCCCGACCCATGATCAAAATTACAAAGTCTACTTTACCAGACGATGACTCTCTAATAATATTAGTTCACTAATATGAATATAATTTTGTTAGTTTCTCAATTAATTAATCATGTGTATCTAATAATTGATATATGAATAGGGAACTTTCAAGGAAATTGTTTCATACAACTCCATGTTCAACTTATATATTACTATATATAATAAGTGAGAATATCTACTACTTAGCACATGACAAGTGTTGGATGATATGTGCTTGATAGTGTTGTACATTCTTCTTTTATGGTTGTACTTTTAAAATTTATATTATTGGTCAATTTAACACCATTAATTACTTACTACTTTATTAGCCAAAAAGTTTGACCTCATTTGGCCCATTTATTATTTATATGTTTCCAATTTTCAATATATGTTGTCTATCTAATTCTTTTTTCCAACCTTTTATTTTAAACTTCTTGAAATTTAATTACCTATTTAGTACTCTCTCTATGCACTTTTAATTGTTATGATTTCCTTTTTAGAGTCAAACTATAAGAATTTTAACTACTATTTTACAATGTGTTTTTTCATCATATTCATAGGCAAAAAATTACAATTTATAGTACTTTTTGTATAAATTTTGCATATTTTAATTTTTTTTAAAATATCGAATTAATACAATCTGATTTGAAAATTAGTCAAATGGACTTTCAAAAAGTGCAACATGACAAATACAAGTGGACGGAGAGAGTATATTTTTGCTACAAAATATATTAGAGGTACAACTTTTTAAAAAAATTAAATTTTTATTGCGTTGACTCTTGAAATCTTATCATTGTCATATGAATTTGAACAAATTATATATTATTAAAAGTTACATAAAAGATGCTATAAATCAAAATAATTAGCAATTAAAAATATTTTTAAATCATATAACAAATTTGGTTGACTAATTGGAATAGAATAAGTAACATGTACTATTTGAAAATAACGTCAAAATTTCTAGAATTCACAATAAATTAACAACTGAAAATATTTATGATTATTCACGTGAATTGAAACATGAGTAACCTATATTATTCAAAACTAACACAAAAAATACTATAAATCACAACAATTTAATAACTTCAAATATATTTTTAAGAAAACATATAAAAAATCAACTGATCTTCAAATTCCATTTATATCACATAAATTAAAACAAAAAAAATTAATATTTATTGGGCCCGTGCTGGCACGGGCACCAAATATCTATATATATGTGTCACAAATGGAAAAGTCTCAATCAAGGAAGCAACATATATCATTTACAAATGACTTAAAAAGCATTAAAAATTACAATAATTACCAATTTAAAATATTTAAAAGCTATATAATACAATACGTTGACTCTCAGAATTCTATCAGACTCACATATGTTGGGACAGAAAAAATAACACATATCATTTTAAAATTACCAAAAAAAGTATTATAAATAATAATAATTAACAACTTAAAATATTTGAAAGATATTTTAAAAGGGTTAATTTTGTAATTTTATCCATATCACATAAATTAGGACAAAGTGACCAATAATGTATATTATTTGAAAGTTACATAAAAATATCATAAATCACAATAATTAATAACTTAAAACATTTTTTTTTAAAATATGAAAATTTGGATGACTCTCCAAATTTCATTTGTGTCACATAAATTGAGACAACAAAAATAACATATATTGGGTCCATTTTAATTTATTTGTCTTATTTTTTATTTTTTTATATTTAAAAATTGTGTAAAAATACTATAAATCATGATAATTGACAATATAAAATATGTTTTGAAAAAAATACAAAAAATTCCACTGATTCTTGAAGTGAATCTATCGCAAAAATACTATAAATCATGATAATTGACAACATAAAATATTTCAAAAATGTTGTATGTGGGTAATCTTATTATGCCTTAAATAGCGTCAAAGAAAGTACATGTTTGTGATAAAAAAAACTTATTCATTTATCCACGTAAACAATCGCTTCAAAAACTCAGTTATTAGTCCCAAAACATACCATTTATATTATTGCACGGGTCACATTATATATATATATATACCCATCTCACACACACTCTTGATGACCCCCACAAAAAGGTGAAACAAAGAATTTTTTTTTAGTAGAACATGTAATAAATAATAATAATAATTGCAATATGGGGACCCTTTGATACACATGCATGTCCTTGTAGTATTTTATTTCATTTGGTTGTTTCTCAAACTTTTTAAAGGTATATATTAATTTGCTAGTCATATAAAATTATATGGAATATATTTTTCATATATCATCTAGGCTTATTATAAGAAGTTGATGTTTTGTTGGTTTTTGAAAGAAAAAAAAAGTGGCAGACCTACATTATATTGATTCCGATGGATGGTCATGAAACAAACACTATATCACTTCTAAAATATCATTATTGTTTAGCGATTTTTCCATGAATATTTTGATTGAATACAATCAATTTAATACCTTTTAAAATGAGGCATTTGACTTAGGCTCCAAAATTTGAAGGCCAATTTTTTTTTAGCAATAATAAAATTATTATAAGCCCTTTTTAACAAAATAATATAGTATATCTCTTAATTTTTTTATTTTTTTAGTTCATTTCGAAACATTAAAAAATGTTTCTTTCTTTTTTGTCAATTTTTAAATTTAACCTCCACATGATATGTTTTACACCACAAGATTAAAAGATGCTTTGGATATATATCTCTTTAGCTTAAGACCATAGAAAAAATAAAGTTTTTTTATTAAAAAGAAAGAAATAACATTGCATCTCAAAAATAATGAAAAATTAGGCTCCGATTGATTTTTGGCTTTAGGCCACTAATTAACTTGAACCGCAACTGAATACAATTAGTGAGAAAATAAGACAACATATTCAATGGCTATTGTCATTATTTTAGTGGGAATATGTTTTCCACCATGTGTTTTTCGAATGAGCTGGTTCAGTGGGAATACAATGAAAAACATATTTTATAACACAATTTTTTGAGTGATTTGCAATGAAACATTTCAGGGAAATAATTATAAGGATTTAACAAGAATCACTTAAAATGGAGATTATTTTATCAAGCCCTAATATTGTTTAGTGTAATATATTCTCACTAAGATATGGTATAGAATTAGGGTTTCTATAACAAAATGAATATATCTAGTTACACTGATTAATTTGTATAAAATATTTTGAATATGTAAAGTTGTCTAGTCTAGATTATACATAACATGCACATAATTCTTAACTTGATAATGATTGAGTTTAATTTAGAGATAGATATTGAGTTTGAAAATAATACAAGTAAGATTTAATTAGCTAGAAAGTCATTATCCTAATTAATTAAACGAACATTTTTTTATTGACTAGTAGATATAAAAATCAACTTGAGAAAATAAATTAAATTTGGAGTGTTTGGTACAAACTTGACTTGCAATTAAACACAACTATTGGTCCCTCGTTAGGTAAACTAATCATGCATGCATGGAACAAAAATTAAAATTTCTATATATATATATATATATAACTTTTAAGGATTGATAAAAAAAATATTATTTTTAGTATATATTTTGATAACATTGCATTGATTTTAGTTAAATTTTTAATAAGAGATTTCGAAAAATCTACGATAGTAATATTTGCATTATATTTCTCAACGGTCAATATGTAGTTAATCTTGGAAGAATAATCAAACGTTATAATTGAGCTAACTTTAATTTGTAAAATTGACAAAAGGTGGAGAAGTCTTTATTGTTGAAACTTTAATTTGAAAGGGAAGAAAAGCAAAGGACTAAATTTATTTTATTTTTAAGAAGAAGAAAACAAAAGATTAATCTTTAAAGAAAGTATTTTTAAAAAATACTACTAAGGATGACTGTTAATTAATTTGATATCGTTCATAATTTGACATGCGTGATTGTAATTATTATGTTTAAACACGTAAAAAGAACATTATCATATGCAATTTTCTTACCTTTGCTCATGAACATTATCATTCAAATTTTGAAATGATTTTACCCACAAATTAATAGGTTAAGATGTACATTGGGTAATTTTTTAAAATCTAAAACCACCACCAAAAAAATAATCTAAAGCATGATATATATATATATATATATATATATTTGGAGTTGAATTCGAGAATTATTGTTACAAGCTACTCTTTATTTTTTCTTCATTATCCTCTTTACTTCGGAAACAAACTTTACTTTATGGGATAAAACACTCTACCAAAGTAGAGAAGTGATTTCATTCTCAGGACTTAATCAGAAATATGATCTCTACCACGATCTTCTGTATATATATAATGTTACCAGTGACTAATCATGGAACTCTATATATTCACACAATATATAGATCATAGATGTATAAATTGGCATATAAAATAAATATCAAGAAATATGAGTATATAATTCATGTGTAGAGTGGGAACCCTTCTTTTTGAAAAAAATTGGAGCATAAATTGCAACTTTAGTGTCATTTCCTAACTACCCTTTTGTTTGAAAAAAACAATCAAAAGAATTTTTTTTCTAAAGGTTGCCTTATAAGTAAAATTGCACAAATTAAAGGGGTTTGCTTTAAGATATAAAAACAAAAAAAAGTAAAGGCAGAAGAAGAAGGAAATTTTATGATGATAAAAATATATAAATTAAGCAATGGGCTCTTGTTTTTTTGTGATTTTGTTTGATAGTGTTTGTATTTATAAGAGTAATAAAATAAATTAGAACTTGAATGTCTATATATGAATCAAATATTCCCCCGTTTCATTTTTATTTGTTATATTTGACTGATCAAGAAAAATAATTATTTTTTCATGTTTTACCTTCAGTGTTAAATACTTATTCTTCAAATCATTTTTCCAAGATCTAATACTAAACATCATTTAATAGAAATAGTTTGATAAAATACTTCTATTAATAATTATTTTTTTAATGGATATGCCAAGTTAAATTGTGATAAATGAAAATGAACGGAACGAGTATAATATTGAGACCAATATGATTAGACGAATAGTCTTTTAAAAACCCCAAAATTATGGCGATAATTAATCTGGAATTATGTGAAAATGGAGATCCCTATTTATATTGATTTAGCATATTAGTGTAAATCATTCAAAAAATAGTTGTTGAATATATAATTAAATATTGAATAGTTTTAATGAGATTTTTAGTTTCATCATTATTTTTGGTAGATTAAAAGTTTCTTTGACTTATGGATGTATTAATTATTTTGATGCGACTCTTAGCTTTCTTGTCAAATTTAATGGATTACCATTTCTATATTTACATTACACTAATTAAAGTGCATAATGTATTATGTGGTGTTACAGCCTAACTAATTGAGTGATGAAACATAATGACTTTTCTATGGTTACCAACCATTCTAACGATACAGTTGTAAATATTTTTTTATTCTTTATAAAAAATAATAAAATTTGAGCTCTACTTAATAGTTAATATAAAGTTATCTTTGTTAGAAAATATTTTATCCATCAATATGACTATGAAAGATCAACGCTATATTACGAATTCAAAATTTAATCAAACTCTAATATAAATATCGAATTCTGAATAAACATAAAAGATTTTTCTATTGATAATATATACCTTTCCTAATAATAACAATAGTACTAATATTTTTGGTTAATATTCAAAGCATTCAACATCTAGAAAACGACCAACTAACAATAGATCAATTAAATTATAAGTTTTTTTAATTTGTTTTGTTTTAAAAAATTTACATTTTATTATATTTGAATTTACGTTCACATTCCTATTTTTTTAATTTCAACTTTTTTATTTTTCTAATATTTATGTGGCATGCGCATGTACTGTTCACACTCTTTTATCATATATATATATATATACATATTCAAAAAATAAATAATTACAATTAACAAAACGTCAAAAAAATATCAACTCATACCTACTTTTTATTTGCCTATTTATACTACCTTTCACAAAGTGAACGTCAAATATTACGATGGAACGGTTAATACTCATTCATTTTTAATTAAGTATTTTAATGAATCGTATTTTTAAATCGTATTTTTAATAGGAAGTGTATTTCGTTCAAATCGGACTTCAAAACAAAATTATTGATAGAAAATACAAAAGTAAAATATGGAAAAAAAAAAAAAAGTGGTTAATAAGACAGCTTTGAGGTGGTGACCCACTAGTATTTTTTTTTAAAAAAAATCTTTAGATTATATTTTTTTTATTTAAATAAAAGCTGTACTTTATAAATCGCTGTTTGTACACTCTGTCAAATTTGGGCAGCGGGCAGCCTATCCTTTATTTGCTGTCACAGTTTACTTCTTCCGTTTCATATTACTCGGATCATATTGACTTGGTATACTTTTTAATTTTTTTAATTAAATATATATTTTGTTAAACTAATCTTATTATTGATATTTTAAAATTCTAAATTTGACATTACATGCATTATATACTGTTTTCGTTTTATATTACTCAGATCATATTGACTTGGTAAACTTTTTTTTTTTTTAATTAAATATACATTTTGTTAAGCTAATCTTATTGTTGATAATTGATGTTTTGAAATTTTAAATTTGACATTATTTTGTTGTTACTAAAAACTATTCATGATTATATATCCTTAGACAATCGATACACTGATTTACCCTAGACATATTTGATTGTGAATTTATTAGCCATAAAAGTAACTATAATATAGCAAATGGTCAAATCGTTGAGCAATATATTTTTACATAATATATTTGGTTTACGATCAATTAGGATGTAGGAAATAATAATTGTATTCATAATATATAAATATATTTTTTAATTTAATTTTAATTAATATTTCTATCATCTAATTTTGAATGTGCTTAAGTAGATACGTAAATATAAATTTGAACAAGCAAATATGTAAAATGTCGTGTAGAGCATGATTTGTCATATAAAACTCTATTCAAATTTAAATGTCTAATTATGCACCTCAAAAAATTGAGGGCATAAATTTCACATGAGATCAAATTAAAGGAAATATTTTGGAGTATGTATTATGCCATAATTTTACATGTATAATATATTAAAAAATGTATTTTAATTTTATTTCAATAGACATTTACGTCCTTCAACTTTGAGTATGCGCAGATAGATACGTCATTTATGATATCCTACATGACATTTGCGGTCCTATATGACGTTATACATGTATTATGCCATAACCCGCAAATAACGCATATATTTATTCAACTGTATACAAATTTAAGCATCTACTTATATATATCCAAAATTAAAAGACACAAATATCATCAAATTAAAAAACACGTTATATATTATGAAATTTCATTTTATCTCACACTTTTTATTTATGGTGTAGTGGACATACATGTGATATAGTTACGGGCAGCTCAACTGCCCGTAATTATTCTTCACTTTCACACAAACACCACACACTACTCAGCTATATATAAATCCCCAATTTACCCACAAATCTTCCAAAATCTCCATTTCTTCCGTCATTACAATTTCTCTACAAATTTCAGTCACATTTTCCCCAAAATTGAAAAAAATGGAGGCTATTAACATGAAGATCTTCGTTGTTGCAGTCATGATGATGACGATAATGGCTATCTCCGCCGTAAAAGGCGTCGCCGCCGCTGATGCTCCGGCACCGGCACCGGCTTCCGACGCTACCGCCTTCGTCCCCGCCGTTTTATCTTCATTTGTTGCTCTTGCTTTTGCTCTTCTCTTCTAAGCTACTACTATGTTTTCTTTATTCATGAGGGTATTTTCGTCATTTTTTTTTAAATTTGTGGGAGTTGATTTTTTTTTTGTTTTGTTTTTGTTTTTGTTTTTGGGTGATTTTATTATTTGTATTTTGTTAGTTTTTTGTATTTTTGTGTAATATAATTGGAATATTTAGTGAGCTTTTAGGTTATTATTATTATTTATTATTAATAATAATTACGAGATATTGTCATCTTGAATTCTAGTGTTTTGGTTTCACAATTCTCATTTCCTTAATTATTTTTATTTGAAAAATTACATCACATTTGGCTTAGTTCATTTTAATATATGTTGGATAATAGTTAATATTAATTATAGATATCGACTTTTATACTATCAGATTATCTTAATTTGTCGTAGAATATTAGAATTCCACGCGACGAAGTTATCTATAGATTTTAAATGACCAAATAGTGGTAAAAATATTTAATTTTAATCTTAGAATTGTATAATGATTTTCCCCTAGTATTATTCAGAGCTAAATTTGAAACTATTTTTTGAAGTTTAATATTCCTTTATTACTTCCTTAAATGTGTACCAAATTGCAAAAATCTCAATAAAGCAAGGGAACGCTATAACCAATTCAAAATAAACATTGAGATAAAAAAATAATTGAAGGAAAAAGAACCTTTATAAGCATAATATTTGGACCAAATATACTTTTTAAACCTCTTTTGTTATGTTATTCTTTCTAGAAAGAATTCAAAGCTTATAAAAAGAACATGTTGAGATTGATTCCACTAGCAACTTGCAATGGAATGTACAATAGGCATTTTAATTTTATTCTGAGAAATGTGAATTTCAAGTCTCCAAAACATAAATTGCCTTCAAAGAATTAAATCTAGAGATAAAAGCGCAATTCATAATATATGAGTCAAGTCTATATTATATATTCAGATTCAAATAAAGACAAAATTGATAGTATAACATTAAAAAGCGAAACTTCCAAAACATAAATTTGTAGTTTTAAAAACTCAAATTGTTATTTGTTGTAGATCTACTGAATTGGATGCTTGAATCTATTTCATTGCAAATAATGGGATAATGAGTCTTCCTACATGACCGAACACCTAATTCTAAACAAAGTTATGGAATTTACTGCCACATCCTTTTTTCGATAGATTTGAAGTACTTCATAAGATATTGTGCATATTTACCCGTCTTTTATTCTACTTGCTTCTGACTTTCTATGAGCCCTTACTTTTTGAGAGGAATAATTCTCTTGAAATCAATTGATGGTGACTCTTAGAATTATACATGTGAACTAACAAGTTGTGATCTTATTGGAAGTTCAATGAAAGGTCACCAAATTATGAAAACTATAGACAACTCATTTCATAAATCTATAGCTGCCAAAATTGGTTACTTGGTGCTCTCAATATATTTGTATTTATTTATATCTTGTTCATATATGAGTAGATGGTTTTACCAAAATCCCATAAATAAAGTTTAAGGTATATGTATTAATTATCATTCCTATTTTCTTTGAAACAAATTAATGAGAGGTCTCTCTTCAATTAGTTACTAGATTTGTTTGTTTATTTTTTCTGGTTTTTTTTATTCGGTGTTCAGTGTCTGTATTGGAGTCCACTTAAAGTCTCATTTGCGGGGAAGGTTTTCATACCAAGGATTTTTTTCATATCTAGGACTCGAATCCGAGATCTCTGGTTAAGGGAGGAACAATACCATCTGCTGCACAACATCCTTCGATGCTTCTCTAATTTCTTTTCAATGTATGTTAATTGAGTGTTTTTTGAATATTGTCTATATTTACCAAATAAATCCACTAAACACCATTACTAAACAAATCCTCAAGAAAAGATCAAAATTTCAACATAACATCTTGATTAAATATGTGATTATTATTAAACCTAGAACCCCACTAATTCAAACCACCACATGACTACAAAAGAGAAGATACTCCTCTTAATCAATATGCTATCATCTTTATTAAAAATATGATTATTGTTAAGTAAAAGACAAGTTTTAGTTTAACACAAAAAAAAAAAGGACACCTGGAAATACACTAGCAACAAAAGATGATGTCTATGCATTCAAGGCTGTGGTTAGTTGAAAATCATAAGATCTCAAGCTTAAATTTCAACGAATTTTTTTTTTTAGGACTTTTCTTTGTGTTTAACGTCCAAGTGATTTAGTGCATAAACCAATACCTGTCTAATGGGAGGTAACATATACCACAAATAATAAATTTACAATATGTTCAAGCAGACTCAAATACCATAATTATGAAAAGAAAACATGTTCTCTATATTGTATTTCATTTGGAGTGCACATGGGAGTAGATAATGAACGAGAAGGCCTAGACATATGCCTTTTTCTGGGCAGAGTCAGGTAGGACCGAGAAGTTCATCTAAACCTTCTTCAGAGAAAATTATATTGTTGATAAAATTATTTTTTATGTATATACATTAGATATTGAATCCCTTTTAGCTTTTTCATGTGTTCACTTCCTTCATGTTTTGAAACCCTTTAAGTGAAAATCCTGACTCAACTTGACTCCACTTCTACTTTTTGCTTAAATATATGATTAATCCATCCTTCAATAATTCTTCTTCATCATCATCATCAACACGATAATACATACTTATTCAATCCAACCCCCCCGCCCCCCAACCCACCCATTCAAGCTTATAAGTCAGAGAGTTTGCAAATGCAGACCCCTTTGTATAGAGTGTTATGGATGAAGTAATCACAATGACAAGTGATTAGAGACATAGAACAGAAGAAGTCGAGAATCATCAGTTATCTTTCAAATCAAAGTAACGTTAGTTACCTTCTAAATCAAAGTAGAACAGAACAAGTCGAGAATCGTCAGTTATCTTTCAAATCAAAGTAACGTTACTTACCTTCTAAATCAAAGTAGCGACAAGCCAAGTATCACAGACTGCAAGGTAAAAGATGAAAGATGATGTTCCAAATGAGTAACTTGCCATTTTTACCAACACATAGTGTAACACTTTCTGTTGATGCCAACAAGCCATCACAGACAAATACATGCAGTGTTACAAAGTCTCCTTCTTGTCATCATGTAATATACATAGAAACCCTCTGTTCTCAAAATTTACACGAAAGCTGTTCATATTTCCACCTAAACTCTAAAAGCACAAGATCTTCTGGTCTCTTGAGTATATTTAAATTTTCTGAAAAAGATAAGATACAACACTGGGCAATAACAGCTAACCCGAGGGGGAAGAAATAACAGGGAATAGAGAAGTAAGACGATTCTACTTGCTGTAGAAGCCAGACTCTGAGTTCTAACTTGTTCGCTTTAGTGACAATCTGATGCAAGAGACAACGAGTAGTAGCTTACAAGTCTCCTGAGGGGGCTATTCTTGCTGCTGAGGTCTCTCCCAGTGAAACTGATGTCAAGGACGAAGCCCAAACTCGAGCATTCCTAGCACCTTTATGGAAGTTTCTCGTTTTGCATAGCTTTAGCTTGCTCCAAGCTCTCTTGGGATCAATTACGTGGAAGATGCGCCCCAGAATCTGCCTTGAATCTCCAAAGATCCCCATGTTTGGATGAGGAATATATGCAGCCCATAATGCTACTACACGAGCTACCAACCCGGAGAAGAAATATAGGGAAGCCCTAAACAACAGGAATGCAACTGATAATACAAGGTAAGGTTCACTCGAGAATAATTCCCTCAAAGAGGAAAAAGCTTTGCGACCATCTGCCTTAAAGGTAATTTGACTTTCAGTCACATCGACCATAGGATCAAGCCCTGAAACAAGCATACAAGTGTGAAGTCAATGCCATCAAGTTTAAAATGAGAAAGGGTAGAACACTGATTTGTTGCATACTGTACAAATTTCCAAAAATGACTTCCAAGTTTTAAACTCATAAGAAAGACGGCCACTTTTCAGGTGTTCACTCTACGCGCTACAGCAAATTTCCTTTGCATTTTTCAGCAGCTGTAAAATAATTTGTGGACATTGTCTGAAAGAGGCAAATTGAGAGAACTTCGAAAGAGAGGTAGAGGAGAAAAAATATGAGAATATTAGAGAGGATAAAAATGAATTTTAGGTCAATATCCCAAAATGATCTCACATTAAGAGCTATTCTGTCAGTTTCGTATTCTGATGAAAACAAAAACTTAACAAATTGGAATATCATGGGACTCTCTGCAGGTCTGACTTTTTGGTATCTCTCATGGATCAAAACAGGACATCGGATAAATTTTAGCAGAAAGCAATGACGATTAAAAAAAATGATGAAGAAGCAGTTGAATTGCAAGAAAATGCTCCTTCTACATATGAGAACTGCCAAATTTTGGATGAGTTTAGTTAATGAACTTGAAGTCCCAAACTCCCAATAGTACTCCTCTTAAGTCTTGACTAGTCTTCATACCTCTGAATACACGAAATTACAATACCCTGTATTCCCTGGAGTGGCAAAACTAGGCTTAAAGTAGTTCAAAATTTTACCTTTCTAAGATTGCTTTGAACTGTTCAAGAAATTGCTGAGGAAGCATATATCTTACTTGCACAATCTATTCAATAAGGACTTTCACCCCTTGATATTAATGTTATCAATTGACAATAGTGTGTAATTGATCTAGGACATTGAGTAGATACTTTTTATACTACCTGCTACTACTAGGTTTGCTCATACAGTTTCTTCAGTAATTCTTTTTTGGAAACTAATTGCTGAGTTAAGTAATATTCAGATTCGGTTCTCTCAAGCTTATTTGTACTAGCTGAGTTTTTAGTTGTGGGCTCTTCATTTCGGAACCAAAATCAAAATACCAAGAAGGGTTATTGTGCCTCGATATAAGTGTGTGGACCTTAAAATAAAGAGTTAAACTGTACAACAACAACTCAGTGTAATCCCACGATTGGGGTCTGGGGAAGAGTTAGCCATGGTTACCAATTTTAGTTCTTCTTTGCTTCAACATTATTTTGGCTTAACCATGTGCATATGTTAAATGTAGGACATTTCAAAATGAGAATTTGGTTTTTTTTGCCAATTCGTAGAATGTTCCCCTTAAAAAATGGCACCAAACTCAAAATCAAATGTAGTGGAAATGAAAACCTAACACCATTCCACCACAATAATCAAAGGCCAGTCACATAAGTTTAGGTTTGGCTTGTGATTTGTAAAAGATGAAAAATGCTCACTCCTAAACATTCTCAACAGTATGGATGAACTCTTACTATGCCACCCAAAAGCAGGAAAACGAGAATATAGGCAAGCATTTGAAAAGGTCACCTGTAGTCCTCTTGTAGAAGTTCACAATGGAGGGAAGATCTTTCTGGCCGTGATATCGCACTCTTGATGTCTGAGTCACAATCAATATTGATGGAAAGCTGTGAACTCCATATCTTGAGAAGACACTGCAGATGAGAGGCAAGACACATGATTAAAATTGTGAGAGCAGCTGAAACAAGAGCGAAGAAGCTCGGGAGAGAGGAAAAGGTTAAATTCTTCATCAATTTTCCTTCTCTTGGAGAAAAGTTATGATGTCATCATGGAATACATGCTTTATTATTGAAGCGCAATATAGTACTTATTTAATTGAAAGCATATGTAGGTCAAAACTTGAACAGCTTCTGTCACTAGGTTTCTCGGCAAAATATTGATCTAATAGTTTCAATCTCATACATAACACATGACAAATTTCCATGCAGTACATCCACGTTCTGAAAACAAAAAGGTAGAGTTGGGACGACTATTTAATAGTTTAATGTCTGGCACTGATTAAGTATATTTAACAAGGGAATTAAGGGTAGTCAGGGATCAGCCATTTCCATAAACTTTATCGGCACCTTGTGAGCAGTTACTGCAAAAGCTCTAACGGTGGAGCAAAATGCTAATAGAGATGACACAGTTTTACCATACTCAGAAAAGATCATATTAACAAAAATTAAACCAACCTAGGTGTAGCTTTTGATTGCTCAACCATCACATGTCTGATTTGCGGGAACATGGAACTCAGAGCACCAAACTTCGATTTAACATCTGTCGAGAAAGGACACCATGAGGCGTAAAACAGAATAGCAGTAACCTCATCTTTCTGACCGGACCTTAGAGCTTTGTCAAGTGATTCTCCATCCGTCTTGTGAGAAAATTGCATAAATGCAAAAAATCAGGATAAAAGAACAATAACTATATTAAGATGCATGTCATAGTTAAAAAAAAATAATGCAGTTCACATGAAGAATTATAAAGTTAATTTATGAGAAATTGGGTCATCGATTCCCTCTGCTACTCCCAAAAAACCAACCGAGCTCTCTTACGCCAAGGAACAGAAATGAAAAAAAAAAATGATCAAATAACAAATGTGAACTTTGGGAAACTATGGAAGTATCTATATGAGACCCATCCATTAAGAACAACATATGTATATCAAGGTTGCATAGAGTTCAGGCTGGAGATGAATTTTATGAAAGAAAACAGTAAGCATACCTCACAAGTATTCAGGAAAATCAGATAACATAAAAGGGGGCTAAGCTAAAAAGAATAGTCCAATTCTATATGTTCTCTTTCTCGATTTTATGCCTTTAAAAAGATCAATGTCTAATCCATTTATTTTCTGGTATTCAAGCAGGTTGGAATATGTATTATCATAATAATGGTAGTAATAATATCATTTTTGTTTTGATATTGTACACAAAATCCTATAACTTAGTAGATAGGGAGAATGCCTGTCAGAAACAACACAGAATAAGAAAAAAAGGAGCAATCCTAGAACCAAAGTAACGTATATATTGCTGAGACACAACAGTCACACATTGATGAACATGTATTAGATACACCTTTTTTGAACAGTATGTACTAGATACACCTTCAGAACCTACATTAGAACTTGAATACCCTATTTTTCAAAGTTGATCCGAATATCACAAATCCATCTGAAACCACAACAAGTTAGATAAGAACATTCATTCAAGCTTAATATAGCTTGACCACCAACTTGTCTGTTCACCAACCACTTAATGACCACTTTTGCAGTCACCTACTTGGAATCCAGTTATTTCTAGTCTTTATCTCAGCTCTTATATATGCTACTGTCACCTTTTAACTGAAGCTTTTGGTGCATTCTTTGCTTGTAGGAGGTCGTAACATAAATCAATTTCTTAAACTTGCATAACAAGTAAGGATTTAGTAGAATAAGAGAAGTGTGGAGCCTGAGGAGGTCAAATAGAAACTTATTTTTGTGGATGCCCCCTTCCTTAAAATGTTGAAAAGCATTATAATGTTCACATAAAGTAGAAATAATGCCACATTCCAATTGAAGCCAAGTTAAAATGCCATGATGGTGTTTCACAATCAGTCAACTCATTACCTGTAGACATTCATATGAATACATCCTAAGGGAGAATACATGAGCTACATTGTGAGACCAAAATTTTCCTGCTGTCCACAAAAACAATCTCCCACTGCAAAGGAAGCTAAGCAGATAACCTAACACTCAACCACCCAAGTTTCCTACTCTAGGCACACTTCACTCTCAACTCTTACAAGTTAGAACAATCGCATACACTTTCCAAATACTTGGCAAAGTTCCAAAACAAAATCAATTTGAGCCTTTCTCACTGATGGAATCAATTACTTAAAAACATTGAGCCTTTTCTCCAAGGAAGAAGAGAGGCTGCTCATACCACTTACACAAACTTTTTTTATCTAATGCATATAAAAATGCAATAAATCCAAAAATCAATATTTCTATATGCACTAAATGCCCTTAACTGCCTACTCTCAAGACATGGCATATAATTTCTAAACAGAAGATCATCAAAAACAAAGTAAACATCATTACATTGAGAAGTATCCTACTCATGGGCATCTCCAAGGAAAAGCTACACCATTACAACTTAATACTACAGAGTACAGATTATTCTGATCCGTTTCTTCAATTTTTACTTAAAAACGTTCTTTTCAATATCTAAATTCAACCAAAAATCATTTTTCCGACTATGTTCAGCTATGCTACAAAAGGGGGCTAAAAAAGAGGACTCTGCAACAGGAACGTGCAATACTTAAAAGATACAATTTCCATATCATTCATGACAACACAAATCTTTTAAATCATCTACAACAATTGAAAAGAATACCAAAAATTATAACTTCCAAAAGATGATCCTAAACAATCAGCATCAACTCCATGACTTGAGCAACCTAAACCATGATTAGCAATCGAAAAATACTCAAACAAGCTATATGATGCAACAAGTATCTCCACATCACCACGACTTGAAACCATAATCTTTCTCATACAATAATCCTTTCTTTGTTCCAAATTCATATACATAGCACTAAGAACTTTAAAAATACCCAAACCAAACAAATATTTCCCCCCAATGACTTAACATAATCTCAAACCCCCAAAATAACCTAAAAATCCAATCTTTTAAAGCAAAAATAATCAGAAAACAGATACAACTCAATGAATAATCAACAAATCACAACCAAACCATAATTAGCTATTGAAAAGCAACCCCAATTAATCAAGAAACAAAAAAGATTCTCACAAATCATAAAAAAACAACCTCTAACCCCTACCAATCACCAAAATTATCAAACCCACTTCAAAAATGAAGCTCAATCACCAAAAAAATACAACCCATTTCAATTAATTAAAAAAAAAAAAAAGATTCTCACAAATCATAAAACAACTCCAAACCTCTTCTAATCACCAAAATAATCAAAATCCACTTAAAAAATGAAACCCAATCACCAAAAAAATCCAAAAAACACTACAACCCATTTCATTAAAAAAAATACCCAAATACATAACAAAATCCCCCAAAAAAAGGAGATTAGAAACTGAATTACCTCAAGAATCTTAGAAGATGGAACGCAGATCCGAAAAGGGCATTGAAATTTCAGATCATAGAGAAAATTGTAAGGCTGAATTGGAGAAACCGATTCGGAATTCGTATATCCAAACGCTGCAAATACAAAACCTAATACCAATATGTATCTAATCGACACCATAATCAACAATACTAATCTCAAATTTTTCACCTAAAATATAAAAATTCCTTCAAATTTTCAGACAAAAAAAAAAAGAATTCCCCTTTCAGCCTCGCTTCTAGAAAATTTTGAATTTTTTTTTCTGTATAGTGTTTCAATGTTCGACCAAAATCAGCTTTTTTTTCTCAGCAACTTTATCGTCTTCCTACGATTTTTTATTTAAAAATTAATTATCTTTTTTATATTTTAATAATGGTCCCTCCTTTTTAAATATTTATTTATCTTCCCACTTTTTGACAACAAATAAAAAATCAATATCCAAATATGGTGTTAGTTAAAGATAGACAAAATGTATTAAAACGTTATTTAATTTTATGATGGTAGATATATCGTGTGGAAAGTTAAAATTAGAGAGTTGTCAAATAAGAAAGGTCTACTTTGCTCATATTGATCCATTTATTTTGTCTATTTGTGGGATTTTAGATTCTTGACTGTTGCTAATTTGAAATTTTTATCTTTTATTAATCTACTACAATCACCATGTATTTTTCTTGTTTTTGTTTGTTTGTTGTAAGGATTATAATTTCGAAGGGGAGCGTTGGAGCAAAACTTAAATTATCTTCATGTGATCGATCAATATATTATAAGCCACTGAATCAGGGTATCTAGGTTGTTTACATATCACATTGCATTATTTGGGTGTGTTTATTTCGGATTTTGAGTGTACTAGAGATTCTTTGTATATGAGCTAATACCTTATAAAGATTAAAACTTTGAAGAAGAGCTTTGGAGCAAGGTAAAGTTGTATTTATGATCTATAGGTTACGAGCCAATCAGGGTAGCTAAGTTGTCTACATCACACTGTTTGGATTCACCTACCCCGAACCTTGTGTGTACATGGGGATTCGATTGATGATAAAGAAAGAGAATTTTGGTTCAGTTCTTCACCTTGACAGAAAATAGAATTGATTAAATTCGATTGAGTCTAACTCATAGTGTCATCAGCTCTATTTTTATTTCCTTAAAAATAAGACATCATGGGTAGTTACACTTGTAAAACATGTTTTTGTAAGATGAACTATTGCTATTATGTGAAGGTAAATACTTGCTCGCATTCAATATCTATATTAAAGTATATTACAATTAACTAATTTTATGATTAACGTGATAAAATATATGTGCACAAATCGTGTTACATAATTGGAAGTGTTGTAACAAACATCGAGTTCAGATAAATTTTTACCATTGTACTAGACTACTAGTCCTTGCTAGGATATTTATTGCTTGATTGGAGTTATTTTTAACCTTAATTGTATTATAGGGAAATTAATTATTTTTCTTTCGGTTTAAGAAGCTAAAGAAATTTCTTCATTAAATGGTAATTAATAAAACTTTTGGTTTCTTTCATATAATAAAATAATTATCCGTTACAGAATTTATATGATCCTTAATTACGTCTACATAAAATTATCATTTCATCTATTTTTCTTAGCCTAAATTTAGAAAAAGAAAAAAAATGTTTGATGATGGATTTGAAGGAAAAAATATTTTATTTTATCTCATTTGCAATTTCCATTTTTCTTGGTCTTTTTTTCCCTTTATCTGTTGATTCACAATGCAATAAAAAATTAGTAATTATAAATTTTGGTGATTCAAATTCTGATACTGGTGGATATGTTATAGTACGTGGCATGATGGGACAGCTTCCAAAAATACATACTTTTAATCATAATTTATCTGGTCGAATGTGTGATGGCAGATTAATTATTGATTTTCTATGTAAGTTGATTTGTTATTACACTATCTTTTCTTTGATTTTCTGCTCGATGTTTGATGTTCTTGATTCATGTCGAAAGATCTCGTTTCGAAATAAAACTCTTTCTATAAAAACAATTATTTATTCATTGTTTTGAAACTTGAGATAGTTGATTGATTAAAAGAAGAGAAATATATGTCGTTCCACTATAATCTTTGATGGTTACACCGTGTGATATCGTTAGATAATTGAAATAATTTGTTACCATTTTTATTTTCAAATCATATTATCTATAAGAAATTGTAATATTTTTTGTTTCTTATTCGATGTTTAGGAGTAATGCCTTTCTTATCGAAGGTAATTTCATATTTTATTTTTTCCGTCTCATGATTAATTTTTGTTTATTTATTAATTTTATTTAATTTGATTTTCTTTATTTTTTATTATAGGTGAAAGTGAGGGGAATGGATATTTGACACCATTTATGGAATCAATAGGCAAAAACTTCACACATGGAGTTAATTTTGCTATTGCTGGTTCTAAAACTCTTCCAAGATTAGATTCTTTCAATTTGCATATCCAATTTGCTCAATTCCATCGGTTTCAATCTCTTTCTCTTGAGTTATTTAACAAAGGTATATGAAATTATAGCGCCCTCAAGTCTTTGATCCAGTGATATAAGCACAATAACACATGCTGTATAAGTCAAACGCATGCTATATTGTCATAGATTGACTGAATTTCGAGATATAATTAACCAGCTGATCCCCTCAAGGGTTTGATTTAGTAAAATGAGCACAACACGTGTTTTTGTGATAGATAGACTAAATTTCGAAACACAATAGTTTGATCCAGTAATATGAGCACAACACGTGTTATGTGAGTAAGATTCATGTACTGAATTTTGAAACATAATTAACCATCGTGGATTTCTTGATTGATAGATGATGGAAATTTGCTAGGAGATAAAGATTTAAGGAATGCACTTTACACAATTGATATTGGACAAAATGATTTGGATGGAATATTTGGTGGCCTCATATATGAAAAAGCAATTCTCAAAATTCCTGATATTATTTCAGAAATTGAAAATGTTATAAAGGTAAGTTTAGTGAATTTGTATTATTATTATTATTATATTATTTTCTAATTTTTTTACTTTTCCTTTATTATTATTTTATTGGATTTATTGAATTTGCAGGCAATTTATGAACAAGGTGGAAAGAATTTTTGGGTACATAATACAGGACCATTAGGGTGTTTGCCTAAATCACTTGCAACATATAAGAAAAATGAGAATGATTATGATGAGAATGGATGTTTAATTTCTCTTAATGAAGGTGCAAAAATATTTAATTACAAATTACAATTCCTTTGTGAAAAATTAAGAGATGAAATGAAGAATATCACCATTGTATATGTTGATATCTACTCCATCAAGTATGATCTCATTGCTAACTCTTCTACTTATGGTAAGTCTTCGTTTCCTTCCTTAAATATCAGTTCGACATCTATGCTCTCCAACTTTGGTTGTGCACAAGTAGACACACATGTTCTACGTTGCATAATACACGTAGAATGTGAATTGCCACGTAGGACGCGTTTTATCTACTTGTTCAACTTAATACAAATTTAAGGTACTACTTATGCACAATCAAAGTTGGAGGGCATAGATGTCAAAAGCAACAAAGTTAAAAGGTACATTATAAATTATGCCAAATAGAAACAACTATTGTTGGGGTCTATGTTGCTCAGACTCTTCAAAAATATTGACGGGTGCATGTATTTTTGAAGGATCCGACACGGGTGTGGCAACATTTTTGTAGAGTCTGAGCAACTTAGGTTGGGATCTCATTGAACGAGTGGAGATGGAGATTAGGTCCCTCCTTAGCGCGTGAACCCATAGAAACATTGTCCTTTCTTATCTACTTATACTAACCTTATTGGTGACCAGTTTGGTATAAACACCGAGTGCAGGACAAGACTTTCTTGACTAGACCATGTATTGGTTCTCCTTTTTTTTGGCAGGGTTTGTGAATCCATTGATGGGATGTTGTGGATATGGAGGGCCACCATACAACTTTGAATCAAACAACAAATGTGGGCAAGGAAATTACACAATATGTGAAGATAGATTCAAGTACATTAGTTGGGATGGTATTCACTACACAGAAGCAGCTAATGGATTTGTTGCCTCCAAAATACTCTCAACACACTACTCTACACCTCCACTTAAGTTCAATAACTTTTGCAATATTGCACCTTGATATGGCAACTAGATTCTTGGCAATCAATGTTGTCCAGCACAAATGTTCTTTTAGTTAAATGAAACATTTTCATAGAAATTCATGAGCATGTTTATGTATATGTAATGCATGTTTTTGGGCCAAGAGTCTTTCAGAAACAGCCTAGCCTCTCTGCCTGCACGAGATAATGACAAGGTCTACGTACATTCTCCATGTTCTTGTAATGTATAGACAAGGGATATAACAATTGGCTTTATGATAAGGGAGACAAAGATAGGTGCATGAAAAACTATATATCCAAATGGAGCAAGAACATTAGGATGCATTTTTACTCCAATACTCAATAGCTCATACCAGGATGGATGCTAACAAATGAGTGTATATCCAAAAATAGGCAACAAGATCAAGTTCAAGATGACACCAAAATTGGTGAACTCCATACTACCTACTTCAAGACGGTTTTTGAAGTACATAGATTATTCAGCTAAAAGAATCTTCCCATCAGTTTGGATAAAGTAATCTTCCCAAAACTATATTGGTAGGAATATTGAAAAGACCAAATGTCTAACCTAAATTTCCGCGAGTCAATGTATCACCACAAAAATCTTAAAGCCTTTGAAGGCGTGAGGATAAAGAAAGAGCGAAAACAGTACTAATACAACAAGGCGAAGATGTTATTTCTAATAAAGCTCAACTTAAGAGGATGTATCTTTTTTTGCAACAATCACAATCCAATTTTCTTCTCCACCTTCTGAATTTGGTTAAGGAAAATCCAAGTCATCTGTATAGGCAAAAGAAAGAAGCAAACATATATTAAAAGCTTATATAAACCGAGAGAAAGGAAGTTGGGAGAAATGAAGGGAAACATACCATAACATGA
This sequence comes from Solanum commersonii, assembly GCA_029007595.1. Classification (NCBI taxonomy): domain Eukaryota; kingdom Viridiplantae; phylum Streptophyta; class Magnoliopsida; order Solanales; family Solanaceae; genus Solanum; species Solanum commersonii. The sequence goes on from JAJTWQ010000116.1 coordinate 991,315, forward strand.
GGGGCAATCCTAATACAATATACTGGAAATCCAGTGTAAAATTTGAAGGGTCCTCCTGCCTTCAAAGTCTTCATGGCACAATCGAAAGAACCAGTGTAGGGCAATTTTCCTTCAGCATCTGGCTGCATTTTCTGAATCTGGGTCTTGACGTAATCAAATGGTAAACTGCAAGCAGCAGCAAAGAACCCAGAGACACTGCTGGCCCCTGTATTTTAGTAAAGCAAAAGGTATTCTTGGTAAGAACATGAAACATTGTGCCATGTGGGGGATACTAAAATTTGTAGCATATTCATCATTCAATGATAACTCTAACGTTCAGGACAGTCAAATGTGAAGAGCAAGGAAAAAAGTACTTGAACGCACTAATACCCCAGACAACCTTTTCACCTTTCCATTGTTATTGAATGCCACAGCAGAAATGACTTTCTCGATAACATTGCCTCAATGGCAATACCTCAAAGGCATAACTTACACCATCTAACAGTCTGCACTACTGTTAACCAGCTTTGCCAGAGTCCCAAATTCCCTTAATCTACCAAGCAACTAGAATGGCTATAAGTTCCATATGCAGAAACACAGGAATCAAAGTAGAGATTAAACAAAACATTCCCCAGCAAGCCGTTTTTCGCCATAAAGCACTAATTGCACCAAAGAGAGAAATCAGGCCTAAAGATGCTGCAGTCTCTAGCAATTAATAACTTAAATGATTAGCCACGCTATGCAAAAGATGGGCGAATTTCTCCAAAGAGAAGTTTGCTTCTTCTTTTTTCAAGACAAGTTGGAAACATTTGACGCCCTCTTGAAATTACAATCTGAACTCAAACCCTTCTTGAGGAAACACACTCAAGAAACTTGACTTAAAACTAAAATGAAGACATGTAGTACATATAGGATACACCGGTACTAAAACCATGGAAGCATTTGTACAGAAATTATCTTACCTACTACTGTAGCAGCCTCGCCCATGCCAAGGTTGTCCCTGAAGAACTCCACACTCTGATCATAAGAGGCAAGCATACCCATGTTCAATGCCATTGCCCTTACTACTGTTGGGCCAGCACCTTTCCAGAGGGCTAGAACTCCCTCATCAGCCGCAATACGGGAGAGTGCATGGAATGCATTTGTGTAATTGCGTCTCTGTGCTAAAGGCAAGGTAGCATCAGCTTGCATACGAATGAGGGCCAAATCTGCTGGACTGCCAACAGTTGCACCAATTGCTCCAGCAGTTAGACCACACAAAGCCTTTTGGTACAGAGGTAAGGGCTTCCCTTCATTAGCCTCAATGGCCTTGTTCGTCAAAATTCTATTTTAAGAAAACAAGAAGAAAGGTAAAAGAGTTAGTCCTGCTTCTTTTTTCTTTTCATGGATGAATATAGAAAGAACATTATCAAGCAAAAGGCATAACAGCACTAAGTTGTACTATTATAAAAACTCGTCCCAAAATCACAACAATTTAGTGTTCATAGTTAGGTTTTAAATCACGAAAAATCTTCAAGATCTTCACACTGTTTGCTGAAGGGTACAGACAACAGACAAAAACAGGCCTTCATTGAATGATAGGCTAATTACATGTGAAATGTAGTATCCTGTTGCACATAAATCGATGTCCTGAAACCAGCTCACCTTCCTCCAAAGGAAGAAAACAATGGATTCTCATTGATTTGTCTTTATCCACATGGAAGATGGAAACCCAAACTAGTTCTCAACATCACATGATTAATGAGCCAAAGGATTTGAAGTGGTTTTAGAGAATTCAAGACTTCAAGTGGTTTGCAACTACACTGGACACTACAATCAAGCATATGGAATAAGTGAAGTAGGTTATTAAACCTTTGTATTTTATCTAAAAAAATTACTTTTTCTTGAACTTGCAGATATTTTTTCAAGCTAATTCTTTTCAAAAGGAGTGTTAGCTCAATATTTCCATAAACACATAAAATTTTAGCAAAACCCTGAATCCCAATGGAGGTCCAACAATGATATCACACCCCTTGAAAATAGAATAAGCAGAAAACAACAGAGTAAACCCAATAACCACAACCACCTCATAAAATTATAAAATAATACCAAGCTGCAAAACCTTAAAAAAGTTAACAGCCAAGTGGAGGGGAAAGGGAGAGGGTGACATGGGTGTCTTACTCTTCAAAAAATCTGAAAAGCAAGACTTGCAGAAAATCAATAATATCACTGTTCACAAATTTATTCCATGTTGACACTTGACATAACCAAAGAGTAACTTCACTAGAAGACATCTCCAATCAGATGCACCAAGTACCTCAACATGAGTAGTTCAGACTGTATCTTGATTCAAATAAGACAAATGAAAAATTAGACCTGATAAGGATGGTGTGACTATGCAGAATAAAAGTGGTACCAAGATGCCAGACTAAATCCTTGGGCAACCACCAAGTTATTCCACAGTAACATGTGTCACAACTATGAACCTTGACACATCATCAATAGTATTTGAAAATTTTAATAAGCCCGGCTCATTCTGATAGGAGGAAAGATAAATTTAGGACAAACAGTCACCTGAATGACCCAAGTCGGGCAGTTGTGTAGGTTGCCTGCCTAAGAAGCCCAGCTGACAGACCCTGCATAAGATGATAAATAATTGATGGCATGGAATAACAAAAAAAACATATAACACAAAAATATGAGAGGAAGTGCATTAAGCCATCCACTGATGGGTAATATTAATTTGGACAATCTTGATATAAGACATCAGAGTCTTAGATGACAGCGATAATATTGCATCCATCCCAGAGTTAAGATTATTCAAGCACTGTGCAGTCCATCTGACCATTTGAAGCTACAGTCACTAAAGCTTACAATATTGTTATCAAACTCAATTGTCCTCCGAGTAAAAGCCATCTGAATTTTAGGTAGAATCGTCTATTTTCCCTAGGTACTCTCATAGGAAATCTAACAATTGTCTCAATTAATAATTGTAGAATAGATAAGTTAATGATTTGGGAGTCACTTGCATTAAATGCAGGCAGCTTTACCAGCATATTTCTAGTGGAAAAAGCATCATCTAGTTTTCTTGCTGATTTTTTTCCAAATAAATAGGTAATCCAGTACTGCATAACCAAAGTAATGGAGAGATTTATCGTTCCTACTCTATTGAGAATACTATAATGTATGAACTACAAATGCATCCTCACCGAGTTTAAAAGAACAAGGTATACCCATTACTTGGTGGGAAATTAAAATACCTATCCGTTTCTTGTGATCCGAGATAAAATAAAGATTCATTCAATCAGAGATCAACAAGTAAATGCCGATACATTATTAATCATCAACCAAAGCTACATAAATATAAATCTCACGAGAACAAACCTTGTAAAAGGCACCAAAGCCTTCATTTTTAAGCATGGTTTTGGTAACATCAGCTGCTGATCCCTGTCCCAATTGTATCCTCACCTGCTCGCCATCATAAGAAGGACGTAACATAAATCAGAATAGATCCCATCAAACTTTAGCACACCACAAGCTGAAAGACTCAAACTTCACCTCATTTTGCACAAGAAACTACCCCAAAGATTCAATATTTACAAGGCTAAATCCTGTCCATTCACTACAAAACAACTCTATATAAGAAAAGTAAACTGACACATTTCAACCAAATCCATTTGATCCAAGATCTGAAAGTCACCAAATCTAACCAAATACACCAAAAGATCAGAACCAAACACCCCATATAAAACAAAATGACAACAAAATTAAACCAACCCCAAACAAAAACACTCATTTGATTCAAGATCTGAAACACATCTCAAAACCCCACTAACACATCAAAACATCAAAAAAGACAGGATCTTTACAATCAAGAACACACTAACAATCAAGAAAAAGCAATACCCATAAAAAATAAAATCAAGATTGTGGTAAAGATGTTACCTTTATCATATCAATAGGCTGAATAACACAGGTAGCAAGCATACCAGAAACACCTCCATTAATAAATGGCTTAACAGTAGGCCAAACACCTCCAGATACTGGCTTCTCACCCATTCTTTCTCAGCTCTCTTTCTCTTCAGATGTCAAAAAGAGAATAGGGCCTTTGGGGACTGAAGCTCTCGAGGGTTTTCACAAGAGTAAGAAAGAGGAGCTTAGGCAAAGGGGAGAGAGGTATTTATACGCAACAAACAAATAGTACCACTATTGTTGAGCCAATTAAGAAGGGAAAACCCTTCTGTGGTGGTTGAATCAATTTTTGTGTGTGACTAGGACTGCATTAATTTATTGTCTCTAATATTAGCCCTTCATTTTCACAAAATTACACTTTTAGAAATTAGAAATATATACACCTTTTAAAATTATACTTGTCTCTATTTCAATTTATGTGACGTCGTTTAGCTGCAATTATTGTGGAGTCTGGTGGTTTAGAATCATAGAAAGATTTTTTCTTTATCAATGGTGATTGGTCATGGTATCCATAGCCTTGTTTCTTTTTCGACCAAATTCTAATTTCATTTTTGCTTCTCCCGATCGTTGAGCCTGATTGACTCTACTCTTTTTCCTGTCTTCTACCTCTCACTTCGTTTCATTATTCTTATGTACCGATGTTAAAATGAGAACACCTGATCTGCCCGACTATCCCAAATGCCCCCCCCCCCCCCCCAAACTCTGCTCAAATTTTAACGAAGACAAAAATTATTAGTTGATTCTTCTCATCTGTCCTAACATCACAGTAACTTGGTGCTTATTGTTGGTGATAGGTCGCAAGTATTTTGTGAAAATTGACAAGACATGTTGCTGGTGAAAGGTGACATGTATTTTGTAGAATTAGTCGAGACATGTTGTTAGTGGGAGGTGACAGGTATCTTATGCAATTAGTCGAGACATGTTGTTGGTGGGAGATGGATGACAAGTATCTTGTAGAATCCGTCGATACATGTTGCAGGTGGAATGTGAGTGTCCTGTGAAATTAGTCGAGATATGTTATTGGTGAGAGGTGACAAATATCCCATAAAATTAATCAAAGTACACGAAAGCTAATCTAAACACCATGCGATTCTAAAAAAATGATTTTTTTTTTTAATTTCTAATCTAAACATTCATTCAATATAACCTTATCCCATCCTAACTCCAATGGTCTTGGACAAAGATTCCATTAAAGTAGACATACTTTTAATTTTATCATGCTATTCTAGTATAATCATACAAATTGGATTGAATTATAAAAAGAATCATTCTATAATTTGTCAAAAAAAAAAAATCCACAAAGAATCTACTTTAATTTGTGGAAAGGAACATACATTTGACAACGTCTAATTTTATTCTTCAAGATAGAGCAAAGGGATATACCTTGCTTTATGGTTGTTGGAAAATTTTCTATTTCAAAATTTGGCCTCATCATTATGTTTTTGGAGTAAGTATTTCATTATGAAAGAAATTAACTAAACTAAAACACTAAAATTGAATGAAAATCATGGTGTATCTCAAAATTGTCAAGTTTTTAAAGATATGATATGCATATTTAAAAAGTTTATGATATATGCATGATCGGATTTGAAGCTAGGATCGCAAGGAATTCATATGAATGTGTTTTATTGAAAGGTTATACTATATATATATATAAAGTCAAAACTTTTTTCATATTAAATTCTTACGATTTCTTTGTATGTTTACCTATTTATATTAAAATTTGTCAGCAATATCTTGTATATTACTATAAAAATATTGCAAATATACTTGTGTACATGGGCAAAAAAGTCTTTACATTGCAATAGCAAAGATGAGCAACAAATAAATTAGAAGTTATATTTTCCACACAAGTTGAAAATAAAAACAAAGTATCATAACTGTCATCTTTTTTTCCCACAAAAAAAAATATTATTTAATTTGTGATGGGCATTTTCTTAAATGGGAATTTGACATCATAATGTGGGCAGAACTTTTAAATAAAGTAGAGAGAATTAATAAAAGATTTCGATTTTGATCTTTGAAAATAAAAATTACTTTCGAGTAAAAGTAAAGTTTTCTTTCAAAGAGTTTTATATACGTATTTGAATTAGTCAGACTTTAAAATGGATACATGTAAAAGGAAAAAATGGTAAAAATAGTGAATTATTTTATCTTCCAAGGGTAAATTATGTAATTTAGTCACCAGCATTCAATCTTTTTATTTTTTTTTAATTTCCCCCAAATTCAATGTTGGTGTGATGAGATTTTTTTTTTAAATATATATTTTTCCTACTTGTTTGGCGGCGATATTTTCTATGAATAATGGCATTAAATGTAAATTTAGATTTTTAATGAGGGTATTAATGGGATTGCTGACCCTTTAAACATTTAATTTCCCCGCTTTACGAGGTCTACAAGTAAGTTAATCAATCCGACGATTGCTTCAAGGCATATGTTTCCAATAATACCCCTAAACTATAATATCAATAACAAATTAAAATAAATAAATAAATATTTATGATATGTGTTCCAACATTATGTGACAATTTTATATGTAATTAGACACGACATGACGCAACTTCATATTACCGATGACATGATTCTAGATAAGAAAAAGTAGAAATTGTGTATTAGGGTAGGATATTGTCTTGCCTTGCAAATGTTAAGTCTCGATAGTGTCTGTCGTAGTATTAGTCGTACTCATATACTGTTTATCGTATTTCGATTATCATACTATTTGATTGTTATTATTGTTTTATTATTGTAGACTTTACACAACTTTTCTTATTAACTGATATGATTTCTTCTTCTATTACTTGAGTTTAACACACTTGAGCTAAAGATCTTTCAAAAACAGTCTCACTATCTAGTAGCGTACATTGTATTCTCCAGACCCCATCTAGTGAGATTTCACTAAGTATGTTGTTGTTGTTGTTATTGTTATTGTATTCTACTCACCCATTATCAAAAGTCCGAGGCTCAAATTTTGAATATGAAGAAAATCATAATAAAAAATGTTTTCCTTTTAACGAGTCATATACAACATAAATTTTAATTAATTGACACTTCAAATACAGAATATCGAACAATGAGTGAAAATTAAAAACAATTTAGTTTCAAAAGATAAATAAAGGACCATGCAAATTTCACAAATGTAACAAGCAGAATGGCTAGGAAGTTGAGGTCAACGCCACTTCTTTTGTCATTTTCATTATTCTTTTTCAATAGATAAAACCAAAGAGCTTTTTAAAATTTTGCTATTAAATGATAAATAACTACTAATAATTTTTGCTATTAAATGACAAAATTTTGAAGTATCTAATTTTCCAAAGAGTGTGTAATTTATGAATAAAATTGGATTAGGTCACATGTTTAATTAAACTTCAAAAAAGGCAGCGCTGTTAATAATTGATTTTAATTAGCTATAATATCATTTTTTTTTTCCACTTACACTTTAAGTCAAAGTCAAGAAAAGTACAAAAGCACGTATAAATAAATATATAAATAATTAAAGTTAAGAAAGGTTGGTTGAGGCTATGATTAAAATTGGATTATGTCACATGTTATATGATTTGTTTAATTTAAAATTATATAAGAGTTGAAAATGTGTTGTTAAATTTTACAAATTATGAGATTCTCTCATGTTTAGAAAAGAAAAAAAACCAACTATAAAAATTGATTCAACTTTGCTTATTATTTAATTTTGTTATTTTTATTCATAAATAAAATAACTTTTACGTCACTTATTTTGTAACAAATAAAGTAATTTACTTTATAATATATATTTTTTGTGCATGTCGGAATTTGCTCTTTATCGGAAACTTGATTTGTTTGTGTAATCTAGAGATGGGACAACCTAGTTAAACTTGAGATTATGAACTCTTATGAAATTTACTTTACAATATTCTTTCATAATACTAATAGATGAACTATTAAAATATAATCTTTGTAGCACTTGGCTTAGCAATCTTATTGATGGTTGTTACTAGAATTCAACAAATTATAGGAGTATCAACTTGGGTTATGGTGCACTGGTGAGAGTGTTTCACCCTTAATCAGATGTCTCGGGTCCGAGCTTTGGTTATGGAGAAAATTCTGGAAGCGCCATCCCTGAATGGCCTCTAGAGTGCACGATCAAGATTTAGTCGGAGCTTCAATGTGGGCTCCGGACATTGGGTGGGAAACCAAAAAAATAAATAAATTATAGGAGTATTACATATCTATATTGAAGCTTGACTAAATTTAAATTTACGTCGAAAAGATTAAATCTATATTAGGAGTAAAGCACTTGTATATCATAGTTATGCTATCAAACTAACCTTCCACTCATTCACTTGGCAAGTGAAGTGAGGTGTTGGGAGTTCGAATTAAATCCATATTAATAATAAAAGCGATTAGAAGATATATATATATATATAAATGTAGGTAGGATCTCTTAAGGCTAATTTATTTAAATAATATATTATATAACTTTATTTATGAGTTATAACACATGTTTTACTTAAAAGTTGTAATACAATATTTATTTTTACACAAATTAACCTTAATTTCTTATCAGAAATAGCGCTCTCACTCTCTATATATAACACATTTTCAACACAATTTTGATATAAGAATACATACACTAATTTAAATAATATTTGAATACTTGAAATTAATGTATAATACATTTTTAACATCATTAATAAAAAAAAGTATATAACAATTATATAATTCATTTTGATTTAGTATTATATATATTAATGTACACGATAAATATATAATTAAAATATTTTAATATAAATATATAAAAATATTATTCATGTTAATTTCAAACATTTCAATATTATTTAAAGGCGAAAGGGTCTGGTGGACCCTTGTACTTGTATGAGTTTGTATTGTAAATCCTTTTACTTACCCATTTGTCATCTGGACCCCTGAACCCATCTAAACTCAATATTTTAAACACGTTTTCTGACTTGGTGTCCTATGTGGCAGACACAACCAAGGGACGTGTGATACACACACCTGAGGAGCATGAAATCTGGTTAAAAGAGTCTAATAGCCACATCAGGGTTTTATAAAGTCATCTTCTTCCCCATTTGCATTTAACACCGTTATTAGACAAATTTGAGCCTTTTCGATCTTCTTTCGCCAAATTTCTTCTCCATTTTTTTTCATCGTTATACTCCTCTTTTATTTCTATGCATTTGCAGTTAATTCTTTGCTTCATTTTGTGGTTGATCCTATTGTAGTTTTTTACATTATCATGAAAGTGCTTTTCTTAGAATCCTATAATCTAATAGAAATCATGAAACATGTAATTGAAAGCATAACAAATAGAATCTCCAAAAAATCACTATAATCAACTAAAAACCTAAAAATTAAACAAAGACATAAATAGAAGATGAAATCTAGACTAAACAACATACAAATATGAAAATAAGTTACAAAATTTACATAGATAAATTAAAAATCAAACAAAACCAACAAAAATACTCAAACAATTTTGTGGGAATGAAGAAAAATGAGAAAGAAAAAATGTGGGTTTATATAGCCACACAGATACTGATCTAGGATGACGTTGACACACTGTACACTCAGTGGCGAACCTCTCTTCTTCGATTTGGATGAAAACAAAGACGGATTGGTGTTTTTTCTTCAATGAAAAGAGTAGAAGAGGTTGAAAAAAAAATGTGCAAGGAAGATGAAAGAGAAATGAAATGAGATTGTGGGGGAAAGTGGTGGGTTTGGTGGCAAAAGGCAAATAAAAATCAGAAATATATTAATTAAATATAATAAAAATGTCAAGATGACATGAAGTGGTATATATATACACGTGTTATTTTATAATTATTTTTAAAATTATGTGTCAGGCGCTTGTGGTACACGCACAACTAAAGGGTTAAAAAAGTGTTTAAAATATTGAGTTTAGATGGGTTCAGATGACAAACAGGTAAGTAAAAGGGTTCACAATACAAACTCATATAAATATAAGAATCCATCAAACCATTTTGCCTTATTTAAATTAGTTTACGTGATTGACATAATTTAGACCCTAATTCATATCGAATCGAATCGAACCGAATCACTGAACCACCCGTACCTCCTAACAGCCAAAGAACAAACCACCACGCATTCCCTCATCTCCACCATAGTCCCACCGCCAATTATCCATTTTCGTTCCATCTCCGGTGAACAAACCACTACGCAGCCATCGAATTCCCTTTTCCCTAATTTTTAATACCACTTTCTGTCAGTTTCAAATGCGGGGTTTATCATCGTCTTTCTCCGAAGAAGCTCTCGTCAGAATCGTAATTGCCGGTCCGGTTCTGCTTCAAATGGCAGAGATTGGAATACCTGACAGTAGCTGGTGGTTCATTAGAAGAAACGATCACACAGCAAAATTTTCCAGTACAGGGGAAAATAAATCTTCCTGTCAATTTTGGTAAAGTTTTTTTTTTTTTTTTGGCAGTAAAATGTGAACTCTCCCTGATGATATTTTTATCTACTGGATTACAAACCTACTATTAGCTTTTGCCTTCATGAAGATCACTTGGTTTCGAGTCAGCCATGTGTAGTAGATTACAACTTCATATGTTGCAGCAACCACTACTTTTCTCCCTCTATTCCAGTGCTTATTCTTGATCCCCTTTACATGGTAAGCTTATCCCCAACCATACCTCTTTACTCCATGGGCATTGACCATGGAGCAAGCCAATTGATAAATCGATGTTTAGGTACTGTGATTCTATTCTATATTAGAGTAGCTATCTCCAATTTCGGTACACTGCCTATTAGACTTTCATATCCCAAAGACACTGAATACTCACCATTACCTGTTAAATAATAGTGATCATTGTTATACCATGCTCTCATCTTCAATTTCATTATATGTAATGTTTTCCAGTACCAGCTGCAATCCCAGGGGGTTTACTTGTCCAAAAATCACAATCATGTTTCATACTCCAATTTGAACCTTGCATTAGCAATTTTTGAGATGTCAAAGTTCTCGCAAATAGATTTGCCCTTCGTAGGTGTGTCCTTACCTTGATCAATTGCATTGGAATTCACCTCTTGCTTAACTTTGTCTGCCCATGAGATGCGTGAGCTCCTTCCAGTTACAACCTCTGTCCATTGTTGAACTCTCTCCTTCGCTGGAATGCCCATTCCCTTCGTACTTTCATCCCTCAACTGGTTTTCCTGCACTGTTTCGATTGCTTCTTCAGCCCTAAGCAGCGTCGGTCCCCCATTACCAGGTTGCGTGTTCTTCTGTGTACCTCCTAGTGTGCTTGCTTCAACGGTTTGTGCTCTTTGGCCTCCTGCCCATGGCTAGCGCACGTTAGTAGCCGTGCACCGGGAGAGCTTTTAAAGTTTCCAGAACATGTTATCAACTAAGAAATTGTTTTGTTATTGTTCTTACAATTTTACCATTTTTATTTTTTTTGCCAATTTCTGTTTTGCTGAAGGTGAAAATGGTGGGTATATTTGTAGATCCAGAAGAAGACACGGAGTTGGTGGTGGACAGAGATGAGCGGAGACGAGGAGAGCAATGAAGTGAAAATGGTGGGTGTTGTTTCATATATTGTATTGTATTGTATTGTATTATATTATATTATATTGTATTGTGCCATACTATTTACTTTAATGTATACTATATTTGGATAGATTGTATCGTTTTTTATCGTTACATAAATATCACACATCAACAATTTGATTGATAAATCAATAAGAAAAGTACATTTTGGGGTAGAGATACCGTGAAAAGGTAGGGTAAAGGTTAAAATTGAATTATTTATTATATATTACCTTAAAAGCATGAACTCATAATTTGAATGTTAAATTACTATAATATCCCTAACTTAGGTTGTAACTTTTTCGATGAGTTGTAACTTTTCCGATAAGTTGTGACTTTTTCCAAAGGGTTGTGACTTTTTCAAAGAGTTGTGACTTTTTCAATAAGTTGTGACTTTTCCAAAGGTTGTGACTTCTCGGAAAGGTTGTGACTTTTTCGATGAGTTGTGATTTTTTCAAAGAGTTGTGACTTTTTCAATAAGTTGTGACTTTTCCAAAGGTTGTGACTTCTCGGAAAGGTTGTGACTTTTTCGATGAGTTGTGACTTTTTCAATAAGTTGTGACTTTTTCAAAGGGTTGTGACTTCTTGAAAAAGTCACGACTTTTCAGATAATACACAAAAAAATACTTGTTCATACTATCCTTTGTTGACTATAAATAGAAGGGCTTCCCCTCATTTTTCAACCACAATTTTTTTTAATCTTCAACTCTTTTTCTTGTTCTTGCATTTTAAATTTTTTTTGTGTGATTTATTGTCGTTCAGTAAGTTCGAAATTTAGCGGAATATGAGGTACCACTATTCTGATGAAGTAAATTGTTCTATCCTAAGAGGGTATATTCCATAACCTTGAGTACTTGAGGAAATTAATTTTGATGATACAATAATTTTTTTTTTGCTTAATATATTCATTAGTATGTAATGTTCTAATATATGAAGTTAACATGACATAGTCTAAATTCATTTGTTTTTGTTAACAATTTTTCTTGTGATGTAGATATATGCTTATGAATATATTTTTCCAAAATTTAGAGAATTGTCAAGGTTTATATTCTGATGCTCAAGACAAAAGAATGACTTTATTTATCAATGATACTTATGTGATTTAGATTGTTAGGAAGTTTGCTTCAAAATAGGTATTAATATATAAACATTTCCTTTTTGTTTTACTTATTTACTATTTCTTAATATTTCAGTAATTTAGACGAAAAAAAGTTCATATGACTTGTAATGACGCCAGTTGAAGTTTGTAATAATTTAATTTTTATTATTTATTTAATATAGCTAACTTTTATGAGAAAAATATTTTTATTAATGCAAATATATATTTATATTTGGGTAGGTATTTGTATTTAAATTAAAGTATTATACATGACATGAATGTATTGTCAAGTTAACAAGATTTTCTAACTTCAACAAGAGCTTCTAAAAAAAACTCACAACATATGTGAAAATATGTGAATATATATGAATCATTTAAAATTTATCATTTACAAAATAATTTTTTTATTCAATAATATGGAATAAACATTTACATTTTGTCCCTACACTTAATTAAAATCTAATAACTATATAAAAAAATAGTAACATTAATTAACAGTCCTATTTATTTATGTAAGTATAAAATTTATTAGAAATTAACTATTGCACATTAATTCTTTAGTTATAACATTACAACTTCTCTTAGTTATTACTAATTATTGCAAACATTATTCACACTCTTTTATATTCTTAGTTATAATATTATGAATTCCATAGTTATTACATTAATTATTTCTATCTTTTATCTTTCCTTATATTAACTTTTGACAAATAATTTTTCATATTATTATACTACCCCTATATATGGGATAACACAGTGTTGTTATTTTTCCTTTGACGAATCATGCTTGGTTGAATAAATTGAAAATCGTTTACAAGTATATGGACCATATCTTTGTTTGGTGTAAGATGAACAAGTGATTATATATATGATTTCAGAGATAGAATATATTCTTAAATTTTAATTTTTAGTTTATCCGGTAAAAAAAGGAAACCTTTCTCAATTAACTATGAAAAGTAAGATAACTATCTTTGATTTATGTACTCAGTCAATTGAGAAGTCAAATATGAGAGCCAACAACAAGAACGACATCTATTATGTTATAACTTATAAAATACAAATTAATATACAAAAAATAGTTCTGAAAGATAAAAATATAGTTGTTCTCTTCACATGTTCATATGACATCTAAACAGTTTAACGTGGAATACACGTGCAAAACACATCTAGTTAGATAACAAGAAAAATACACAACAAATATCGTCTATATGTTAATATTAGTGAGATATGACTAATTATATGATAGAACCTCATCAAATTGAAATAAATATATACACTATTAGATTTAACTAATAAAAAAATTCATTGACCATCTTCATTGGTTCGCCTGAATATGAGATATATATGACGATGCACATTGAATATTCACAAAAGAATCTATAATATTATTTTGTGCTAAACTTATTATTCAGATCTTCGCTTAAATAAGCAATACTATTTACTATAACATATATTTTCTGAATTTGTAATCACGTGCAACGCACGTGTCAAAAAAAACTAGTATAATAATAAATAAAGACAAAATGAGAAAGAAAATATTAAGGTAACGATGCGATCACACTGAAATTTTCATCGTTACCTAACAATGGATTTAAACGATACAAATACAATACAATAAAATTTAAGTAACAATCAAAACAAGTATTGTATTTAAACTAACTATATAATGGGTAACTACCATCCAAACAAGGTATTAATGTAGAAGCATACAGAATATCATATAATAAAGTTCATATGTCAATGCAATGGATCCATTGAAAAAATTATTTTGAAGTACACATAAAACTCAAAAACAAGAAAATTATCCATCTAGCTGGATATGATTATGCATAATGAACAAAGGAAACAGCTTAAGAGAAACACTGGTCCGTTAGATCCCCTCTTTCAATCGCAATCTTCTATTTCTGCACAGCAAAGAAACACTTCTCAAATATATTTTACGAAAGATTTAACAGGAAAAAGTTTACAAGCTCAAAAGATGATGCAATTAATCTTGAGTCAGTTACCTGTTAAACCAGTGTTGCAGCTTTTTATATGCAAGGGGTAAATAAGGACCTTGAGCTCTGCATTTCCATATCCTTCTTGCACTTCTTGAATGTCCTTAACTGATTTTTCAAGAGACTCACCACATCGTTTCGTTTCAACAATCTTTAGAGTAAGAATATCTCCAACCATAGAAGGAATTTCTTGAAGATTAAAGCAGTTTTCAATAAGAAGGTGTTCAAGATTGGGTAAAGACTCCTCTGAGGCATTCCATGTTGTTATTTTAAGGGATCTTAGTTTAAGAACCTTGAGGTTCAGAAACTCTTCATCTTCAATGTCCCATTTTTCCTGTTGAAATGCTCTATGTTCAAACTTGAGAACCACTAAATTTGGTAATCTTCCGATATTAGACAGTTCACTTTGTGGCAACAAAACATCTGATAGAGTTACCTTTGTTAGTGTCACGGGCAAGGTGAAATTCAAAATCTTACCGTTTACACTGAGTGTTTCAAGTTGAAGAGCATCTAATTTTAGTTTGAGAGGCTCTTTACAGTGGCATTTGAGTTTTCGCAGTCTGCTTGCCTTCTTGACCATGTAGTCTACTAGCTCATTAGTGAGAGACACTGTGGCCAAGGTCTCGATGCAACATATGTTTGTCGATGTCTGAGGAATGCGTCCATCAAAAGATGCAACAGGTTCAACATGTACATGCTTTAGCCTTGGCATATTCCAGATGGTCATCGGTAAAATTGTGCCACTGCCTACTGTTATTACAAGCAATACCTCTAGGTTTGAAAGGTTCGATATCCATAATGGCATAGATACCATATAGCCTTTGATTCCTAAGTACTTCAAATGGATCAGCTCTTTTGATCTCTGGAATGAACTGTCCGACATAGGACATTCCATTTGTAGTACTCTTAATAGTTTAAAGTTCTCAAGATCAAGAAATTCCTGGCAGCCAGATTTCGGGGGTCTGAAGAATGCTGACCGAACTTGCAGGTTTCCAATCTTCCCTGCCCAATAAAGGCTATGATGAATGCAAAGCCTCCGGTGCTCATAAAAGGAACTAGACAAATCAATCTTCCCGGTGCTTGTTAGTTGCATAAACTTCTCTTCCTTAGACTTTGTCACGCAAAAATCATGTAACATATCATGAATGTGGCATGTTCTGACTCCTCCAGTAGACTTTCTCTTGCTCACCATTATCAAGCTTCTACCGATGAGATCATTCAGTAAACTTTCTGCATCAAGCCCTATGTTTGGCAGCAATCCCTCGATAGTCCATAACCACGCCAAGTTTGAGAGTGGAATTTCTTCATCCTCCTGAAATGATGCAAAATATAGAAGGCAGGGTTTGAGATGATCTGGCAAGTGCTTGTAGCTCAGTTCTATAACCTCCATGCACTCTTTTGCACTTGTAACAGTATCTAACTTTATACTCTCTGCGACTCTCCTCCAACTTTCCTCATTTTCGCTTATCCCAGACAAAACTCCAGCAACCAAAATCACAAGGAGAGGTAGTCCTTTACACTTACTCGCGATGTTTGCTCCTACTTTTGATAGGTCTGGTGGGCAAGTTTGTTCCTTGAACAGCTTGATTTTCATTAGTTCCCAACTTTCATTTTCGTCAAGAAAACGAAGTTCAAGAGGTTCTCTTTCACGTGTAATGTTGGAAGCCACATCAATGTTTCGGCTGGTTAATAAAATCCTGCTTCCGTTTCCATTATCCGGTAAGCATCTGCTCAAGTATTCCCATGTGTCAACACTCCATATGTCATCAATGTAGAGAAGGTACTTCTTTCTTAACAGAAATTTCCGCAAAGCATCTGCTGGATTTTTCTCATTCTGTTGGTTAGAACATTTGACTTGATTCAAAATTCCGAGCAGCAACTTTCTTCTGTCATAAGTTTGGGAAACACAACACATAGCTTGGACGTCAAAATGACGCCGCATTTTCTCATCATGAAAAACTTTCTTTGCTAGTGTAGTTTTTCCAAGACCAGGCATCCCTACGATAGACACAACATCCAAGTACTTTGGTCCTATAGTGAGCTGTTCGATTAGCAAGTCAGTCTCGTCCTTAAAACCCACCATTACCTCATCAAGTTGTGTAGTCTCAACTACTTGTCTGACAGGATTTGGTCCTTGTTCTTCAATAGGGACTTCAACTTCTCGCGTAATCGTAGCATGGAACTCTTTCAAATGATCCCTTACAACCTTAGTTTCTGTTGTGATCTTACATAACAAATGTAGATACCAAACAGGATAATCTCCGGTAACCAGGCAATCAATTATGCATTCTGCCTGGTATGCTAGAGATATGACTTCTGTCCATAGATCATGTTTCTTCACCTCCTCAAACTCATGTTTTTTGTTCTCAACTTCCTTCAAGAAGTATCTTAAGAGATATAACTCTTCCTGAGCTTCTTCAATAAGATGCTTGACAACAGAATCACACTTTCCGTCTTGCAGCAGCTCTTTCAGATAGCGTAAGAGATAATCGATAAACCCCAATCCATTTGTCCTAGGAAAATTACATTTGGATGACACTAGATCTTTCAGAATCGCATCTTTTAGATCTTCCATGACATGTTCAATCTTTTTTAGCAAGTCACTGAATACCGAGTTAACTTCTGCTGCTTTGTCAACGGAGAAAGAGAAAGCAGCAGATACTACCTCAGCAATCAGACCTTCAATGCAAGTAAGTTTGTCACTCATTTTTTCCTGGATAACATATAAATCTTCAGGTGGACAAATGAGCAAAGTTACCAATTGCTTTGATGCTTCGGCAAGGCTTTTGATTTGATCTTTTTTAAGAGGAAGCATCGAAGAACATGCCTCACCGTTTGATAACTCCAACAAATCCTTGAAGATGAAATGAACAAAACCTTCAACAAATTCTATCACATCCCGGTTGTATTGGATTTGCAATTTAATTGAACCTCTTAGAGCTCCAGTATAGATTTCTGCAACGTGTGGCTTAATGGGCTTGATATGTTTCAAAACATGAGAGATTTGAAGTGTCAACTCAGATGCTGAATCTCCATCCATTTGTTCCACATAACAAAGGTAACATATGTATGCAGCAGTCACAGTGATGCCCTCTATATGATTAAAAAGAATCTTGGATTTCTCTAGCTCCATGCTTGCATCTTTTATGAAATTGAGGAAGGTTTTGAGATATTGTAGACTTTCTTCAAGGACTTGAAACTCTTTCTTCAGAAGAACAAACCTATCGAAATCTTTCTTGTTGATGAGAAGATCCTTCACATTCTGAAGGATGTACTCAATGAATTTCTGAAACAATGGGCTGCATAAATTTGGTAAAGGCCACCTCCCTGGAACCAATGAAAGGAGAAACTCATAACCTTCTTTGACTTCAGCAGAAGATAAGTCTGCCCTTGGTCCCGAAACAGTGTCACCGACTTTCATTCCATGTCCGCGCAATCTCCCCTCCTTAATCCTTCCTTTTTGAGTTGCCCAAAACAAAAAAGTACCAAGAAATCTCCTCTCTATTTCAGACATTTGTTTTCCAGGAGAATTTCTCAGAGTGGATATATGTCGACAGCTCTGCAAGCAAAGAGATTATAAACAAATCACATTCTAGGTCAAACAATGCATACTCCAAATCTACACCAGCAAAACTCTGGTGCCATAATCTATCTGCTATTCATATTGCGTCAAATCCGGTGTATCATGAAAAAACCAAACATATTCAGGTGATTGTCATTTTATTCGTGAGAAGATTCAGGAAAACATGATTTCCACTGGCTATGTGAAGAGAGGAGAGCAACTAGCTGATTCTGTTCACAAAAATGTTGAATGGAACTTGAGTTGATTATCTTTGTAACAAGTTGGGCATGATAAAGCTATATGTTTTCTTGTATATAATATTCTAGCTGATTTCTAGGGATTCAGATATCTAGTTACGTTAGTTAGCCTTTTCTTTACGTGTACTTAAATCGGTGTATTCTTTGGATAATATACAAATACAAGCTATACTCTTAAACTTCATTCTTTGATATATAACAATAGCTGATTGCATTATGTCTGCATTCAAAATTATGTAGCAAAAGATGCAAGAATTAATACAAATTAAGTTTGTTATAAAAGTCTATCACATACCTTTTTAACAACTTTGGCAGAGCAGAAAGCAGTGATCTAGGGTTCATCAATTTGTTCCATAATTTTAACCAAAAACAACTAAAGTGGACTTGCTTTTATATGTGTGTTAATCATGGAAGACTTTTGAGATTACTTAATATAACGTATAATGAAACTAAAAGTTAGAGATAAATGAAGACTAAAATGATGCAGCTTGATTGTTTCATTCTGGCAACTGGTAATGGATAAGAAATGATTTTTCTTCCCTCTGTTTCAATTTGTTTGGCCTATTTTGATTTTGACGTGAAGTTGTAGAAAGTGAAAAAAACTTTTGAATCTTGTGGTCTTAAACATGTCGTGTGGAAAGTTGAAGTTAAAGAGTCGCTAAAAAAAGAAAGGGTCGTTCTTTTTTAAACAGACTAAAAAGAAAAGTAGGTCAAACAAATTAAAACGGTGGAAGTAATTGAAAGTCTGAACCTACTAAAAAGAAAAGTAGGTCAAGAGTCAGTATCATATTAATTAGATCATTGAAGTATCTCATGAATTACGTAAGAAAGCCTCATTTGCTGCTACCAATTTCACCACTTTGTCAAACATCATTTAATTTGCAAAGAAAAGTCAAATAAGACATTTGCAAGTTAGATATCATTCTTGTCATTGATTTCACTCATGATATTGTTCGTATTAGAAAGCAGAATGAGGTAGAACATAGACTGTATAAGAAAATAGTCTGCGAGTAAAAAAATAGAGTGTTAGTGATAATCTGTTACCGGAACTAGCATTATGGATGAAATTCTGGGGCCTGATTCACAGCCATTTACAGTTGTTAGTTCTCATCTCGTCGAGAAAAGGTCGGAATCTAAGTCAATGATGAAGCAGAAGGATCCTAACTCATTAGCTCTTAAGCTAGCCAAGTCTCTTGGCTCTGATCAGCTAGCTGCTGCACTTCATCCTGACAATAACTGGCCTGAATTATTACCAATCTTGTATAGATGTTTCAGTACTAATTCCCATTTAACAGAGAATTTAAACTTGTTTGTTGAATTAATCCAACACATTGACGGTGAAGCATTAGTTGATTACATTGATATATTACACCCTATGTTCCTAAACACATTGAATGATTCCCTGGTTAATCTAGACGTGAAGATCACTGCCCTGACGGCGATGATTAACTTCATTCAACGGGTGGGGAGTTCAAAAGATAGGGAGAGGTTTCAGGATCTGTTGCCTGCGATGATGGACATGCTGAATGAGGCATTGGAAGAAAATTGTGAGGCATCAGCTCAGTCTGAGTTCGAGATTTTGATCGAGTTGGCCAAGAATGAGCCTAGCTTCTTCAGGATGCAGCTTGTGGTTGTGGTGGGTTCCATGTTTGATGTAGCCGAATGCGAGAGTTATGAAAAGAAAACGAGACATTTGGCGGTTGAATTTGTGATGATATTGGTTGAGGCCAAGGAGAAGACCCCTGGCATGATCAAGAAGTATCCATTGTTTACTGAAAAATATTTTGGAATTTTATTGAATTTGTTAGAGGATGAGGTTTATGACCCTCTCTTGCCTGATCCATATGATAAAATGGATAACAAAGATGATTTAGTTTTTCTCAAGATGTGTTTATGGCGGTTGTCCAATGCGCTGGGTGGTAAGACTGTTGGTCCTATTGCCTTTGAGCAGCTCCGTGCTCACTTGGCTGACGACTCGTGGCAGAAGCCATGCGCAGCACTCAATGCACTTGCTCAGATTGTTAAAGGCTGCTCTGAGGTGTGTATTTATTGATACACTACTAAGAATTGCATTTAAAATGATTAGTTAACGATCTTGGGATAGTAGAAGGTCATCTCGATTATTATACTTTTCTTCTGTTATTCTCTACATTAAGTACTTAGCTTGCTCTCATCTCTTCTTTCATTATAATAGGTGATGATTAAGAATATGAATCTAGTGGTGACAATGGTTCTGGATTGTTTGGGACATCCTCATCCTGGAGTCAGATTCGCCTCCTTGGAAGCAATTCACGAGTTTTTGCGTTTCATGCGTCCCCATTTTCAAGAACAATGTCATCACCAAGTAGTGCCAGCATTAACTAAAGCTATGGATGATGACAGTGTAAAAGTGCAGGTCTGTATGTCCTATGACCAAAATTTTCTTACTGAACCTTTTCGATGGGCTTACCTTTTAATTTTATTAGATTTAATCCCTGCTCTAACTTCACCATCTTCATATTTTCATAGGTCAGGGTCATACTCGCGGTCTGGGGCTTCCTTCGCGTTGGCACGCCTGAATATTTGACACTTTACATACACGAAATACACAATAAACTACTTCAACTGTCGTCACATACTGTTGCGATGGTACGTATTGTAGAACCAAGTGTAAGAGAAACCAGATATTTTCCTGAACAATGAACATACAATATTACAAATACATTTCATTTTCAAAAAAAATAATATTACAAATACAGAAAGGGAAACAACCATAATTTATGCAATGCTCTATTGATGGGAAGAAAGAAAAGCTTTGGAAACTTAAATAGATATTGTGTGACTATAAAATGACAAGTTTTAAAAGGAAAGTGCATCACATAAATTGTCCAGTGCTTGAGCCACATTATGAGGTGTTTAGTAGTAGTAGCAAATAGACGAGTGAGAGAGTTGCTCAAATGGTAAGCACCCTCCACGTTTAAGAAGTAAACAAGAATGCCCTTGAGATCTTGCCTTTGCCTGATTTATAGTTGTTTTTGACATGAAAGGTCCAAGAATCAGCGTCAACTGTACTCAAACTTTTGGCTAAGCATTTTAAGGTATTACCTAGTAATTCTGCTTCAACTTTTATGCTGGCTACATGTATGTTAACATTACTTCAACAGGAATGCTTTGGGAACAACTACGAATCGATTAATCCACTTTTGAAAGCTACCTTGGTACAAGCAAATTTTCCAAGCAAAGATCTAGAGATGATCATGGCATCGTACAAACCTGGAACTTTGGTACTTCCAAAACAGGTCTTCCACTAGTTATACCAAATGGATTCTATACATCTCACTCAACTTAGAGCTTATTGTTTATTTGTTTTCTATTTTTCTGTTGTTGTCATAATGTCACAATAAGATTATGGAAGCAGTTATATCATTACAAGGTTCACAAGAGGATGATGAGGATGCAAATACTATCTTCAAGCTACAGGTATGTGTTGTTGAGAATATCGTTAACTAATAAAAATGTGTTCTCTCTAATAGCTTAAGCTTTTAGATGAGATGGTCACACAATTCAACATGATATCAGAGCAGACAGAGGTCTCAAATCTCTCCGCCACCCAAATTAAAAAGAATTTCCACATGCTAATCAGTCAGAAATTCTTTCAAGATTGGTCTCTCTATATTTCTTGATCTCATTGCAGGCTATTAGTGGATTTTGTGAGGGCATAGGGAAAGGTTTTCTTCCTTGCACCAGCGTTGTCATGCCCCTTTTGTTTCAATGTGCTCAACTTGAACCTGATAAAATCATATTATCTCCAGATTCAGACCATACTTATTTAGATGATAATAGGTACGCCTTTTTTGTCATGACGTTTTGCCTTTTTGTCAGATCATTGCTCTGAGTGATCGCCTTTTTATGTACATTATCACATCTTGTAGTATACACAGAGTCAAGGTTGGCGATTCAACGATATGTATAAAAAAAAGTTCCCTAAATAAGAAAGCTTTAGCATGTGAAGCCCTAGTCATGGTTGCTTACAAATTGAAGGAAGACTTCTACCCATGGATTTTCCAGGTTGTCACACTTGGACTTCTCTCTTTTTCTACCCGTGCTTTTGATCGCAAACTGAAAATTTAACAAGTGGTTTCAATGGCCTAATGCTTGATAAATGATACAGACTGCTTCAATTTTATTTCCACTTTTGAAATTCCATTTCAATGAGGTCAGGATCTATACAGTTCAAGGTGAGATTTCTCAGGATTTCACATAGTTAATTTCTCCGTCTTTTATAACTATCTGATCACCGCCAAGACTTTTTAATTTGTAATGTTTATAGCGATGCAGCACCTTTTGCAATCTGCTAAACTGGCTGATGAGAAAGGGATTGCTCCAGGTGAAAGCCATTTGGATTTCAAGCAGTTTTCGGACAGTATAATACTGAATTTGGTGGAAGCTTTGCATGAGGTTTACTTTTAACATTAAGCTTCTTCAATTCAGATAATGAGAAAGTAACACTTTGATTTCTATATCATGCAGGAGCCTGAAACAAAGATATATGTACTTATGTTGAATACATTACAAGTGTGCCTTCAGGTTCGTGATCTTTAAACACTGCTTATTTGTTTTGATCCAAAGTTTTCGGTGCTTCACTATGAGCTAGGTATGAAGTTCTTGGAATTGTTTCAGATATGTGGACCACTTCTCAATGAAGATCAGCTTCATCCGATTGTGGATGAGATAAAGCATGTCATTACAGAGAGTTCAAATAGCCAAAGAAAACTAACAGAGAGAGAAAAAACAGAAGATTTTGATGCAGAGGAAGCTGAATTGCTGAGAGGGGAAAAACATCGACAAGATCAAATATTTTTCCTTGTATGTTCTATATTAAAACAGTGATTCACTGTTGTCTTTATATATTCAAGCATTTTCACTTTGGTTCTGCTGTTATTCTTGAACACAGGCTGGTCTCATATTATGTAGACTGATCGAAACATTCAAGGTTGTTTTCTTGCCTTACTTTGACGAGTTATCATTATATCTGATTCCGATGTGGGTAAGTTCATTGACATTATTCTGACATGACGTTAGTTTATTTACTATTATTCATATCTACCATATCTTATTGTTTCCGACTTCTGTTAAGGGCAAAGAAATGACAATTCAAGAGAAATCTACATCACTTAGTATCTTTGATGGTCTTTTGAAGGAGTGCTCTGAAGCAGCTCTAAAGTGAGTTTAATTTGTCTGTATGAGTTTCTGGTGTCACCATTTTGATAAATTACTTACTTCTTATGCCAACTTAGGTACTGTGATGTATTTCTACCTCTGCTTCTGAAAGCAAGCAACGATGAAAATCCATCAGTTAGACAGGTTTGGATCATAGTGATTGTTTACATTCCTGTTACTCAAGTTGGTTGCTCACAATGACTTTATGTTCAGAATGCTCTATATGGACTTGGGCTTTATGCAGAATATGATGGTTCTGTTTTCAAACCTTATGTTAGAGGTATGAATATTGTTGAATGTGATACTTCTAATCAAGTAAGTGTTTTCGTTTAACTTACGCGTTTATGTTTAGAGGCTATTTCACGGATCAATGTAGTGATAATGCATTTACGTGCTCGTGAACCTGAGAATCAACTTGCATATGATAATGCTGTTTCTACACTTGGTAAAATATGTCAGTTTCATCGAGAACTTATCGAATCAGCCCAGGTTTGTCCTTCTCAGAATCCCCCTAATGTTTAAGTCTTGTTATAATTCTGATTCTGAATCCTTGTGTAGGTCATTCCCATTTGGTTGAATTGCCTGCCTATAAAAGGTGACCTTGCTGAAGCCAAATATGTGCATGGTCAACTATGTTCCATGGTTGAAAGGTATTGGATTTGTTTGCAAACTCTAATATGTTATATCTTCATAAAATGCAGGATTGTTTTATCCCACATTTAGTTGGAAGTATTATGTAATCATAAGACTATTTATCCCATCATTTATACCTTAGTGATGTGATAAGTTATTTCATCCCAAAATAGTTGATGTCAGGATAACTTATTTGAAACCAAATGGCCCCTTAACGATTTATCAAATTTTCTCAATTGCAGGTCAGATAAAGAACTTTTGGGTACCAATTATGAACACTTCCCAAAAATTATGTCAATTTTTGCAGAGGTTAGTTCCATATCAGAATCTATAGATACCAGTTTGAGTTGTTTATTTGCTCCTGATATATATATATAAATGAGATAAGTATTGAAAACATTCCTAGATTAGGTGTAAATTATTAACTTCATAATCGAACTATTGACAATCTTAAAAGCACTCATTTCTTTGACTAACTAAACTTAAATACACTCCTGATCTTGTAACATGACCGAAATACAACCCTAATTTAGGGGTGCTTTCAACACTCCTCTATGAAATATGGCAGATCAAAGATATATCTAAGTTTAATCTGATCAAGTAGATGTGTGTTTTTAAGACTATCAATAATTCAAGAACGAAACGAACAATTTGTGTCAAGTTTAAGAGTGTTTTTGAATCAAACTAAAGACATTTTTTATTCAATTTCGCGTAGTTAATTTAGTTTCACTTTTTAAGGTTATATGTGGGGGAAAACATCTTGCTACAGAAGAAACAACAAACTGTATGATTAATCTATTGAGGAATCTTCTTAAAGAACTACCAGCACACACTTTGACATCAGCATGGTCATTGATATTGCCTCAACAAGAAATGGAACTAAAAGCCATTTTATTTCCTGGAATACTTCATGAGATACATTTTCACAACAAAATATTTTATGTGCTTGACACTAATACCAATGAAAGTTCTCCCCCTTCCTCTTTACCTTCATCAATTGTCAAACTTCTTGAGGAAGAACTCCAAAAAAATATTTCTATTGTTCCACAAATGTGACTTATAAACTATAAATTGTTTCTTTAATTTTGTATCATTTTTAAGTATACTGGATGAATACTATAGTTGATTTGTGGGGATTTGAATATGTAATTACCATAATTAGACTATCTATTTTATATCTTTTTAGGATTTATCTACCCATTTGAAATTTATTTATTATAAATTTTCTTATGTTGAAATTCAAATTGTGCAATATAATTTAAATAATATATATTAAAATTAAGCAAGCAAAAAACCTTAAGAACCTAAAATCTAAACCTTAGAGCATAAACTATAAACCCTAAATCTTTCGACTTAAATCCTAAATCTTATGGCCTAAACCTTAAATACTAAACATTAGAGCCCAAAAAAATATTCTCAAAACTCTAAATAGTAAATCTCTAAACCCTAAACCTTAAACCTTAGACCTCAACCCTAAAACTTAAAGCATAAATCCAAAACTCGAAACCTTAGGGCATAAAACCTAAGATTTAAGATTTATGGTTTAGGATTTAGGGTTTAGGCTCTAAGATTTATGTTTTAGGGTTTTATAGTTTTGACCATAAAATTTAGGATTTATGACTTATAGATTTAGGATTTAAAGTTTAGAGTTTCAACTCTATGGTTAAGAGTTTAGGATATACAATTCATGATTAGAATTTAGATTCCAAGGATTAAGCCCTAAGATTTAAAATTTAAGGTTTAGGCCAAAGGCTCATATGGTTTTATAATTTAAGATTCATCAAAACCTAACATATTTATAAGCCAATTTGAGGCCAATCTTTAAGCCCATTTGAGCCAATCCATTTGAATCCAAAATAAACTTGAACATATTGTCTAACTAAATGATTTTTTTTCTACACTTTGGTATCTTCATCACGTTTCTCAATTGACGATTTTATATAAGATCTATACGTATAAAATCCAAAGACATATTACTATTACTTTACAAATCCTTTTTTTAGATCTTTTCAACATAATTATGAAGAACATCTTTGTAAATCCTTTTATTTCCTCGTCCCTTCCATAAAACAAATCATCAAAATAGCCTCAGAAGGAAGTATAGTGTTGTAATCATTATTTTGATCATTAACGCAAAACTACTCATCATCGGCCAAAATAATAATTAAAACAAACAAATAAACAATAATCGTTGTAATGCTTGAAAGTTTTGCAATTTACTTTATTCAAAAATTTATTTTGATAATGTTTCAAAAGAAATTTTTTTGACTATTAAATATATCAAGTTTATGCTCTCTATTTATGATTTATGAATTAGATATTAGATTTTTTAAAGATCATATGTTTAAAATTTTAGAATTTACATCATGTATCTTTTTTTATTTTATTTGCATTGATGAAATATATATCCATATATTGAAATATTATTTACTATCTATTTTATATCTTTTTAGGATTTATCTATCCATTTAAAATTTCTTTATTTTAAATTTTCCTAAGTTGAAATTCAAATTGATGGTATAATATTAAAATAATAATATATTATCAAAAACCTTGAACGACCTAAAATCTTTAAGCCCATAAAATTTAAAATGGCCTAATCATCTTTTAAATGCTAAACCTTAGAGCAAAACACCTAAATCTGAAAGACCTAAACTCTAAAATTGAAAAACAAAAAGACTTAAAATTTAGGGGTTTGACCAAGATTTATTATGTTAGAGGGTTTTGTTTGACCCAACTCTCGATTTAGAATTTAAATTTTTTCTATTTATGGTTTACTTTGTTTTATGATTTATCAAAAACTAACCCATCTTTAAGCCAATTTAAGGCTAATCAGCCCATTTCTTGACCAATTGACGATTTTTTTCTATACATTGGACTCTTCATCACCTTTCTCAATTGACGAATCATAAAATCCATATATATAAAAATTCATAGACATAATTCTATAGTTTCACAAATCCTTTTTTTAAATCTTTCCAACATAATTATGAAAAGTATCTTTTGTAAATCCAATCTATTTCATAATCCCTTTTCATAAAACAAATTATCAAAATAGCCTCAGAAGGAAGGCAGTAGTATTGTCATAATCATTATTTTGATCATTAACGCAAAACTACTCATCATCGGCAAAAAAATAATAATTAAAAGAAACAAAAAAAACAATTATTATTGTAATGCTTGAAAGTTTTGCAATTTTCTTTATTCAAATTTTTTTACTATTGATTTTGATAATGTATTTCTCAAAATTGTTGTGAATTTTTTTTGACTATCAATAATTTTGATATGAGTGAAATACATTTAAATGATAAACATCAAGTCTTAAATCATGAACCCTAAACCTTAAGACCTAAATCCAAAACTGTAAACCTTAGAACCTAAATCTTAAACTCTTAAGATTTATGATTTAGGTTAATGGTTCATGATTTTAGATTTTAGGACTTAAAGTTTAGATCATATGTTGAAGAGTTTGGAGTTTAAAGTTTATAGTTTAGGTTCTAAACTCTAAATTCTAAGCACTAAACATTAAATCCTAAACTCTAAACTTCAGAATTTAAACTCAAAACTCTAAACCTTCAACCTTAGATCTTAAATCATAAACCTTAAAAGCCATTAAGATTTATGATTTATGGTTTTAGAATTTAAGATTTAGAGTTTAGATAATTTATGATTTATGGAATTCAAATTTCAACCATTAGGCTCTAAAATTTAAGATTAAAAATACAGAATTTGAACATTATAATAAATAATTATGTAGTACCCCAACGTCCAAATACACCACAAAAATTAGATGCAAAGGATAGCGAGGGGAACATTATTATAGCTTCACTTGCTAAAGTACTACACTACAAAAGCGTAATCCACAAAATATAATTAGCAAAGCATAGTACAATTAACAACAACATACCCAATAAAATCCCCGCAAATCTACGCAAACTTTATCATTATCTTATAAAAAAATAAAATAAAATATGAAAACAACTCAGTCCCTTAGATGTTCAATTAATTGCGATCATCTTCGCAAATCATTACAGGTCTGTAACTGTAAAAAATTAATCATCATTGTTGTTTTCATATACAATGATTAGAATAAAATATATATATAAAAAATTATGATGAACAAACTCAGTCCCTTAGATGTTCAATTTTTTGCGATCATTTTCGCAAATCATTACAGGTCTGTAACTGTAAAAAATTACTCATCATTGTTTATTCATCAAAAAAATATTATGAAATTTTTTTTTAAAAAAATTTGTAGCTGCTCCAATTGTTCTCCACAGAGTAAATTAAATGAAGAGAAAGATGAAAAAGGAACAACACACTTACTATTGCTTCAAGGGAACGAGTTGGTCAAAAATAAATTATTTCTTGCCAACCAGATTAAAGAAGCATATAACTCAAAATATATACACATACACACAAAAATAAATTTGGAATAGAAGATATCACCATTGTTGAAGATTTCAATCTGCAGATTCAGAGGCAGAGTAATTGTTGTGTTAAATTGCAGCTTAGTGGTTCTATTTATATAGTGGAGTGAGAGGAAGATAGGGTTTTGGGGAGTGGGCTTTTAACATGGTCATGAAGTCATGGCCCAAACGTATGAAGCCCATTTATTTCCAAACCCTGTTGGGTTGTCTTTTAAGGGGTGGTTAGGTAGCTGGATAAGAACTTCATGTATTAATTTTCGTATAATTTATAGGCATAATACATAAATATGATTTTTAACTTGGTTTCAGCGGATAACTATGCTCTCCAACTTTGAGTATGCACAAGTAGACACTTAAACTTGTATAAAATTGAATAAGTAGGCACACGTGTCTTACATGGCATAATATATGTAGGATGCCATGTAGGACACAAAATTTCCATTTAGGGTGCCATGTAGGATAGATGTGTCTATTTGTTCAATCTTATACAAGTTTAAGTGCCTACTTGTGCACATCCAAAGTTTAAAGGTCATAGTTACCGGTTGACGCCAAGTTAAGGGTCATGTTTATATATTATGCCTAATTTATATGATGTTTTGTAGGTAGATAACAAATATGTTATTTATGTATGCAATAAATACGACGTTTGGTTGACAATTTAGTGTTGGTTTAGCATTTTAATATTATTATTTTAATATATTAATTTGCTTTACTTTGAGTTAAAAGAGTGTTAGTGGGCATCAATGCACATAGACATTATTGCCCATTATTTTTTCGGTTACAAAAACGTTCCACTGAACGTTGGGTCAACACCTTGGGCAGTTTTGCATTTGCACGTTGGTGCATTTGTTGCCCACACATTACTTCTCCAAATTATTCCTCCATTACACCTTGTAACCTATGTAACTCCTAATGTCATTTATCTTCACTATTTACTACCCCATTATCTTCCTATTCATTGCTACCAACACTTCTTCTACTATAAATAGTGGTGGTCTTCATTTAGTTTGTGTCACATAACACATAAGAAAATATTAGAGTGAAAGAGTTAGTTAAAAAAGAGTTCTTATTAGTTGAAGGGAGGTGTTCTTTTTTGTGGAGCTTTGGACTCAACTCTTGTCGAGTTGTTGAGTTATATTTTGTGAAGGGCCGTTGTATCTGGAGGGGACAAGTCAAAGAGGACTACTGCTGGACCGGTGAAAACATTTGCTGCAGTGAGCTTGAATCTCCTTAAAGAGAGCGAGATATCCGCGCCTCAGCCTGAAGAGATTTATTTCTTCATTTTTATTT
Source organism: Solanum commersonii (assembly GCA_029007595.1). Classification (NCBI taxonomy): domain Eukaryota; kingdom Viridiplantae; phylum Streptophyta; class Magnoliopsida; order Solanales; family Solanaceae; genus Solanum; species Solanum commersonii. The sequence goes on from JAJTWQ010000116.1 coordinate 1,021,249, forward strand.
TCAATTGTAATATTGTATTTTTGTTATCTTGTAAGTTTTTCACTAACATTTAGTAAACTACATAACTAGTACATGTACAAGTTATGAGGAAATTTATTTATTGTTTTATTCAGGATAGAATGTGAAATAATTAATGTGTATAACTAATACATCAGTTACTAATACTTGCATAGAATACTAAATTGATTAACTCATGATTAATCTCTACATTACTAATAACTGTAACTAGCTATCAAACGACCCAAATGTGGTATTATTTAGTACTTTGTTTGGTACAAATTTTGAGGTTATGTATAATTAACTAGCACTGCATATGGAGTATTATAGGATGTATAACTAATACACTCCCAAGTTAGATTGTTTGAAGTTCATGGGGTGAAAAATATACAAAATTCATACACCAAAAAAATAAATTTGTATATTTTAAGAAAGGGAAAATGGTTCGAAATATATCCGAACTTTAACCAAGATTGTTGTAACAATCCCAAACTTTGGGCAGGATCTATTACCCCTGAATTATTTAATAATGTATTTTAAAGATATATAAGTGTTCGCGTGGACATCATAAATATTCCATCATAATAAATAGTAACTTGTCCAGTTGAACACTTATATATCTTTAAAATACACTATTAAATAGTGCACGAGGATATTTGATCCTGCCCAAAATTTGGAATTATTACACTAATTTCGGTCAAAGTTCATATACAAAAGTTTAAGACCAAACCTTAGATACTTGGTCTAAGGGTTTCACATAAGTTAATTGGGAATTTCAGACATATAAAAAAGAATGCAACAGTAAGTCCACCAATAAGGAATCGCAACGTATATATTGTCTTTACTTTTGTAAATCGTTGTTGTCCTAAATTTCATTTGTTTTTCGTTGAAGAAGACATGTTATACAATATATACTATATCAACTTGACGTTATAAAAGGTAATCATTCTTCTTGGTACTTAAATTTAAAGGGTCATTAACATAATAATCCTAAATTTTGGATTTATATTTATGTTTAGGCATGTATACACCATCTTATAACTAGCAAGACTTGTGAATTGATGTGACATTTCTCCATTTTAAGGCATCTTTCAACTCAAATAGATCCCCAATTTACTACTATATATTCTCAACTACTTTTCCAATTGAGTTGAGCGTTTAACAGATTCCATTTATACTTTGTAGTATTATTCCCAACTAACACAAAAGCTCCCATGTTTTTCGTATATGTGGAGCTACAATTTTGAATTTTAAAAAAAAAAAGACTTATTCAGTGAATTTTTAAATGTAAATACATAATATAATTTGAAACTATCGAATTCTAATAAACTTGTAGCCCCAGATTAGAAACCTAGAAGGTTTAGTTGTTGTTGTTCAAGTTATAAAATGAAGCGTGCAACCAAAAGATTCTAATATTGTACCTACTATAGTCTCCATGAAACTAACATTATACTTATTGGATGATTTTTTATTTTTTATTTTGAAATTTTTTTAGAAGTATGATATGTATCCAAATGGCAGATTTTAGATAACCAAATTATTTAAGAAAATGATGAAAAAGTAAAATATAAATTGCAGGCCAGGTTCGTGATTACAACTTAGTTTTATGGTTGACACATTACAAAGTTGTCCTAATTAATCCAACCAAATATTATGCTATTTTTTGTCAATAACTAGGCCATATTTGACTTTTATTTCTTTTAATAGTAATAATAACAATTATAATTATACTATACATTTTGCACTTTGTGACATGGTATCTAGAATCATGTACTGCCTAGCATGTCTCAAATTTTTTATGTTTCTCCCTTGTGAAATCTTTAAAATGATATTTTTAGAAGATTTTACGTAATTTTTATTATTAATTTTCATCTTTAGTTGAGTGAGTCAATCTTTTTTTTTTTTTGTTTTGGATATTCATATTAATATTTTCTTGAAACGAAAGTAAAAATTGAGACATTAAAAAAGGTATAGCCATTTGATATTTTGTATTTATCAGTCTAACCAATTTAAATTTACATATCGTTTAAGATTCATTAAAGAGAAAAATACTCGTATTTAATTAAAGACAAAAGAGATTATGTTCATTTTATTTTATTTCTATTCATGTATTCAACGAAAAGTAAGATCACTCCTTGTCAAGATAAACATAGGATATCATTTAAGTGCTTTTTGCGGATATCAAAAATTAGTTTTAGCGGCAATTATTAGTGACAATAGCTTAATTGTCATTTTTAGCACTAACACTTTTTTTTAAATGTCTCTACAATCTATAACGATATTGAATCCAATGACAATTAACTAATGACGATACAGACTTTAACACTCGTTGTTAATGTGTATATTTATTATTGCTAAAGCTATTTTTATTCTAGTGTCATGGTTTACAAAATTGACAAAATGTGCCTTTTAAGGATAATAAATAGGACTTAAATACATACAATGTCATCATGAGTTCATGACTAGAACTAAAGAAAAAAGAAAAAAAAAATCCATATACCCTTTATAAATTAGACATATAGTAGTTGATATGTTAGGTATTTTCATAATCCAAAATATTAATTATTATTGTTATTATATATATAAAAAGAAAAGAATCTCTATGAGATAAAATGCCAAAAACTAAGGCATCATTTCCCACCCCTTTTAACCAAAAAGACAAAGAACGTGCATAAGTGTGAGACTTGGAGCAAAAATATAGCAAATATAACAAACTAACAAACACACACAACAAACATTAAAATAATTTTAAACAAATATAACTTGGTTTAATCATTCATCTTAAACAAGTCATTTTTCCTTCATGACATAACAAATTCCCACATCTTCTCTCCACAACACACATTTTCTTTTTACTTCCGTCCCGTGTTTGATATTTGTATTGAAACGTTAATTAATTTCAGTGCTCGAACACGAAACTCCTGATTAAAAGTAGAAGGATCTTATCCATCTCATCACAACATACACCTTTTTTTTGTTTCTCGTAGTGTTCAATATCTGTATTGATTCAAATCCGTACTATATGAGACTCAAGGGAAAAACATAAGTTTCCTATAAAGATTTTTAAAAATATCAAATGCTTGAACGAAACTCGTGATTAAAGGTAGACCGATCTTATCTATCCCACCAGAACTCGATATGATTTACGCACTTTGATATTTCAGTCAACTAATGAAATAACAAGTAAATGAATACAAGGCTCACCATAAACTCCAAAGACTTATATAAACAACCTTAACATTGTCTCATTTTGTTTAAACATCTCTCTATTTCCTCTCTTCTTAGTCCTTTAACATCTTTTTTTCTCTTTATCTTCCATATGGAACAACAACAACAACAACAACTACATAATTCCATCAAAAAATGTAGTACTAACGTTCAAAAACAGAGAAAGTTTGTTGGTGTAAGACAAAGACCTTCTGGAAAATGGGTTGCAGAGATCAAGAACACAACACAAAAGATCAGGATGTGGCTTGGAACGTTTGATTCTGCTGAAGAAGCTGCTCGAGCTTATGATGAGGCTGCTTGTCTTCTACGAGGATCAAATACTCGAACGAATTTCCATAATCATTCCCCTCCCATTAATCCTGCTCTTTCTATGAAAATTAGAAACCTCATCAACCATAAGAGAAGTCTCAACAAAATCAATCACAGAAGTACTAGTAGTGCTAGTACTATTTCGACTTCAACAACTACTCATCAAGAAACTGTATTATCTAATGATGATGCATATAAGCCGGATTTGAACTTCTATATGGCTGAAATTGATCGAATAGGATCTTCAAATTTCGATCATACATCAATATTTACAAATGATTTTGATACGATTCTTCTGGATGATGAAAATGTTTATAACTTTCATGACGTACCAAAGGGGATTCTTGAAGATCATTCTCAGATACCTGAATTTGAAAATATGAAAGTTGAAAGACAAATATCAGCATCACTATATGCTATGAATGGAGTGAATGAATATTGGGACAATTTTCATGATGGTAATAATAATGATGCTACTTATTGGGATCTCCCTATGCTCTACCAAATGTTTTGTCCAAGTTAGAAATTGGTTTGACTCTTTAAAGATATATCATTTGGTTGTATGTTGGATTTATCGATAGCTATACATATTCAGAGAATTCGGCATGAGTGAAACAATACTTTCTTGCAGGTCTAAGTTAGGATTGTTTTAGGCCTTTCTCAAATCTATTATCAAATCAAGCTATACTCAATGAATTTCAAAGTTATTGAGCAATTTTAATATATTTTTTTTGGGTACATTAGAAATAATATAATATTTCATAAGCTATGTTGCTTAAGTCGATCGAGGAAAAAAAAAACTCCATATTTTTTATCGTTCTTTCCCATACTAGCAAAGCTTCATGATGTATTTGACCTTCGTTTTGTCAGAAAGGCAATACGTTAGTTTGTTTCTTTAGGTGTGTATGATATTCATAAACTTAAATAAGTATTTACAATCTTCAATAATAACGATAAGAAGGTGATGTTTTATAAAAAATTATCTGCATGTCAATTGTTTTTATTGAAGAGTTATCTTGATTATTAGAATTACTAATATTTAATGCTCCTCCAAATAAATAGAAAATTTTTGTGTCTAGAAGTCTAAAGATAATGGACTGTTTTACACTTTTTATTTTCTCCCATTAACTTGGAAATGATTCAAAAGCCAACATAAATAAAAAAACAACAAAAATAAGTTATAAATCTAGAAACCCATTTATCAAATTAAAAATTATTTTATTTTAAAGAAAAGAAAAAGTATTCCTATTTACTCTTTAATCCCCATTTTTTTTTTTTAAAGAATACACTTTTCACTAAAGTTTAATAATAGACCACAAGAATTTTCCTTTATTAGCCCATCAAGAAATAAAAATTGTTCAAATTTCCAAAAAAGCACCTATAATAATTAACTAAACATAACTATCAAATGATTTGATGTAGTGTCTGAGTCTGCTTTTTTCTTAATTAGAATTTTCAGATTCAAGTTTTAGGTATAAAAAAAATTCGCGTATAGTAATGTTTCCCCTAAATGGAATCCTACGTGACACGAAATCCTACGTAAACGAATTTAGATTAGTCAGACTCTAATGCGGGACGGAAATCTATTTTTTTTTTTACTACTAAAAGGGGAAAAAGAAAAATAGAAAATAAATAATAAGAGTGGAATTACAGGAGGGAAAAGCACCAAAGAGAGTCTTATGTAATGGCGAAATAGCCACGTCATCACTTGTTACCTTTCCCTTTCTTCAATAAAAAGAAACTTCTTTTGAATCAAAATCCTTATACAACTCTTCTGCTTCTTTCAATTCACTCAAAAGATTTCCAATTGCATATAATTGTGAAAATTTACTCAAGTAGGTGAGTTGTTCTGCTTAAGTTATTGTACTTATTATGTAGTTTGATGTATTTACAGTTTGGTTCTTGATACTGTGTTTATTCAATTGATTGCTGTTTGTTTTCTGCAGTTTAATGCTTTTTGATTTGTGGGGTTTAGTTTTCTTGAAGTTATTTTGTTCTATTTTGTTTAAAGTTTGATTCTTGATAGTTGATACTGTGTTTGTTCAATTGATTTCGGTTTGTTTGCTGCAGTTTAATGCTTTCTGATTTGTGGGGTTTAGTTTTCTTGAAGTTATTTTGTTTAAAGTTTGGTTCTTGATACTGTGTCTATCCAATTGATTTCAGTTTGTTTTCTGCAGTTTGATGCTTTCTGATTTTTGTGGTTTTGTTTTGTTGAAGTTATTTTGTTCTATTTTAATTAAAGTTTGGTTCTTGATAGTTGATACTGTGTTTGTTCAATTGATTTCAGTTTGTTTGCTGCAGTTTAATGCTTTCTGATTTGTGGGGTTTAGTTTTCTTGAAGTTATTTTGTTCTATTTTGATGTATTTAAAGTTTGGTTCTTGATAGTTGATACTGTGTTTGTTCAATTGATTTTGGTTTGTTTGCTGCAGTGTAATGCCTTTTGATTTGTGGGGTTTAGTTTTCTTGAAGTTATTTTGTTCTATTCTGATGTATTTATAGTTTGGTTTTGTGGTTGTATTTTCTTCAATTGATTATCAGTTTGTTTGTCAAGTTTAATGCTTTCTTATTTATTGGGTTTCTGTTTTCTTTTAAATTGTGATGTATAAGGTTTGAAATGTTGAATTAACGTAGTATGTAGTTCACCATCCGAAGCAGAGCTGGGTAGTACCGAGGCCTTCGGCAAATTACACTCGTTATGGTTAAAATTCTTTTTTTATGTACATATAGTAGATTTGCTTTCCATTAGTATTTTCATTTGCTTCACTTGAGCCGAGGGTCTTTCCGAAACAACCTCTCTACCTCCAAGAGGTAGGGGTAAGGTTTGTGTACACTCTACCCTCCCTAAACCCCACTTTGTGTGATTTCATTGGGTATATTGTTGTATATACAGTAGATGTTGAATCCCTTTGGCCAATTTGTGTGTTTACTTCTTCATAATTTGAACTCTCTTAGTAAAAATCCTAGCTCCGCCACGAGTTTGCATATCATCATGGTATGGTTTTATATGCGTGTGTGTTTTATGTGTAAACAAAGGAGAAACAAATTGTAGTAACTGGTTCTATTATTTTGAGGTTCTACTGACTAGTAAGATGTTAGTTGAGCTTCATCTGGGTTTCCTAAAAACCTTGCTGGCAATGAAGCCAGGCTGAAATCCTCTCATTCACTCCATTTTTTAATTTGTTGTTGTTGTACTTGTTATCGTTTAAGCTCATCACTACTTATCCCCTGCATAGACCCTCTTCCCCTTCTCAATGACCTGTTGCTCTAGGGTTCATCAGCTTGACTAGTTTCAATTGCATCTCTTTTCTGTCTTTCCATAAGAAGTAGCACGAAATTTCTGAATATTTACCCTAGGAGGTGAGTTCTGCATCCTTTATTTATGTATTTGCTATCTTAATGCCATTTCAGTTTGGTTCTTGAAACTATGTTTGCTCCATTGATTTCAGTTTGTTTTGTGCAGTTTAATGCTTTCTGATTACTTGTATTTTTTTCCGTTTTCTTGAAGTTATTTTGCTCTATGTTGATGTATTTCAGTTTGGTTCGTGATTGTATTTTGTTCAATTGATAATCAGTTTGTTTGTCCAATTTATTGCTCTTGATATTTCTGGGTTTCATGTATTCTTTGAGTGTCTCTTTTCAATTGTGATGATCACAATATGTTGTTCGCATATGACTTCGGTGGGGTTTTATATATGTTTGTTCTATGTGTAAACAAAGGAAAAAACAAACTGTAATAAACAAGTACTTATTTTGAGTTTATACTGACTAGTAAGATGTTAGTTGAGCTTCTTCTGAGTTGCCTGAAAACCTCGCAAGAAATGAGGACATAGGCTGAAGATCCTCTCATATCACTCCAACTTTTTTATTTCTTGTTGTTGTACTTGTTAGCATTTAAGCTCATCATTTCTTATATCCTACATAGCCACTATTCCCTTTATGACCTGTTTCTCTAGTGCTCATCAATTTGACTGCTTTGGTGAATCTTGTCAGTCCCTGCATCCTCATTTAAATTTCTCTTGTTTAGTATGTGATTTGCTAATCTGAGCTCATTTTTCAGTGAAGCTGGATAATAGGTATAAGTGACTACCTTTTTGAATTATACTCATTGATGGTGCACATAAGCTAGGGTGTACACTTCTACTGAAAAAGTGGTGCAGAGCTTTATTGCAATAGTTCGAAGTTGGGGCATCAAAAATGTCGAGCGGAGATGGACCTAAAGTCTCTTGTGAAGAAATACAAATGGTATGCTTTCAATCTTTTTTTAGATGAATTGTGATCTTCCACATGTTACTTTATCTTTGGTTAGCTTTGTGCTCATTTATTAATCATTCTTCAAGAAACACAATTGTCACTTCTCTAAAACACCAAGAATTTGTACTTGGTCCTCTTCCCCATTGCATGGAAGAATGTTTTGCTGGCTCATTGATGATAATATACAACAAATAAAATCCTTGGACTTTGTCTCCTTAGAGCATCTCTTTGGGTTTTTTTTACATAAATTTCAGTGAACCTTTATAGAATGTTATCACTAATAACATGGAATTCAACTAATACCAAAAAAAAAGAAGCTTGGTTATCCTACTTAGATGATCACCAGCTGTTCCAAATTGAATATTCACGAGATCTGCGCATAGATGTGTGAAAAGATGATGCTTGTTTTGAATTTCAGGTGCAAAATCGGATTGAGTACTGTCTTCGGCAATACATGAGTCGGAAAGAAGTTGTGAACACTCTCTTCATCCAGGACAACATAGAGCCTACATTTACTGAACTTGGTATGTTATATATTTTCAAGGCATACACTTACTTCCTCCATGTAATGTGGAGTGAGGACTTAACTTGGCAATTCCTGCAATGCAGGTTTCAAAAGAGATTCAAATAAGGATCACAAAGCTTTTAATGGTTAATAATGGCTGCCAATATTTCTCACACTTCCTGAAAATAGCAGATACATTATCAAACAATTGAATGTACATAGAAAGTTCCAATCATAAATTATCAAAAAGAGTTTCTTTTGCCCATGAGTTTTAGCTCTCTATCACACAGCCGATGCTCTCTGCCAAATAATTAAAAAAAAAAATCTGACTGCCCTTCTCTGTTTATGTGCCGTTTTTTAGCTGTCACTGTTGTCTCCTTTCTATCTCTAACTTTTACAGTAGAATGCTTCTTTTACTGATGAATAATTGTATGAATGCATATGTAAATATTCTTGAACAGTTGCATAACACTTAGTTATCGGTGATCGGTGAGGGTTCTATTCCCTACCTTGTAATCCCCTCCCCCATTTCCCCTTTAATATAACGACTAATAAAAACACATATATCAAATTAGAGGAAAGTTAGTGGCCATACTAATCTTTTCAGTTTTTAAGATGAGTCTATTCACAAATATTGCTATACTTTTTTCAATTTTGAAGATCATTCTTTTCACAAATATTGCTATTAACAGCTTCCTAAGCTTAACACTATTTTGAAGTATCAAGGATTTGAAGAAATTAATTTTCACAAATTCAGATTGCTATTAATAGCTTTACTAAACATATTTTTGACTTTTTGTGTTAGATGTATATGTATGCTAGTGAGGCCATTTAAAACACATAATCAGTGGAATGTTAATCTGTGTCCATCCATAACTGCTGATGAATAATTGTATGAATGCATATGTAAATACAGTGAGTCATTGCTTCTGTCTACCTTAGTTATGGATTCATTCTTTAAAGGGAAAAAGGTCAAATTTTTCCTGTATTATCTGAAATTGAGCAACTTTGTCCTTTACTTACTTTTGGTCTAATATTATCCTTGTCGGTAGGAACAAGTCTTCAATTTCTTCTTTCTCGTTAAAAAAAAGACTTTTTTGAGATGGTAGCAAGTTTGTAATAAATTCATAAAAAGGCTGTGAAGCCACAGTTACAGATAAAAGAAAGCAAAAACTGCTAAACTAGAAGAAAGTATCTACTGAAAACTGCTGAAAAAGACTATAGAGACTTGTAAGACTTGTAGAAGAACTTCAGTGTCTTTTATGTATTCTTTTTAAAACCAAAAGTGAGAAAACAAAATATAACTTAGGTTTCATCTTTTGGACTGGGTTGCTTAAATTTGGTTTTCTGGTCTAGGATGCTATTTTGCATCTGTTGAACTTTCCAGAACAGTAATAAGAGTTTGAAGTAATATTTCAGAATTGGATCTTTCCTACATTTAAAAAGTACTTCTATAAAGTTCAGCTCAGAACTTCTGACTTCCTTTGACTTGACATTTCTGTAAATTTGATCACTTCTAATTATCTGAACTCATCTGTGGGAGTAATGCTGCTACCTTTTCCAGATACCTGTGTCATTCTAGAAGCAATTGAAGTTATTTTTTACTATCCGTTTTGTTCCTCTGCTTATGAATGTACTCATGAGCATTTGCAGCTCTAGTAGATATATTATCATGAAACTGATTTGAGGAAAGATGATATTAATACTAATGTGAAGCTAATAATGCTTCTAATGAGCAGTTACCAGTTTCAAAATAAATAAATAAATAAATAATGCTTCTAATGAGCTGTTTTGTATAACATGTAAATATACTGTATGTTCTCTCTTCTGTTTTATTTTGTCCTTGTTTCCAGTATTGCCTACAGGCGAGTAGCAATTTACAGCTTTTATGTGGTTCTGGTTTCCCAACTCTTTTAACATTATGATGTTCTCGCTGTTTTTCAGTTTGGCAGAAACTAGAAGAAGAAAATCAGGAATTTTTCCAAGCATATTACCTGAAGCTGATGGTAAAAGAGCAAATAATTGAATTCAACAGGTTGCTTTCGGAACAGGTGAAGATGACGCAGCAAGTTCCAAGTGCAATTGCTTCTCTACCTATGTCTAATGGGTGCAATATTATGCCAAGTAAGATGGATACTTAGTGAACCTTCTTCATTTAGGTCTCATGCATCAATCAGTATCTTGTCACTGAGTAGCTACAAAAGGCACTTGTGTAATTGGGTAGTTCATGTTCAGTTTGTGCATATACTAAGTAGCATCCAACTTCTTAACTATATGACTTTACCTCGAAGTGTCGCGTACACCAGAACTGCACTTAAACCTAATCGGTTGGCAGACTCTTCCATTTGGTCTGCAATCAAATGCCTGCTTTGTCTCAGTATATCTGATGCTGTTGATGTGGTTGCATTCATTTACATGTGGTTTATGCTAATTATGTGAGATACATCCAGAAGCCTCTAGTTTCATCTTCTTTGTATAGTTTTAAACTTCATTGTCTTACTACGAGGAGTTCCCACCTGTCCTCATTCCTTTCAGATACTCTCTTTCATTTGCCTCCACCGTACTTAAAATTTTCATTCCAGTACCTGATGTTTCACCTCTGCTACATTGGATGTTGTTTGCAGATTTTTAAACTATGCACATCATTGTAGAACAGTGGCTTTTAACATTTTGATAAAAATTTTTGCATGTCAGTATCTTCCTTTATGTTCATGTTTATATCAAGCAGACACAGTTATCGTGAGGGTGGAAGTGGTTTCTGTACCATTTTCCTTTTACTGTAACTTCTGAAGTTGATTTGTCATCCATTATTGATATGTTAATGAGAGTCTTTGATGCATGTCTTTCCTGATATCACACTTGTCATTTTTGCATTAACATGTCTAATCTCTCTTCTGTATATCTGGCTTTATGATCTTCGATGATGCAAACACTTTTCCCTCTAGCATTTGCACTTTACTTAATTCCTACTAAGACAGTCTTATACTTTTCTATGCTGACAGATGCTTAAAGGGTTTTTTATGGTTGATTATTTTCTAATACCCATTGGTGGTTAATTTTTTCACCTTGAGGTTGTATTGGGGAAGGTAAAATGATCTGTGATATTGGTAAAGCCAGCAAGGACCATATTTTTATCCTATAATACTGAAAGAATTCATGAGAATTAGCACTCTTCTCTTTATTTTAGTCTAAGGTTCCAAATATGAAATTGCCTACTCATATAGTGATCCGTTTTATTATTTACTAGTTTAGGAGCATGCGCGATGCGCGTGTACACCAATATGATTTTGTATTACATTGTAAATACATTTGACTTATAAAATAAATTTAAAATGAGAAAAAGTGTGAGTTTCAGAAGTTATGAAAGTTGATCTTGTTTAACTAACTCAATAAAAAAAGCTCTATCTCACAAAAATCTTCTTATTGTTATTTCAATACTATATTATATGTGGTCAATTTAGTAGCATTGTAGTAGAATGTATTGACTTATTGTTGCATTACTCACAATTTTATTTTGTCTTTTTATTACATATAGACTTCTTTAAGAAAACATAATAGAAAGATAAGTTGAAATAGCTAGCTTGCACAATTCAAACAAGATGAAATAATAAATTTAACAATAGAAAGCTTCACAGACCTTAAGAGAAGAGTATCAATAACTTTCTTCAGGCATTGATTTTTTTTTTTTTCAACATTGTAAAACTGCTTTTGATGTTATTTACTAATTATTTGTACCAAATAAACTACAAAGGTAGTGTGAAATCTACACCTTAATTATTATTTTTTTGAATCAAGAGTTTCATTTTTATGAGAAAACAACGTCCTGTGTAGGGGTCTTCATCCTTCACACAATATCTTCAAGCATATGTAACTTTACAAAGAATTTTTATTTCATAATCTAATCCAAATCTTCTCTATTAAAGCACAAAATTACAAAAGGAAAAACTTTTGACAAATAATTCAAATAATTGCAACCCAACAAATCTATTATTAAATACAAAGCTAGAAAATAAAGCACAAATATATACAAAATAAAAAAGGTACTTTCAGCAAGATGTATGGAATATTAGTAAGAAGTATATAAATCACAAATAATATTACAATCCATCCTAAAAGAACTATAATCATATAAACCCAACATATAACTAAGAATATCAATACAAGAATTATGTGATTACTGTCGGCGTATTTATGATACCTAAATAAAAGGCTCATACCATTGTCAAAACCATAACGTGTTTTTCCCCCGACGTTTTCATCAAAAAGCAATATAATGCTTGAACTCAAAATTCTATAGTATTCTGTAACTGAAACCCAAAAGGAGGAAATATATAGGGAGTTGTATAAGTTGTGAATGTAGAACTCACGAAAAGCCTTTACATTGAGTTTGATAGACCGTGTGATAATGTGATTGAATATCAATCTTTTTTAGTGCAAATTTATAGAATATTGTAAAGAAAATGAAAAGGTGATGTGAAAAGGTTATTACTTTTTTTTTTTTTTGATAGGTAAAGGTTTATTGACTAAGTACGAAGAAGGTACCGAAATGGAACATTAAGATTGAAACAATTGCATGTAATAACTAAGCAATTGAAACATGTATTAATTGTGGGAGTATGAAACAATTTTTTACATTCAAATTCAATGTACACAGAAGACGTTTTATGTTTAGAATTTTTTTTTTAATTATGTGATAACAAAGTTGTTATCAATTATTTATGGGCAATTTCGTAGACATGGAGCTTTCCCACTTTTAGTATAGTATGATGATAATGATTATTATTATTTTTTTCTTGAAAATGCTATGTCTATAGTTATTTCGTGTCTAATGTGTTCCACACGTGCAAGTGTTAATTCTCCTACAACTCCCCTTACAATGTTGTATTCCGTTCTTAAGAAAAGAGATTTTCACATGCTGCCAGTATGATACTGGGGCCAGTGTTAGTTGGGTGCTAATGTAGGAGGAATGCCAGATGTAGTGTTCATGGGTATGGAACTATGTATTGTTAGAATGTCAAGTGTTAGCTTTAGAATAGTGTTAAAGAATGAGAAGATAATTTTGTTGTCCAACGTCAAACAAGTACTATGTAAGTCTTGGGTTTGACACCAATAAGTTGGTGTCTTGTATTCCATTATCGTTAAGTCTTCAATGTCTTATCTTCTATTTTTATTTTTCCACTTGGTACCAAGGCAGCACTATGTTCCTACGTTCCTTTCTGGCAACCATTCTGGCATCAGCTCACCTTTTTCTGATGAATGTTCTGGTGATACCACTCCTCTTTATGGTGACTGTTCTAGTAGTGCCATGCCTTTCTGGGTGACCGTTTCAAGGACGCTGTGTCTCTTGTGCTGGCGATTTCTAGTTTTTGCATCTTTCTGGCCATTGTTTTGAGCAACATCTTTTCTGCTGAGTTAACGGAGACCAGAGCTGTTCAGCCAGATTTTCTGGTCAAAAGATTTAGCTGTACCTGTATAAGACGGAAGAGAAGACGTAGCACATGAGATGTTGCTCCTCTTATGCCGAGAGAAGAATACTGAATTTTTGATTGAGTAGAGATGGATTTTGCATTTAAGGAATAACCTCTTACCCCTTACTTCTTTGGTGCATCCATGAGGTTCCCCACTTGTATAGAAGTTTGGGTGCCTTTCGGAGAAAGCCATATCATCACTGTTTAGTTTACCTCTTGTATAAGGGCAATTGTTGTTCTTGTCCTTTTGAATGAGATTTATTACATTATCAAAAAGATTTAGCTTAGTTTGTCTGATCCTTTCTGCAACAAGCATGACAAGCATCGTTTTTAGTTTGGAGCCTGCCACTAAGCTTTTGTCTAGACTTATCCTTATCTTCATTGCCTTCTATTTGCTTGTTACCTGTGTTCTTGCTAGAACCTACATTTGAGAAGCTGTGTTGTTGTCTCTAGTTAATGTTAAGTTTTCTTGCCTTACTGCAGTGCATCAAAGTTCAACTTGTGGTGCTGCCGAAAATGTTGGAACTGCTGCAAAGCCTAATGGCATGCATGAACCTGTACATGCTGATAGACCCAATGCATTCAGTAACAGCAGCTCATCTGTTCTCTCTTGCATGCAAACAACAATTGATATTCCTTCTCAAAGCAGGAAAATTGATGGTCCTCCTAATATGTTTTTGGGCCAGCCCTCTAACATGGGGATGAGACAAACAATGGATGGGAGGATTATTAAGACAGAACCTATCTATGGTGGCAATTCTCCGTTTGCCTTTGGTCCTCATGGCACTTACTTGGAGTCACGTTCTGCAATGGGCGATGCATCTGTTTCATCGTTTAGTAGTGTGGAGTCGAACACACAACCTCTTAATGAACCTCTTCTGGATGCTGACACTTCTTCGTTTGGATTTCTAGGGGATATACCTCAAAATTTTGGTTTCTCAGACTTGACTGCTGATTTCACTAATAGTTCTGGTATGTGTCTTCCTCTCCCTATTTTCTCTGTAATTTCACCAAGCATCTCTGGATTCGTCTTTTTCACTTTCAACGTTTCAGGTATTAAAATGAGCTGGTATTGATGCTAATCAGGCATACTTTATATTCGTTTTGACCATGTTCAGATATATTAGGGAGCTACTCTAGGACTCCCTTTTTAGCAACAGATACTGGCAACTTGCTCGATTCAAATGGTAGGTGGATATTCCCAAAGTAAGACTTTTGTACTTTTTTGTCATTCTCTTTGGATAACCAATATCATGTATTTGACTTTCAGGAGGCATTGAGAGGTTAACCAATCCATCAGAGAACTTGAGATACACTAATTTCAGTGGAGATTGATTGTGTATAGGTAACTTTCTCCATCTTATAAGATTCATCAGAGTTGTAGTACTTTCTTTGGTTCCATTTTGTATGACGATTTTGAGTGGACATAATGTTTAAGATATTAATTTTGTTTTATGGTGCTAGTAGCACATGCGTTGGTTCATAGGTGCAACGTGATGATTGAAGGTGTAAAAAGGAATGAGATAGACCAATACTATATAGAATATTCGTTGTAGAGAACTCATGTGCTTGGTTTTCCAACACACATGTGAGAATTATGATCTTTCGTTCATTCCTTCACGTCTCGTTGAAGGAGGACTTGGTATAAGGATGAAGTAGGTGTGGTTTTTGTGCCAATTGATGGATGTTTCTTTCAGAAATGACTCACTGTTGATGTTTCTCACTGCAGATTCGATCAAAACACATACCCGACGATAGCTTTTGTATATTGCTGGCTGCTCAAGTGGTTTAGAATAATTGGATTTTCTGGTATTGTAGGTTGAGGTTTTCATCATGGAGAATAATTCAAACATGAAAGATTTCAGTAGAGATCTTTGTACAAAGTTAAATGTGATTTAGAACATTGTTATTTTAGCCACGTATAGCATACTGTCTGATTTTTAGTGTAACTATGAAACAGTGGTGAAGTTTTAGAGAATATTGGACCTGAAAATTTCAGCATTTATTTTTATTTTTGACCGTTCTGTAGAAGCTCCGAATTCACAACCTTAGGGTCGGAGGTGGAGGGTGCTTAAAATATGAAAAATATTCCTCTTTCATGGTTGTAATTTCATCTACTGACAAGTTATCTCATCTTGCAAGATCCACAATAGTCATATAAAGAAATAATGTTCATGTGTCAATACAATAGATCCATCCAAAGAGGTTCTTTTGACAATTATTTAACAAATAAAAAAGGCTGCACAAAGCATCCCACGTTCACACAGGGTTCGGAAAGGGCTTCACTCCAAGGGGTGTGATGTAAGCACCCTCCCTTGATGCAGCACCGCAAGGGGATGTGAGGATGTGATGTAAGCAGTCTACACAGGTCAAACCCATGACCTAACCCATGACCTATAGACAACTTTACTATTGCTCCAAGGCTGCCATCGAAGAACAAATGTAAATCAATAAAGAAATATGTCTTCAACTTCCTAGCTTCCATCTAGCAGGATATGAACAAAGGAAACAGCTTAAGAGAATCATTGAGCTTTACAAGATCAGCAAATAAGCTTGAGTCAGTTATACCTGTTGAACCAGTATTGCAGTTTTTATATGCACATCAGGTTGACGTATCCAAGGGGTAAATAAGGACCTTGAGCACTTCATTTCCATATCCTTCTTGCTCTTCCTGAATTTGCCTGACTGAGTTTTCAAGAGACTCATCGCATCGTTTCACGTCAATCATCTTCAGAGTAAGAATTTCTCCAACAACAAAAGGAAGTTCTTGAAGATGGAAGCAGCTTTGTACCAGAAGCTGTTCGAGGTTTGACAAGGACTCATCTGAGGCATTCCATGTTGTAATTTTAAGGGATCTCAATTTAAGAACCTTGAGGGTTGGAAACTCTTCATCTTCAATGTCCCATTTCCCCTGGTGAAATGCTCTATGCTCCAACTTGAGAACCACTAAATTTGGTAATCTTCCGATATTAGACATTACACTTTGTGGCAACAAAACATCTGATAGAGTTAGCTTTGTTAGTGTCTCAGGCAAGCTGAATTTCAAGATCTTACCATTCACACTGAGTGTTTCAAGTTGAAGAGCATCCAATCTGAGTTTGAGAGGCTCTTTACACTGGCACTTGAGCTTTCGCAGTCTATTTGCCATCTTGATCATGTAGTCTGCTTGCTTATTAGTCAGAGACACTGTGGCCAAGGTCTCTAAGCAACATATGTTTGTTGATTTGCGAGGAATACCTCCATCAAAAGATGCAACAGGTACTACATGGACATGCTTTAACCTTGGCATATCCCAGATGGTCATCGGCAGTATTGTACCACTGCCTACTGTTATTACAAGCAATACCTCTAGGTTTGAAAGGTTCGATATCCATGATGGTATTGATTCCATATAGCCTTTGATTCCTAAGTACTTCAGATGGATCTGATCTTTTGATCTCTGGAATGAACTGTCTGACACAGGACATTCCATTTGTACAACTCTTACAAGTTTAAAGTTCTCGAGATCAAAAAATTCCTGGCAGCCAGATTTCGGGGGTCTGAAGAATGCAGACCGAACTTGCAGGTTTCCAATCCTCTCTGCCCAATAAAGGCTATGATCAATGCAAAGCCTCCGATTCTCATAAAAGGAACTTGACAAATCTGTCTTCCCATTGCTTGTTAGCTGCATAAACTTCTCTTCCTTAGCTTTTGACACACAAAAATCATGCAACACATCATGAATGTGACATGTTCTGACTCCTCCGATGGACCTTTTCTTGCTCACCATAATCAAGCTTCTACCGATGAGATCATTCAGTAAACTTTCTGCAATAAACTCTACACTCTTTGCCTCTGTGTTTGGAATAAATCCCTCAATAGTCCATAGCCATGCCAAGTTTGTGGATGAAATTTCTTCATCCTCCCGAAATGATGCAAAATAAAGCAGGCAGGGCTTGAGGTTATCTGGCAAGTGCTTGTAGCTCAATTCTATTACATCCAAGCACTCTTTTGCACTAGTGACAGTATCTAAATTTATACTCTCTGCAATTTTTCTCCAACTTTCCTCATTTTTGCTTATCCCAGACAAAACTCCAGCTACCAAAATCACAAGGAGAGGTAGTCCTTGACACTTTCTCACGATGTTTTCTCCTACTTTTGATAGGTCTGGTGGACAAGTTTGTTCCTTGAACAGCTTGATTTTCATTAGTTCCCAACTTTCATTTTCGGAAAGAACACGAAGGTGAAGAGGTGCTCTATCAGGGTTGATTTCTGAAGCCACATCGCTGAGTCTGCTGGTTAATAAAATCCTGCTTCCGTTATTATCATCCGGGAAGCATCCTCTCAAGTCATCCCATGTGTCAACACTCCAAATGTCATCAATGTAGAGAAGGTACCTCTTTCTTTTTAAGAATTTCCGCAAAGCATCTGCTGGATTTTTCTCATTCTGTTGATTGGAACTTTTAACTTGATTCAAGATTTCAAGCAGCAACTTTCTCAAGTCATAAGCTTGGGAAACACAACACTTAGCTTTGACATCGAAATGATGTTGTATGTTCTCATCATGATAAACTTTCTTTGCTAGTGTAGTCTTTCCAAGACCAGGCATCCCTACTATAGACACAACATCTAAGTCCTTTGGTCCTCTAGTGAGCTGGTCGATTAGCAGGTCAGTCTCTTCATCAAAACCTACCACTACCTCATCAAGTTATGTAGTCTCAACTACTTGTCTGACAGGATTTGGCGTTTGTTCTTCGATAGTGACTTCAACTTCTCGCACAATCGTAGCATGGAACTCTTCCAACTGATCCTTGACAAGCTTAGTTTCTTTTGTGATCTTACATAACAAATGCAGATACCAAACAGGATAATCTCCAGTAATCAGGCAATCAATAATACATTCCGCCTGGTATGCGAGAGATATGACTTTTGTCCAAAGATCATGTTTCTTCACCTCCTCAAACTCTTGTTTTTTCTTCTCAAATTTCTCCATGAAGGATCTTAGGAGATATAACTCCTCCTGAGATTCTGCGATAAGATGCTTGACAACAGAATCACACTTTGTGTCTTGCAGCAGATCTTTCAGATAGCGTAAGAGTGAATCAATAAAGCCTAATCCATTTGTCCTAGGGTAATTACATTGTGATGATAATGGAGCTTCCAAAATGACATCTTTTACATCTTCCATGACACTGTCAATCTTTTTTAACAAGTCTGCGAATACCGAGTTAACTTCTGCTGCTTTATCAACAGAGAAAGAGTAAGCAGCAGATGCTACCTCAGCAATAAGACTTTCAATGCATGTAAGAATGTCACTCAATTTCCCCTGATTGACACATAGATCTTCAGGTGGATAAATGAGCAAAGTTACCAATTGCTTTGATGCATGGTAAAGGTCATTTATAAGTGGAAACATCAAAGAATATGCCTCACCATTTGATAACTCCAACAGATCCTTGAAGAGAAACTGAACAAAACCTTCCACAAATTCTTTCACATCCCGGATGTACTGGATTTGGAATTTAACTAAACCTCTTAGAGCTCCAGTATAGATTTCTGAAACATGGGGATCAAGGGGCTTGATATCTCGCAAAACGTTAGAGATCTTAAGTCTCAAACTAGATGCCAGATCATTGTCCACTTCTTCCACATAACATAGGTAACAAATGTAAGCAGCATTCTGAGTGACAACCTCCACGTGATCAAAGAGCATTCTCGATTTCTCTAGTTCCATGTTTGCATCTTTTATGAAATTGAGGAAGGTTTTGAGATATTTTAAACTTTCTTTCAAGGACTTGAAACTCTTTCTTCAGAAGAACAAACTTGTCCAGCTCATTCTTGTTCATGAAAAGATCCATCACATTCTGAAGGATGTATTCGATGAACTTATGAAACACCGGGCAGCATACATTTGGTTAAGGCCACCTTCCTGGAACCAGTGATAGGAGAAACTCATAACCTTCTTTGACTTCTGCAGAAGATAAGTCTGATCTTGGCCCCGAAACAGTATCACCGACTTGCATTCCATGTCCTCGCAATCTCCCATCCTTAATCCTCCTTTTTTGAGTTGCCCAAAACAAAAATGTATCAAGAAATCTCCTCTCTATTTCAGACATTTGTTTCCCCGTCAAAGTGTCCTGAAAATAAAGAGACATTTTAGGACCAAACATGAGATTTACAACCTTATAACAGAATTTCTTTGATATGTTTATAACTCTTTACAACAGGAACATGAGGTTTTCTTTTTCTCTGTAAAGAAAACTATGTTGCTCGGACTCTTCTAAAGTGTTAACAGGTGTGTGTCGGATTCTCCAAAAAGTAGTGTATTTTTGGAGAATCTGACACGGGTGCAGCATCGAATTGGGACTTTCTGGCATGAATTCAGATTAGTCAGGGACCAAAGCAGGACCCAAACATCAGGTAGGAAACCAAAAAAGATGATACTTGTATGTACAGATTTACTCTTTTGAATTTATACTAGTAACTGATTCAACTTACAAAACTATTTCAAATCATACTAAACTCAAAATTTCAGTACTGATTTGTATAAAGATTCAGTTTTATCATGTTAATTACACATAGTTGTTACTGTTCAATTTTTGTTTAAGATGCAATAATGCAATAGAAATAAGTTGGCTCAAGAGTCTATTACCTTTGATAACTCTGAGAGAACAAGAATTACTTCTTGCTGAGCATTTTCATTTGTTTACTCAAAATGTAAGAAAGTACTAATGAAGGATAAGACATAATCATTAAGGCACAACTACCCAGAGATATACTTTAACTAAATTAAGGTCCTATTATCCCGAATCCATTTTTTTCTTAATTTCGTACACCTTTTTAGCTTAAGTGGCATCAAAAAATTTCCCACATGTCTCAACTATGTGGAGTCACAGAGTGTGCCACGTAAGCCAAAAGGTGTACAAAATTATTAAAAAAAAAATGAGTTTGAGGGGTAATAGGACTTCGGTCATAGTCTAGGGGTACTTGTGCCTTATCCTAAACAAGAGACTTGGGAGAAAGGTTGGATTCTTTTTTAATCAACTAGTTTAGTTATTTTACATTTGGTGAGTCATGTTAAGTGTGATGGATTTTTTTTTTATAACCATTGACCTTACTTTGTTTTGTGTTAAACAAAAAGAAGACTCAGACAACTTTGTGTGAGACACAAAATGGGGGTGAACAATTCGATCAATATTTGCAATGACTACATTGATTCTTGAAAGAGCCTCAGAAATCATGGGATTTATCAAATACCAAAACATTTACAGACCATTTTTTTAGCATTTAGGGGCTACTCAATTGAAATTAGACGATTTTTTCAATCTTTTGTGTGTGTTAGTCAATGAATTTTTTGGTGATATGGTTTTCAAACACTTTTTTTTCCCCAAAATCTTTACAGGACCTTCCGCAATGACTTAGGGGAATGATACGTGTAACCTCACCATGATCCGCAATATTTTTTAGCATTTAGGGCCACTCTTTCTCAATTTTTCATGTGTGTTAGTCAACGAAATTTTTGGAAATATGAATTTCAAGCACTTTTTTTTTTCAAAACCTTTACAAGACCCTCCATAATGAACTGGGGGAACAATATGTATAGCCTCACCATGATCCACACCATTTTTTGAGCATTTAGGAGCCACTCAATAGGAATTAGACAATTTTCTCAATTTTTTTGTGTGTTAGTACATGTATTTTTTGGTGATATGGATTGTTGGAACTTTTTTGCAAAGACATTCCAGGACTCTCTGTAGTGACCTATAGTAACAATACCTATAGTCTCAAAATGATTCACGCCACTTTCTTAGCATTTAGGGTCCATTCAAAAGGAATTAGATGATTTTCTCAATTTTTTGTGTATGTAAGTGTTTTATTAGGAAAATGTATTTTAAACTGGTTTAGAGTCATCACTTATGGCCCATTTTCGTTTTGGGCCTTCGGCCCATTTAAGTCATTTTGTACCTGCCCTATTCTAGTATAATAAGAGTATTTTTCTTTGGGCCTTAGGCCCAATTTTCACCTGCCCTAAATTCTATCGCATTCTGAAGCTAAATATTTCACAGAAAACCGATTTCCAAACTCAAAACGAACAAATGACTTACGGCAAATAGTAGCAAATAATGAAGAGGCTGATGCTTGAAAACAAGGTATAGCAAATAAACATAAATCAATGATATTCCAGCAAACAGATTCACAGATGCCCAAATCCACACTTATAGCTCAAAGTAACTAAAGTATAACAAGATGAACGACTAGAGATTTAAACGAATACGGTTATAAATCCGGTGGCTCAAACTCAAACCCAAACAGACTTTCAATCAAGAGTAGGGGTCAACATAAAAAAAAGAATACAAGAAAGAAGCCAAGAAAACCAACAGCTTGTTCGTTGCATACTACTTGGAATCGAAACAAAGTGTAACTGAGGGAGGGGGCGTTACCTTTTTCGGGCAGCGAGACTGGGACGAAGCGAACAGGGGACGAGTTTTACCACACAAACGTGAACCAAACAGCCAATGAGAGACCTGGGCAGCAACCCAAATCCGGACTAATTTTGAAGATCGATGATAATCAGGCTAGACAAATGAGACTCGAACAAAAAACTCCCTTCCCCTTTCCGAATGTATTTAGTGTATGTTCTATAGCTATTTTGCTATGTTGCTACCTTTCTCAGCTAAAGATTTCCCAACTCAAAAAAAAAAATCCCCCCTCCATAGTGAACGACAAGCAATATATAGAAAGGCATTAGGGTCTGGAAATTTTTGGAGGGGAAAAGGGATCAAAATCTCGGATGAACAAGGCCCAATCATTTCAAATCGAATTTTTCCCAAAATCCAGCCCATTTCAGCCCTAAAATCCCATCTTTCCAACAAGAAATCGAGTGAGGTGGACACTTACTATCGTACTGGGTGAAGAGGACGACACGTCCTCTGCTTTGGAGCTGTTGGAATTGTCGTGTTGTCAACGTTGGGTATGGGTTGGACATTATTGTGGGATTGGGTCGGTTGTTGCTGGAAATTGGAGAAGCCAAATTAACATGCTGAAAATGCCCTTTGGGCTGAATGAAATGGCATGGGTTACTGGAATGTTGGACATGAAATTAGACATGGGCCGAAATTGAGGTCCTATAGGGGATTAAATAGAGATAAAAGAATAACTAAAATTGTAATAGCGAAATAACCGAATGAATTGCAATTCTAGCCAATTAAGTTAATAACTTAGCCAAATTGAGTTAACTAGGTAATTCGGCTAAAAATTAAATAAGGTGAATTAATATAAATTAATTAATGAGCTTCTTAATTTCAACGAAATGAAATAACAATATGGAATCTTTTTTTTGAAGCACAAAATTATTTTTTCTTAACTTTTCTGTCAATTCTTCCTAAAAACTGACATTTATCAAACTCCAATTTTTTTTTTTAAAAATAAATAAAATACCCAGCACTTGGCCAATGGCACCAAATCACCATTTATCTGACTCCATATTATAGGAACGAGTCAATTTTAATTTATTATCTGTTTAGTTGAATGGTCTCTATTTTCATAAATTTATACATCAACTATTGCTATTTATATCTTTCAATTTATACATGAAACGGTCAATCAATAAGGCAAGAAGATTAATACTTATTGCTTTATCTTAATTGATCACATCATGAAAAATATACACATTAATTTTCTTCCATATTATAGATATTATGTATAAGGGAAAGGGAAAATGAGGAAGGAATTACGAGGAATCGAACCCTCATCTATAATGTGAATGTTCAGGTAACCAACCAACCGAACTATTAAGATTTTTCCGAATATATATAGCATAACACTACTAAAGAATGAAAAATGTTTCTTTCTATCTCCATATTTAAATAGTTCACTTAGTAGGTTCATAATCCACATTGATCATTTAAAGAAATATATGTTTTATTCTTCATTTGTAATTTTTTATCAAAGCTTTGTTCTAATAATCAATATTTATAACGTCATATATTGTCCGACTTGATATACACGCAAGAAAATTTTAACCAATATGTTGAATGAAATATGATATGCATAATATGTAAATATGTCCTTTAACCTGGTTTCAGCTGACATCTAAACCCTCCACACATAGATACTTAAACTTGTATAAAATTGAACAAGTAGACAACGTGTCCTATGTGACATAATACATGTAGAACGCCATGTAGGACACAAAATTGACATGTATGACTCCACGTAAGATGAATGTGTTTATTTATTTAATTTTATACAAGTTTAAGTACCTATTTGTGCACACCCAAAGATAGAGGATATAAATGTTAGTTGAGGTAGAGGTAGACCAAAAAAGTATTGGGGAAAGGTGATTAGACAAGACATGGTGCAACTTCACATTACCGAAGGCATGACTCTGGATAGGAAAGAGCGGAGGTCGCGTACAAGGGTAAAAGGTTAGTAGGGGTAGAGTATTGTCTTGCCCTGTGAAAGTTTAGGCTTGTTAGGGTATGCCACAGTACTAGTCATGTTCTTGTAGTTCTTGTCATATGTTGTTTATTGTATTTCGTTTATTATATGTTGTTTATTGTATTTCATTTATCACACTATTTTGCTGTTAGTATTGTTTCTTTCTTGTAGACCTTACAATAATGCTTTTCATATTGTCTGTTATGCTTTATTCATTGTTTTATTCTTTTACCACTTGAGTTTGATGCACTTGAGTCGAGAGTTTCAGAAACAATCTCTACCTTCACGAGGTAGTGATACGGTCCGTACACTTAGTGAGATTTCACTGGGTATGTTATTGTTGTTGTATAAAGAAATTAAGTTGAAGTGTGTTGGTGTTTTCATCCAAAAGTAGATAACATAAATAGATAAATTGCAGAATGTCAGACAGGAAGCAGGCATCATGTCAACAGCATTGTGACTTCTTATATAAAAAAAATACTCTTGTTAGAGTCAACTCTACTTGTTTAAACAATTCTTGGAATGAAATGCTAAACGAAGAGAGTGGTAAGTACCAGTAACCAAAACAAGTTTGTTTTTTTGTTTAGAAATTGAAAGAAAAAAAGACTAAAAGAAGCTCTCCATGGATATTAGTGAGTCGACTCAGATGAAGGCGATTCTAGGACCTGAATCCGAGCCATTTGAAACTTTCATTTCCGATCACATGGAGAGGTTAGGGGAAAATGATTCAATATTGAACATGATGAAGCTCAAGGATCCTGACTCCCTTGCTCTTAAGCTTTCTGACTTTCTCAGTTCTTCTCAAAACTCTGATTTCCGTGAAAAATATGCTAAAATCCTTTATGAATTGCTTGTTGGTGATGGTGAGGGGTGCAGTTGGAACAATCTAAGTTCATCAACTCAATCCACCATCAAGTGTATCCTTGTTGTTCGTATAAGGCTCGAAGAATCAGAATCCATCATCAAGCACTTATGTTACAGCTTTTCGAACCTATTTCTACCATCTGATAGCTGGCCTGAATTGTTGCCTTTCCCACAGGAATGTGTTAATTCCAATTCAAACAAGTTAAGAGACTCTTTTTTCTTAATCTTCTCTGGATTTTCTGAAGGCCTTTGCGAAACATTAGTCCCTGATATAATGATCTCATTCCCAGTTTACCTAAATACACTGAATGATGATACCCTTGATCCTCAAGTGAGGGTCGCGGTACTGACAACTGAGGTCAGATTCATTCTGTACCTCCCCAGTTCAAATGATAGGGAGTGGTTTCAGAATCTATTGCCAGCTATGCTGAGGGCGCTGACTGACGCAGTGAGAAATGATGCCGCACAAAACATGCTGAATCTTTTTATTGAGTTGGCTAAGAAAGAGCCTAGGTTCTTCAGGAGGCAGCTTGTGGATGTAGTGAGTGACATGTTTGAGATAGCTGAAAGAGAAGACAAAGCACTTGGCAGTTGAGTTCGTGTTAACTTTGGTTGAGGCGAAGAAAAAGGCTCCGGGGATGATGAAGAAGTTACCCTTCTTTACAAACACTTGTTTTGCAATGATTTTGAAGTTGTTACTGGATATTGAGGACGAACCTAGCTGGTATAGCACAGACACTGAACATGAGTACGCAGGAGAAACAGAGAACTACGCGTTTGGTGAGGAGTGTTTAGAACGGTTCTCAGCTGCATTAGGTGGCAAGACTATTGCTTCTATTGCCATGGAGCAGCTGGAGGCTTACTTTGATTCCCCGGAGTGGGAGAAGCGACATGCAGCTCTCAGGGCATTTTATCAGATAGCTGAAGGAAGCTGGAAGGTACAAAACCTGTCTCGTTTAGTGTATTTATCATATAATTATGTTGCAATGATTGTGTAACATTTAAGAGGTGCTTCTTAGCTCATAGTTTACTCATGTGTTAAAACTTTCTCTCTACCTGTTTAATTTTCTTAGCCTATTAGCTTGAACTCATTGTTTTTATCTGTCCATAGGTGATGATAAAGTATTTGGAGAAAATAGTGTATGCGGTTTTGCATTCTTGCCAAGATCCTCTTCCTCGAGTCAGATGGGCCGCTATGGTTACAATCGAACAGTTGTCGAACGACTTTCATTGGGAGTGGCAAGAAGAATACCATAACCAAGTAGTTCCTGTAATAGTTGCAGCAATGGATGATTTTCCTCGGGTGCAGGTGAATAATGAACCCTTTATGGTTGTTGCAGACTTCCCAAAATACAATACAACTATAAATAAAAAAATAGATTATGATTAAAAATTAGACTTCTCTATCCCTTATGGTTGTTGAGAAGTTTCTTGACTATAAAACCTACAGTTAATTGTGCTAAGAAAATACCCAAGGGTGTGGCTTAGTGGTTAACGTAGTTGGTTGATAACTATGAGGTCTCAAGTTCAAATTTCAGCAAAGACAAAAACAAAAACACTAGGTGATATCTTCTGTTGGTGTTAACAACTAAAGAAAAACATAGGACAGAAGAAGAAAAAGAGATATATTATTAAGCTGAAAGAACAAAATATTTAAATAGAAGGAACTCCTAACAATCTGCAGTAAATAATGCAGTAACTGAAAAATAGAATCTTCCTATTAACTAGGCACTAAGTCTAGCAACAACTCTACATGCCTAAAGACTAGGAAACTCACAACTGAAAGACAAACAGAAAATATCTATCTTCTGAAAACAGAAAACACATCAGCAGCCATGTCATTATGCCAACTCAACATCAAATTAACAGATCATGAGGCAGATTTCAAGACGACTCCTTGCATCAAGAGCTGCAAATTCCAAGTTCCTTTCTCAAGAATTCAAATTTGCTTGCCGGAAGAGTTTATTAAATATATCAGCCAGCTGCTCTTCTGTTCTGCAATATACCAGATTCACTAAACCATCCTCTTGCACTTCTCTAAGAAAATATAGCTTCACATTAAAATGCTTGGTCTTTCTATGAAAAACTGGGTTGTGAGAAATAGCAATGGCAGCTTGGTTGTCCACAAATATCTCAGTGCTTTCCTTCATCTCCAACCCAAGATCGCAAAAGATTTTCTTTATCCATAAAGCTTGATTGACCGCAGCTGTAGCAGCAATGAATTCTGCCTCTGCAGTTGATTGAGCAACAATCTCTTGTTTTTTCGAACACCAAGAAAAACATCCAGCGCCAAAAATAAAACAGTACCCTGAAGTACTTTTCATATCTTCAGCGGAACCACCCCAATCACTGTCAGAAAATCCTTGAAGTTTAAAATTCTGGTATTTGCTAAATTTGACTCCATAGTCCATTGTGCCTTTGACATATCTGAGTACTCTTTTTGCAGCTTGCATATGCAATTCACTAGGAGAATTCAAGAATCGGGATAGTACACTTATAGCATACAATATATCTGGCCTTGTTGCTGTAAGATACATCAAACATCCTATCAAGCTTCTGTAGCTTCCTTCTTGTACTCGTTCAGCACCATCATCCTTCATTAACTTCTCCTTTTGATTCATAGGCGTACTCATACTTTTGCAATCGTCCATTCTAAATTTTCTCAGAATTTCTTTTGCATACTTCTTCTGACAAATGAATATTTGATCTTGGATTTGTTTAACCTCCATTCCAAGAAAGAAAGCCATCTCTCCGAGATCCGTCATTTCAAAGACTTTCATCATCTCCTTTTTCAACTCTTCAATGAGCACAACATTACTCCCTGTTACTAAAAGATCATCAACATAGAAGGAAATTATAATAATGTCAGAGTTAACATGCTTTATGTAAAGAGTCGATTCACTTAGGCTTTTTTGAAAACCTAAGTCGGAAAGATGATCATTGATTCTACTGTACCAAGCCCTTGGAGCTTGTTTTAATCCATAGAGGGCCTTTTTCAGAAAGTAGACTTTGTCTTCCTGTCCTTCTGCAACAAATCCTTCAGGCTGCTCAACATAGATTTCTTCTTGCAAGAAACCATTCAAAAAAGTTGATTTAACATCCAGTTGGTAAATTTTCCAACCCTTTTGTGCTGCAATTGCCAAAAGAAGCCTGATTGTGTCAAGTCTTGCGACTGGTGCAAATGTTTCAAAAAAATCTACACCAAAAATTTGAGCATAACCCTTCACCACAAGCCTAGCTTTGTGTTTGTTCACCGAACCATCTGCATTTAGCTTAGTTCTGTAAACCCATTTAACACCAATAACCTTTCTGTCTGGAGGCCTTTCTACCAGCTTCCATGTGTCATTTTTCTCGATCATGGTTAGCTTCTCCTGCATTGCGACTATCCATTTCTTGTCTCTTTCAGCTTCTGCATATTTAGCAGGTTCAAATACAGCTACATTGCATCTTTGATAGATATCTGAGAGTGATCTGGTTCCTCGAATGGGAGGATGATCTACTCGTTCCTCAAAATTGTGCAACTCATTAGCTTTTCTTTCTTGCTTTTCTCCATCTCAATCCCATTGCTTTTGTTCTACAAAGTCCACATCTCTGCTTACCAAAATTTTTCCAGTTTGTGGTTGGAAAATTCTGAAAGCTTTTGATTTGTGCTATAGCCAATGAAAATTCCAGGTTCTGCCTTCTTGCCAAGTTTATCCCTTTTCGGCTGAGGTATGTGAGAAAAACATAAGCAACCAAAAATCTTGAGATTCTTTAGTAAAGGTTTGTACCTATGCCAAGCTTCAAAAGGTGTTTGACAACTCACTGCCTTTGTAGGCAGCCTATTCAACAAAAATACAGCAGTATTGGCTGCCTCTGCCCAAAACTTTTTGGGAAGCTCTTTCTCGTGCAACATACACCTTGACATCTCCATGATGGTCCTATTCTTCCTTTCACTTACTCCATTTTGCCGGGGAGTATATGGAGTAGTAAGTTGATGCTCTATTCCTGCACCTTCACACAAGTGTTTGAACCGATCCGAAGTGTATTCAGTCCCATTATCTCGATTCGAGCACTTGTAGTCTGCAGCCGCTTTGATTTTCTACCAAGGCTTTGAATTTCCAAAAAACTACAGCAACCTCCGATTTGAATCTTAAGAAGTATATCCAACACATCCTTGTTAGATCATCAATAAAAATTATGTAATACCTGCTTCCTTTCAATGATGGAGTTCTTTGGGGGCCTCCAAGATCTGTATGAATCAGCTGCAATTTTTGAGTCGCTCTCCAAGTTGATTTTGGGAATGGCAATCTTGTCTGCTTACCAAATTGACATGCCTCACAACTTGGGAGTTCCTCTTCAAGTGGAGGTAAACCTTTTGCCAACCCTTTTCTCTGCATATACAAAAGCGCCCTGTGGTGGAAGTGACCCAACCGTTTGTGCCAAGTTTTTGCAACACTGGACTGACTTGGAAAAGCTATTTGTTCTTCCTCCATTGGATTCAAAGAAAAGCTTTTACCCTGCATTTTAATTCTAAATAGTTCCTGACCACTTGGATCAATGATCAGACACGCCTTATCTTCAAAAAATAATTTGAACCCATTTTCAAGTAATTGTCCAACACTTAATAAATTCTGATCAAGTTCAGGAACAAACAAAACTTCAGAAATAAGTTTTGTACTTGTATAACTTTCAATAGCCACAGTCCCCTTTCCTTTTGCAGGAAGGTATTCTCCATTTCCAATCCTGACTCTTGATGTTGTTGTTCTATCAAGCCTTTTGAAAAGCTTTTCATCACTAGTCATGTGGTTTGTACAACCACTATCAATAAGCCAACTGTCAGTTGAAATACTAGATGCAAAACATGATGCAACAAATAGTTGTTCTTCCTCATGTTGATTTGCAACTTGAGCTTCTCCTTGTTGCTGCTGTCCTTTTTCCTTGCAGATGATCTCAGCATGCCTAAATTTTTGACATTTTCGGCATCTCATATCCGGCTTTCTCCAGCATTTGAAATGAGGATGATTCTTCCTTCCACAATATTGACATGGAGGGAATTTTTCTCCTCTGTGGCTGCCTGAATTTTGGCTACTTCCATTACCAGCCGAAACCTGATTATTTTCAGCATAATTCTTCTTCCCTTTGATTTTCTTGAATTTGTTTCCAGGATGGTTTTGCAACTTGGCCTGAAGTGCACCTTCTACTGACCCTTCCTGTCTCATTAACCTACTTTGCTCTTGTGCCTGCAATGCATTTAGTAATTCTGCCAAAGTGATCTTTGACAGATCCTTAGTATTTTCTAAGGAAGCAATGGTTGGTTCAAACTTCTCAGGTAATGTAACAAGAAGCTTCTGAATAACTCTGCTATCAGGAAGCTTATTGCCCAACATTCTTACCTTGATCACAATGCTAAGAAGCCTATCTGAGTATTCTTTGACAGTTTCAGAATCTTCCATTCTTTGTATCTCAAATTCTCTAATGAGATTCATAACTTTCATACCTTTGATTCGCTCATCTCCTTGGTATTCTTCTTTTAGAAAATCTCAGATTGCTTTTGCCGATTCCAACGTCATGATTCTAGAAAAAATTGTAGGTGAAAGTGCAGCATATAAGCAAGATTTCGCCTTGGATTTTCTTGTCTTCCTTTCCTTGTGAAGTTTGATCTGAGCCATTGTTGGATTGCCTGGTAAAACAGGAATTTCGTAATCCTCCTCTACTGCTTCCCAGAGATCACATGCCTCCATGTGAGTTTGCATCTTGATAGCCCATACCTGGTAGTTCTCTCCATCAAACACTGGTGGAGAAATAGCATAAGAACCAGAAGAGTGTTCTGAATCCATGTGTTCTGATGGCTTTTCAGGGCAACAGGTAGGGACTTTGTTGATGGTTCACTCACAAGTCACTCACAAGTCCCTTAAGAAGAGGGCTCTGATACCAATTTGTTGGGGTTAACAACTAAAGAAAAACATACGACAGAAGAAGAAAAAAAGATATATTATTAAGCTGAAAGAACAAAATATTTAAATAGAAGGAACTCCTAACAATATGCAGTAAATAATGCAGTAACTGAAAAATAGAATCTTCCTATTAACTAGGCACTAAGTCTAGCAACAACTCTACATGCCTAAAGACTAGGAAACTCACAACTGAAAGACAAGCAGAAAATATCTATCTTCTGAAAACAGAAAACACATCAGCAGCCATGTCATTATGCCAACTCAACATCAAATTAACAGCTCGTGAGGCAGATTTCAACATCTTCCCATTATTCTAGCCTTGGTGGACCGAGTTACCTGGTATTTGTTGTTGGTGGAGGTGACAGGTATCTTGTGGAATTAGTGGTCCTCGGTAGCCACTTGTGCTTCAAGAATCTTTGTACAATTAGTAGCTTAATAGCCGTAACTTATGGAGCCTTCATAGCGCATTGCTTGAAATTTAAGCTTATGACTATATTATGGTCTACATAAAGCTCTTGCCTTAAATGACTGTAATTTATTAGACTAGAGAGGAAACAATTGCAGAAAAATATGTCACGGGAGGTATCTGAAATGACTCTTAAATAGAGTTTGAAGAATCCATGGTATAAAAATTAGGCGCAGATGTGTCAGTACTGCATCATTCAGTTAATGATACATCCTAACTTGTTTTACTCTCTTTCGCCGTTTCATAGATAGCTGCAGCTTGTGCTCTTATACAATTCTTCGATCCTGAAATGCCAGAAACTTTGGTACCTTACTTGGATCAAATACTCAACAAACTGCTTGTACTTCTTCAGGTATGCATATATAGAGGCCACCGTGTTAAAAAGGTATTTTAGTGCTAACAAGTTTTAGAGGATCTTTTTTCTTACTCATTTCTGTTATTTGAAATGCAGAATGATGATTAAATGGTTCAGAAAGCAGCAGTAGAGGCATTGATCGATATAGCTGAGTTTTCTAATGTATTACCAACTTGAATTGTTTTTCCCACTCAAGTTCTATTTTTTTTGCTTATGTTATGGATAATGATGGATACTGTATCATATTTCAACAGGAGCACTTCAAGAATTTCTATGATTTTGTAATGCCAGATTTGAAAAGTATCCTGATAAATGCAAATGATAAATCTAATTACAAGCTTTGAAGCATCGCCTTGCAGTGCATTTGCAACGTTGGATTGGCTGTAGGCAAAGAGAAATTCAGAGATGACTTAGAGAAGGTTTCCTCCCAACTATGCCTGATACTTCTTTCTCATAAGCATACGATGTGGTTAAGTGATAACTTGAGTTGAAAAATATATGTTAATTAAGTGATATATAAAGTGTATGTAAGAAATGCATGTATTCATTGATTTGGTGAAAATTATACTTCTTGGACAGTTGGGAACAATGACGAATGACTGTGATATCTTTTCTCATACTAGTTTCTTTTTGATCGCGTACTGACTCTTTTATGACACTCTATTTCTTTTCTAGGTGGTGTGAGCATATTCATTTCTCATTAGCGACTTATTTTAATAGCTTTTTGTTTGTCGTTAAAGGTTATGGAAGTGCTCAAGTCATTACAAGAGTCTGATACTAATATTCACATTCTAAAGGTACGTGTTAATCCTTTTCATTTTACGGGGACACAACTTCTTTTTAGATTGGCCTCTCAATGTTTTTTTTTCACTTCATCATAGGCATGCCACTCAATTTGTAAGTGCATCGGTAAGGAATTTATTCCTTACATGAGTACTGTTATGCCACCTTTGGTTGAATATGCTCAGCTTGAGATAGATAAAGACTTGGATGATGAATGTTATGATAGGTAAGCTTTTATCATTGAAGTTTGTCTTTTTCCGTTATTTTTTAAATTCATTTGGATTTTCTTCTTCTCAATTCGGTTTCTTACTTCATTTCTATACAATCTAGGGTAGAAAGCAGCTTGAATCAACAAAAGCCTACGTGGCACTATGTTCAAAATAGATATTTGAGTGTTGTCTTGCTCTCCGAATTTTCTAACCTGCACAGGTGTCTCTCGTTGGTTTGATAGTCTATAAATGATAGCGAGTGTAATCCTCAACTGGTCCCTTTCACACTATCTGTAATTCTAAAAGCTAATTCTGCTGTCACCCCCTACTCTGAATGTATTGTTGCTGCTGAAGTCTTCCAACCCATTCATGATATTGCTTCATAAGCCGCAATCAAATTGGCTTCTCCGCACTCTTCATTCTCAACACTCTTTTGATAAGTACCTCTTAGACCCTTGTCACCATTCATCATGTTTGTGTTTAAATCTATAGCTCAAAGTGGCATGACATGTCTTCTATGTCTGCCAAAACATTATCAAAATTTGACCCACTGACATATATTGCCTTGATATCTGTCAGACCAGTGTTATCAAAGTGCAAAAAGGCTCTAAGGTCCTTAGGGGATTTTAGCGCAAACAAAGCATGAGCTTTAAAGAAAAGAGGCGCAAATGGAGAAAAACTACAAATATGTATGTGTAGTCCGAGATTAATAATCATAAGCATGACTAACAAATATACGGTCAAAGAAATTGAGTTTTTTTATATGATAAAGTGAACTGTCAATTGTATAGTGTCACATCTTCAGGATTGCACTCATCGGTAAGGAAAAGTATGTCTTAGAGCCTTACACACAACACTGAATCATCCATAAAGCAAGGCGAATCATTCAACATGTTTTGTCACATCCTATTGTCGTGCACCTTGACAACAGGGTGTCAATTAGTTTGCCACATCCTGTTGTCGAGTTCTTTTCCAGATGTATATAATTTCTTTTGCTATACTAACCAGTACTAAGATTGGTGGGAGTATGTGGTTATTTGTTGCTTAAGTTTCACATTTTACAGTATACATGAAGTCAAGTTAGGAGATGGAACGATACGCATCATAAGAAAGGACCTCCTAGATGGGAAATCTACAGCCTGTAATGTCCTTGTTTTGTTTGCTCAGACATTGCAGGAAGCCTTCTACCCATGGATTTCCCAGGTTAGCGTGTATAATCACTTGTATGTTTGCTTTATTCCACGCAATGTTAAGTGGATTCGTTATTAACTAGTGATATTTGTGTCTTAAATCATGAAACAGGCAGCTTCAATTTTAATTCCCCTAATGAATTTCTATATGGATTATTATGTCAGGGGAAGTGCTATTTCTGGTAAAAATTCTCATGATTTCATATGGTTTTCTTTGTTTTTCGTTAACTTATCCAATTCCTCGTATAATTTATGATGGTTAAGCAATGTCATGCATGTTGCGTTCTGCTAAACTTTTGGAAGAGAAAGGAACTGCTCAAGATGGAATCCAGTTGAACTTCAAGCAGTTGTCTGAAGAGATAATACTGGCTCTGGGGAAAGCTTTTTATTCGGTTGCCTTCAACATATTACTATTTACGTTTTTTTGCTTCTAATGATGGAGCTGCATTTATCTGAATAAAGAGCAATAGTGACACTTTGATTGTTATCTCATGCAGGAGCCTAAAACAGACATATGTACAATTATTTTCAGTGAATTGAATAAATGCCTAAAGGTGTGTCATGCTAAGACGTTTCTTTACTTTGATCCTTGTTTTCTGTGTCATCCTGTGATGGCGGTGTTCTGTTTTTGAGCTTATGAAATGTTTTCTGTAGATCACTGTTAAACCAACTTATGAAATGTTTCATGATTGCTGTCGAAGCAAGAAATAACACTAGTTATATGGTCCTTTTTTGTGTCTTCTTTCAGATATGTAGACCACTTCTCAATGAAGCTCACGTTCGTAGCATCATTGATTGGATAAAACATGTCATTAGAGAAAGTTCACTTAGAAAAGGAGAACTCATAGACAGAGAAAAATCAGAAGACTTTGATGCAGAGGAAGCTGACTTGCTGACCTACGAAAAAGAGCCAGAAGAAATTTTCAGCAATGTATGTTCAAGAGATGATTAATCATTTGTAAAATAACCGTATTCGTTCTGTAGCAGATCTTTTACATGAAGTTCAGACATAACGACACCATGTTGTCTTCATAAAACCTTTCACTTGGATTTTTCTCAAATCACATAAAACATTTTTCTTTATCAGGCTATTGACATATTGATAACATTGATTGAAACATTCAAGGATGCTTTCTTGCCCTTCCATGAAGAGCTTTCATCAGATCTAATGCCTATGAGGGTGAGTTTCCAGTTAGATTTCAGCTCAAAATAGGTTGCTTTTCTCATAGTTCTTATTTTTTCCTCTGCTCAAAGGGAAAGGATGAAACAACTGGAGAGAGAACACAACGTATTCGTATATTCAATGCCTTCATGGAGCATTGTGATGAAGTAGGTTTATCTTTTATGATATTTTTCTTAGATAATAACGTCACGTTCTGATAGTTACTTTCTGCTGTAACTAGGTACCATAGTTTATATCTTCCTTTTCTCTTAGACGCAAGCAATGACGACAATCCATATGTTAGACAGGTTTGTATATGATCTTTGAGATAAATTACATTTGCTATTTGATTCATTCAAACACCATTCATGTCATGCTCAGGCTGCATTTTGTGGACTTGGGCTTTGTGCTCAATATGGCGGTTATGATTTCAAACCTTTTATTGGAGGTATGATTTGTTTCAACATGTAATTAAGACGAATATGTTTTTGTCATTTGATAAATTCCATGATTTCAGAGGCTCTTTCAAGGATCAATGTAGTCATTAGGCATTCCAAAGCTCTTGAACCTGACAACGTAACGGCATATGATAGTGCTGTTTCTGCACTTGGTTGCATATGTCAATTTCATCTGGAAGATATTGACTCAGTGCAGGTATGTTTTTTTCCAAATACTTCTTCGATCTATCTCTACCTCTCCTCAGACCAGCAATAGCCAACCTTTCACACCTCCTCACTGGGGCATCCTTGCATCTCCTCTTCACATTCCCGAACCATCTCACTCTCCCTTCTCTCATCTTATCTACCATGGAGGCCACCCCCACCAATGATGCATAAACATGTAGATTTTGATCCATTCCAAGATGAAATGATGCTGCTCCAATCTTGTTAAACTTACACAATATTCTCATTCCATGTGTTTTTGTAGATTATTCCAGCTTGACTGAATTGTCTTCCGATAAAAGATGACATGAACAAAGCCAAAGCAGTTCTAGACCAGCTCTGTTCAATGGTTGAAAGGTTCAATTAATTTTCATCATCTCCTCAACTATCAGTTGTTCCCTTTTCCTACCTAAATGATGGTAATAGGCATTAACTTCTTTTAGTCTTTAATGTGTTTTACCAAATCTTCTAACTTACAGATCAGACAGAGAACTATTGAGTCCCAACTATCTGCACCTTCCAAAGGTTATTTCAGTTTTTACTGAGGTTAGTTCAAAATACAACTAGTTGGTATATAAATGATTCCACGACAGTGATTTTAATATTTACTTTTTGTAAGAAAGACGATAGAAAACCAAGGCTTGTAGTCTAGTGGTATCGAGGTGTGAGTTTAATGCAGTAGATATCGCATTATATGTTAGTCAGTTGACAATTAGGTGTGGAAGTTGGTTGGTGGGGGGGCGTGGAAGTGGTTATTTCTCCATTTTTCTATATGGATGCTTCCTTCGACATATCCTTTAAATCAAATTTTATGTTGATGTAGACATTTAGTAACTGAAAGCCTCTTATTATAATTAGGTTCTATGTGCTGGAGACGATGTTGTTACAGAAGAAACTGCAAATCGCATAATTCATCTGTTAAGGCATTTCAAGGAAACAATACCACCAACCATCTTGGCATCAGCACAAGCATTGCTATTGCCTCAGCAGGAGATGGAATTGGAATCCATTTTATCACCTGATCATCAGGAAGACGTTACATTTCAGCTCGTGCAATGAAACTAGTATATAGCCTCGTGACTTGTTGGAATCAAACATTGTGTTGGTCAAATGTATAAATCCAAACTTTATATTACTCAATTATACAAAAACACACAAATTATACAAACGTACTTTCGAATTATACAAACGAGATGCGAATATACAAATTATTGGCCTCTCTCACTCGCCTCTCTCGTCCCTCTCCCAATCTTGATCGCCTCTCTCGTCCCTCTCCCAATCTCACTCGCCTCTTTCTTCCCTCTCCCAATCTTGCTCGTCAGATATACAAATACATATGTACAAAATATAATTATTTAACCGATATACATATACAATTCACCTCTCTCCCATTGTTTGCCCTCTCTCGCTTGTCTCTCTCTCCTCCCTTTCTCAATCTCGCTCACCACTCTCCTCCGTATAACATGTAACTATGAATCGTAATTAGTAAACTATAGTTATGGAGCGTAATTAGGCTATTTCTGAGGGACTATATGCAAAAGTTCCCTTTATTATATATGTTTTAATTATTTTGAGTTGTCAATTATTGTAACTTATAGTTCTTTTTGCGTAGTTTCCAAATATATAAATTTCATTTCAAAAAAATTGGCGATTTCACGTGCAAATTTCCAATCAAACATAAATTGTTTGACTCTCGAAAAATGAAAATACAACATAAATTGTGACATATGGAGTAATTACACAATAGAATACTACAATGACAAAGGTAATTACTTACTTAGATTAAAAATTAAAAAATTAATTATCAAAAAATAAAATATAAATGACATTAGTCTAGTAATTAAGATACATATTGTCTCATCGAAATATATTAATTAATAAATATATATTTTTAATTAATATTATAAAAAAAATTATAATTCCCCCATTTTAATTTGTTTAACCTATATTTTTTCAAGTCTGTTTAAAAAAAGAATGATCCTTTTTTCTTTTTAACAATGGTATAATTCCAACTTTTCACCTAACATGTATAAAATTAAAAGATTAAAAGACATTTTGCTACATTTGACATATCTTCAATTTAAGACCATAACATTAAAAAAAAAAAACTTTCTTAAATTTCGTTTTGTAAGAACATTATGAACTGAATATTTGATAAAAAGATTAATATTTATAAATATAAAATAATGTCATGATACTAATTAAACATTTTAAAGGAAAAAGAATCTAATGAATACTTAAAATCACAAGTAAATAAAATGAAAAATAAATAATATCAAAGAAAAGTATAAGAGAAATTCATAAAACACATTCTTCATAAATCGCAATTCTCAAATGCGATTTCTCTTAGCCCTTATGTCACGTGAATGCAATTTTCTATCTCTCTTATTTACTCACGAGTAAAAATATCGATATCTTTAGAAGTTTCACTATCATGTAAAATATTCTCTATCAAAAACGATTATATTTTCAAGACTTGAATTCGAGATCTCAAACGAAAAACAGAAAATGCTTATTACTTATCCACCATAATCTTTAGTATGTAATTTGTTCTTGTAATTACTATTTCTAAAACAATAACTTCGTTAAATATCTATTTTTCAAGGTTATTATATTGATTTATATAATTGTATATACTTTTTTAGCTTCAACGCACACAAATAGTATCTTCTTAATTTTTAACAATTTGTACATATACAATACACAAGTGAGTCAATCTCCATCCGGCCTAAAGAAATCTTTATAGAAGTGAAGTTTAACGACAATAGCGTATATACAAAACTTACCTCTACCTTATGAGACAGAAAAGTTGCTTTCGATAACTCTCAATTCAAGAAATTTCAATGAGACATAAATTGACATAAACATCATAACTAAAAACAAATGAAAGTAAACAAAAACAAACTCTAGGCACCACAACAAATTCAAAGAAATCCAACTTCAAATTAATTAAAATCTATAATAATTCTCAATACAAAACCATAATTAAAAAAAAAAGTTCAAAATTAATAAATTAAACCTGCTTCAATCTTCGATGCACATTTGACAAACTGTATGAATATCTTCATTCAAAAAAGTGCACCTATCACACATCCACATATTATTGCTAGTATTACTAGAACTCATTGGTTGTTCAATTTTTTTTGTTGAATTAGTCACATCTTGTAGTCCATTTTCTAATTCCATGACCAATTTTTCAAAATAATTTCCAGTAACTTTAGTCAGCCCAACAACTCTCGATCGAAAATTCGTGAATTCCTTATAAGATCCTTCATCAGTATAATCCGCCTCATTACTTGACCCTAAATGTTCCATCAATTCTTTCTCCGCGCAATGATGAAGCCGCTCTAGACCTGCCTCTGCTTCCCCTTGTAAATATTCGAAAAATCGTGTTTTTGCCACCTCTTCTTTAGGTAAATAAAATCCATAAGCATATGTCCATTTCAAAACCCTCCTACATTCAACAATTTGTTCCCAAGCTTCAATAATATATTCTAATTCTTTCTCAAGTATAGAATTATCATCACTTTAATTTTTTCAACCCTTCATCTGGAAGATATTGACTCAGTGCAGGTATGTTATTTTCCAAATACTTCTTCGATCTATCTCTACCTCTCCTCAGACCAGCGATAGCCAACCTTTCACACCTCCTCACTGGGGCATCCTTGCATCTCCTCTTCACATTCCCGAACCATCTCACTCTCCCTTCTCTCATCTTATCCACCATGGAGGCCACCCCCACCAATGATGCATAAACATGTAGATTTTGATCCATTCCAAGATGAAATGATGCTGCTCCAATCTTGTTAAACTTACACAATACTCTCATTCCATGTGTTTTTGTAGATTATTCCGGCTTGGCTCAAGTGGCTTCCGATAAAAGATGACATGAACAAAGCCAAAGCAGTTCTAGACCAGCTCTGTTCAATGGTTGAAAGGTTCGATTAATTTTCATCATCACCTCAACTATCAGTTGTTCCCTTTTCCTACCTAAATGATGGTAATAGGTATTAACTTCTTTTAGTCTTTAATGTGTTTTACCAAATCTTCTAACTTACAGATCAGATTTATGGTAATATGGATGCTTCCTTCGACATATCCTTTAAATCAAATTTTATGTTGATGTAGACATTTAGTAACTGAAAGCCTCTTATTATAATTAGGTTCTATGTGCTGGAGACGATGTTGTTACAGAAGAAACTGCAAATCGCATAATTCATCTGTTAAGGCATTTCAAGGAAACAATACCAACAACCATCTTGGCATCAGCACAAGCATTGCTATTGCCTCAGCAGGAGATGGAATTGGAATCCATTTTATCACCTGATCATCAGGAAGACGTTACATTTCAGCTCGTGCAATGAAACTAGTATATAGCCTCGTGACTTGTTGGAATCAAACATTGTGTTGGTCAAATGTATAAGGTTCAGGGTTGGTTATCACGTTTTTGCAAGTTTCATACTTAAACTATGTCTTGTTTCTTTCAACCCCGAACTATTTAAAAACTTTGGCTTGACAAATGGCAAAGTGTTTGTTAACACTTACTTAGAGACATATGGAGAATGAAATAACTCATCCACCTGACTTTTATAAAGTCTAAAAGTTTAGTTCAGGAGTAAAAAACACTGGATAATTTTAAGTATGATAGTTTTGGGAGGGGTGGAGTGGAGTCTAGCCACCAACTTTTCTTAAAAACATGGCATCAAATATTACCATATATGTCAAACATACAAATCCCAACAATGGTTCACCAGCAATTTTCATCACTAAGTATAACCTGTTCAATTGTGATGTTATTCTTGTGCTTTCACAATCTGACAATGCAAAATAACAACAAAACTAAAGCAAAACTGCGACACGAGTCGTCTCCTTGACAACACCTCAGATGCTCCTTTTTCTTTTCCTGAAGCAAGATTCAACTGCAACATTTTTAGTATACACACTTCAAAAGCAAGGCTACTGCCATTGCTCACATACTTTTGACCCAAACCAATAGTAGACTGACACATGTCCTCACGCTCAAATGAACGGTATATATGAGAGAATTTGAATATCAAATATTTGATAATTCATGATTCATGAAGCTACAGGCTGAGAAGCTCCATTGCCTTGGGAAGAAACAAGTTTAAGATGATAGAATTGATTTCAGTGCTGTTTGCTGCTGAGGTTGCAAGGAAGACCATATTGAAGCCAGTGATGCAGGTGGTACTGTTTCCTGGAGCTGCCTCAACAGATTAATCATCCGGCTTCGTGTTTCTTCACTAGCAAGTTCCTCATCGGCACATAAAACCTACATATGAAGCAAATTTGGATTACAAAATGGTAGTGAGATGAATATTACTTTGATATAAGGCTATAATACTTTAAGACGACCATTGTAGCAAATCAATCAACTAATCGAGTGTGAGGCCAAAGATAATCCAGAGGTTGTCGAGAGAGACTCCCAGAAGGACAAAGATACAAGGGGATGTGGTTGAAACATCTTAGTCTTTTGGATCAGATGTACTGGATCCAGCACCAGGAATTGAGATAAAAATTGAAACTTTTTTTGTTTTTGCTACAAAACGCTGACCTGACCGAGAAGGTATAATAATAACTAACCTCAGCAAAAACTGAAACAATTTTTCGAAGGTACTGATTGTTGGGGCTTAATAGTTCTGCAGCTGAACTGCAAGCAGGAAAAATGAAAACCTGGTTAAACATAAAGACTCTAGAGGCCACAAAAGCAGAGTGGATATATATAGGATTCATATAACACATGCCAACTAGTTGAAATTGAGCCGTAATCGTTGTCGTCTAAAATAGCAGAGAATACTTTTATAATATGATGTCCAGAACCAAGGGCAACTAACCAAATAGTAGAGGATCTTTGTTACTGTAACATCCGACAATTTGAAATAGCTATGAAGAGGCTTAGAATAGGAATTAACTATTTTTGGAAGGAATTCAAAAATCTGGAAATTTGGTCAAGTATGGAAAAAAAATGAGTTTTTGGCCAACTTTGAACAGTCATAAATCCTAGCTCAGGATGAGTTAGGTGTAGTTCCAGTTATGTTTACGAAACTCGTGGAATGATCTTTCCAACGCCACCGATTTTACTCCATTCCAAGTTCGTATGAGTGATTTATGCCCTTTGGAAGTTGGGCAGTGGCAGGGAAATCCGTCCGGAAATTTTAAGGGCATTTTAGTCTTTTCCCTAATCAATTCTTTGGTTATATTTAAGTGTTGGACTGATTTTTAGATCAGTTTGTCCCATTTTAAAAGAGTGAGAGTGAGGGTTTTGAGTGGAGAGGAGAAGAAGAGAAGAAAGAGGAGATCAAGCAAGTTTCCGTCAAAGATCGTCGTGGATATCGTCGGGGGTGATCCCTACTAGGTATGTGAGTTCATAGTGTTGGGTTGATCCTTTCCCCCACACGCCAAACTCGTTTTATTTTCAAGAAAAGATTGGTTATGTTGTTGAAATTGTTGGGTTGTGTTGTTGATGTTGTTGAAGTTCCTTGTTGATTTGGAACATGTTTCCGGTTGTAATTTTGAGTTGAATCTATTGTATGTTAAGGTCTTTATGATTCTAAGTGTTTGCTGCTGGAACCTTTGAAGTAAAGGGGTTTAGAGTTGGAAAAACAAGGGGAAAAAAGTCAGATTTGTGGGGGAAAAGGGCTGGGGTGTCGCGCCAGCTAGCGCACCCCAAAAAGGGATGCTGAACTTTTCCCTTGGGGCAGAGCACCTAGCAGAACGCCCAGCAGGCCCCTCTGAAGTTTGAGGGCTGGCGCCCTGCACCTCTTAGAGCGCCAAGGACGCCACTCCTTCCCTTTATCTTTCATTTCCTACTATTTCATGCATGTTCCTTGGTAAAGTACCTATGTTTTATAGTTGTTTTCAATACTCCAAGGTACATCTTAACATCCCAAACTCATTCATAAACATGTGATCATATACCTTGAATCCATAGTCCAATTCAAGGCAAGTTAGGATAGAAGTCAAGATAAGTTAGAAGTCAAGTGAAGTTAGAGCCAAGCTTAGAAGTTAAAACAAGTTTTCAAAGTTGTTCAGGAGCTTTTATTGAACGTTTTCACTTCGTTTTTAGGGTTCAAGTCTCAAGTCGAGTAAAAAGTATAAAGTTCCAAGCCAAGTGAAGAGTCTCAAGTTTCAAGTTAAGTCAAGAGCATAAAGTCGAGTCCATTTCTCAAAAGTTATTAGGGAACTATGTATTTTCCAAAGAAGTTTCTAAATGTTTTTACATTTAAGTAAGAAAGGAACATCGATTCCAAGAGAGCCTTTGGGCTAGATTTTGAGTAATTATCTCAAACTAAAGAAAGATGTGTTTAAAACACTTATGAGCTAAAGTATATTTTTGGGAGTAGTCTTGAGCACCGAGTTGGGGACACGAGTTCATATTAACTCAACTCTCCATAGGAACAATGCGACCAACATGGGATTTAACGGGTCATACTTTTTAGATGATCCCGTAAGTTAAGCTAGTGGATCCACTTAGTAAAGATAGCTTCCTATATCACGGCCAGGTATAAGATGGTACTTGGGCAACGTGAGGTAAAATGTTGTACCACCACTAGGGCTCATAGTGGTGGTTGTCGGTTAAAGAATCTCCTACTAAAGTTATATTACTTTTATATAAGTAAAGTTGAGTTGTTATTGCTTTAATCATTAACGAACTAAGTTGTTTACAATGTTTTAAAAGCTTTATATATCGCATGTGTCTTATTGCCTTATATATATTGAGTTCAGTTATTCTTGAGTCGTACAGGGCCAAGATAAGTGTTTTCTTGTATTCCTTTCAAGCTTAAGTTGTGGTTTAGCTTTCTAGCTCGCATACTCGTACATTCCATGTACTGATGCCAGTTGGCCTGCATCTTATTATGATGCAGACACATGTACCCAGGATCAGCACCCAGTACGCCGTTGATCCAGCTGAGCACTCCAGAGTCAGTGGTGAGCCTCCTTGCATTCCGGAGGACTCAATTATTTTGTGTTCTTAGTTTTGTTTTATTAGGGTGTTGCGTGGTCTGTCCCAACATCCATCTCAGTATTTTAGAGGCTTCATAGATAGTTAGTCAGTTAGTTTTGAGTCTCTCATCTATGTATATATGTATATATTCTATTTTGAGATTCGAGTTGCCTTTGTGGCTAGATTTTATAGGTTAAGTTGTTTTGTAACCTTGCATTTGCATTGAGTCATTTTGTTGGGTTAGGTTTCCGCTGAATTAAGAAAGCCAGGCCAAGGATTCACTTGGGGCCAGCAATGGTCTCCGAGTGCCGGTCTCGCCCAGGGTGTAGGCTCGGGGCGTGACAGTTACATCCATCTAGTCAAGAAATAAATTCAAAAATTGCCATCATTATTTACTGAAAAGGATAAATTAAAGCAAGCTGATTGAATACCTTTCAACCATCGAATAGAGTTGGTCATGTATAGCCTGCGCTTCTATTAAGTCGGCTTTTATAGGCAGGCAATTCAACCAAGCAGGGATAACCTGACAAAAGTCTTTAGAAATTAACATTGTTGAAATTTTAACAAGGTACTGGAGAAGCTTTAAATCTTCTAAGAGCAAAGGCCATATGTTTACTATTTTAAAATAGGCCAAGCATAAGTCAGAACTGAAGCTAGTCTCACCTAAGGTAAAGTGAAGTTCTTATAAAAGAAACTTATTCATAGAGCAATAAAATAAGTGATTGCTAGAACATAAGCTTACTTGTTCGGGTGTTGTAAAAGAGGTGGTAACACAAATTACTGACTACAAACTTTTGGGGCCACACAGAGACTAGAAATATAAATAAAATCAACAGTTCCAGAAGGTAGGCAGGCTTCAGAAACTTCTTCACTCTTACTTTTTGCTCTTCTTCTTCAATCATAAAT
Source organism: Solanum commersonii (assembly GCA_029007595.1). Lineage (NCBI taxonomy): Eukaryota > Viridiplantae > Streptophyta > Magnoliopsida > Solanales > Solanaceae > Solanum > Solanum commersonii. Next base: position 1,065,923 of record JAJTWQ010000116.1, read on the forward strand.
CTTCCTTACAGACACACTAGAAAACTCCTAATCTTCTTTTATTTCTGATATTAGCAAATTCTTAGTTTTTACAAATGATTCAATGAAGTTTTAAGCATAAACCCATTATCTTACCAAAATCTGAGTATTCCACCCCAAGCATATCCTAAGTTAAAATATATAAAAATACCTATTAAAAATAAAAATAAAAGGTTCCCAAAAGAATACACCTGGGAAGAGTCAATACTGTCACGATGAAACTGGCATATCTTCCCCAGTGCCGTAACAGCATTATTGTACGCCATTACATTCTCAGTTTGAAGAGCATTATGATGCCCTACAGCTATACTGAGCTGCGATACAGCCTCTGAAATAAAGTTGTTCTTTATATCAGGTAGGCTAAACGTTTTATTAACCCCTTGATCCCATCAAAAAAGTAGGAAAAACAATTTAAAATATAACATTTCCAACACCATCAACTATATCATACCTCCAACAAAAGGTTTAAAAAAAGAACCACCATTTTCTGCACATATGGCAAGTCCATAAGCAGCTCCCTAAAATAACAATAACAATTTGAGAATCAAGCAGAAGATGTCAACTATCTGAAAAAGGTGACGCCTTTAACATAAGCAAACCTGTCGAACATCTGAGCTTTCATCATTACATGCTTCCAAAATAAAAGGAACATGTGTGTCATAGTACCTAGTTTGAACAGGAAGGAGTAGTTATATCTAATACTGCACCATTCTAGTATCCAAACAAGACAAACCTATATAAAACACCTACTTTAGAGCTGCTTCATGGCAATGCTCAGCAACATCATTAAAAATACAAATTGCTGCCCTCCTTTCTTCAGCTGTTTTATCCTTGCCCTTAACAGACAAGCATGAAAGGAAAAAAAAATTAGTTATATAACAAAATGAGAAAAGTGCGTTAGATACTGAAGTCACGTTGAATACAATGAGGAGGCACCTACCCACATAGGCATTAGATATGAAGACAACTCATCAAAGAAAGTTAAGAAGGCTGCCTTGAATGTTTCGATCAGCATGCGCAATATTTCACCAACCTAATCCAGAGATATATGGAGATTTGATAAGACAGAATTAGATTAAAATGCTAAGCATAAGAACAAAGATACTCGAAGTTATCGTTCGTTTGTGTACTTCAATCTTGTGTTCTAGTTCAAATTCTTCATTGTTAAAGTCAGATTCCTCAGCATCAAAGTCTTCAGCAGATTCCTCAGCATCAAAGTCTTCAGATTTTGTTCTTTCTGCTTGCTCTCGTCTTCGATTCAAACTATCAGTGAGGACCTTCTTTATCTCATCGACAATGCTCTGCACCTGACCTTCATCCAGGAGTGGGGCAGATATCTGGAAAAAGAAGAGAGATTCCTGGTATAAATGAACATCCACAAAGGAGTACCAGCAAAATCATAGATGTTTAATGGTATATTGAGGCCCTTGACGTGCAAGACAGATAATCATCTATAGCTCTTTTATCATTCTGGACTCAACATTGTTCTCCTGATTCTTTAAGTCCTACCCATATAAGCTGTTCAGTGAATAGATAGCTAGATGCCTACCAAGTATGTATCCACGAGAATGTGAAGCATAGATGCAGATATTCAAAGAACTAAATAACCTTGGTAAATAACAAACCTTCAAGCACTTGCTCACTTTTTGCAACGCACCCAGGCATAATTCTGTGTCAGTCTCCTGAATGAGATAGCAATGAGAGTGATCAAGTTTACAGTCCATACCACAATTGTATAAAACCCCATACATATTGTACAATTGAACAAAGAACAATTAACACTAACTCCACCAATAATGTAAGTTGTAGTCAACCTTATGCAAAGCTTCCACCAAGGCTGGTATTATGTAGTCTGATAACTGCTTCACATATGTTTCATTTAGACCTTGAGCAATTCCTTTCTCAACAGCCACTTTAGCAGAACGTAACATCTTTGGCAAGGCTACAACCAAACAGAACATATGTCAGTAGTTCACAAAATTAGAGGAAAAGAAAAAAACACGAGGAGCTAGATTTATAAATCCCACTTGAAATTGCAGCTACCCAAAGTTCCTCATGGCAACGCAATTTCAATAGCGGAACTAATGCTTGCGTAGCCTGTTTCATGCAATGAAATCATTTGTTAAATCCAATTTAAATCAATAGCTTGTACGAAATACATGAAAGTATATTCATGCAAACCTGGTCAATCCATGGGTGGAAATCCTCTTTCAGATCATGAACATAGTCGCGCAACAGTTGACAAGCTATTGTCTTCTCCTCTATGACACTTGTTTTGATACCGCATCTTAAACTCCAAAGTGTTATAAACGGCATTCTGGAAGACAAAAATCAGATAAGATCCGGGAACCCCCACTAGACTAACCACTACACAATGGCCATAAAACTCAAAAAACATTAATAAAAAGGAACAGGTCATATATTTAGAATATAGTATCCTCGAGCCATTTTATGAGTGAAATTTTGGACAATAAGAAAGGATTTCCTTCCTAATCGACTGTATCCAAAGCTATCAATGCTTTGATCCAAGAGAAACTGATACATATGGGACAACATTTTAGGTTTCATGATGACTGGTGGTTCATAACTTTTCACGAACTAAAGCAAATAACCACAGTGGTAACTGCACTAACCATGGGAAATAAGCATCTTAAAAATATATTCAGTGAAATAGAAAAACAATAGGCCATTTTACATGATTATTTGTAATACCACAACATTACGCGGTGATAGTCATTGCAAAACCTTACCTCTCATCATCATCTGATTCTGAATCCGCAAAATAAATGGTTACATCAAGCTTTAGTTGCACAGAATGAAGCAACGGAGGCATGACTACACTCATGTAAGGAAGGAAATCCTTTCCTAAGCACTCGCGAAATCTGGCCCATGCCTGTAATGAAATCAATGATGTAGTGAGAATCTCTCTCTCTATATATATGTGACATGTCTCTAAGACCATTATATATAGAGTTAGACGGAATATATTGAGCTTGATCTGACTTGCTTTACTTATCTTTTTGTGATTTCATAAATAAATTGACAATATTTTTAATGACCGCACAAAGCACTAACAACTTCACTAGTAACCTATAAATGAAGTCCCAAGTCCTTGAAATGATGCGCCTATACCTTTAGTATGTAAACAGTAGTAGGATCATCTGTCTCCATTTGTGACCCTTGTATAGACATAAGCACTTCCATAACCTTTAACAAAAATCAAGAGTAAGCACTATGCTTGAAAACTGAACCAGACGGAAGGAAATACATGGACTGAAGTAATCTTATCTACCTCGCTATGCGGCCATTAAGCTTTATGCATACGACCGCTTTTGGCATTGTTTCCATTCTATATGGCACAAAAAGATTGGCACCTCTTTAACTTGATAACTACATAATTCTACGTTCTCATTTTTCCACTGAAATACTTGTTGTAGGCCATACTGAACCCAAAACAAACTGTTCGATACAAGGTAGTTTTGACGTTTAGCTCATATTTAGTTATGTGTCAAAAAGTATCTTTTCTTTCTTAAATTTCGTGGCCAGCCAGACGATGCCAAACAACTTAGGACATAACGAATACATCTTAAAAATCGGCAGGGGATACATTATCTCATACTAACCTGCTTAGCATCATCCCCGAAATTATCTTTCCCAACGGCCATCATGACAAAGCTTATGCATTCCATTACTTGGGCTCGAAGCATGCGATTAGATTCATCATTTGCATTTACCAAGATAGTTTTCAAAGATGGCATCACAAGATGGTAGTATTTTTGGAAGTGCTTCTGTTGGTATATAATTTATTAGCAATCATCATCAATATCAGAAACAAGCATAATTGAGCCTGAACTATTGGAATTGTAGTACCTGGGATAAACCAGCCACAGAAGCCAAAGCAATTAATGCATTTTTTTGCACCATTACATTTACATTCTGCACTTCAAACAATAGCAAACAGCAGGAAAAAGTATCACAAATCTTGCATATTTCAGTAGTAATATTATGATATTATTCCCTCTTGTATGTCATACCTGCTGCACAAGTACACGCAGTTTGTTAACTATTCTATCTAAGTAGGGCAGCAAAATCTCTGGGGCACAGTTTTTCTCAATAAAGTTGTGGACAGCTAATGTAGCATGTGCCTGCAGAAATACAAAATAATTAGATAAATGAATTCATTGACAATCGAATGAGCAAATATACATCTGAACAAAAAAATACTACTACATCCATTTTCACTGTTAACCGCCGCCGTCCGCCATTATCAACTACCACTACCCACCACCTACAATTATCATCCCTGCCAATCATGTAAGTCATCTATCACCACCATTAGCCAACATTTACAATCACCACAACTAGCAAGCACTAGATATCTCCAATTACCGTCATCATTCACCACCACCATTACCAATATCGTCCACCAAAATAATTAGCTGCTACAAACAACTACCATGATCAACAACCACTGTTAATCACAAATGTCAAACACTAGCACCACTAGCTACTGCCCAGAACCACCACCACCACCCAACACAACTCCCAATTGGCACCCACAACCACCATCACTAGCTATCATCACCTCCAACTGTCATATAATTTCTTTAAAATATTTATCGATATTCATTATTTTTAAAACAAGTCTTATATATTTAGATGTTGAGAAAAAACAAATAGTCTTAATTATTTAGTATACAGATAGCAACTTAATATTCAAATGTGTTAAAATTCAGATATTTAACTCTTAATGCACACCTTAATACTCAAATTCAAATGTCTTAATTTTAATGAAAAACAAATAAGTGTTAGCCAATGAATTTTTGGAGTTTGTTCGCGCCCTAATCTTAGCATAGCATTTTCTCATGTATTGGAGCTAACACAACTTCTTTGAAACTTTTGCATCTTCTTGATGTCTTGTTAATGAAACAATTTACTTCATCAGAAAAGAATATTTTGATAGGCATGACAGGCAACTAAATTTCAGGAAATAAATACTTCTGGAGCAAAACCATGTTACAATGATTAAACCTTTTGACCTCGTGTATTAGGGATTATTAATTAAACCTTTTGACCTCATGTATTAAGGATTATTTTACGCAGTTTACTTCAAAATTTATTATCAGAAAACCACAGTGCCAACTACCACTAAAAGTCTAGAACACACCTGTTTTCCTGGATTTTGGAAATCATCCATAGCTGCTGCAAGCACTGGCAACAACCGGCTGTGGTAGTGTAGTTGAAAATATGGACCCAACTCAGTTGCCAATACGCCAATTGCATTAACGGAAGCCCAACTCTCTCGAGGGTGACGATCTTGGAAAGAAATCACAACCATGTTGACCACTTGCTCCAAATCTTTAATCATTACCTATTACAGAAAACAAGACAAGGATCTTTTTACCAAATCAAATGCACTAAAAAAAGAGTATATGTCAAGAAACAAAAATCGTATAAACAAAGATTGTGACTATCACAAACTCATAGATGATCAATTCCATGATTACATAACCAAGAAACAAGTTAATAAAAGAATAGTAATCAATCAAAAAACATATATAAACCCTGGCTTCCATGGTGACAGAGGAGGAAAAGGTGGTTGGACAGTGAGTGTTGGTGGGGGGAAGTGGGGGAAGGATGGAGAAGAAGGGAGATCGGCCGCAACTCCAAGGGTTGTTCGTTAGTGCCTAGGGTTAAGGGATTGTTTAAAGTGTGATATAATCTTTACATGCCATTTATAATATGGGTCAGTTTTGGTAGCATTTAAAAATATCACTCAATTTTGGTAACATTGGTGTTTCAACTGTATTTGCTGGTAATTAATTCAAAAACTTACCTGGTGTTGTGTCAAATCAATATATCAACATAAAGAGCAAATTAAAGAGTAAATAAAAGTGAGAATACATGTTAGATATAAAAGCTTATTTAAAAACATGTAGTGCAAACTCTATAGGCGTAATTTGATTTGTACCTTTGAGCAACCTTTTGCAATCTGAGCAAATGCAATGAGTGCGGCATGGTGCTTCTTCCACTCAGGGACAGCCATGTATGCAGTAAACTGCTCAGAGGCGATAGGAACAATAGTATTATCACCCAATGCATTAGACAATCTATCCAAACACTCCTGACCAACACCATAATTACTTGTTTACCCTGCAGCCTCGTGCTCAACCTCAGCTCTGTGCCAAACAACTTCATCATCAATATCAAGCAACATCTTCAACAAAACACCAAACAACCTATTGATGAATTGTGGCAACTTCCTTATCATCCCTAGTGCTCTTTCCCTAGACTCAGCTAAAGTAATCACAAACTCAATTTTTAAATGTCTTGTCCCTTCTTCTAAACTATCCTATCCACCTCAGCTATCTGCAACATTGCACCCAGTACATCCGCTATCTGCTTCCTGAAGAAGCTCAGACCGGTCTCTGCTAATTCAATCAACAATTCCAATGCTTCAGGAGTCGTAGCCTCTTGACCATTGTTCAACGCCTCAGTCAACTTCTTCATCATCAATGTCAACAAGTCCTGAAACTTTTCCCGATCACTCAGGCTCAATAAACACCCAACAAAATTCACAACTCCACTCAATGAGCTATCCTAACATCCACGTTCGGGGAACAATTACTCAACGTTTTCAAGAACATCGAATGCAATATGTTAACAAACCAATTCAATATTTCACCTACATACTCTGCTAATTGCGATAACATCAAGTAATACAATTCTTGTAACTTCACCAAATCATAAGTAACACATTCGAATATAAAGATTCACAATTCAGGTCAACCATTAAACAGTATCACATAGCTTCTTGATAATAGATTTCGATTCTTCATGTTGGATACAAGTAAGGAAGCATACCTTTGATGCTTGTCTGAATTCCCTGAGTGAGTTTTGGATCAAACAAACGAATTGCCCTGAGTCAGGCATTTCCTCAGTAAGATGGTGGACATAGCACGTAATTCAATCATGGGGTTCCATCTAATCTTATCAACGAAGCTATTCAGGAATGGTGGCACAGCTTATTAGGTGTTTAAGGTTTTTCAAGATTTTAATGATCAAAATAGTGACTTTTGGTCTTCTAAATTTGCCAAAAAGTTTCCATTTGTAGTCTTCATCACGTATTTACTCAACTTATGTCAAAATTTGATGATTATGGAAGATACCCTTTTGGTTTCGCCATTGTTGATTGCACAGGTTCACCGGAGATAAAAGCTCTTCGCCGGAGCCGTGAAGAAGACAAAGGGGATGTGGCCGGATAATTAGACAACTTAGTACTCAATCATTGAAATCACAGGTACAGTATGTTATAATTGACACTCGAAACTAATATTAACCATTAATTATGTGAGTTGATTTTGAGTTTATATAATTAGCCATGTTTTTATGATCTGCAACTAACAATTCTTCGTTTGAGTTGTATCTGTATATGATAATTTGTATTTGTATATGACGATGATTTTCTTTGATTTTTCGGTTTTGTCACCATACACATTCAATCTTTTTGTGTATAACCTTTTAAACTTTGTATAAATGTATAATTTTTGGATTTTGTATAATATAATTTATATAATGTAATTTGTATAATTATTTAAAGTTCATATATTTATGTTTGTATCAATTCGTTATTTCGAGTTTTATCATATTTGTATAATTTTAGACTTTATATTACTCAATTATACAAAAATACACAAATTATACAAACATACTTTCAAATTATACAAACGAGATGCGAATATACAAATTATTGGTTTCTCTCACTCGCCTCTCTCGTCCCTCTCCCAATCTCGCTCGCCTCTCTCGTCCCTCTCCCAATCTCGCTAGCCTCTTTCTTCCCTCTCCCAATCTCATTCGTCAGATATACAAATACATATGTATAAAATATAATTATTTAACCGATATACATATACAATTCACTTCTCTCCCATTGTTTGCCCTCTCTCACTCGCCTCTCTCTCCTCCCTCTCTCAATCTCGCTCGCCACTCTCCTCCTTATAACATGTAACTACAAATCGTAATTAGTAAACTATAGTTATGGAGCGTAATTAGGCTATTTTTGAGGGACTATATGCGAAAGTTCCCTTTTTTATATATGTTTTAATTATTTTGAGTTGTCAATTATTGTGACTTATAGTTCTTTTTGCGTAGTTTACAAATATATAGATTTTATTTCAAAAAAATTGACGATTTCATGGCAATTTTCCAATCAAACATAAATTGTTTGACTCTCGAAAAATGAAAATACCACATAAATTGTGACATATGGAGTAATTACACAATATAATACTACAAATTAAAAATTAAAAAATTAATTATCAAAAAATAAAATATAAATGACATTAGTCTAGTAATTAAGATACATATTGTATATTAGTTAATAAATATATATTTTTAATTAATATTATAAAAAAAACTATAATTCCTCCGTTTTAATTTGTTAAACCTATATTTTTTCAAGTCAGTTTAAAAAAAGAATATGATCCTTTTTTCTTTTTAACAATGGTATAATTCCAACTTTTCACCTAACACGTATAAAATTAAAAGATTAAAAGCCATTTTGCTACATTTGACATATCTTCAATTTAAGGCCATAACATTAAAAAAAAAAAAAAACTTTCTTAAATTTCATTTTGTAAGAACATTATGAACTGAATATTTGATAAAAAGATTAATATTTATAAATATAAAATAATGTCATGATACTAATTAAACATTTTAAAGAAAAAAGAATCTAATGAATACTTAAAATCACAAGTAAAGAAAATGAAAAATAAATAATATCAAAGAAAAGTATAAGAGAGATTCATAAAACACATTCTTCATAAATCGCAATTCTCAAATGCGATTTATCTCTTAGCCCTTATGTCACGTGAATGCAATTTTCTATCTCTCTTATTTACTCACAAGTAAAAATATCGATATCTTCAGAAGTTTCACTATGATGTAAAATATTCTTTATCAAAAATGATTATATTTTCAAGATTTGAATTCGAGATCTCAAATGAAAAACAGAAAATGCTTATTACTCATCCACCATAATCTTTAGTATGTAATTTGTTCTTGTAATTACTATTTCTAAAACAATAACTTCGTTAAATATCTATTTTTCAAGGTTATCATATTGATTTATAAAATTGTATATACTTTATTAGCTTCAACGCACGCAAATAGTATCTTCTTAATTTTTAACAATTTGTACATATACAATACACAAGTGAGTCAATCTCCATCCGGCCTAAAGAAATCTTTATACAAGTGAAGTTTAACGATAATAGCGTATATACAAAACTTACCTCTACCTTATGAGACAGAAAAATTGCTTTTGATAACTCTCAATTCAAGAAATTTCAATGAGACATAAATTGACATAAACATCATAACTAGAAACAAATGAAAGTAAACAAAAACAAACTCTAGGCACCACAACAAATTCAAAGAAATCCAACTTCAACTTAATTAAAATCTATAATAATTCTCAATACAAAACCATAATTTAAAAAAAAGTTCAAAATTAATAAATTAAACCTGCTTCAATCTTCGATGCACATTTGACAAACTGTATGAATATCTTCATTCAAAAAAGTGCACCTATCACACATCCACATATTATTGCTAGTATTACTAGAACTCATTGGTTGTTCATTTTTTTTGTTGAATTAGTCACATCTTGTAGTCCATTTTCTAATTCCATGACCAATTTTTCAAAATAATTTCCAGTAACTTTAGTCAGCCCAACAACTCTCGATCGAAAATTAGTGAATTCCTTATAAGATCCTTCATCAGTATAATCCATCTCATTACTTGACCCTAAATGTTCCATCAATTCTTTCTCTGCGCAATGATGAAGCCGCTCTAGACCTGCCTCTGCTTCCCCTTGTAAATATTCGAAAAATCGTGTTTTCGCCACCTCTTCTTTAGGTAAATAAAATCCATAAGCATATGTCCATTTCAAAACCCTCCTACATTCAACAATTTGTTCCCAAGCTTCAATAATAAATTCTAATTCTTTCTCAAGTATAGAATTATCATCACTTAATGTTTTCAACCCTTCATCTTTCATTCTTTTCAAGTCATTTAAAGCCTTTTCTTTCGACTTTCCATTCGATAACCATCTCTCGTAATAATGTGTATACCTTTGAATATTCTTCTTCGCTTCTGTTACTTCTTTTTTCTCCTCGTATCGATTACATCTACTAGCACAAACACCCCATTTCTTAAAACATAACCAACAAAATTGATATCCACATCTACATGTCATATGCATACATCCCATATTTTTCTCAATTGATTTATCACACTTTGGACATTTTTTAGTAAAAGCCATAATCCAATTTGTATTTGCGGATTCTTCTTGATTTATATCCTTCCACTTAGCTATCATATCGCAATCAATCGGACGATGAATCTCCTCTAAACAATTCCAACAAAAACCATTAGAACAATCACAAATCACGCTATAATCATCACTCCCTATCTCAAATTCAACAACACATTCACATCCAGGATAAGGACACCACTTAATCTTCTTATTTTCCTCGATATAAGATCGAAATAAATAATCATAATACTTCGATTTATCTTTCTCCGACACTAATTCAACAACCATACTTTCACCTACCATAGCTTCACACGATGGATCGGGACAACGTAAAGTAAGACATTTATTAGGACCACCATCATTAATTGATGCGCCAATATAACCTTCCCAACATACCTTACAAAAAGGATGTTTATTACACGTAGCATAAACCACATCATCGTATTCCTCAAAACATATACCACAATTCACAAAAGCATCATTATTTGTTTTTTTCGTCTTTTTCGATACTGAAACATAGTTATTATTGTTGTCACATAAAAACGTACCTATAGACTTACGAACTTCTTGTTCGTTAGCAAACCACTCTTCATTAGCTCGATCAACCTTCCAATTATAACGACGTAGGAGTGCTAACGAAACGTCTCTTGGGACGGATAAGATAGTTGAAATTTTTGATATATCTTCTTTTACGAGTTGACGAATATCGAAATCCTTCAAAATTTTGTAATTTTTTTTTTTGTAAAAAACTATATTGGATTCATCAATATTGGTGGAATCTTCCTCCTCTTCATCATCAGAATACATATCGTAAATTTCATGATCAGAATCCATAATTATTAGAAGAAGAAAATAAAATTGATGATGAAAGTATAGATTAAGAGAAAGAGATAAATATATATATATAATAAAACCCCAGGGCTTAAGAAGTAGAAACCCTAATAGAACTTGAACTCGAAAAAGGCTTTTTTTTATTTTATAATAATGTTTTGATATGTTAAAAAGAAATAAAATATGAATTTAAAGCCCAATATAGTAAACCCAATGTGGAGCTACAATGTTCAGGTTTGATACAAATATTTCTTTTGTTTTAATTTATGTGAACGATATGATATATTTGAATTTTAAAATCGATTTATTATGAATAAACAAAGAGAAAATTACACGATATTAATATGGAAGGAATTATACAATTTTATGTTACATATTCGAGTAAGGATATGATTAGTAAGAAAAATTAATTGTAATTTGATTTTAAAGTGCTAAATATTAAGACTTCTGAGTTTTGGATATGGAAGTATTTAATAAATAACATGGGACTTTTCGAATTCGACTTGTATTTAGTCAAATCTTAATATGAGTATCGAAGACCGGACACTGAAAAATTAGAAACGAAAAAAACCTCAAACATTATTTCGAATAACAGCTTCCTACTTCTACTAGGTTTAGTTTTTTTTTCTCTCGAGACCATAGAGGTTTACTTTAATTTAATTTGTCTATTTGCGGTTAATATATAGTTATATACATATTTTTGCAGTTTTTTCTAATTATTATTATTGCTTTCTCTTAGTTTATTTTATCGTTGTCAAACAATTACTTAAATTTACATAGAGAATGGACCCAAAGATGTGAATAATTCAAGAAAAAAAGGGAAGCAACAACCTTAGAAGATTTATGATCCTGATTAAATTCAAATTCAGAAAAGTCTTATATTATGTGGGGTAATTAGGTAACTCTATATTTAAGATTCGAATTGAGACATGTGATTAATAATGAAAGGAGTACTTATCACTCTATCATTGGTCTATTTTTATCACTTTTTATTTTTATAATCACTCTGAAAAATAAACAAGAATTAGCGATAAACAAGTTTTGTAGCTACTATTACTTTAATGACGGATTAGCGATAAATCATAAAAAAAAATTATTTTCTCTTCCTCTTTTAAAACTATTCAATATTGGGTTGGTGATGCCATTAATCAAAGTAATTTTGGGTAGGCAAAATGTCACTATTCTTTGCTGCTTTGATAATGAGTAATTCCTATTGTGGAATTTTTTTATTGAAATTAATTATGTGACAAATAGAGTAATTAAATTCTTTATCTATTTTTTGCGTCCATTAAATATATATCTCAAAATTTACTTTTATACGTTTTGCTATTTTAACAAGAATTAAATGTACTACGAATCTTTAATAAGTGAATTATTAATTTATTTAGTGAACCAATTTAAATAAATATATATCCAATCAAGCAAATTAAAATTTTAATATTAATTTCTACCGTTTCTTCGTGGGATCAGGGTAAATATTTATTCGTATTCGATATTTACACCAAATCATTTCTATCGTTAATTTTTTGACTCAATCAACGTAGAGTAATATGATGAGAGTGTCATAATTTACCTTTTTGCTTGTTTAGTCGAAATTTAAAACTTCTTGAGAAATTTGCCGCCTCTAAAAATATATATAATGTATATCAAAATGTATTAAATTTTGTGATTATAAGATCTATAACCATTTTTTAAAAATTTTGTTCTCATCTGATATCTGCTATTAGTTTTGAGATTTGACTAATTTAAATTCATATAAAAAAAACTCACTTTGTGGGAAGGGTAAAGCTCTAAAGCGAAATCCCTAATCAAGAATGGAAGAATAAGATATTACAACAATTTGTTACATACATGTATTACGCATATTAATTAATTAACTTTATAATTTTTACGTTGAATATAATCAACATATAAAAACATATATTCAAATTAGTAAATGTACTTTGTGAATATTCATATTGTTAAATCATGGTTATTGATCAAACTCAACATTTCATATGCCATATCAATACTTAAATTCCTACCAAATAATTAGATTTATTAAATAATTAAATTATTTTTTGATTGTATATTTCATTTCCAAGTAAAATCAATTCGAAAGCCCCATTCATATGTGTAATATCGTTACCATTTATCTAAAAGACGTAAATAATGCATCTAATGAAGTTTTCTATTTTTGGTCATAACATAACATTATATGAAGAAAACCAAGTGCAACTTCCATCAATATTAATTTGTACGTGAGCTGTTTTTGGATAATACAAATAAATATTGACTTTATGTTCGGTATGCTAACAATGTAAATAATTATATTATCAAATTAAGTTGACATACAATTGCATGCATAAGTTTCCTTTATCAGTAATCAGAGATCTAATATTTGAACTCTGGAAATAGTTTTTTTTGATCGAGGACACTTTATCCTCATATAATGAGGCGTCTAGGCATGAATTAAGATTAATTGAACCACAAAACAGATAAAAATAAAATAAAATTGGCGTACGACAAGTAAATCTCCATACCTTTATTTTAAGGAAGAGATAGACAATCCCAATTAACTTCTTTTACCTCAAACTATGGCTCATTTTAATGTAATTAAATATAGATTGGATAAGTTTTTATAACACATAATATAAACCAAATCAATGAAGATCATAAAACATGGTCAACAAAGTAAATTAAAAATTACAAGATCTCACATTCAAATTCCAATTAAAAAACAAAAAGCTCTATATGAATTCTTCTCATCCAATCCATCTATGCAGATAGAATTACTCGACACTTACACTGATAAAAGATATATAATAAATACTTTGTAAAATTAGCCAAGACGCACACACTTATTAAAAAATAATTAAAAATTCCACTAAATTAAAACCAAAACTTGTTCTAAATGCAACATACGTAACAAAACACACTCCATTTCCACCGCTCCCAAATTTAGTAACTTAGACATTATTACTCTCACCCAACTTTAATTAATTAACATGCAAACCAAAAACTCAACAATCCATTACCCCATTTTTTTCAACAACAAAAAAAATATGAGAACACCATCATCATCATCATTATCATCGTCAAGAAACAAAGTTGTAACACCATGTTGTACAAAAATAGGGTTAAAAAGGGGTCCATGGACACCAGAAGAAGATGAATTACTGACAAATTACGTCAGTAAAGAAGGGGAAGGGCGGTGGCGTACACTCCCAAAGAAGGCGGGACTCTTCCGTTGTGGGAAGAGTTGTCGCCTTCGTTGGATGAACTACCTCCGCCCTTCCGTTAAACGAGGACATATTTCGCCGGAGGAGGAAGATCTCATCCTCCGCCTCCATCGCCTCCTAGGGAACAGGTCCTTCAAAATTAATTTCAATTCTTCAATATATATATTATCATTTTAGGGCTTATAATTGTTTGTTAAAAATAAAAAGAACAAGAAATGAAAATGAAAACCCTTATCTTGATTTTTTTTTGTTTGTTAAGATTTGCTAGTTATTCCACTAGGGTTTCCTTTATCCTGCGCACTAACCTATGTATTTTGTTTCACATCTGGTGTTCAATATTTGTTGTGGGGCTGATTAAATTTGTATTTGCCTAAAAAAAATGTTATTTTGGGGAGAAATTGGAAACTTCACTAAAAATTGTTCAAAAGTAATTTTTAATATATTTATAGATATGTTTTTTTTTTCTATATTGTATTGTTGTTTTGGTGTATGTTCAACTGACCATCTTTTAATCTGCTTGTTATTAATTAGGGTTTTTTTTATCCTTCATTGTGACCTATATATTTTGTTTCATACTCGGTGTTTGATATTATAGTGGGGCTTGATTAAATTTGTATTCGCGCTAAAAGGTGTCATTTTGGGGGAGAAATCAAGAACTTCACTAAGAATTGTTTAAGATTTAGTATATGTTTATATTTATAAAAGTAAATTTTAATATATATTTTTCAATAAAAGATGTTCAACTGACAGGCCACCTTCTAGGCGATGTAGCTATGTTATCGACTTTCAGAGTGAAAACACTCGCCAACAATAGATTTATTTCTCAGATTCGAACTTGAAATGTTTAATTAGGGAGCTAACTGAAGGATTCATTTTGGTGATAAATAATATCAACTTTAGTTACATATTTATTTTTTACACTCTACCATCTGGTCTGTTTTATTCCTTAATTAGGTGTTATTTTTTCTTGTTGTTATTGTATTTTTTTCATGTTACCATATTATTTATGCTATGAAGGTTTATTTGTCATTGTAAGTCAACTTAGCTTGATGGTGTAAGAAAGTTATATGTATATTAATATTGCACAAAATTTAAACTCATTTTTTTAATCGAAAATTTTTGTAGGTGGTCATTGATAGCAGGGAGAATTCCAAGAAGAACAGATAACGAGATAAAAAATTATTGGAATACTCACCTTAGCAAGAAATTAATTAGCCAAGGAATAGATCCAAGAACACACAAACCATTAATATTAAACAACCCTAATTCCTCTAGTGATGATAATCATATTATTACAAACAAAGCTAGTTCTTCTTCTCCTTCTTCATCCTCAAAACTAGCAAATGATTATGATCTCAACACAATTAATACGCCAAACCCCATTTACAATCCTAATTTCCAAATGAAAGAACCCTTAGGAAGTAGCATCAACAATAATAACTGTCCTGGAGAAATTACGAGTCTTGATGATGATTATCAGTATCAGAGCAGTAATGTGATGCTTGCCAATTATCGCGATGATGATATGAACATTGTGGTTCATGATGAGGGAGATGATGGAATGAATTGTTGCACGGACGATGTCTTCTCCTCCTTCTTGAATTCTTTGATCAATGAAGACATGTTCATGAATTGCCAAAATCAACAAATCAATGGTACATTGCAAGATTTTGACCATTTTATGGCTTCATCTATATGATCAAAATAATCTCAACAGAATGGATGAATAATGAAAGAATGTTTGATTATATATATGCCTTGTTAATTAATTATCTTCACATGTTTTATATAAGAAAAAAAATGGATTCTTATATTGATATTTGTAAGTCTATAAACATTTTTTTTTCTCTTGGTGATTTTCTAGATTAGACTATATTGTCTTCCATTTTTAATGTGATTTATAGGTGATGATCAATCTTACTGATATTGTAATAGAATATATGTGTGTGTGAGGGATGTACATATGGACATACTATAAGTTGTATATTTGATAATATTAATAATTACTCCATCCTTTCTAAATTAGTTGTCATATTTTTTTATTTTAAAAATGTATTTGATTGATTTTCGAAATTAAATTAGACTAAATCAACTCAATATTTTAAATTTAAGGTCACAATGCACCAATAGTTCATGCAAATATAACAAGAGTTATAATTATAGATTAAGTTATAAGACTATATATCGAATAATTGTCAGAGAAAAGTAATTCCTAATTTATCTGCTAATAATTCTTCACTATGTTAATTGTTGATCGATTAATATATGATAGCAAAAGTGAATAACTAATCGACAGTTAAGATTTGTTTTAATAAAACTCATACATCTAATAATTCAGATATAAAACTAAAAAATTGAAATATTTTAGATGTGTTTTCGACCTATCAACTTTTTCTTCAATTGTCAAGCATTTGGCTACATTTTCCATTATGTTTGATAACAGCATGAAATACTACATTTCGACCAAATACTCACAACTACCAGTCTTTTTTTTAAATTTAATATACTGCACATGTGATTGGTAGGTAATTAACTCTACATACATAATATGCATTCATAATTTCTTAGTACAATTTCAGAGTCAATAATAAT
Source organism: Solanum commersonii (assembly GCA_029007595.1). NCBI lineage: Eukaryota > Viridiplantae > Streptophyta > Magnoliopsida > Solanales > Solanaceae > Solanum > Solanum commersonii. The sequence goes on from JAJTWQ010000116.1 coordinate 1,082,906, forward strand.
TCTTAACTCAAAGGCAAAACTAAGATTTTGAATTTATAAGATTTCAAATTTTGAAACGAAAAAGTTATATAGTAGGTCGCTCAAAAATATTAATAGTCGTCTATACACATCAATATTATATATCCGTCTGCTATTTTTTTGTAAATTTTTTAAATTACTATAAAAAAACATGATTTTCCGATTGATATTATTATTAGAAATGTGGGATTTTCTACAAAAAGTTCATCAGGAACATTTCCAATGAGCTAGTTTATCTGTTTTTTTTAAAAAAAATAAAATAATAAATAAATAAATATATAGTGGGAATGATTATAATATTGAATTGAAATGATTTATATGGAGTAACTATATGGTTAGTAGTTAGAATATATATCCGACACCCGCTTATTTTGGACTAAGACATAGTTATTATTATTGTAATAATCATAGCGAGACGAGTTATATATATAATGGTCTGAAATTAAATATAATTATGTGTAGCATGCATTGCATTTTTTAGTACATATATAATTAATATGATCATATAACTAGTCAAAACTACAAGTTGACATTTAGGTAGCTAACATATGCGTTCAACTAATTGATTTTTTCTACTAATTTAACAAAAATAGTAATAAAAGAAGAAAAAAAATGATTACCAGCCAAGCATTTTAAAAAAAATATATAGCTTGAAGAAATTAAAAAAAAATGTAGTCAACAAACACATAATAATATAGAACTATATGTACATGAGAGAATATATGTGTTATCTAGAGTTTCAAAAATATATGAAAATAAAGACATGAAAATTTTGCTTCTAATTAATACCATTTTACTAGCTCTAGGATTAAACAAGATTAGTGACAAACAATTTCTATCGATAAGAACCAAAAATTCATCGTTAGTCTTATCTAAAAGTGAATAATACAAAAAAATATGTCAGCTATATATAGACTATTTAGCGACAAATATGAAAAACAATTCTAGAAATTAATTAAATTATTTGACTCACCCGGAAAATTTGCAGCAATTGCCATATTTTCAGAGAGAAATACAAATTGTAAAATAAAATTGAAAATTTTGTAAATGGAAAAACAAATGAAATTTTAGGAGAAAAATAAGGAATTTTAGGTTTCATTAATTTGAAACCAACTACTAGAAGGGAGAAATATAAGAATGATAAAAAGAGCTTCCAAGTGTTAAACCACTATTTATATTGCATGGGTTTAGTAAAATAACAATAAAATGACAAAAAATAAATAAAAATGGGTTGAGTCAATGATATTTGGGAACTAATTCTAAGTTGAATATTAGTTGTAATATAAAAGATATTTTTGCTATTTATGACCAAGAATAATGGAGTATTGTGAAATTAGTTCTTATTTTTTTCCTAGAGAAGAATATATATATATATATATATATATATATATATATATATATATATTTGTAATTTTTTTCTTATAATCAATTAGTGATGTTCCTTTTTAAAAATATTTTATTTCGATTATTTCGGTTCTTTTATAAGATTGACCGGTAATTCCCTCTTATATTTAAATGTGGAGATTTTGGTAAAGATTTTTCAGATCGGTGTTTGGTTAAAATCAAAATCAAAGAAATTTATCTCTACTAAACTAATTAGACCATCTATGTGTAATAAGTTAACCCAGTTCAGTAATTTTGCTGTAATTACTAGCCCGTTTTGGGGTATGTTCTATCTAACTCTTATGTAATTTCTTAGCATATATTATATAATATACATTAATCTTTATCTTATAACATTTTCTCTATGATTAGGAAAAACATCTCTATCATTTTTCAACTCATAATCCATTTAATATATAATTTTCATGTTTAACAAAAAAAAAAACCAATATAATATGGAAGGTGCCTCAAAAATTAAAAAGGGCCAAAAGAAAGATATTGGGGGCCCAATTTAAAAGCCCATACCAATGAAAAAAAAAGGGACAAATTTTGTCCCGCAAAAAGACCAATTTCAATTAACTCCATAGATTTTTTCTTCAGCTTGAGCTCTACTTAACCTGCAAAAACCCCTTTTACCAAGTTTTTTTTTTATCAAATTAAAGCTCCATTTTTTCTTAATTTTTAACTAATTAGTTGCATTTGTGTCCTAATTTGCTCTTAATTAATGTTAATAATAGTGAAAAGTGAAGCTTTGGAGCAACTTAAAGTTATCAGCTCACGAGTTCGAGCCGTGGAATGAGTGTAAGCCCCTTTTCTATTATAAAGTAATGTTTTTTAACATTATTGTTTTTTTTTTGTATGCTATAAAAATTAAATCTTGATATCTTGATTATGGTACCCTGTAAAACTGAAGGAATCAATTTTTATTTTTATTTTTTTGTATATCCTGGTATAGCTGGAGATCTGTTAGGAGATAAAATTTGATTATTCCATGTTTAGTTCATATGTGTTTGTTTTACTCACTCGGTTTCAATTTGTTTGTCTGATTTTGACTTTGCATGGAGTTTAAGAAATTAAGATTTTGAATCGTGTGGTCTTAAAACTTAAAGATATGTAGAATGTCCTTCAATCTTGTGGTGTTGAAGCAGGTCATGTGGAAAGTTGGGAAGAGGGATTTTTTTCGACATAGAGTAAAAAGGGGGAGTAAGAGAAACAAATTGGAAGGGAAGGAGTATTTTCAAATGTTGATGATAGAAGTTAACAAATAGGTTATCTGAGAGGAAGTTACTTGTTTTCGTTTGCGATTTGTTGTACTCCAGTCTTTGATTATGACGAAAAATAAAAGTAAAAAATGGTCTTTTGCTTTACAGAGTTACCCTGGTGGGAGGTAGTTGGTACCTTATGGAATTAGTCGAGCTGTGCAATCTGGCTCGTATACCATGGTTATAAAATGAAAAATCTTTAAAGATGATTGTTTTTGTCTTAGTTGCATAGGTGGATTATGTTATTAGTGTCTAGTGTTAAGTTTCACATCAGGGGATGTGGTGACTTTGACTCCTTATATGGACTTCAGCAATCATCCTTCGAGCTTTTGGGATTGAGTTAGGCTCAAGATTCATTTTTTACGTCTTGTATATGTTAAGCTGATGATTTGGTCTTGTTTCTCCCGTTAATTCCGGATTACACTTGAAGAGTGCAGTTTAGTAATCTGGTTATGTTTTAGCTTGTTAGAGAACTCCTTTTGCAAACTGCATTTTGTTCTTTCCTATTTGCAACTCCTTACAAGTCTTGTTTCTTTTGAATCTTTGTTTTATTCATCTAGATTGACCGTTTTCCAATTCAGGTGGACTACTCTCTTGCATGTGTTTTTGATATTTTTGAAGTCCCTGATTCTTCAAATTAAGGAGATTCTTCATAGCTCGGTTGTATGCTTTTCCTCGGAGAATAAGAAGTACAAGATAATAGGAACTTTTCGGAAACTTAGTTCTTATACCATGCCTATATTTTCCGATATACAAGAACCAGAGTTAAGTGGCACAAAAGAAGTTTTCCTGTCTGCCATCCGCTATGCCACTTCTACTGGTGATTCATTCCCTCAATTCGAGGATGATCTAAGAGCCTCAGCTCAAGAACAGGTTGAGTTCATGCTTGAGGACGATGAAAAGATTCCCCTGGTCATAGCTGATGATGAAATAAAAGTGGAGATTAGAATTGTGGTGTCTAAAATCTTTTCTTCTTTTGAAAATGAATTATTCTCGTTGATTTTGGAGCCTGACATTGCGAACATGGAGATGGAAAAGAATATAATGCGGAGTCTATCTGACCTCGAATGGATGCATAACACTCTTTTGAAGATGGATCTCCTGAAAGACTTTGTCTCTCACTGGGCTAATATATCGAGCAATTTACTGAAGGTCATCGAAGATAAAAGACTTGATTCTGTCATGTGGGATTTGAAGATAAAGTTAATAGAAGTGACATCAAAAGTATTGGAAGCAGTAGGTTACGGAACTGTAGTTCTTCCAGCAGAAAGTCGAGTAGAATTGCTCAAGACATGGCTTCCATACATAAGAAAAATGAAGTCCCTTTCCGATGAAATGAGCACAACGGAGGCTGCATTTCCATACAAGATGAGCGATGACCTTTGCCAATCTGTCGAGGGAGCAATAGTTTCATTGGTTTCAGCATTACCGTCAAATGATCAAGCTGACATTCTAGCAGATTGGATAAGTGCTGAACAGGTTAAATATCCAGACCTTAGCGAGGCTTTTGAGATATGGTGTTACAGAACCAAGTCTGCACAACGAAGATTAGACGAGGCTTTGACAGAGTCAGCAATGCCAATGCCATTGCCATTGTCACCCTCTACTTAATTTCTGAAGACGAAACATCGCCTCATAAACACCTTTGGCTATTGCTGGTTCACGTAGTAGCGTGCTCAACATATTCCCTGGTGAGTTAACGCTTCGAGAAAATATGGTGTTTTTGTATCTATAGTAATTTGATGTGTAATTGTAACCTTCTTATTTAGTTGTAATTGGAAACTTCTTTCATATAATAGACATCTAAAGATAAGAAATGATTTATTTCTCCTCTGATTCCTATCGAGTTGTCCTAAGGCTTCTCTTTTGACTGTGCTCGTTGGGCGTTAAGCCTAGGTTTGGTACCTTTGCTTGGTGTGAGCGTTTTTTTTTTTTTTTTTTTTTTTGATGACAAGGGAAACCCGCAGCCACTATCCTTTGGGTGCGCACAGGGTAAAACCCCCGCTCCTATGCAATAGCTCGCAAACCACATAGGAGAGGTAACCTGCACTAGGCAATCCCGGTGCGACGAGCTCGACCTAGAAGGCAAACCCCTTGCTTTCGCTGGCAAAGGGTTTTGAATTTGAGACCTCCAACATGGAAGTCCCAAGCTCAAACCACTGGGCCACCTTGAAGGGTGAGTGTTTTTCTATCAATATCCGGTGAACACGAAGAGAATGGGTAAAGAACCTCTAACTAAGTGTTCAAACAAATGGCTCTAAAACCATTGATCTACTCATTGTGTTAAGCTAATGTTCCTTCATATGTTACTCCATGTATTGCAATGTCCCCATCTTTCTCCTTTGAATTGCTGCATTTGAGTCAAGTGTCTTTCGGAATCAGTCTCTCTATATCCACGAAGTAATGATAAGGTCTACGTACATTCTATCCTCCCAGACACCCACTTATGGGATTTCAATGTTGTTGTTGTGAATAATTTGCAGCGAAGATAAAAAGATTGGGCCTGTTTGGAAATGATTGGGCTTCTGGATGTGCTAGACTATTTTTATGTTTCCATATAGACGGTCGGTATCAGCTTTGGGATTCAACTAATTTGGATTCGGGTTAAAAAGTCTTTATTTTGAGGGTAACACTTTCCTATTAAAAGATACTTTCAATTAATTTAAATTTATGTTGAAACATTTTATTTTGGGATAAAGCGATTCATGCTAAAAATGATTTTATTTAAAACTCATTGAACTCAAAATTTCTGACTAAGCTTGAAAAAGTACTTATGAGTTACGACTAATGATAACATTTAATAGTAGAATGATCCACTATAGATATCAGACATTGAGTGATTTTTGTTCTTTTTTTTAGTGAAACTCAATGTTTGAGGGACACATATAGGGTCATAATTAATTATGGTATACACAGCATTAATGGGATTAATTAGAATTATGAAAGGCTGTGGCTGCACGAGTATCCAGTCATTATCACTAATTCACTATAATTATAATTTTGGTCAAAAAGCACATAATTAATTGTCATGTTTTTACAATCTACTGTTTCAATTTTTTTTAATAATCCATTTAATGAAGTGTCTCATTTCTAATTGGTAATTTTTTAATTCTAATATTTCACACAACACGTTAAGGTCACAAGATTGAAGGGCGTTTTCATACATTTCACATATTTTTAATTTATTAATTTAAGATCGCAAAATTCAAAAGTCTTTTTTTATTTTCTTAAATTACGTGTCAAATCAAAATAAGATAATTAATTGAAACTTATACAAGGCAAGTGACTTATTTTTATCTAATTAAATTAATTATAACTTATATATAATATTTTTCATATGGTATTAGGTTTATTTTGTTAACCAATTTGGTATTAGGTTTACTTGTTCTTGCTACTAGAAGTGTAAAGTAACACATCTTTAAAATGCATGATCAAATCCAAATTACTTAACTAATTAATCTAAGCTTTTTCAAACACCTTTTTGTTTCTAGAATGCATGATTATACAACTAGGGACGAATCGAGAGGATTGGTTACACAGTGATGTACAAAATTTTCATTAAGCAGTGTCGATATTGGGATACCATCTTCAAACTCCACTTTGTAGGATCATATTGAATATATTGTTATCGTTAGTGTCGGTACTAGAGAAAAAAAAAACTAAATCAAAAGATCAAGATGCATCCATTGTCATTTTGTTAAATGTTGTATCACTTTATGTATAGTATTAACAATACCTCAATTATTATTATGATATTAACTTGAGATTGCTACAAGAATACGTGAACTTTAAATTCTGAATCTGTTCCGATATACAATGTAGCAAATTTGTCCATGTGTTTTCCACAAGAAATTGGAAGAATCAGTCATACTCATCATTTCAATATTGGTGAATGGTGGTTGTATGTGGATGTCAATTTTTTTACTTTTTGATATAATAATAAGTTGCTCAAACAAAAGAAAAAAGCATCATGATTATATTTGCAACTAACATAAAGCATGGATATAATTTTTTTTAATTTTATTTTTTAGAAGAAAAAAATATGGGATATATATGATTTAATTAGTGGTTGTTGAAGTGGATGATAGGCCCTTCTTATCATCATAACCTTGATTGCACGCTTAGAAATTAGTGAATTCGAGCTTTGGGTATTGAGTCATTTTTGATAAAAAATAACGTAAAATTATTTGAAGCTAATCTAAATAAATCAAACTCTAATATATATATATATATATATATATATATATATATATATATATATATATATATAAATAATATCATTCACATAATAATTACGTTGGAGTCAAAATTAAAATTTGAAAAATATGAATTTTGAAAATGTTCTTGTAGCTAGGTATATTATAATACTAGTAAATAATAGAAATTGATTGTGTGTGATTACAAAAGGGATATTTTATATGCCCTTTATTAATTATTATTAGTGAGGACTAGTCAAACAAAGATTAAGCCCTAATGATTTAGGATTTGTTCGCAAAGCCATATATATAATATCACAAAACAAAAAATTAAAAAAACATTGAAAAGACCCCCACTCACTATCCTAGAAGAGAAAAAAAGGTTTTGGAATTTTCTTTTCATTGATTTGACATAGATATTAAAATCTTTTTATCTAAAATTAATAATTAGTACGATACATCTTTTTATCTAATTCATTATTAAATGAAATTGTCTTCACTAATTTCTTATTTTGTTTGTTGTGAATAATATAGGAATATTATAAAATTAAAAAGAAAGAGAGTTTGGTGAATATATAGGAACAATGACAGGTATATAATGCCTTTAGGAACCAACTTCATTATCGGTATTTCTTATCTATATAATAATGTAACAAATTGTATGGTGAAAAGCAAACATGATTTGCTGTTATTGGTACCTTTAATAATTCTGTAAAAGAAAAAATAATTCTTAGTTCTAACAATTATATTTTCAATTTTCATGACTCGAACTCGAAATACTTTGTGATTAAACTAAAGTTATAAGGACTTTTTTCTACCTCATCATCATAACCGTTGATAGTATAGATTATAATAAACTCATTTTATTACTCTTTCGGAGTTCAATACGAGCTTTAAGCTCCGTTGATTCATATTCATCCGGAAAGCCACACATTGAAAATAAGATAGTCTCTGTCAAAGACAATTCATTTTCGGGTCTTGAATTTGAGACCTTTAATTTAAGTTAGAATAATACTTACAGCCCTAGCTACCATATACAACCTCTAGTCGACGAATAAATTGCATTTATTTGTCACGGATGATGAAAAAAAATTATGTTATCTATTTTGTGTTCAGTATCTGCTTTGAGTGTCAACGATTTTTTGAAAAGTTTTATTTTATAATTAAAGGTAAAACACTCAATAATAAAGGTGAATTCGTCCAGGACACATATTCAAAACATTTTCTTAACAAATACAAATTGCATTTACTTGTCATGGATGATGTAACTCTTTTTAAAAAATAAATAAATAATGTTTTTTTAATAAATTCAATAGTTGTTAGCACTTGGTATCAATTGGATTCTCAAGATTAAATCTCAATGAATATTCACTACCATTCTACTATTTTATATCTTAAAAGAAATAAATTTAAAATATATTGCACCTATACATAGAGACTATAAAATTATAAAATAGCTACTTTAGTCAAAATAATTAAATAATATGCTTGAAAACAACACTGCCTTTCCTACTTGTGGAGTTGATTAAACACTTTTAGTAAATATGATGTTTTTAATTACATGTTTAATTTTAATTAAACATGAGAGTGTATAGTTTAATAAGAGTACATGGACTTTCTTACAAGTAAATAACAAATTTATTATCAACTTGGATTTATTAAATTAAAGTGAAGAAAATTAATTTTAACAATATATTGAACATAGACAAAGCCAATAGCCACCTCAATAGAGTTCTAAAGGACAATATAAGACTAATTTCAAAGAACTAAAAATAAATAAATAGAGGAGATGAATTTGATCCTAAATTCCAAGAAGGTGCACCCACCAAAAAAAACAAAAAAAGGTTGAGTTTGGAAAGGACAAAAGTGATAATTTTGTTTGACTTTATAAGAATAAATAAATAAATAAATATTAACAATAAAGAAGAGGTAAAATCCAAAATAGGAACTTTCAGACCTTATAATTAAAAAAAATAGTTTATCATAAAGTTCTATATTCCACTGTGAAATTTTAGGATATTATTATTGTTTTATATGAGGAATTCATATCTCCTTGTAATTGTGGGTATTTTATATATATATAAAAAATAATAGGAACACCAGTTGATGCAATTTCTACAAAAATAATAATTAATATCTTGGAATTTTACTATACATTTAAAATTTCATGATAATAATTATTTTTTAGAAATTGAATCGAAAAGAAGGAAACCTACATAAATCCCACTAATTTATGAGCTAATTATTTAGATACACTTTAGTTTAATTTGTAATATTACGAATCTTACCAGATTTTGGTGCATTCATATACGTTGAACTACGTCCAGATACATGTATCTCGAGATACATGAGGTTAAGATGATGTGTAATTTGATCTAGAGACACTGTATTCAAGTAGATTCACGTGTATCTATGATACAAAACAAATCTCGCTCACCTAGCTCCCCCCATTTCGCTGCCACTCTCCTTTGTATCTGGTCAGATACATGCAAGTCACACCAGATACATAGATACATGTATCTAGTGTGATTTGCATGTATCTTCGCTACATATAACAAATCTCGCTCACCTCTCTCCCTATTTTAGTATATCTGGTGGGAAACATACATGTATATATAGGTGTATCTTCCTTAACATATGATAGAAAAACTCACTAAAATACATAATAATTTAAAAGTATAAATAATTAATTATATGGTAATGAAGTATGTCTAATTAGGTAATTTTTGAAAGAAAAAGTAATCCTATTAGAAAAATGGGCCATGGACCTTGCCTTACCTACATGTCATGCAGGCCTATCATAATAATATAACTTTTTCAATAATTATTTAATTAATATATTTTCTTATTATTTGTATACCTAATCATGTGGCGGTTGACCACTTAAAGTGATCAAACTCAATCAAAGTACTCAAATAAAATCTATCTCTAGTTGTTTCTTTTTGAAGTACTTTGTAGAATTTTTTTTTCATATATTCATATTCATATGGGTAATTTCAAGAAAATTTGTGTATTTTGTGGAAGTAATTCAGGATATAGAAAAATATTCAGTGATGCTGCTCTTGATCTTGGAAGAGAATTGGTATTTTTTCCTCTATTTTTTCTTTATATATTTTTGTTTCAAATTAGTTATCTTTTCTGTATATTTTATTGAAAAATTATTAGTTTTTGTTATAATAATTAATTAAATAAATGATTTAATTAGGTGGAGAGGAAAATTGATCTTGTTTATGGAGGAGGAAGTATTGGACTTATGGGATTAGTTTCTCAAGCTGTTTATGATGGTGGATGCAATGTTCTTGGGTAAGACATAGTTAGTCCTTCAACCCATCGTTCGTGTGGAGAATCTCTCTCGTTACTCAGAATTTTTCTCAGTTAAATCGATGTCTACCCCCTCTCCCCTTTATTTTTTTTCACTACTAGAAAAATGCAAATTTTCATGAAGTTCGTTAGAAACTATATTTTCGATGACCTTCTAAAGAGAATTTCATAATTACTTAAAAAAAACGATTTTTTCATGACTCGAGAAATTCATAAAAGAAAATTAAATTTTTAGTAGTGTTTTTTCTATATATTTTTGTAACTTGTGGAAAGATAGGAGGGAAAGGAGAGGAGGAAAAAACTTATAAGAAAACTCATCACGATCGATGAATATATATATATGAGGATGTATAATTTATCGATTTCACAATAAAAAATTGAAAGGATCGGATTAATTTTTCAACTTCTCATGATCATAATATTTTTTGCGCGGAAGTGAAATTTGAGATGAAAAATTTCAAGAAACTTATTTTCTTTCGAGACATAGTACATATGATTAAGACGAATGTCATGTGTTCATTAGATTGATGTAAATATCGCATGAAATTAATTTTAATCTTTTCTTGAAGGAGGATTTATTGATGTTTAGACAAGTGAAAATCTATTTTTTTTTTTTAAAAATAGATATATATGTGTGTGTTTTTGTTTGCATTAATACAAGTATGAACCAAAATTCTATAATATATATGATTGACTTTTATTAATTATTTCTCTTTTTTTTTTCAATGGAACAGAATAATTCCAAGAGCTCTTGTTTCAGTAGAGGTATTATTATGAATTTTGTATAATATATGTTTTTTTTTATATAAAATAATAAAATTGTTATTATATTATTTTTAATAATTTATTTTAGCAGATTTCAGGCCATGCAGTGGGAGAAGTATTAATAGTTTCAGATATGCATGAAAGAAAAGCTGAAATGGCTAGTAGAGCTGATGCTTTTATTGCACTTCCTGGTAATTATTAAACACCCTAATTTTAATTTTTGGGTCGAGCGTCTATCGAAAATAATATTTTTATCCTTTATAGGTAGAAAGATCTGTGTACATGTTGATTACACTGATATGTTGTTATTGTTTGTTATATAGAGAAGTAAAATATAACCTGAAAAATATGTTACAGATAAAAATTGGTTGTTATGTTGAAATGATGTTACCGCAATAGGATATTGACTGTGTTCTAGAGAGGTAAAATATATATTACATGAAAAATCGGTTTCAAAGAAAAATTAGTTGCTATATATATAGTGAAAAGTTGTTATGGAGTTGTGGTTTGTTGTAGAGAGGTAAAATGTGACATGAAAAAATCGATTCAAAAGGAGAACTTGACAACTATAGTGAAATGTTGTTAGAGAAGATGACAGTTTATATAAATTGGTATGATGTGGAAAATAATGTTATTATAAAAGAGGATTATTGTTATAGCTGAGACGTAAAATACAATGTAAAAAATTGATTTTATGTAAAATTTAGCTGCTACGATACGTAAAATATTGTCATAGATGATGATTGTTTTATATATATATATATATATATATATATAGGTCTGATTGTATATATTATATGCTTTTTTTTCATGTTAAAATGATGATGATATTAAAGGAGGGTATGGAACTATGGAAGAATTGCTTGAGGTGATAACATGGTCACAGCTTGGAATTCATGAAAAGCCAGTAAGAGTACTTAATCATTTGAATATATATATATATATATATATTCAAATTTCAAATCCATAATATCTTTTCATTCGATGTTTGTTACTTTTTATGATGTCTCAAAATGTCACATACATAGTGTAATAATTAAGGTTCATTAAAGGAGAAGTATCTCGTACGGTTTTCTCTATCCTAAATCTAAAACCTCTTGATTAGATGTTTTTATTGAATAAAGAGATATTATTATTGATAATAAATATATAAAGCTTTCATTTGATTGATAGGACAAAAACAAGATAGAAAATGTTGGTATTATGATGGCCTTTGAGGGGTCTCTTTAGTCCCTACAGACAAGTGGTGGTGTTTCTCTTTTATTTTTTATATATAAACTTCGGTTTTTTAATATTTATTGGCTCGATTAATATGAATTTATGTCACATGAGGTTCATTTGATTAAAAGAAATTATTTTCTACTAGGAATTTAATTTCTTCATTTTCATAACTCAAATTCAAAATTACTGATTAAGAACATAGAAATCTTATTCATCTCTTTACACTTTCGTCTACATATAAATAGTCAACTTCTAATGCTTTAATTAAATATATTGAGGGAAGATGAAAAAAATATATTAATTCTTAAACACTATAAAACTTTAGAATATACTTTTTATTTGAATATTCTCTCTTTTTTTTTAATAAAGAAGAGAACCACCACATCACGCAAAAGAAAAATTAATTAATTCAAATCAAATCAAATAATATAATCAAGATTTGGGATCTCATCTATTATGCATTTTTTTCCCCTTCTAAATTATTTAACTAACAATAATGTGATATAGATATACATTAGTTAGTACAAATAAAACTTAACTCAAATTAAAAATAAAAGATCTACACACGCCATAAAAGAAAAATATTTATCTGTATTCGGTGTATATACAATAAAAAAAAGTGAATAATACGTGTATTTTACATATGATTAATTTATTATTTAACTTTAACTTTCTTAGTTAATATATAATTTATTATTACCTCTGTATTTTGACCATATTTACACTTATTTTATTTTTATTGAGACATAATATGAATATCGAGTACGAATAAATTTTTATCGGCATGATCAATGATGAAACAGGTTGGACTATTGAATATAGATGGATATTATGATTGCTTGCTTGGATTATTTGACAAAGGTGTAGAAGAAGGATTTATTAAGCCTTCAGCAAGAAATATTGTCATATCAGCTACATCACCTAAAGAGCTTTTGGAAAAAATGGAGGTACTTCTTTAATCATAATATTTGGTTTAGTAATAAGAGCGCAATGCATGATATACAGGTTAAGCATACGTCATGAGTTTGAATTCTATCGCGAACAAAAGTCTTGTATTCAAGTGGAGAAAGATAAAAGGGTTGACCCCTTATCTCCACTGAGTTTCAAACTATCTGTCAACTCTGGCACTAGAGGATTCTCAGTTATCATAAAAAAAAAAAAAACCAAAAAACTAGAAGTGTCCTTGGACTTTGGTTCAGCTAGTAAGAGCACAATTATCTGTGGATTAGACGCGAGTCACCAATTCAAACCCTAAAATTGAGGGGTTGACCCCTTATCCCCACTAAGTGTTCAAAGGAAGAGAAAAAAAAAAACAACATTATTGCAACTATTATTAAACATCGACTATATATACATAAAATTATCCTTACATGTACAATGTAATTTCTTGATAAAAAGGGGTTCGAATGAGCTCTCTTCTGTCGCTCTAGCTCCGTCCCTGGTTATGAGTCTTGTGACTTACAATAGCAAGAAAGTGTACAACTCTAACATTGTTTTTTTTTTAGGAATATGTGCCAATACACAATCAAGTAGCACCAAGCAGAAGTTGGAACACTGATGAACCTGTGACAAGAAGTTGATAATTTTCTGGCTTGATCCTGTCATATTACTCAAGTGTGAAGATTGTATTTTCCCATTGTTTGACAAAAACTTTGTAATTTTTGCCACTCATGAAAATTCCAAGTGAAAAAAAGAACACAAGAGAAAAAAAAAAATAGTTTGGTTTTGAGTAGCAAGAGATGTGTTGTAAATATTGTAAAAAGAACATCTGATTTGTTTAGAAATGGAATGAGATTCAACAAACTTTGCTCTGTAGTTGATTTCTTAGATGGTCAGTCGACTTATAGTTATTATCTCAGAGAGTCATTTTCTTTGTTGAAAAAAGTCAAAAACAATAAGAAAAAAAGTCTTTTGAGATATAATAAACTATTAGTTTTTGATGAAGCATAATAAACTATTAGTTGAGCGAGTATATGAGAATTTTTTTGACGATCGCAGTGTCCGAACCAGCAACAAATCTCAAGTAACTCTATCTATCAAGGCTAAGACAGATAAAAAGAATCACCTAGTGTTTTTTGTCTCCGTTGAGTTTTGATCCTGTGACCTAGGATTCTCAAGGCAAGCTTCCCAGTGGACAAGTCCCGAGGGCTTGTGTCCGCCGAGAGCTTCCTTTTTTCTTTTTAGTCTTTCCTTGTATATGAGAAATTAACCCCCTATGTTCTTGATCACATTTAAATGTATGTTGCTAGACTCTTCAAAAAATGTCGTCAGTCACGTGTCGGATCCTCCTAAAGTAGTGCATTTCTAAGGGATCTAACACGAGCCTGACAACATTTTTGAAGAGCCTGAACAACATAGTTTACACGGGCATGACAACGTTTTTGGAGAGCCAACAGCCCCATGCAAATAGGTAGACAAGTTACTTCTGCTATGAATCAATATATGCACATGAGCAAATTCAAGAAAAATTGGCACTGTTGTTCGATTTCAGTGTTCCAATTCTTGAACATTATGGTAAAGAACTCGAGCTTCGATACCTGTCCTTGGAGAAAATGAGAGAAAAGAACTTCAAAAAATGAAAGATAAAGTTTAAGGAGACGATATAGAGGCAACGAATCTCAATCGAATGAAGATTATGGTACTGAATATTGTACAAAAATGTTACGAGACAAGTGTGAAATAGCTCAAACCTCCAATACAGAACAACTAAGCAAATTTAGAAACAGTAGAAACAAGTGTAAATGGCGTATACAGAGCACTAAAGGATATCACCTTGTGGTCTAGCACGTATTAATTCCATCCTTGCAATCTTTTGTCAAGTTGTAAAATGTCTCGACCCTTGATTTTGCTCGATAAAGGACCTCTGTGTCAACTTCAACTCTCATATACCCATCGAATTCAACTGGAGAGCCACCATTCAGTTGTGTTGTTTCATTATACCACTCACTTGTATTACTCCACAAGTAGTTGTAATCATCAAGCAAATGCACCTTGTAGTGAGATCTAAGCTTATCAAAATAGTTATAATACGGCTCGTTTGTGGCAACATACAGATTCCTCCAAGGTGTGATAATTCCTTGAAGCTTTGTGACAAGGGAATCAGGGGATGTATCAGCATCAAGATGGGGCCATAACACCTTATTCTGTGCTTTCTCTCCACGAACAACATGAACAGCATCGAAATCCCAGTCCATGCTTCCACTGATCTCAGTTACTATATTCATCAGTCGCTTTGATTTCCACACTGCGTGCCACGGTCTCTGGATGTATTTGGCAGAAGGCCCTTCACAGACCCGATACCAATAGTTCTCCGGTTCAGGGGCATCAAATTGCCTCCATATAATTGTGCTCTTATCCTTCAACAGTTGGTCAGGGGACACTTTGTAGTCCTTAACCTTTCTTACAGAAATTTTCTTCTTATGTGCCTTATTCCATTTCCTCCAATCTTTATGAAAGTCTCCTTCCTCAACAATGGACGCGGTGTCCTTCAAATGTTCGAAATCAAAATAGAACCTGAAGTCTTTCCCTTCTTCATCCTTATGACTACTAGTGTGAGAAGATGCCAAACAAATACTTAAATCCATCACGAATGTGCGATTCAAGTACTGAGCCTCACCTAAAGCACACAGAAAACTCCACATGTACTGGTTCATTCCTTTACAGTAATCGCCACCCCGAGAATAGTACAAGTATCTCCCATTCTTGAAATCTGAATCCGATCCCATGATTGGAATAGTATCATTGATCTCCTCATCTATAACTGGTGGAGCAATCTTGGCTCTTGTACTAGTTCTAGTGGAATTAACTCGGATTCTCGGACGACGGGCATTTACTCCTGAATGCCAGCGACCTGCATGTACCACTTTATAACTACAATCATCAGTAAAACCAATCTTAAACCTCCGGAAATCCCTGTACTTTCTCCAAGATCTCTCTTTCTTGTTCCGGAACCTCCACGCCACATCACATTCATTCGGTTTCGACCCGTTAACCGGCGTTAGATAGTCCAAAAATGCAATGGACTTAAAGATCTTCAAATTAAACCTCTCGATCGTGAACAAGACCCGAGGATCCGAACAATTCACTACATTCACATCCTCACATCCTGATTTCAAAGTCTCATTTGACAGATTCTCTTCCGATTTCTCGATAATAGCTTCAGTAATCGGCACTAAAGTAAAAACTCCAGCAGGAGCTTCAATAGGGCTACTAGCAACATCCTCACCAGTTTTTAAGACAGAATTATCAACTTTGAATGTGGCGTTTTCGACTTGGGTAAACACCCTAGTTAAGGCTCTAGATGATTCCCATGGATCAGGGGGTTGGTATGTAATAGCAATTACAGTAATTATAAGCACAGAAAACACAAAAACTGAGAAACACACATTGCTTATAACCTTTATCAAATTTTGCCCAATTGGATCTGTTGTTGAATCCTTCATTTCAACACAAACTCTAAATTCTAACAAAAAATTAAGCTAAAAAACACATCTGGAACTGACCCTTTACTTAAAACTACAAAAACAACAAGAAAAAATGGATCTTGATCTCTAAAGTCTCCAAATCAAAGTATCAATATTAAGCTAAAATGAGATTTTAAAGCTAAAATCAAGAAAATAGCTTACTCACCTCTAATCTGAAACTGGCCCTTTACTCAAAAACACAATATCAACAAGAAAAATTGGATCTTTAAGTAGATAAGCACTGTATAAAGAATGTAAGACTAAAGATACAGATATAACAATGAGATTGAGAGGGGAAAAGGGTTAACTTTAATTACCTTCAAAACCCTCAAATTTCACTTGCAGAAAAGATAGGATCTTGAATAAAAATTCAATCTTTATGAAGAAAAACTGGATCTTGAAGAGGGTTTGTAAAAAAAGAGTGTTTTTTTGGTTTTGTTAGAGGAAATGAAAAATGGGGATTAAAATAGTAAGCAGACAAATGGAACAGATCTGTGTAGATTTTGATATGATAAATCTTGTGTCTTTACTCTTAAGATTTTTGGGATTTTAGCTAAATATTTAATTTTTTAGTTGTATTTTAATTAATATTTAGTATTATTTTTAGTTAGATTAATTAGTGTCTACTTTAGTAGTTTTGTCTGTGTGAAAAGTAGCTGTTAAGTGAGCTGTCACTTGTAGTTTGTTTGAGTGTTATGTCAGCAAGAAAAGGAACCCACAAGAAAAGGAAAAAAAAAAGAATAATCTTTTCTTTTGTTGGAGAATAATGGAAATCAATTTCCATCACATTTTTAACAACTTTTATAATATTATTTTGAAAAAATTGTGTCTATGATCAATTATGTTTATCAATTTTTTTAACAAAAAAAAGAGATTGTAAATAGAGATTATGATTATTTATTTGTAATGTGATCATGCTTCAAACAATAATTTACATTCGATTTGTTGATTCAAAAAGATAAAATCCTTATTCTTCACGATTAACAAAAGTGATAAGCGATACTAGGAAGTTGGGAGAGCAACCCTTAAAACAAAAATAAGAAAAAAAAGAGGTTATCAAGACAAACATTGAATGTATTCATCTATTTGGATGATTGATAAATGTTTGAATGATGAAAAAATTATTAAATAATTATGAGTCACAAGATAATTTCAATGTGTTGAAAGTTGGAAAAAGAAAGATGTAACTCGATAAGTAATGTGTATTCATTTATCTCAATTGTAAAGAAATTGAAATCAATCATATGAATCATCACTGAACATGTCACTCCATTTAAGCGCATCTCATGTCGATGATATACACAATAAAGAAGATAAAAAAAAAAAACTAGAAATTCTCTCTATTTTCTAATAACATGGAAACACATGCCTCTATAAGCACATCTCGATAATATATTCTGTAGTGTGAGAATTCATCATACATTGACTAAGTTTTACTGTGGCTAGCAGCCCATTACAACCTCGGGCTTGGGATCGACAATGTGACCGAGCTCAAACAGGTGGACTCAAAATTCTAACTGCAAAGTACTGCCAACACTCAAAACATGTCTCATAGTTCACTGATAAAGTAGTTGATACCTTGAACAATAATTTACTGTGCTACAGAACTACATTTAGTACGTTTATTATGTCCAACACCGCCACATTTGGAACAACGTATTGGTCTCTTTACAGTTTCAACTTGAAGTCCTTTGGGTTCTTTCCGGGGACGACCAGGAGGTCTTTTAATATGGGGTGAAAGTGGACATAGCACGACGTCATTACCTGAGGAAGCAGAAGAAATGATGTCATCTGGATGTGGTATATCAAATTTCGCGAGTTCATCCATAACTTCAGCATATATATGTTCTTGTGTCTCCCTCTTGTACCAATCCGCAACGTACTGATAGATGTTCATACTTGTCATAGTAATCGCGTTGCAGGCATGGCTGCATGGAATGCCAGTCATTTGCCACTCTAAACATGTACATGTCCAGAGTTTGAGGTTTACAACTTCTTCTCTACCCTGCAGTTCCTGTAATTTAAACTCAACATCTGATAGGACCGTCACTGCTAGGTTATCACCGGCTTTTTGGTTTTCAAAAATCTTCTCAGCAACCCGAGGACCGATTGGAAGGTTCCATTGTTCAATCTTGAGCTTATTACTCTGTAATAACATATAAAGTTTCTCATGATAAGCCTCCATCAACTCTAGGACATGTACAAACTTCTCTTCCTCTATAAAAGAGTTCAGAGAATCCGTAGATTTACAATTCAGATGATCCCACCGAGGTTTCCTGAACAAGGCATTAGACCAACGTTCTGGCTGGCTGGCTATTACCCAATCATACAATTCCCTGCGGAAAGAACAGATCTTGCCTAGAGCTTCATTATAACTATCTAGTGTTCGTGCGTAGGCAATGTCATTCAAGTACTTAAGTGCAATCTCCTTACCTCTACCCTGCACTTTAAAGGCAGTATTACCATCGATGAATTTATTAAAATTCTCTTTCACGCAATGAAAACAAAAACTGTGGTTTTCATCACCAAACATTTTGTCCAAGCTGGAGAGAAAAGGGAGACTCGTGCCAGAAACTACGACGACCTCACGGTTCTGCACAACGAGCTTTAGCTTTTCTAGAAACCACAGAAGATCTTCCTCGTTCATAGACAGTAGAATGCCATAAGATAGAGGATACATCTCATTGTCTGCATCCAAAGCAGAAGCAACTATAAAGGAGCTATTGTGCAGCCCATTCAAGTTGTAAACGTCAACAAATATCAAAGGCCTGCATCCAACATCGAACCCACGTATTGAGCAGTCATATGACACAAAGAGCCTCTTGAATCTGTTTTCTTCGGTGCAGGACCATGTAGCAATAGTTCCGGGCATTGCCTCAATTAAGCGATTGCATAGCCAGGGAATCAGTTTATAGGATTCACCTGACTTCTCATTGATTGCCTCCCTAATCCTCTGCTTCACACTCCAAGCCTGACGGTAGGTCAATTTGATAGCCAAATTCTTCTCAGCATCCTCACACACTTTACGAGGCAAACAATCAGGACTGCCCAATATGTCTTCTTGCATGATTCCCCCCAACCACTTCATCCTGATACGAGGTTTCAGTTGCGATGAATCTAGAGGAGGATGTGAATGAGAATCAACAAATTTCCTAATGGATACATTTTGAGATTTCTTCTCGATGCCAGCACTTACTTTCCAAGGGCAGCCATCAGCAGCACAATGGATGCTAATATATCTAGGTTTATTGTGCAAAATTCTGTAGTGAAATCTATTCGCAATCGAGAACTTGAAAACTGCAAGCCTAAAAGCATCTGCATTTTCAAAAGCTTGTCCTTCCCCGACAAGTAATTCACTCCAGTTGGCAGCAGCATCTGGAGTTCCATCAGTGATCCATTGGTTCGATGGTGCAGGAATTGGAGTATCAGCACTCACTTGTTCTTCCTCAGCACTTCCAAGAGAAACCGCTTCAACCTCAGTGGTTGAAATCCTGTGATAAAATATTTAATCAAACTATAGGTATTCACAAAACTTTGCATAATGAAAACTTGTGGACATTATAAGACGGCTATTAGCCCCCAATGCCTAGCTCGAGTGACAAAAGGTGGAGGATTTGTGGCTTAGACTACAGGTTCAATCCCCACACAATGCAAAGCGAAGCCTGATATTTAAGTGGAGAAGGGTAGAGGGGCGGGACCATTATCCACCGAGTTTAAAAGGCTGTGATTGGTCCAAAGGGAGGGTCACAGACGGATTTCTCGGTTATCAAAAAAATAAAATAACAGCTATTACCTAGTGGTAGCCATATTAGGAGCAACTTCAGAATTAGGCTCCTTCTCCGAACTTGATGCATAAACATGGGCAAAACCATCATTAAATTGTAACAGAGTATTGACACCTTCTTGGTCTCTCAGCCGTATCAATTGGGCCCTATCAAACTTCACTGTAAACTGCAGGACCTTATCTGAAGGATCAACACCTAATCGGTCAAAAACTGCAGTCACAAAATCATTGTACTTTATGCCTGTCTTTACAATAATCTGATCCGTAATTCCTCCTACATACGAAGTGGATCCATCTGGAAGCACCTTATTCTTCCCACCCCAATGACAGAAACAAAACAGTGTCTTATCTTCAGTTCCCATCATGTAGTAGCGTACATGACCACAGAGACAAAAAAGGTAACAATCTTCAAAACTACAAACCTGACCAAGAAATAAAATGAATTTAACCGAAGTTTCTTATGAAGGCTGAATGTGCTCAAATCACAATCCATAGGAAGGTCACAATAGCATGAGGATTAACCAAGCATCTTCAAATACAAGATAAAAAGCAGTGTTTTCCTTGTAAGTAAAAGCATCTCAAATTTTACGATCTTGGAACAAAACCAAATTCTAATTACAGGATAAGAATCAACAACCAGTACCTAAAAAAAAGATGATTTTAAAAAATGGTTGTAGGAATAAAAGCATTATCCAAATATGAGTCAGCAAAAAATGAAAACCACCTACATAGGTAAATCTGAATAGTCTCTAATCTCTGCTATCTTTACAAAACATAAAATAAAAACGTATGACGATAGTGTCAACAAACCAAAAAGTTTCAAACTTTAACAAAGAATTGGAAATTATCAAATTGGGTTCGAAGATAACTTAATACACTTTTCATGATATTATTAGCTTTTTGCTGTGAAACATGAAATAAGCAAAGTAAACCATACAATTTTATCAAATGCAAAAGGATTAACAAAATCATACCTCAAGCAAACAATAAAGTTCCAAACTTTAACAATCAGAAATTTCCAAAATGGGTTCACAAAGCCAGATAGGCCCGGGGGGAGGGGGGGGGGGGGTTACACTGTTTCGGCTTCTTCCATTGTTTACTTATTCATATTTTGAACCCCTTAGTGAAAATCCTAGCTCCACCACTGGTTCAAAGAATTCGTTTACCCCTCGACAAATTTCATGGGAAGGTCAGCATTTTTTGTTTGTAAAACATGAATTAACAAAGAATTCCATCAAATACAAAACATTGAAGCAAGGTTCAGAATCATTCTAACTAAAGATCAAAGGAGGTAGTTTTGAGTACAAAGATTCAGCCTTTCTGTTTCCAAATTCAATACCTCAACAACATATCATTATATTTTCAAAGAAAGACATACAGTTGGCTCATTTATGAACAGAAAATAAAACAAGAAGATTTTTTTCTACCTTGTAGCTATAGATTCTTGATTCTTGAATTTTTACAAATGGGGTTTCTCTACTATGCTATAAAAAAAAAATTACCTTTAACCTGCAAATTCTTGATTTTTAACCAAATGGGATTTCTCTACTATGCTTATAAAACATAAACAATTCACCTTTCAACTGCAGGTTCTTGAATTTAATCCAAATGGGGTTTCTCTACTATGCTTATAAAACATAAAAAAATTTACCTTTCAACTGCAGATTCTTGAATTTCAACCAAATGGGGTTTCTCTACATAGCTTTTGAAACTAAAAAAGTAAAAAAAAAAAAAATCCCTTTTTGCTTCACTGATTTCACTGATAAACTAGGGCTTCAACATTCAATTGGGTAATGGGAAATAATCTCCCTTGGTGATGCCGGTATTCTGTTTATGATAGTAATTTAAATGCTGAAATGGTCCCCAACCTTTGAATATATGAAGTTTGTCCCCTAAATAATTTTTATTTGATGAGTCAAACAGTTTGTTTTTATTAAAAAAAATTAGAAATATGTTGTTAATAGTAAATTGTGGTTTCTAGTACTTTTATGTAATATTTTAATTATATAAAATTTTGTTCAAGAAGAGAAAAAAAGATTATTGTTTGAAGTTAAAATTAAAATGACGACCTTTGTATTTCCACTATTGATTTAGGCCTAAGATCTTTGGAATTTATTTATTTTTGAGTGTCTTGCTTTGTTGATGAATTTATGTTACAAACTTGTGTGGTGTCAAAAGTAATCTAAGGAAACTAGAAAACATTTTTTCTTGCTAGTAAGGTCAATATGGTCATGAAATTCTTTATATTTTTTAATTAGAAATTGATGTATTTGTAAACAATATATTTATACAAATATGATCTATTTCAAGAACGATCACTGATCTTTATCCATAAAAATTATTTGCCTTAAACTTACTAAACTTTGCACATTAGTCTGATTAATGTCAATTAGTCTCCAGGATTCAAATGTTTGCCCTTCAAAAGCAAACTTTTTCTCTCCAACTACAAACTTTATTTTCATTGTTTCTTTAGCCTCGATTACTGAATTATCTTGTTGTATTTTCTGCTTATTGCTACTGCCTTCTCTACATTTTTCTTTGAGTCGAGAATTTATCAAGAAACAACCTCTCAGGTCTCTGTACACATTATCCTCTTGAGACGGCCAGACCCCATCAATGGGACTACACCGAGTTTGTTGTTGTTGTTAGCTTCATGAAGGGTTTTAGCCTATGAGTAAAGTCATGAGTTTTCTTCCTTTTGTGACTCAACCAAAATTTGTTTTCATTTGTGTGGAAATAAATTCAGCCCAAGTATTCGTAGACATATTCGACTGATAAAATAGAAATTTGACAGAATTTGAATCTTCAGATCACTTAATCTACAGTTTCTCATATTGTGATCAAACTATTTGACTCGAATGATAGATGTCATCCTGGATATCCTCCCTTCCATCACTAAACACTGAGGACTACAACAACATGTTTCTTTCGTTCTACTCTCTGAGAAGACAAGAACAGGAATCTAGAGGTATGGAATCGATAAAGAACATGCCGTGTATGGACTCCTGCACTGTCTTCCATCAGCAGGTCGATTCTCGTGGAAAATTGGCTGGAGCTGGTGCACTATGTAAGGCGCTGTATTCAGAGCAGATTTCCAATGTAACCTTAATGCATTAGCAAAGTGACTGTCCTATTCCTAAGATATAAAGTTGTTATGTTTCTTTCAAAGTCTATACACCAAGTAATACTCTCATCCTAAACAATTGAGTTGTGTGGTGTTCCTATTCCTGGAATCCAATTAAGTTGGCAAAACAAAGATATTTTTTGTGACATCTTTGTCTATAATACGGTATCAGACAAAATGCATGTGTAATGTGTTATATACAAGTGGTGCGTTGACTTAAGAATGTGAATTATTGATAGTTTCCGGCATTCACTTGTGTAACACATTGAATGGGCATATGTGATTCACAACTTCAAATTGACTGAAAATGACTACGTAACTATTAGTAAGTTTTTCTTTGTTTAATTTGTGTTATATATACCTCATCAAAATTGTTGAACAGACACACAAAGCAAAACATTTCTTGATTTCTTCTCTACCAACTTAATTAGTTTTGATCATTTTTAGTGCAGAAATGGATTGTGTAAAACTTGTATTCTTTATGCTATATACCTTTCTCAGTCAACTTGTTTTCTCCTTATCCTTACCTCATTTGTGCCCCGAAGATCAAGCTCTTGCTCTTCTACAATTCAAGAACATGTTTCCCATTAATCCTAATGCTTCTGATTATTGTTTTAAATTTAAAGAGTTTCATTCATATCCGAAAACTCTTACATGGAATAGGAGCACAGATTGTTGCTCATGGGATGGAGTACATTGTGACAAGATGACGGACAGGTGATTGAGCTCAACCTCACTTGCAGCGGACTTCAAGGCAAGTTTCATTCCAATTGTAGCCTCTTTCAACTTTCCAATCTCAAAAGGATTGATTTGTCTTTTAATAATTTCACTGGATCACTCATTTCACCTAAATTTGGTGACTTCTCCAGTTTAACACATCTTGATCTAACAGTTACGAGTTTTTTGGGTCAAATTCCTTCTGAAATATCTCATCTTTCAAAATTACACGATCTTCGTATCTCTAATGTTTATCCATATGAGCTTAGATTCGGACCTCACAATTTTGAATAGCTCCTTAAGAACTTGACCCAATTAAGAGAGCTCCACCTTTATGATGTGAACATCTCTTCCACCATTCCTTCAAATTTCTCTTCTCATTTAACGACTCTTGAACTTTCATTCACACATTTACGTGGGATATTGCCCGAAAGAGTTTTCCACCTTTCTGATTTAGAATTCCTTGATTTATCATCCAATTCCCAGCTCACTGTTAGGTTTCCCACAACCAAATGGAATAGCAGTGCATCACTCATGTACTTAAATCTCTATGATGTGAGTATTAATGGTAGGATACCTGAATCATTTAGCCATCTAACTACACTTCATGACTTGAACATGGGTTATTCTAATCTGTCAGGGTCTATTACTAAACCTCTATGGAATCTCACCAACATAGAGAGTTTGTCCCTTAGCGATAACTATCTTGAAGGACCGATTTCCCAGTTCTCGAGATTTGGAAAGCTTAGGGTGTTATACCTTGGATATAACAACTTCGCTGGCCGAGTTGAGTTCTTATCCTTTAACAGAAACTGGACGCGACTTGAAGCATTAGATTTTTCATCCAATTACCTAACTGGTCCAATTCCAACCAATGTAAGTGGACTTCAAAACCTACAATGGCTCAAATTGTCATCAAACAACTTGAATGGGACTATACCTTCCTGGATATTCTCCCTCCCATCACTATATTTGCTACACTTGAGTGATAACCATTTCAGTGGAAAAATTCAGGAGTTCAAGTCCAACACATTATCTGAAGTTGATCTAAGACAAAATCAGCTGCAAGGTCCTTTACCAAATTCACTCCTAAACCAGCCAAACCTAGAATTTATTCTCCTTTCGCACAATAATATTAGTGGACAGATTGCTTCAACTATCTGCAATCTGAAAACACTACTAGCTCTAGACTTGGGGAGTAACAATTTGGAGGGAACAATCCCACAATGTTTGGTTGAGATGAATGAATACCTTTCGGATTTGGATTTGAGCAACAATAATTTTAGTGGGACAATCAATACAAATTTTAGTATTAGAAACTATCTCATGGTCATTAGCTTGCATGGGAATAAGCTAATGGGGAAAGTCCCACAATCTTTGATCAATTGCAAGTACCTGACACTTCTTGATCTAGGTAACAATCAGTTGAATGACACATTTCCAAACTGGTTGGGATACCTACCTGATTTGAAGATTTTAAGCTTGAGATCAAATAAGTTTCATGGTCCCATTAAATCTTCAGGGAATACAAACTTGTTTGCGCGGCTTCAAATTCTGGATCTATCATCCAATGGATTTAGTGGTAATTTACCAATAAGTCTTTTTGGGAATTTGCAAGCCAAGAAGAAAATTGATAAGAGTACAAGAACCCCACAGTATGTTTCTGATCAATATGCTGGTTATTATGATTATTTGACGACAATTACAACAAAGGGACAAGATTATGTTTCTGTTCGAATTTTGGATTTTAACATGATTATCGATCTCTCAAAGAACAGATTTGAAGGTCATATACCAAACATTATTGGAGATCTTGTTGGACTTCGTACGTTGAACTTATCTCATAATGTCTTGGAAGGTCATATACCAGCATTGTTGCAAAATTTATCTGTACTCGAATCATTGGATCTATCATCTAACAAAATCAGCGGAGGAACTCCACCACAACTTGCATCCCTCACATTTCTTGCAGTCTTAAATCTCTCTCACAATCATCTTGTTGGATGCATCCCCAAAGGAAAACAATTTGATACGTTTGAGAACAGTTCATACCAAGGGAATGATGGGTTACGTGGACTGCCACTCTCAAAACATTGTGGTGGTGATGGTAGGGTACCACAAGAGACAATTCCAGTTGAGCTATATCAAGAAGAAGAAGAAGAAGAAGATTCACCAATGATCAGTTGGCAGGCGGTTCTCATGGGTTACGGTTGTGGTCTAGTTATTGAACTGTCTGTAATATACATAATGTTGTCAACTCAATATCCAACATGGTTTTCGAGGATGGTATTGAAATTGGAACACAGAATGATTACGAGAATGAATAGGCACAAGAAAAGATATTAGTGAGTAGCGACCTCAAGGTATTCAACTTGATCTTTATCCTTCAGAAGATTATTTCTTATATATCGATGTAATTTCTACCTAATTCATCCTTTAAGCTCTTAACTTTAACTCTTCATCTTTTAAAATTGCAGGATTCAAGTCTTCTGAGTTGCTGGGATGCAATAGCACGAGTTTTCGTTTACCAATAGTCTGTTATATAGTATGTAGTAATTTATTCAGCCTGAATATTAGTTAGCTACTTCATTTCGACTTCAATGTTCAGTTAATAAATTTATTAAGTTGTTATTTTTTTTTATTAATTACATCAAGTAATTTCAATAGCAAGCTAAACGTGTACACCTTTTAAGACTCTCCTAAAAATTCGCTTAAATATCCTTATGGTGTTAAAGATTGCTCTAAAGTCACCACTCCTTGTTAGTCGAAAATCACACTTGTCTAATTTCAAACGTTTATATGTAAAAAGAATCGAAGATATGCCTTTTTTTCTCAACTTTGATTTGTAGAGGTATTGATCTAGTCGCCTCTGCTCTCTGTGCATTCCTATTTCTTAATAAATCTCTGTGACATTAGATACAGGCCTTGTACACATACCTTGTAGGAAAACAATAACGGATTAGTTCAAGGAGTACTAAAAGTTCCATTAAAGAAAATGCTTAAAAACTACATATCCCATCGCGTACTATAAAGGCATTCAACCTGACAATACAAGTGCTATTCAGATTGCTACTAATCCAGTTTTTCATGAGAGGACCAAACACATCTAAGTGGATTGTCATTATATACGAGAAGTTGTAGATAAAGGAGTCATTACTCTTCCACATGTGTCCAGTGATCTTCAAATAGCTGATGCGTTTACAAAATCCATGGCACGGCAACGCCATCAGTTTCTAGTAGGCAAATTGATGCTTCTTGATCCACCAGCATCAATTTGAGGGGGGATGTTAGCATGATAGACAACTAAATGATTGTATATATTAATGTAATTATATAGTGATATAAATTAGCATGATCATATACATTTGTTGTAGAATCATATGAATAAATATTGTGATAGAATAGCTGATTTGGAGGGATAGCAAGGCAGATTTAGAAGGATTCAATGGCAGATTTGTATAGATAGAATAGCTGATCTTTAGGGATAAGAATGGCGGATCTTTAGGGATGTGTAATCTTTATTTTCTCTATATAATGGAAAGACTCTCTCACTTTGAGAGGCATTCAGCTGAAAATTGACAGACCCAAATCAGCAAAACAAAAGAAAATCAGAATTGGACATAAAGTTGAATCTTTATATCATTCAATCATACCGGAAATTTTAAAAAGTGACCTTCATTTTTTAATTTTCTTTGGTACGAAAAAGGGACTAATGGACCTGAGATCATGCTGAAAGTGGGTAGGTGGGAGTGGGGGCAGGGTCTATGCACCAACCAACGCTATATATTACTTTATTCTTAATTCAAACTTTTTGAATTTTCAGTATAACTCCAAAGCAACAACTAAACTTCTTTGCTTAGTTTGTGCTATATATATATATCTCATCAAACTTACTTAATAATAGTTTTAGTGCAGAAATGGATTGTGTAAAACTTGTATTGTTTATGCTATATACCTTTCTCTGTCAACTTGCTTTCTCCTCATCCTTACCTCATTTGTGCCCCAAAGATCAAGCTCTTTCTCTTCTACAATTCAAGAACATGTTCACTATTAATCCTAATGCTTCTTATAATTGTTACGATGTAACAGGCCAAGAGATTCAGTCATATCCAAGAACTTTTTTCTGGAACAAGAGCACAGATTGTTGCTCATGGGATGGAGTTCATTGCGACGAGGCGACAGGACAGGTGATTGAGCTTGATCTCCGTTGCAGCCAACTTCAAGGCAAGTTTCATTCCAATAGTAGCCTCTTCCACCTCTCCAATCTCAAAAGGCTTTATTTGTCTTATAATAATTTCTATGGATCGCTCATTTCATCTAATTTTGGAGAGTTCTCTAGTTTGACGCATCTTGATTTGTTGAATTCAAGTTTTACATGTCTAATCCCAACAGAAATCTCTCACCTTTCTAAATTACATGTTCTTCGTATAGGTGATCAATATGGGCTTAGTCTTGGGCCTCACAATTTTGAACTGCTCCTTAAGAACTTGACCCAATTAAGAGAGCTCAACCTTGACTCTGTGAACATCTCTTCCACCATTCCTCTGAATTTCTCTTCTTATATAACAACTCTACGGCTTCCATACACAGAGTTACGTGGGGTATTACCTGAAAGAGTTTTCCACCTTTCCAATTTAGAATTCCTTCATTTATCATCCAATCCCCAGCTCACAGTTAGGTTTCCCACAGCCAAATGGAATAGCAGTGCATCACTCATGTACTTATATCTCTATGGTGTGAATATTACCGGTAGGATACCTAAATCATTTAGCCATCTAACTTCACTTCATGACTTGGATATGGGTTATTCTAATCTATCAGGGCCTATTCCTAAACCTCTATGGAATCTCACCCACATAGAGCATTTGTTACTTGATGAAAACCATCTTGAAGGACCAATTTCCCATTTCTCGATATTTGGAAAGCTCAAGGAGTTATTACTTGAAAATAACAACTTTGATGGCCGACTTGAGTTCTTATCCTTTAACAGAAGTTGGACCCAGCTTAAATGGCTAGATTTTTCATCCAATTCCCTAACTGGTCCGATTCCATCCAACGTAAGTGGACTGCGAAACCTACAATTCTTCAGCTTGTCATCAAACTACTTGAATGGGACGATACCTTCCTGGATATTCTCTGTTCCATCACTATATTTTCTATACTTGAGTGATAACCATTTCAGTGGAAAAATTCAAGAGTTCAAGTCCAACACATTGTCTCACGTTGATCTAAGACAAAATCAGCTGGAAGGTCCTATACCAAATGCATTCGTAAACCAGACAAGCCTAAGATTTCTTCTCCTTTCGCACAATAATATTAGTGGACAGATTGCTTCAGCTATCTGCAATCTGAAAACACTAATAGCTCTAGACTTGGCAAGTAACAATTTGCAGGGAACAATCCCACAATGTTTGGGTAAGATGAATAAATACCTTTGGAATTTGGATTTGAGCAACAACAGTCTTAGTGGGACAATCAATACAAATTTTAGTGTTGGAAATTATTTCCGGTTTATTAGCTTGCATGGGAATAAGCTAACGGGGGAAGTCCCACGATCTTTGATCAATTGCAAATATTTGACACTTCTTGATTTAGGTAACAATCAGTTGAATGACACATTTCCAAACTGGTTGGGAGACCTACCGGATTTGAAGATTTTAAGCTTGAGATCAAATAAGTTGCATGGTCCCATCAAATCTTTAGGGAGTACAAACATGTTTGCGCGGCTTCAAATTATGGATCTATCATCCAATGGATTTAGTGGCAATTTACCAGCAAGTCTTTTTGGGAATTTGCAAGCCATGAAGAAAATTGATGAGAGTACAAGAACCCCACAGTATGTTTCAGATCAATATGCTGATTATTATGATTATTTGACGACAATTACAACAAAGGGACATGATTATAATTCAGCTCCAATTCTGGCTTCTAACATGATTATCGATCTCTCAAAGAACAGATTTGAAGGTCATATTCCAAACATTATTGGAGATCTCATTGGACTTCGTACCTTGAACTTATCTCATAATGTCTTGGAAGGTCATATACCAGCAATATTGCAAAATCTATCTGTACTCGAATCATTGGATCTCTCATCTAACAAAATCAATGGAGAAATTCCGCAGAAACTTGCATCCCTCACATTTCTTGAAGTCTTAAATCTCTCTCACAATCATCTTGTTGGATGCATTCCCAAAGGAAAACAATTTGATACGTTTGAGAACAGTTCATACCAAGGGAATGGTGGGTTACGAGGATTGCCACCCTCAAGAGATTGTGGCCGTGATGATAGGGTACCACAAGAGACAATTCTAGGTGAGCTAGATCAAGAAGAAGAAGAAGAAGATTCACCAATGATCAGTTGGCAGGCAGTTCTCATGGGTTACGCTTGTGGTCTAGTTATTGGACTGTCTGTAATATACATAATGTTGTCAACTCAATATCCAGCATGGTTTTCGAGGATGGATTTAAAATTGGAACACGGAATTACTACGAGAATGAAAAAACACAAGAAAAGATATTAGTGTGTAGCGACCTCCAGGTATTCAACTTGATCTTTATCCTTCAAAAGATTACTTCTTATATATCAATGTATTTTCCACCTCCTTCATCGTTAAAGCTCTCAACTTTAATTCTTTATTTTTGAAAATTGCAGGATTCAAGTCTACTGAGTTGTTGGGATGCAATAGCACGAGTTTTCGGTTACCAATAGTCTGTTATATAGTATGTAGTAATTTATTCAGCCTGATTATTAGTTAGCTACTTCATTTCGACTTCAATGTTCAGTTAATAAATTTATTAAGTTGTTATTTTTTTTTTTTTAATTACATCAAGTAATTTCAATAGCAAGCTAAACGTGTACACCTTTTAAGACTCTCCTAAAAATTCGCTTAAATATCCTTATGGTGTTAAAGATTGCTGTAAAGTCACCACTCCTTGTTAGTCGAAAATCACACTTGTCTAATTGCAAATGTTTATAAGTAAATAGAATCTAAGATATGCCTTTTTTTCTCAACTTTGATTTGTAGAGGTATTGATCTAGTCGCCTCTGCTCTCTGTGCGTTCCTATTTCTTAATGAATCTCTGTGACATTAGATACAGGCCTTGTACAACAAACAACCTTGTAGGAAAACAATAACGGATTAGTTCAAGGAGTACTAAAAGTTCTGTTAAAGAAAATGCTTAAAAACTACATATGACATCTCGTACTATAAAGAACATGCAAGCTTGAGTCCACTTCAAATCATAATATATCGGATACTCATTAAATGAGCATTGTCAATAACAGAGCTCGGATCAAATCTATATTATGTGCACAGAATTATGAAGCATGAATACTAGTTCACCTTAACTTTTTCCTTTTCTTTTTGCTAAGAAAAGGCATTTTGTTGGGTTATACACATTTATAAGGGTGAAAAAGATGCCACAATTTACACCATCCTGTATCAAACAGTCCAGAATCGAGACTAGCATTACTTAGCTTTATAAAAAATTATTGATAAAAATTATTGATCTAGGAAAGAGATGCATTCTTGAGCTTATGCTCGAAACTAATTAAGGGATAATTCTCAAAGGAGTACGAAAAGTTCTGTTATAGGAAGTTTCGTTCATAACGTTCAAGAACTTGAATTGCTCTGTGCTCATGGGAACTAAATTAAGACATGGCATACACCTTTTGTTTAAAAAATCGACACTACTTAAATAAAAGGACACTTATTATTGACCGGAGTGAGTATCAATTTGGAACAGAAAGTAAGACCTTAAAATCAACACCAGAAGTGCAGATCCAAACAAATTTACAAGACAAATTGGTAAATTAATATATATATATATATTAATATTAAAAGTGGGAACAAAAAAAAGTTATTCTTCATAAGTAATAATTAATATCCATAATAATAATGAATCAAAAGTTAGTTTACCATTTTATCCGAGTAAAAGCAAATATTCATTTGAATAACTTTTTGTTTACATTAGAAAATATAACAAAATTCATTAACCCCTCAAATTCAATGAATCCAAATACTATATATGTTTTCTGAAAATGCTTACTGCCATAATTTTATTTATCTCTTTCACCTTCTCCTTCACTACATGTTTAGAGGAACAAAAACGCTTGGTGAGGGTGAGGAAGACATTGTGTAACAACAATTAATTATGGTCAGGTAACATGTGTATAAGTTCCCTAAATTATTTTACTCATTAAATTTTATTTCTTTCATCTTCCATAGAGTCTTTTTACATTCTTCATTTATATTAATATTAAATTTCTTGATTTTTATTGGTTGTACATAGGTGTAGTTTTATCTTCTCCATGATATTTATTATGGTCAATCTTTTAATATTCTTTAAAATACTCTTCATAAGGTGTGTTTGTCCCATTATTCCATTTGCCTTCTTTCAGTTAGATTTCTCCTCCAAGAAGAGTCTACTTCAGGTAAATCTATTCCGATTGATTTAGCTACAAATATTTACCACTTTTTGTATTATTGCTAAGCTAGCAACATATTCACTTCTTTTAGTATAATATGTATTTCTGAAAAGTTTATGTTGTAATAAAACTCAAATTCAGATAGAAGTAATTGATCCGTGAAATCCTTTGCATATTTGAACTTTGAAGTGTGGACATGGACTATGTTTGGAGCACACAGGTTCACATTTGACTGTGTGTGTTTGTGGAGTTTAAAATTGTATGGAATACACGTGCAAAGCACGTGTCCAAGGACTAGTACACATTTAAAAGGGTGAAAAAGATGCCACAATTTACACCATCCTGTATCAAACAGTCCAGAATTTTAGCTTTATAAAAAATTATTGATACAAATTATTGATCTAGGAAAGAAATGCATTCTTGAGCTTATGCTCGAAACTAATTAAGGGATAATTCTCAAAGGAGTACAAAAAGTTCTGTTATAGGAAGTTTCGTTCATAATGTTCAAGAACTCGAATTGCTCTGTGCTCATGGGAACTAAATTAAGAAATGTCATACACCTTTTGCTTAAAAAATCGACACTACTTAAATAAAAGGACACTTATTATTGACCGGAGTGAGTATCAATTTGGAACAGAAAGTAAGACCTTAAAATCAACACCAGAAGTGCAGATCCAAACAAATTTACAAGACAAATTGTGAAAATAGACGGACATCATGCACAAAAATATAGACAAAGAAACTCTTAAAATGGTGTGATACCGTTGGCTTTGGGTAAAACTTGCACAGTTTACTCCTAAATGCCTCACATCATTAATTAGAAGTATCACTTCACTTTATACACATATAATATCATAACTTTTACTATTTTAACAAATACAAGGTCAAAAGCCTACATGTGTATCTTGAGGAGAAGAGAAAGCAAAGTACAAATTTTATTCTTTTTCTTTTGTTTTGTAACAAAAAGGGAAAGGTCTATGGGAGTGTGGGCAGGGTTGTTAAGGGAACCAAAACAAAGAAATTTCTTGTGACATCTTTGTCTATAATAAGGTTTCAGACAAAATGCATGTGTTATATACACGTTGTGGAACTTTGTGTTGTTGCTATCATGCATTTGAATTGAGAATGTGAACTATTGATAGTTTCCGGCATTCACTTGTGTGACACATTGAATGGGCATATGTGATTCACAACTTTAATTTGACTGAAAATGACTACATAACTAGTAGTAAATTTTTATTTGCTTAATTTGTGCTATATATACCTCATCAAAATTATTGAATAGACACACAAAGCAAACATTTCTTGATTTTTTCTCTTAATTAGTTTTTGACCATTTTAGTGAAGAAATGGGTTGTGTAAAACTTGTGTTTTTTATGCTATATACCTTTATCTGTCAACTTGCTTTCTCCTCATCCTCACCTCATTTGTGCCCCGAAGATCAAGCTCTTGCCCTTCTACAATTCAAGCACATGTTTACAACAAATCCTGATGATTCTTATATTTGTTATTCTTCTCATCCAAAAACTTTTTCACGGAACAAGAGCATAGATTGTTGCTCATGGGATGGACTTCACTGTGATGAGACGACAGGACAAGTGATTGAGATTGATCTCGGTTGCAGCCAACTTCAAGGCAAGTTTGATTCTAACAGTAGCATCTTTCAACTCTTCAAGCTCAAAATGCTTAATTTGTCTTGTAATGATTTCACTAGATCACCTATTTCACCTAAATTTGGGGGGTTTTCAAGTTTGATGCATCTTGATTTGTCGGGTTCAAGTTTTACAGGTCTAATCCCTTATGAAATCTCTCATCTTTCTAAACTACAAGTTCTTCATATCTCAACTGCTTATCCATATGAACTTAGACTTGGGCCTCACAATTTTGAACTGCTCCTTAATAACTTGACCCAATTAAGAGAGCTCTACCTTGACTATGTGCACATCTCTTCCACCATTCCTCTGAATTTCTCTTCTTATTTAACAAATGTACGGCTTCCATACACACAGTTACGTGGGGTATTGCCCGAAAGAGTTGAACATGGGTTATTCTAATCTATCAGGGCCTATTCCTAAATCTCTATGGAATCTCACCCACGTAGAGTGGTTGTCCCTTAGTGATAACCATCTTGAAGGAACAATTTCCCAGTTCTTGATATTTGAAAAGCTCAAGACTTTATCACTTGGAAATAACAACTTCGATGACCAACTTGAGTTCTTATCCTTTAACAGAAGCTGGATGCAACTTGAATGGCTAGATTTTTCATCCAATTCCCTAACTGGTCCAATTCCATCCAATGTAAGTGGACTGGAAAACCTAAAATCACTCATCTTGTCATCAAACCACTTGAATGGGACTATACCTTCCTGGATATTCTCCCTTCCTTCACTGATAGTGTTAGACTTGAGCAATAACACTTTCAGTGGGAAAATTCAGGAGTTCAAGTCCAAAACATTGTCTGAAGTTGATCTGAGTCAAAATCAGCTGGAAGGTTCTATATCAAATTCATTCCTAAATCAGGAGACAAGCCTAACATATCTTCTCCGTCGCACAATAATATCAGTGGACAGATTGCTTCAACTATCTGCAATCTGAAAGAACTGACTGTGCTAAATTTGAGAAATAATAATTTGGAGGGAACAATCCCACAATGCCTGGGTGAGATGAATGAATACCTCTGGAATTTGGATTTGAGCAACAACAGTCTTAGTGGGACAATCAATATAAATTTTAGTATTGAAAAGTCTTTCAGGGTCATTAGCTTGCACGGGAATAAGCTAACGGGGAAAGTCCTACGATCTTTGATCAATTGCAAGTACTTGACACTTCTTGATCTAGGTAACAATCACTTGAATGACACATTTCCAAACTGGTTGGGAGACCTACCTGATTTGAAGATTTTAAGCTTGAGATCAAAAAAGTTGCATGGTCCCATCACATCTTCAGGGAATACAAACTTGTTTGCGCGGCTTCAAATTCTAGATCTATCATCCAATGGATTTAGTGGTAATTTACCCGAAAGTCTTTTTGGGAATTTGCAAGCCATGAAGAAAATTGATGAGAGTACAAGAACCCCAGAGTATGTTTCTGATCAATATGCTGGTTATTATGCTTATTTGACAACAATTACAACAAAGGGACAAGATTATGATTCTGTTTGAATTTTGGATTCTAACATGATTATCGATCTCTCAAAGAACAGATTTGAAGGTCATATTCCAAACATTATTGGAGATCTCGTTGGACTTCGTACCGTGAACTTATCTCATAATGTCCTGGAAGGTCATATACCAACATCATTGCAATATTTATCAGAACTCGAATCATTGGATCTCTCATCTAACAAAATCAGCGGAGAAATTAATACGACTTTTAGTATTGAAAACCAACTCAACATCCTTAAATTCGAGTCATAGATCTCTCATCCAATGAATTAGTGGAGATTTACCGGTGAGCCTTTTTCAGAATTTTATAGCTATGAAAACAATTGGTGAGAACAGTGCAACCCGAGGGTATGTAGCAGATTCATTTTCTTCTGTTGACACAAATTCTTTGATAGTGACAACAAAGGGACTGGACCATGAACTTCGTCGAGTTTTGACTATAGAAATAATTATTGATCCTTCACTGAATAGATTTGAAGGTCATATTCCAAGCATTATAGGAAGATCTAATTGAATTTATCTCATAGTCTTGAAAGGTCATATACCAACATAATTGCAAAATTTTCGGAAAATGTTTTCCAATTTTCTCATGTTTGGTTGGGTAAATATTTTGGAAAATGTTTTCCAAATCAATTCATTTTCCTCAAATTCAAGTAAAATGACTTCCCTTCAAAACTTAAAGAAAACATTTTCCAAACTTTCCTGCAACTTCAAATTACAATTTTTTTTTTTTGTTGAAAATATAATTTTAAAGCTTATTTTTAAAAAACATTTTTCAACTTCAATTTTTTTATTTTTTACCCACCCTCACCCGACCCCCTCCCGCCTGCTCCTACCCCCCCCCCCCCAAGAAAAAATTTAATGTTTGTTTTTAAAAAATATTTTCAATTTCAAAATTTTATTTCCACCTCACACCTACCCTCGACCCCTCCCCCCAAAAAAAATAAATTAAAGTTCATTTTTAAAAAATATTTCCAATTTCAAATTTTTATTTTTTCACCCCACCCCAACCCAAAAAAATTAAGTTTGTTTTTAAAAAATATTATTTTTTTTACCCCATCTCACCCCTACCCCGCCAGCCCCACCCCCCTCTCCCCCCCAAAAATAAATTTAACTTTATTTTTAAAAAATATTTTCAATTTCAATTCAAAAATTATTTTCTACTCTCTAGTTAAAAAAAAGAGATATTTTCTCAAAAATAATTTTCATTTATAAATCAAACACTAAAAAATCTTTTTCGGAAAATATTTTCTACTCAACAATCAAACATGAGAAAATAAGTCAAAAATCTTCTTGTTTTCCAGGAAAACATTCTCCTTCATACCAAACAACACCCTTTATGTTTTCTTTTAGAAAAAAGAAAAACTTATTTATGGTAAAAAACTTAGGGCAAATAATACCCTAACAACTGTTGCATTCTTGTTTGCCTTAAGAGTATGTAATGTAGTTATGCTAGACTTGATGGTAAAAGAGAAAAAAGTTAGATTGTTGACTTGGAAGTCAAGATCTATGAACCAACCAACACGATAATTATCTAACCAATCAATTTCTTTTTGGAATTTTGACTTGGAAATGTGTTTTCTCATACAACCAAATATTACTCTTATTCTGATGGCCACCTATTCTGACTAATCAAACTTTTGAATTTTTGACTTGAAAGATTTTTGCCCAACTACGAAAAATTTCAATTCATAATAAAATAACAATTTCTTACTTGACTTTATATGGTTAGATTACATAGTCTTCACATATGGTGTGAAATATTGGGATGATTACTTTTGACTCATTAAGTAACAATAGGAACATTTTTAGATTAAACTATAAATTGTATGGACCTTTTTTGACCAAATTATTGATGGCACAAATATTTTTAGACCAAACTATTAACTACGAATATTTTCCATTGAATATATGAAGGACATGCCATTTCTGGACTCCTGCACTGTCTTCCATCAGCAGGTCAATTCTTGTGGAAAATTAGCTCAAGCTGG
Source organism: Solanum commersonii (assembly GCA_029007595.1). Taxonomy (NCBI): domain Eukaryota; kingdom Viridiplantae; phylum Streptophyta; class Magnoliopsida; order Solanales; family Solanaceae; genus Solanum; species Solanum commersonii. The sequence continues at coordinate 1,120,746 of JAJTWQ010000116.1, forward strand.
CGCACTATGTAAGGCGTTGTATTCAGAGTAGATTTCTTGTCTAACCTTAATGCATTAGTATTAATTTGATTTTGATTTAATCTTTATTATAATTATCAATATTTATGGACTATAATTTTTACGGAAAAGGGTTAAAATTGCCCTTGAACTATGCGAAATAGACCACTTATACCCTCCATTACATTTTGGGATCAAAAATACCCCTGCAGTTATCACATGAGACCACAAATACCCTCAAGAGTTAACACCCCAATTTTTTAGTGATGTGGCAAGCCACATGGGACTAATCCCTCCACCTAAGCATTGCCAACTAAGATTCATTACAAAAGAACTTGACTTTTAGTGGCAACAAAGTCGCCACAAAATCCCAAAATATTGCCACTAAAGGTTATGAGTGATTTTTAGTGGCGACTAAGGCTCCAACAACCATTCGCTAGTAAAACCTATTTTTTCAACAAAAAAATATGATATTTAATTTTCGATTGCGACCTAATTTTCTAAAATAAATAACTTGCAATATCCATATTAAAAACATCCAATATTATTACAAAAATAATCAAAATTACTTCTCAATTCAAATCTCCTACTATACATATATAATGCATCATTGTACATTTTATACATTTACATATGACATAAAAATAAAACATATAGTGTCTTCAAACTCCTGCTTAATCGATATCATATTTGGTTTTTTAAAAACAATGAAGAAAAAACACAAAATTAGAATTTAATGTTAAAAACTTTTAGTGACGATTTTCTGGGCTTTTGTGGTGACTGTTGTTGCCGCTAAAGGTCTAGTTCTTTTGTAGTGAATCCTAGTTGGCAACGCTTAGGTGGAAGGATTAGTTCCACGTGGCTTGCCACGTCAACAAAAATTTGGGGTGTTAACTCTTGAGGGTATTTGTGGTCTCTTAGGATAACAACAGGGGTATTTTTGATCCCAAAATGTAACGAAGGGTATAAATGGTCTATTTCATATAGTTCGGGGGCAATTTTGACCCTTTTCCGTAATTTTTATTGGGTCATTAAGAATTCTAACTTTCAAACATGAAATAATATATTAAAAGATAAAAATTATGAAAAATTATAAGAAGTATTTAAAAATTATATCAAAGTAAATATTTTTACGTATAAAATAAAATTTTAAAATTATATATATAATATCGGGTTGGTTTATTTTAGTTGAAACCAAACTAACCCAAATATAGTCGGGTTTTTTTTCTCAATACCAAACCAAGTCAAACCAAACCCCTAGTCGGGTTTTCTTTCCAGTTTGACTCAATTTGCGATTTGATTCGATTTTCGGTTCGATTTTGTACACCCCTAATGACAACTAAGGGACTGGACCATGAACTTCATCGAGTTTTGACTACAGAAATAATTATCAATCCCTCACTGAATAGATTTGAAGGTCATATTTCAAGCATTATAGGAGATCTCATTGGACTTCGTGCATTGAATTTATCTCATAATGTCTTGGAAGGTCATATACCAACATCATTGCAAAATTTCTGGAAAATGTTTTTCAATTTTCTCATGTTAGGTTGGTAAAATGTTTTTTAAATCAACTCATTTTTCTCAAATTCAAGGAAAATGACTTCCCTTCAAAACTTAAGGAAAACATTTTCCAAACTTTCCTCCAACTTCAAATTACAATTTTTTTGTTGAAAAAATCAATTTTTTTTTGTTGAAAAAATAAATTTAAAGATTATTTTTAAAAAACATTTTTCAACTTCAATTTTTTTATTTTTTTACCCACCCTCACCCCGACCCCCACCCCTCCAGCCCCTACCCCCCCGGAAAAAATAAAAATTTAATGTTTGCTTTTAAAAAATATTTTTAATTTCAAAATTTTATTTTCACCCCACACCTACCCTCGACCCCCCCTCAAAAAAAAATTAAAGTTTGTTTTTAAAAAATATTTCCAATTTCAAATTTTTATTTTTCACCCCACCCCTACCCGCGACCCCCTTCCCCCATCAGCCCCCACCCCACCCCCAAAAAAAATTAAGTTTGTTTTTAAAAGAAAAAATTAATTTCAAATATTTATTTTTTTACCCATCTCACCCTATCCCGCCAGCTCCACCCCCCCCCCCCAAAAAAAATTAAGTTTTATTTTTAAAATATATTTTCAATTTCAATTAAAAAATTAGTTTCTACTATCTAGTAAAAAAAAGAGATATTTTTTCAAAAATAATTTTCATTCATAAATCAAACACTAAAAAAAATTTGGAAAATATTTTCTATTCAGCAATCAAACATGAGAAAATAAGTCAAAAATCTTCTTGTTTTCTAGGAAAACGTTTTCCTTCATACCAAACAACACCCTTTATATTTTCTTTTTAGAAAAAAAAAACTTATTTATGGTAAGAAACTTAGGGCAAATAATACCCAACAACTGTTGCATTCTTGTTTGCCTTAGGGGTCGTTTGGTAGGCCGCATTAAATCAAATAGTCTATGTATTATGTATGGTATTATTTAGTACTATGTTTGGTAGGAAATTGGGTCTATTAGTTATACCTCCTACATGGTATTATAGAATGTATTACTAATACTTTCCATTTGGAGGTATTAGTAATACATGAGATATAATACCATGGGATAAGTCTATGTAAAGACAAAAATATCCCTCAAATCATTTTAATTATTTTGTTTATTTTCTTGACAGAAAATGACTGGGTAACCAATAGTAAATTTTTCTTCTGTTTTATTTGTGCTATATACCGCATCAAAATTATTGAATACAAACACAGACCAAACATATCTTGATTTCTTCTCTACAAACTTAATTAATTTTGATCATTTTAGTGCAGAAATGGGTTATGTAAAACTTGTATTTTTTATGCTATATATCTTTCTCTGCCAACTTGCTTTCTCGTCATCCTCAACTCATTTGTGCCACAAAGATCAAGCTCTTGCTCTTCTGCAATTCAAGAACATGTTTATCATTAATCCTAATGCTTCTGATTATTGTTTCGACATAACAGGCCAATTGATTGAGTCATATCCAAGAACTCTTTTATGGAACAAGAGCACAGATTGTTGTTCATGGGATGGAGTTCATTGTGATGAGACGACAAGACAAGTGATTGAGCTTGATCTCCGTTGCAGCAAACTTCAAGGCAAGTTTCATTCCAATAGTACCCTCTTTCAGCTCTCCGATCTCAAAAGGCTTGATTTGTCTAGTAATTATTTCACTGGATCGCTCATTTCACCTAAATTTGGTGAGTTCTCTAACTTGACGCATCTTGATTTGTCGAGTTCAAGTTTTACAGGTCTAGTCCCAGGTGAAATCTCTCATCTTTCTAAACTACAAGTTCTTCGATCCAGTAGTCTATATGAGCTTAGTCTTGGGCCTCACAATTTTGAACTGCTCCTTAAGAACTTGACCCAATTAAGAGACCTCAACCTTGACTATGTGAACATCTCTTCCACCATTCCTCTGAATTTCTCTTCTCATTTAACAACTCTACGGCTTCTATACACAGACTTACGTGGGGAATTACCCGAAAGAGTTTTCCACCTTTCCGATTTAGAATTCCTTGATTTATCATCCAATCCCCAGCTCACTGTTAGGTTTCCCACAACCAAATGGAATAGCAGTGCATCACTCATGTACTTAAGTCTCTATGGTGTGAATATTACCGGTAGGATACCTGAATCATTTAGCCATCTAACTTCACTTCAGGAGTTGAACATGGGTTATTCTAATCTGTCAGGGCCTATTCCTAAACCTCTATGGAATCTCACCAACATAGAGATTTTGAGACTTAGTGAAAACCATCTTGAAGGACCAATTTCCCAGTTCTCGATATTTGAAAAGCTCAAGGATTTATCACTTAGAAACAACAACTTTGATGGCCGACTTGAGTGTTTATCCTTTAACCAAAGCTGGATGCAACTTATAATTTTAGATTTTTCGTCCAATTACCTAACTGGTCCAATTCCATCCAATGTAAGTCAATTGCAAAATCTACGATATCTCTATTTGTCATCAAACAACTTGAATGGGACTATACCTTCCTGGATATTCTCCCTTCCTTCACTCAAAAAGTTAAACTTGAGCAATAATACTTTCAGTGGAAAAATTCAGGAATTCAATTCTAAAACATTGGCGGAAGTTGCTCTAAACCAAAATCAGCTGCAAGGTCTTTTACCAAATTCACTCCTAAACCAGCCAAGCTTACACGTTCTTCTCCTTTCGAACAATAATATCAGTGGACAGATTGCTTCAGCTATCTGCAATCTGAAAACATTGGTAGTACTAGATTTGAGAAGTAACAATTTGGCGGGAACAATCCCACAATGTTTGGGTGAGATGAGTACAGTTAGGATTTTGGATTTAAGCAACAATAGTCTAAGTGGGACAGTTAATACAACTTTTAGTATTGAAAACCAACTCAACATCATTAAATTGGATGGGAATAAGCTACAGGGGAAAGTTCCACCATCTTTTATCAATTGTAAAAAATTGGAATTTCTAGATTTAAGTAACAATGAGTTGAATGACACGTTTCCAAAATGGTTGGGAGACCTACCTCATTTGCAGATCTTAAATTTGAGATCAAATAAGTTCTATGGTCCAATAAGGACTGGCAACTTGTTTGCTCAAATTCGAGTCATAGATCTCTCATCCAATGGATTTAGTGGAGTGTTACCGGTGAGCCTGTTTCAGAATTTTCAAGCCATGAAAACAATTGGTGAGAACAGTGGAACTAGAGAGTACGTAGCAGATATATATTATTTTTACAAAAATTCCTTCATAGTGACAACAAAGGGACTGGACCATGAACTTCCTCGAGTTTTGACTACACAAATAATTATTGATCTCTCAAGGAATAGATTTGAAGGTCGTATTCCAAGCATTATTGGAGATCTCGTTGGACTTCGTACCTTGAATTTTTCTCATAATGTCTTGGAAGGTCATATACCAACATCATTGCAAAATTTATCTTTACTCGAATCATTGGATCTCTTATCTAACAAAATCAGCGGAGAAATTCCTCAACAACTTGCATCCCTCACATTCCTTGAAGTCTTGAATCTCTCTCACAATCATCTTGTTGGATGCATTCCCAAAGGAAAACAATTTGATACGTTTGAGAACAGTTCATACCAAGGAAATGATGGATTACGAGGATTGCCACCCTCAAGAGATTGTAGCCGCGATGATAGGGTACCACAAAAGACAATTCCAGTTGAGCTAGATCAAGAAGAAGAAGAAGATTCACCAATGATCAGTTGGCAAGCGGTTCTCATGGGTTATGGTTGTGGTCTAGTTATTGGACTGTCCGTAATATACATAATGTTGTCAACTCAATATCCAACATGGTTTTCGAGGTTGGTTGTGCAATTGGAACACAAAATTACTACGAGAATGAAAAGGCACAAGAAAAGATATTAGTGTGTAGTGACCTTCAGGTAGTCAACGTTATCTTTATCTTTCTTAAGATCATTTTTTATATATCAATGTATTTTCGACCTCCTTCATCCTCAAAGCTCTTACCTTTAATTCTTTCATTTTTGAAAATTGCAGGATTCATTTCTACAGAGTTTTTGAAGATGCAGATAAAAGCCTTTATCTTTCATAGTTTGTGATGTTTCCGTAAAGTGTTTGTTATCTTATGAATAAAGACATGACTTTTCTTCCTTCGAGACTCAAATCAGAGTTTGCTTTCATTTGTCTATGGCATGTAGATATAAATTCCACTGATACACAGAAATCTGACAAAGCTGAATCTTTTGATCAGTCAGACCATATGTGTCATCACTAAAGACATTGTATTTCACTCAACTGTTTCACATGACATCATAACACAAACATAGAACACTCGACTTTAAGTTCAAAAACATAAAAAAAAATAAAAAAAATATGTAGTTACAGAGTTCGAAAATATTTTTTTTCAGACTCATGATGGTCCTTCATCAAAAGATCAAAGAAACATTAGGAAAAAAAATTGCATTATTCTCTACTGCCTGAGCCTCACATAGACAACATCATGTGTTTTCAACTGGAATCTACATTCTTTGAAGAGTTGGAGAAAGAGCCTTCAACTCTTCCCATCTAAGTCTCAGATGACAGAGTTACCCGATATCTCTATTGGTGGAAGGTAGATGGTACCGCTTGAATTAATCGAATAGAACACAAGTTGACCTGGACATCACTGTTATACAACAACAAACAACGCCTCATCCCCAAACAATAACTTGCATAAAGAGCTGCAATAATGTTAAAAGCCCAAAATAAGATAGACAAAAATGTATCTGTCAAGCTATGACTCAGCAGTTATCAGTGTTGACACCCAATTTTGACCCTCCCCGATACGATTAATTTTCGAGCTTCTTAAATTTCAAATGATTTAAAATAATTAGTTTTATAAATTTCAAAAAAATGGGTTGCAAGTTATTTTAAATAAAGTTATGTCACTTGTTATAATTTTTAGATAATACTTATATTTTACATATTTTTATATATAATTAATATATTTTATAACTATTCAAAAAATCACATCGAAAAGGACTTTATTTCGCTTAGATATTCTACTAATTAGCTTAGTTATATAATAGTTTACACTTTTGAATTAATTAGTTTACAATTAAGTCAATTGTTTATTTCGTTAAAATTAAGAAGCTCATTAATTAATTTATATTAATTCATCCTATTTAGTTATTAGTCGAATTTACTAATTAACTCAATTTGACTAAGTCCTTAATTCATTTGGTTATAATTGCAATCTAATGGCCAATTTATCCATTTAAAATCTGACCACATTTTCAATTCTACCCTTGTACCCATTTTGCCTTCATCTTAGCAAGATTTGGGCCGATTCTTTAAAGCCCAATTGTTTTCTCTGCCAAAAAATAAAATAAAAAAATCTAACCCATTTCCATACATTACAACATACCATATATATATATATAATAGTAATAACAGCATACAATATATATATATAATAATAATAATAGCATACGACAATATATATATATAATAATAATAATAACAACATACATATATACATATAATAAAAAACAACGTACAATAATATGTATATAAAATAATGACAACATACAATAATATGTATATAAAATAATAACAACAACATCAATACACATACAACACTTGACGACCCCACCCCTATACCCTTTTATTCTGCTTCTTCTCCAGAAAAGCCAAACCAGAAACGACACCCAGAGACCCAAAATTCCAACAACGCGTGGACGACCAGCCGACCCTTGTACGCGCCTCACACGAGAACACGCAACAACGAGTTCACAGAAGCCACAGCGACGTCTTCACGGTAGCAACGGCGATAGACGGAAAGCAAAATCCCAACGTCTTCTTCCTCAGGCTGGTACGATCTTGTACAGCTTTTTCGCAATTCCAGCTGCTGCTTCGTCCTTGGGGCTGTGGGATGCAGCCACGTTGCGCCCAAGGACCGGTAAATTAATCCGGAGCGTCAATTCGCCCTTTCCCTTTTCGGAATTGGGCGAAATTGCAAAAAAAGGATGTTTACCCCGAATGGGAAAATTTTGGAGTTCAAATTTCAAAATGGTCCCTTGCCTATGGGGATTTTTTGGAGCCTCTTTCCTCAAAAACGAAAAACCCTAGTGATTCCCTTCTATATATATATTTGCTTTGTTAGCTGCCAGGGGGGCTTTTTTTTTTGGAGTGAGAAAAATTCTGGCAAAGGTAGAGAAAAGGATTGGAAAGCTCGGTTGGGATCGAAATTTACCCGAGCCCTCTGTTTCTTTGCTTGTGTCTCGCATTTGTGTGAAAGTCTCTGCTCATCCGCTCGCCTTGCCCTTGTTCGCTGCCCGGAAAAGGTATTGTCTCTTTCTTTATGACACTTTCTTCGCCTTTTTTTTATTTCTAAGAGAATGATGTGTTCCGATGTCGGAAAAGTCCCATTACATGGCTGTTGTTAGTAGTCATTGTTGGTTTGTTAAACATCCTAATGTGACCCATTTGCTCCTATATGAGTCCATTAATCGGTCGAGTCGAGGTTTGTAACTTTGCATTTAGCGTTGGTGTTTCTTTGCTATTCTCGTAAGTTCTGTTGCGGATCCTTTATCTCAACCTTAATGCTTGATGTGCTTGGATTTGGGTTACTCTATTTGTTGTCTTAAGTATTAGGTGTGTCGTGTTTAGCTTGGATACTGCTCGATGACTGTTATTCACAAAGGTTTAAATCCTCATATCAATCATATCCTGTCCTCCTTTTTTTACTTCTTTTTTTTACAATTTTTGCTTCAAAGTAAAAATAAAATGAAATGAAAACCAACTTGCTCATTTCTTTAGTTCGTGAATTATTTTTTTTTCTGGCAGAGGACTTTGATTGTTGTCAAGATATGACTGATTGTTTCATTAGCATGCTCCCTCTACATTTCAAACCATTTGCTGTGTACTAATTACTCGTTCACCATGAAATAATCCACTTCTATAATACCATCGGTAAACTTTTCTTATGGGTTTTATCTTTTGAATATGCATGTGTCTTATATTTTTCAATATCTTGGTCTCTTTTCAATAGTTTATTGTCAACGTATTGTGTCGTCATCAAGGAGTCATTTGTCTCTGCCTATTTATCTCATTATTGTTGGAGCCTTAAGAATCCATTAATTGATTTTTGTCATTGTTGGATGTTCTGGGAATGAGCAGTAGCTCTCTTTACTCTTGAAAGAGAAGAGTAAATTAGCTACTGTAACTTGGGCGCCTCGTTCTTCCATTTTAATTGTTTTGCTTGCTTGAAGTATGTTTGGTTGTGTTCCCTCTAGTAGATGATTATTTTGTGATGGGTAAATTTTGTTACAGTGTTAAGTTGTGATTTTAAGATGACATTATTAAATACTAATCCTTATCTTTTCTTTGTTTTGTTGCATGGCACCATCCAAGTCCTCTTGGACTCCCATTCTCCTCTTATTTGCATTTCGAGAGCCATAAAGGCTTAAACCCTTCCCTTTCCGAGTTAGCCAAGCCATAAAAGTCGATGAACAGGGTTGAAGGAATTCGATGCCGAGGAAAATCAAAAGATTGGGCCAAAGGCCCACTCTTTAAATTCTAGAAGTTGTATTTTGTTATGTTTGGGCCTAAGCCCTTTTACTTCCATTATCATTATTTTGCTAGAAGTTTAGGACGGTACAAAGAAGGCGAGAATTGGGCCAAAAGCCCAAAACAAAAATGGGCTCGAATCTTTGGTCCAGGCGGACAGAAACCAGCATTTGGGTCCAACCTCTTTCCCTCTTTACTTCATTGTGTTTGTTTTTATGTGTTAGTATTTATTGTCAATCTTAGGGTTGAAAAGTTCAAATCCGAAAGACGCTCATTTCGTTTTTTAACAATTTAACTAAATCATCATCCTCAACAAGACTTAAACAAATAATTTTATAAGATAGCTCACTTAGATAATATTCAAATGTTTCCCCTTTTCCTCTTTAAAATGATTCTAATTATAAAAAATAGTTCAGATTTTGCAAGTCAAGTTAAGTCAAAATTATTTTAGCCAAATAAATTAGTCGTTGGATAACCGCATTAGCGGATATTCTAGGTGCTTTAAAAACCTTCCTAGAATATTAATAGGAACCTCGAACCCCCTTAATAGTTTTCAATAGATTTACTGTTTTAATCTTTTGAAAATAATAGTTTTCTTGATTTTTCTTAAAAATTAAGTGGCGACTCTTTAAATCAGTCTAAAATATATTTTCCTAATAAAACAATCAGCATAATCCCCCCTCTCTGAGCCAGCACAAATGATTCGGTTACGACTCAAGCAATAGTTGTGCTCCTTCACTTTCCAATTCAATAGCTCCATGAAGTCTACAAGCACCCATCAGACAGTGGCATCAGCTTCAAAAGGCATCTTCCTTATGAAGTCGTACACTTCCTGTAGTAGCCCAGCTCTCCCTAAAGAGATCAACCACATAACCATCTCGCTAACCATTGCATCAAACATCTTTGAAGCATATATCAAACAACCCATCTTTCCATAAAACGCAAAGGCGCAAACAATGCAGTCGTCATGAAGACACTCAACTCCTCATTCTTTACCATTTACATGTACTTGCCTCAGCAGATATGGAAGAGATAAGACAGTGGGTATTAAGCCTACTAAAACCAGTTTTTTCTCAACTTTGATCTGTAGACATATTGATCTAGTCGCCTCTGCTCTCTGTGCATTCCTATTTCTTAATAAATCTCAAATGTTTTATTGTTTTTTTTAAAAGGCATTCTATAGATCATAGAAGCTGCAGTTTTCACAGATAGCAGATGGGCAAAGCGAGCAGCCGGTTCTATCCATTTCTTCTTTTATGCAACACATCCTGTTTTTTGAATAACTCTGCTAGTTCAATGTACTTGGGTTCAGGTTAACATCAAACGTGACCAATTTGTATCATTTGTATCAACGGGCATTTGCAAAAGCAAAATGAGCTAGCACATATGATAGATTGCATCATTTTTATTACACATGAAACTTTATTACAAAATTCATGTCTTTTACACACAAAAAAAAAATAAAATCAAATGGAAATGCTACAAGGTACACCTTTTCTAGTAACTCCAGGTTTAGAATATGGTTTCAACAATTCATAAGGCATAACTCCAGCTCCATTTCTATTATTCAACTTACTATCATTATTTCTAGCATCAATAATCCCTTAAAGCTCCTTCAATTTCCCCGAAAACACCTCGAATGCTGCGTTAATTACGGGGTCCTTAGCCCAATAAGGCTCAACCTTTTCACCAATATATTCTTCATCTGGTGAATGGTTTCATAAGACATCCAAAATTGTCATTACTTTTGTTGCTTGAATTTGTGAAGGGAAGCATCTTAGTAGTGCCTCCTCATGTTTTTTCATTTAAAATCAATGCATTTGAAAACAATATATTTATACAAATAGGATTTATTTCAAGAGTGATTGAACTTTATCCACTATAACAGTAAAGTCATAAAAATGTTTTTTCTTTTTTTTGCCTTAAACTTACTAAACTTTGCACTTATTTTTTTGGTTTAAAGGATATTACTACTTATATATATACAATACAAAGATAAACAACAAGCATACAGGAGTGTGGGGAGTAAATTTGTTTCTGATTAATGTTTATTAGTCTCCAGGATACAAATATTTGGCCTTGAAAAGCAAACTTTTGCTCTCCAAATACAAGATTTATTTTCATCTTAGATTTTTATTACTACATGTTGTTTCATTAGCCTCGATTACTGTATTATCTTGTTGTATTTTCTGCTTGTTGCTACTGCCTTATTTCACATCTTTCTTTGAGCCGAGGATCTTTTGATCAGTCAGACCATATGTGTCATCACTAAAGACATTGTATTTCACTCAACTGTTTCACATGACATCATAACACAAACATAGAACACTCGACTTTAAGTTCAAAAACATAAAAAAAAAAATATGTAGTTACAGAGTTCGAAAATATTTTTTTTCAGACTCATGATGGTCCTTCATCAACAGATCAAATAAACATTAGGAAAAAAAATTGCATTATTCTCTACTGCCTGAGCCTCACATAGACAACATCATGTGTTTTCAACTGGAATCTACATTCTTTGAAGAGTTGGAGAAAGAGCCTTCAACTCTTCCCATCTAAGTCTCAGATGACAGAGTTACCCGATATCTCTATTGGTGGAAGGTAGACAGTACCGCTTGAATTAATCAAATAGAACACAAGTTGACCTGGACATCACTGTTATACAACAACAAACAACGCCTCATCCCCAAACAATAACTTGCATAAAGAGCTGCAATAATGTCAAAGCCCAAAATAAGATAGACAAAAATGTATCTGCCAAGCTATGACTCAGCAGTTATCAGCATAATCCCACCTCTCTGAGCCAGCACAAATGATTCGGTTACGACTCAAGCAATAGTTGTGCTACTTCACTTTCCAATTCAATAGCTCCATGAAGTCTACAAGCACCCATCAGACAGTGGCATCAGCTTCAAAAGGCATCTTCCTTATGAAGTCGTACACTTCCTGTAGTAGCCCAGCTCTCCCTAAAGAGATCAACCACACAACCATCTCGCTAACCATTGCATCAAACATCTTTGAAGCATATATCAAACAACCCATCTTTCCATAAAACGCAAAGGCGCAAACAATGCAGTCGTCATGAAGACACTCAACTCCTCACTCTTTACCATGTACATGTACTTGCCTCCCAAGATATAATCCAAAAAAGTCACCACTCCTTGTTAGTCGAAAATCACACTTGTCGAATTTCAAACGTTTAAATGTGAAAAGAATCAAAGATATACCTTTTTTTCTCAACTTTGATCTGTAGACATATTGATCTAGTCGCCTCTACTCTCTGTGCATTCCTATTTCTTAATAAATCTCAAATGTTTTATTATTTTTTTAAAAAGGCATTCTATAGATCATAGAAGCTGCAGTTTTCACAGATAGCAGATGGGCAAAGCGAGCAGCCGGTTCTATCCATTTCTTCTTTTATGCAACACATCCTGTTTTTTGAATAACTCTGCTAGTTCAATGTACTTAGGTTCAGGTTAACATCAAACGTGACCAATTTGTATCATTTGTATCAACGGGCATTTGCAAAAGCAAAATGAGCTAGCACATATGATAGATTGCATCATTTTTATTACACATGAAACTTTATTACAAAATTCATGTCTTTTACACACAAAAAAAATAAAATCAAATGGAAATGCTACAAGGTACACCTTTTCTAGTAACTCCAGGTTTAGAATATGGTTTCAACAATTCATAAGGCATAACTCCAGCTCCATTTCTATTAATCAACTTACTATCATTATTTCTAGAATCAATAATCCCTTAAAGCTCCTTCAATTTCCCCGAAAACACCTCGAACGCCACGTTAATTACGGGGTCCTTAGCCCAATAAGGCTCAACCTTTTCACCAATATATTCTTCATCTGGTGAATGGTTTCATAAGACATCCAAAATTGTCATTACTTTTGTTGCTTGAATTTGTGAAGGGAAGCATCTTAGTAGTGCCTCCTCATGTTTTTTCATTTAAAATCAATGCATTTGAAAACAATATATTTATACAAATAGGATTTATTTCAAGAGTGATTGAACTTTATCCACTATAACAGTAAAGTCATAAAAATGTTTTTTTTTTTTTTTGCCTTAAACTTACTAAACTTTGCACTTATTTTTTTGGTTTAAAGGATATTACTACTTATATATATACAATACAAAGATAAACAACAAGCATATAGGAGTGTGGGGAGTAAATTTGTTTCTGATTAATGTTTATTAGTCTCCAGGATACAAATATTTGGCCTTGAAAAGCAAACTTTTGCTCTCCAAATACAAGATTTATTTTCATCTTAGATTTTTATTACTACATGTTGTTTCATTAGCCTTGATTACTGTATTATCTTGTTGTATTCTCTGCTTGTTGCTACTGCCTTATTTCACATCTTTCTTTGAGCCGAGAATCTATCAGAAACAACATCTCTAACTTCAAGGTACGGGTAAGTTCTGCGTACATACTATCCTCCAAGACGGCCAGACCCCACCAGTGGAATTACAGTGAATAAAATCACAAGTTTTCTTCCTTTGTGACTCAACCAAATATGTAGAAATAAATTCAGTCTAATTATTAGTTAACTATCTCCTATGGTATATTCGACTGATGAAACAGAAATTGGACAGAATTTGAATCCTCAGATCATTCAATCAATTTCTCATATTGTGATCAAACTACTTGAATTGGTCAATATACGCCATCCTGGATATCCTCCGTTCCATCACTAATAAACTTTGAGGAATACAACACCATGTTTCTTCCTTTCTACTCTGGAAGAAGACAAGAACAGCAGTCTCACACTCTTAATGAATCAGTGGTATGGACTCCCTGCACTGTCTTCCATCACCAGGTCATTTCTCGTGGAAAATTGGCTGGAGCTGGCGCACTATGTAAGGCGCTGTGTTCAGAGTATATTTCCAGTCTAACTTGACTAGCAAAGTGACTGTCCTATTCCTAAGATATAAAGTTATAAGCAAACCACACATTCTTGATTCTCCTCTGAGATGGCACTATTGCAATGTTTCTGTCAAGTTGTGTGGTGCTCCTATTCCTGGATAATTATCTTCTTCTTTTTTCGGTAAATATAAAAGGGAAAGTCGTGTGGACGGTTGTTAAGAGCGTAAAACAACGATTTTTCTTTTTGTGACATGTTTGTCTATAATAAGGTATCAGTAGTCGGGCTCTTTCTAGAACCAGGTAAAAGAGTAATTGTGCGATATGTAATTTTATATGCTAGAAGAGATTGATTCTTAGCTTTAAGACCTTGAATACATAGAGCTAAGAAATTTCGTTAATAACGTTCAACAACTTAAAAAAGTCGACACTACTTAAATAAAAGGACACTTGTTATGGACTGAGGGAGTATTGTAGGAATGTATGCGTCCACTTATATCAATGGGACCAGGTCCTCAGCACAGTTGAAACTAAAACAGTAAAGAAACAAGTGCTGAAAAGTAAAGATCGACAAGAGAGTTTACATGGAAACCTCCTTGCTCAAGGGAGTAAAACCACGACCTGGCCTGCCAAGACTTTTAGAACAGCTTTTCACTAATCTTCTCTACCCAAAAGTAAAAGCCAGTTACAAACCGAGATTAGCCTGCTAATCTCAACTCTAAGTAACACCTCTTATTACTTAGACGAGCTAGAGTAGATACCACACTACCCACTATACTAATCCTATCCTGATTAATATAGGTTTTGGAGTAAGAACCGAGTTAACTCTAACTCAGAACTCACAATGATTCATAAAAGTTGAAACATTTCTTATCACAACGAAACGAATCCTACAATATGAGCACTATTACAAGCAAATGAAGTAACCACTGGTACAGGAAGCACTTGAAGTAATCGATCAGATCCATGTTATTCTTGAAGCTTGAAATATCTCTCCTTTTTTTGAATGAATAAATCAAAGTGTTGTTTGTTATTTGATATATATCATGAAGAAACACTGCCAAACGTACAAGTAACCTCATTGCTTCGGATTGGTGGAGTACTCTGCAACTCACCAACTTTCTGACGCAGACAGCTAGACAGCACGTTAACCACTAGATGAGTATTCATACTCTGCAAAGGACCAGGTCCCTGCACTGTGAGGAGATCATCAAAACATCAAGGAACATAAGAACTTATCAATTTCCCCCTTTTTGATGATGACAAACAACCTGCATAACTCCTCACGTGAGTGAACAAACATTCATTCAAATATATAACAAATTCCCCCTTTGTATGTTCCCCCTTAGTTCAATGCCCCTAACAACCACAGTTCCCCCTTAGTTCAGTGCCCCTATTCCACAACCAACTTTACAACAAAAACTTCCCCCTTTTGACATCATTGAAAAGGTGAAGCAGTAAACATATTCAAGTCAAATGCAAGGCAATAAAGAATTCAGGACCTTGGGCCACACAGAACATGTGTATGTAAGCATAAAGAGAATATTAAACCACATAGAAACAGGGCACAAAACAAAAGAGAACTGCATATCATATATACTGACCACTGTAATATGTCATAATAACAAAAAGCCACAAGAATATGTGATAACAAGGCGGATCTCCAAAAGAAAAGACAGACGAAAAGAGAAACAAGACACATTTAGTTAGGAGGAGGGGAGGGAGTAAAAGTACGCATCAACAACATCATGCGCTCATGTGCACTCTCATGGGCCTGTATCAGTTGCTTGTTTAGGGACTTAATTTCCTCGTTGAGAGAGGCATTTGTCTTTAGCAGCATTGTGTTGTCATCCCTTAACTCTTTTAGCTTTAGCTCGTGGCCCTCACAGGTACCAGGTCCCTGTGAAGCTGCCTTCTACAGTTCAAACTTCAGCCTGGTGATTTCTACCTCCTTATCACTCAAAATCTTTGTGAGATCAGTCACCTCCCTCCTGAGAGTAGCCTGCTGTTCCAAAATATCTGCCACCTGAGATCTGCCCTTAGCTTGTCCCTCAATGCACTCACATTCTAGCAGAGTAGACATAGTGAACATTTGCTAGGTGGTACCAGGTACCCCCTTTGCCCACTGGGATTTCAAAATGGTTAAAGACAAAGTTTAGCAAATACTCATAGGGAATCCCGTGCTTAGCATTCTTCCATGTCATTACTCTATGCATATGTTCCAGCATAATTGCAGGGAGGTTGATTTCCTCAAGCTCATCAAGCTTTTCCATAAGGAAAAGATCGGCAGCAGAAGCCACGGTTCTTTTCTCAGTCCTGGGCACCATGACTTTGTTAATGAACTCAAACATCAATTGATACTCCCCTTTAAGAAACTTCTTAGGGAGCCCTGCCCGTTTGACATCTCCTCATTTGGTACCATGCTTCGAAAATTCACTAGATGGTTTGCATCCTTCAATAGTCCGAACTCCCAATACAGGCACTCCAAGAATAATTCCCAGAGTTTCTTCATCAATATGAATCTCCACATTCCTGACAGTAGTTATGATTCCACCTCCATCCAGTAGTTTCATTTTGTATAAGAACTCACGCACTTCAGGTTCGTGTAAGTATGTAACTGGTGGTTCAAACAAATGATTCCAGCCTTGAATGGTAACAACATCAACCAAATTTCCCATACCAAACAATGTTAGAATGTCAGGGTCAAAGACTCTGCCATTTAGGACCTTTTTTTGCTCCATTTTCTCACCTTTCTAAACTACATGTTCTTCATATATGGCACAGCATGGGTGATCTATATGAGCTTAGTCTTGGGTCTTACAATTTTGAACTACTCGTTAAGAACTTGACTGAATTAAGAGAGCTCCATCTTTATTCTGTGAACATCTCTTCCACTATTCCTTCAAATTTATCTTCTCATTTAACTATTCTACAGCTTTCAAACACACAGTTACATGTGATATCACCCAAAAGAGTTCTCCACCTTTCCAACTTAGAATCCCTTAATTTATCATATAATCCCCAACTCACTGTTAGATTTCCCACAACCAAATGGAATAGCAGTGCATCACTCATGGAGTTATATCTCCATGGTGAGAATATTACTGGTAAGATACCTGAATCATTTAGCCATCTAACTTCACTTCATTACTTGGACATGAGTTATTCTAATCTCTCAGGGCCTCTTCCTAAACCTCTATGGAACCTCACCCACATAGAGAATTTCTACCTTCGTAATAACCAACTTGAAGGACCAATTTCTCAGTTCTCGATATTTGAAAAGCTCAAGTACTTGTCACTTTGAAATAACAACTTTGATGGACGACTTGAGTTCTTATCCTTTAACCGAAGATGGACGACTTGGGTCTATAATAATGTATCAGACAAAATGAGGTAGTCGGGCTCTTTCTAGAACCAGGTAAAAGAGTAATTGTGAGATATGTAATTTTATATGCTAGAAGAGATTGATTCTTAGCTTTAAGACCTTGAATACATAGAGCTAAGAAATTTCGTTAATAACATTCAACAACTTAAAAAAGTCGACACTACTTAAATAAAAGGACACTTGTTATGGACTGAGGGAGTATCAATTTGGACCTTAAAATCACCAGAAGTGCAGATCCAAGCACTTCTACTTAATTCATCACTTCCAGTTCCAAAACAGTAGAAATCTGAATCTGGAAAATTAATTAACAAACATTGAACATATTCCAGCTTTAAGAAATTGACCCCAACAAAGTCATGAATGACCAAGTTGACCCCAAATAAAAATACAGATTTACGACAATCATAAATTTTCTTCTTAAGAATTTAATCATAACAATATTAGATGAAAGAAAGATATACATAATTTTTCAAGTACTTGTCGTAGACACCTTCTCCCATAACCAATCAAAATTCAAAAGTCTTTTTCATCGTGTCAAACTAAACATGAATCATATAGCACAATAATGTTATTAATTCTGTGAATTTTAAATAATTTTGTGAACTAATAAATGAATAGTAATATCATGAAAAAGGAAATTAATAAGTGAAAATGAAAAAAAAAAAAAATTATCCAAAAAATTTATCAATCAAATCATTTGCCGAAACCCAGCAGCGACAAAGCGCTAGGGAAGATCCACCTCTTCTCAACCCTTTAAGAGCTAGAAGGAGTGTTTCTATTTTAAAAAATCACAAAAGGTCTCTTCTTCATCTCCATTTTTCAATTCACGTTACACCCAGTGGCGGAGCTAGGATTATTAATAAGGGGGTTCAAAATCTAAAGAACTAAACACACGAACTAATCGAAGGGGGTTCGACATCTATTATATGTACATAAAAAATAATTTTAACCATGTATGAATAGTATATTTTCCGCCGAAGGGGTTTCGGATGAACCCCTAACAAAAGGCTGGCTCCTCCCCTAGTTATGCCTCATCTTTTAAAGATCAATCTTAAAGCAACCCAACAAATCTATGTAGAACATGCCATGTTTGGACTCCTGCACTATCTTCCATCAGGTGTGGTGGTCCTATACCTGGTTAAATTCTCTTCTTTTTTCTTTTATTTTTTGGTAATACAAAAAATAGGAAAAGTTGTGTGGTGTGTGTGGAGGATTGTTGAGAGAGCAATAAGATATTTTTTTATGATAGCTTTATCAATATTAAGGTATCAGACAAAATGCATGTATTTTTTTACAAGTGATGGGACTTTGTGAATAGAATGCAAATGGATCAAAACATAATCGAATTCATTTATGGCTGTGTTATCAAATAACTACATCAACTCTAAATTCTCATACATTTGAAGAGTACTTTTATGGAACTTTTAATTTGTGTAAATTTCATTTCAAGTAAAGTAAAAGAAGTCGATATGTGAAATTTAGAGGTGTGCAAAAATCGAACCGACCAATAAATCGAACCGAAAAAATGTATTATTGGTTTGGTTATTGGTTTAACATATTTAAAAACCGAAAATCGATAAACCGAACCGATAATACATAAAATCTAAGCGAACAGATCGATGCACTCCTATTGTCCATTTCTTTATCTGTTCTGTTTATCGATTCTAAAAACATATTAGTCCATTTCTTTGCTTTATTTGTGCTATATATTCCTCATCAAAATTACTGAATAGACACACAAAGCAAACATTTATTGATTTCTTCTCTACCAACTTAATTAGCTTTGATCATTTCAGTGCAGAAATGGGTTATGTAAAACTTGTATTTTTTATACTATATCCCTTTCTTTGTCAACTTGTTTTCTTGTCATCCTTGCCTCATTTATGCCCCAAAGATCAAGCTCTTGCTCTTCTACAATTCAAGCACATGTTTCCCATTAATCCTAATGCTTCTGATTATTGTTTTGAATTTTTAGAGTTTCATTCATATCCAAAAACCCTTTCGTGGAACAAGAGCACAGATTGTTGCTCATGGGAAGGAGTTTATTGCGACAAGACGATGGGACAGGTGATTGAGCTCAACCTCACTTGCAGCGGATTTCAAGGCAATTTTCATTCCAACAGTAGCCTCTTTCAACTTTACAATCTCAAAAGGCTTGATTTGTCTTACAATAATTTCTCTGGATCTCTCATTTCACCTAAATTTGGTGAGTTCTCTAGCTTGTCGCATCTTGATTTGTCACGTTCAAGTTTTTCAGGTCAAATCCCTTCTGAAATATCTTATCTTTCTAAATTATACGTTCTTCTTATATGGACCGTTGATCCATATGGGCTTAGACTTGGGCGTCACAATTTTGAACAACTCCTTAAGAACTTGACCCAATTAAGAGAGCTCAACCTTGACTTTGTGAACATCTCTTCCACCATTCCTCTGAATTTCTCTTCTCATTTAACAACTTTCCAACTTTCGGACACACAGTTACGTGGGATATTACCCGAAAGAGTTTTCCACCTTTCCGACTTAGAATCCCTTGAATTATTATCCAATCCCCAGCTCACTTTTAGGTTTCCCACAGCCAAATGGAATAGCAGTACATCACTCATGAAGTTATTTCTCGATGGTGTGAATATTATTGGTAAGATACCTGAATCATTTAGCCATCTAACTTCGCTTCATTACTTGGACATGAGTTAGTCTAATCTGTTAGGGCCTATTCTTAAACCTCTATGGAACCTCACCAACATAGAGTTTTTGTTCCTTGTTCATAACCATCTTGAAGGACCAATTTCTCAGTTCTTAATATTAGGAAATCTCAAGTACTTATTACTACGGAATAACAACTTTGATGGCCGATTCGAGTGTTTATCCTTAAACAGAAGCTGGACGCAGCTCGAAATATTAGATTTTTCGTCCAATTTCCTAACTGGTCCAATTCCATCCAACATAAGTGGACTACAAAACCTACAATGGCTCTACTTGTCATCAAACAACTTGAATGGGACTATACCTTCCTAGATATTCTCCCTTCCTTCACTGACAATGTTAGACTTGAGCAATAATACTTTCAGTGGAAATATTCAGGAGTTCGAGTCCAAATCATTATTTGCCGTTACTCTAATGAAAAATCAACTGGAAGGTCCTATTGCTTCAACTATATGCAATCTGAAAGACCTGAATGTGCTAAATTTGAGACGTAATAATTTGGAGGGAACAATCCCACAATGAATTCAACATTACAATAGTAGCCTCTTGCAACTCTTCAATCTCAAAAGGCTTGAAGAGTAAAACAAGTTGATATCTGAATTTACTTTGAAAATTTAAAAATGGCCTTCATACTTGAAACTATTAATTTTCTTTGTAACAAACTGAATGGACGAAAATGGCTTATTATTTTTGTGTTCAAAGGTGTATTAGAATAATCTTATATCCATTGGGAGGACTGTTTTGAGCCATTAGAACCAGGTAAAAGAATTAGTTCTGTCACAACAAATTCTAGGAAATAGACGCATTGTTGAGCTTATGCTTGAAACCTATTAAGGCTATGAAAAGTTCTGTCACAACCTTTGAATATGTGAAGTTTCTCTCCTATATAATTTTTATTTGAAGAGTGAAACAATTTGTTTATTAAAAAAAAATTAAAAATATGTTCTTAATAGTAAATTGAAGTTAAGATTATTGTCTGAAGTAAACATTAAAATGGCGACCTTCATATTTCCACTCCTAAGATTTTCGAAATTTATTTATTTCCAAGTGTCTTGCTTTGTTTCGGTGCATTTATGTAACATGCTTTTTGTCTATAATAAGGTAGCACACAAAATGCATGTGTAATGTATTATATACAAGCGGCGGGACTTTGTGCATTGACTTAAAAGTGTGAACTACAGATAGTTTTCGGCATTCACTTGTGTGACACATTGAATGGGCATATGTGATTGACAACTTCAAATAGACTGAAAATGACTACGTAACCAATAGTAAAGTTTTCTTTGCTTAATTTGTGCTATATATACCTCATCAAAATTGTTGATTAGACACACAAAGCAAACATTTATGTATTTCTTCTCTACCAACTTAATTAGTTTTTGACCATTTTAGTGAAGATCAAGCTCTTGCTCTTCTTCAAATCAAGCACATGTTTTCCATTAATCCTGATGCTTCTGATTATTGTGACTTCTTTACAAGGATTCAGTCATATCCAAAAACCCTTTTATGGAACAAGAGCACAGATTGTTGCTCATGGGACGGAGTTCATTGTGACGAGATGACGGGACAAGTAATTGAGCTTGATCTCTGTTACAGCACACTTCAAGGCAAGTTTCATTCCAATAGTAGCCTCTTTCAATTCTCCAATCTCAAAAGGCTTGATTTGTCATGTAATAATTTCACCGGATCGATCATTTCACCTAAATTTGGTGAGTTCTCTAGCTTGACGCATCTTGATTTGTCAGGTACAGGTTTTACAGGTCTAATGCCAACAGAAATCTCTCACCTTTCTAAATTACACGTTCTTCGATTCAGTGGTCTATATGAGCTTAGTCTTGGGCCTCACAATTTTGAACTGCTCCTTAAAAACTTGACCCAATTAAGAGAGCTCAACCTTGACTACGTAAACATCTCTTCCACAATTCCTCAGAATTTCTCTTCTTATTTAAAAAATCTACGGCTTCCATACACAGATTTATGTGGGGTATTACCCGAAAGAGTTTTCCACCTTTCCGATTTAGAATTCCTTGATTTATCATCCAATTCCCAGCTCACTGTTAGGTTTCCCACAACCAAATGGAATAGAACTGCATCACTCATGTACTTACGTCTCTATGACGTGAATATTACTGATAGGATACCTGAATCATTTAGCCATCTAACTTCATTGCTTGTATTGGACATGAGTGATTGTAATCTGTCAGGGTCTATTACTAAACCTCTATGGAATCTCACCAACATAGAGTTTTTGGACCTTGGTAATAACCATCTTAAAGGACAAATTTCCCTGTTCTCGAGAGTTGGAAAGCTCAAGGAGTTATCACTTAGAAATAACAACTTTGATGGCCAACTTGAGTTTAACAGAAGCTGGATGCAACTTGAATCGCTACAAATTTCATCCAATTACCTAACTGGTTCAATTCCATCCAACGGAAGTGGACTGCAAAACCTACAATGGCTTGACTTGTCATCAAACGACTTGAATGGGACTATACCTTTCTGGATATTCTCCCTTTCTTCACTGGAAGTGTTAGACTTGAGCAATAACTCTTTCAGTGGAAAAATTCAAGAGTTCAAGTCCAAAACATTAAGTATCGTTACTCTAAAACAAAATCAGCTGCAAGGTCCTATACCAAATTCACTCCTAAACCAACCAATCCTAACATATCCTCTCCTTTCGCACAATAATATCAGTGGACAGATTGCTTCAAATATCTGCAATCTGAAAGAACTGACTGTGCTAAATTTGAGAAATAATAATTTGGAGGGAACAATCCCACAATGCCTGGGTGAGATGAATGAATACCTTTGGAATTTGGATTTGAGCAACAACAGTCTTAGTGGGACAATCAATATAAATTTTAGTATTGGAAACTCTTTCAGGGTCATTAGCTTGCACGGGAATAAGCTAACGGGGAAAGTCCCACCATCTTTGATCAATTGCAAGTATTTGACACTTGTTGATATAGGTAACAATCAATTGAATGACACATTTCCAAACTGGGTGGGAAACCTACCTGATTTGCAGATTTTAAGCTTGAGATCAAATAAGTTTCACGGTCCCATTAAATCTTCAGGGAATACAAACTTGTTTGCGCAGCTTCAAATTCTTGATCTATCATCCAATGGATGTAGTGGTAATCTACCAATAAGTCTTTTTGGGAATTTGCAAGCCATGAAGAAAATTGATGAGAGTACAACAACCCCAGAGTATGTTTCTGATGAATTTGCTGGTTATTATGATTATTTGACGACAATTACAACAAAGGGACAGGATTATAATTCTGTTCAAATTTTGGATTCTAACATGATTATCGATCTCTCAAAGAACAGATTTGAAGGTCATATTCCTAACATTATTGGAGATCTCGTTGGACTTCGTACCTTGAACTTATCTCATAATGTCTTGGAAGGTCATATACCAGCATCATTGCAAAACTTATCTGTACTCGAATCATTGGATATCTCATCTAACAAAATCAGTGGAGGAATTCCACCACAACTTGCATCCCTCACATTTCTTGCCGTCTTAAATCTCTCTCACAATCATCTTGTTGGATGCATCCCCAAAGGAAAACAATTTGATACGTTTGAGAACAGTTCATTCCAAGGGAATGATGGGTTACGTGGATTGCCACTCTCAAAACACTGTGGCGGTGATGATAGGGTACCACAAGCAATAACTCCATCTGAGCTAGATCAAGAAGAAGAAGAAGATTCACCAATGATCGGTTGGCAAGCGGTTCTCATGGGTTACTGTTGTGGACTTGTTATTGGACTGTCCGTAATATACATAATGTTGTCAACTCAATATCCAACATGGTTTTCGAGGTTTGTTGTGCAATTGGAACACAGAATTACTACAAGAATGAAAAGACACAAGAAAAGATATTAGTGTGTAGTGACCTTCAGGTATTCAACTTGATCATTATCTTTCTTAAGATCATTTTTTATATATCAATGTATTTTCGACCTCCTTCAGCCTCAAAGCTCTTACCTTTAATTCTTCATATTTGAAAATTGCAGGATTCATGTCTACAGAGTTTCTGAAGATGCAGATAAAAGCCTTTATTTTTCATAGTTTGTGATGTTTCCATAAAGTGTTTGTTATCTTATGAATATAGACATGACTTTTCTTCCTTTGAGATTCAAATCAGAGTTTGCTTTCATTTGTCTATGGCATGTAGATATAAATTAGACTAATAAAAAGAAATTGGACATAAACAAAAACCTTTAGATGATTCAATCAGACGATATGTGTCATCACTAAAAACATTGTATTTCACTTTAACTCTTTCACATAACGTCATAACACAAATATAGAACACTCGAATTTAAGTTCAGAAACATAAAAATTTGTACTTCCAGAGTTCCGAAATTATTTTTTACAGACTCATGATGGTCCATTATCAAACGATCAAAGGAACATCAGGAAGCCATGGACCTAAGATCATGAAAAATTAAAAATGGGCTTCATAGCTGGAACTATTAATTTTCTTTGTGTTGAAATTTGCTCAACTAAAAAACATCCTTCGGGAAAATGAGACCATTTGCTTCTCTTATGAAGTGTTTCTTGATATTCATTAGGATTTTCTTTCACATATTTATTTAATTAAATTGGACTATATTTAATTACTGCAGAACTTCAATCACTTATTGGAAGAAACGGTAGTCTATCAATGGATGCTAATATATCTAGGTTTATTGTGCAAAATTCTGTAGTGAAATCTATTCGCAATCGAGAACTTGAAAACTGCAAGCCGAAAAGCATCTGCATTTTCAAAAGCTTGTCCTTCGCCGACAAGTAATTCACTCCAGTTGGCAGCAGCATCTGGAGTTCCATCAGTGATCCATTGGTTCGACGGTGCAGGAATTGGTGTATCAGCACTCACTTGTTCTTCCTCAGCACTTCCGAGAGAAACCGCTTCAACCTCAATGGTTGAAATCCTGTGATAAAATATTTAATCAAACTATAGGTATTCACAAAACTTTGCATAATGAAAACTTGTGGACATTATAAGACGGATATTAGCCCCCAATGCCTAGCTCGAGTGGCAAAAGGTGGAGGATTTGTGGCTTAGACTGCAGGTTCAAGCCCCACACCATGCAAAGCGTAGCCTGGTATTTAAGTGGAGAAGGGTAGAGGGGCGGGACCATTATTCACCGAGTTTAGAAGGCTGTGATTGGTCCAAAGGGAGAGTCACAGACGGATTTCTCGGTTATCAAAAAAATAAAATAACAGCTATTACCTAGTGGTAGCCATATTAGGAGCAACTTCAGAATTAGGCTCCTTCTCCGAACTTGATGCATAAACATGGGCAAAACCATCATTAAATTGTAACAGAGTATTGACACCTTCTTGGTCTCTCAGCCGTATCAATTGGGCCCTATCAAACTTCACTGTAAACTGCAGGACCTTATCTGAAGGATCAACACCTAATCGGTCAAAAACAGCATTCACAAAATCATTGTACTTTATGCCTGTCTTCACAATAATCTGATCCGTAATTCCTCCTACATACGAAGTGGATCCATCTGGAAGCACCTTATTCTTCCCACCCCAATGACAGAAACAAAACAGTGTCTTATCTTCAGTTCCCATCATGTAGTAGTGTACATGACCACAGACACAAAAAAGGTAACAATCTTCAAAACTACAAACCTGACCAAGAAATAAAATGAATTTAACCGTAGTTTCTTATGAAGGCTGAATGTGCTCAAATCACAATCCATAGGAAGGTCACAATAGCATGAGGATTAACCAAGCATCTTCAAATACAAGATAAAAAGCAGTGTTTTCCTTGTAAGTAAAAGCATCTCAAATTTTACGATCTTGGAACAAAACCAAATTCTAATTACAGGATAAGAATCAACAACCAGTACCTAAAAAAAAGATGATTTTAAAAAATGGTTGTAGGAATAAAAGCATTATCCAAATATGAGTCAGCAAAAAACGAAAACCACCTACATAGGTAAATCCTCCGTTCCATCGCTAAACTTTGAGGACTATAACAAGTTAACAACGTGTTTCTTCCGTTCTACTCTCCAAGAAGACAAGAACAGCAGTCTCACTCTCACACTCACCTATAAGTTCCAGGAAGATACAAAAAAATGTTTAATCAGTGGTATAGAATCTATGAAGAACATGCCATGTATGGACTTCTGCACTGTCTTCCATCAGCAGGTCAATTCTTGTGGAAAATTGGCTCGAGCTGGTGCACTATGTAGGCGCTGTATTAAGAGTAGATTTCCAGTCTAACCTTAATGCATTAGCAAAGTGACTCTCCTATTCTTAAGGTATAAAGTTGTTATGTTTCTTTCAAAGTTTACACACCAAGTAATACTCTTATCCTAAACAATTTTGTTATGTGGTGGTCCTATTCCTGGAATCCAATTAAGTTGGCAAAACAAAGATAATTTTTTGTCTATAATAACGTTGCACACAAAATGCATGTGTAATGTGTTATATACAAGTGGTGGGACTTTGTGCTTTGACTTATGAATGTGAACTATTGATAGTTTCCGGCATTCACTTGTGTGACACATTGAATGGGCATATGTGATTCACAACTTCAAATTGACTGAAAATGACTACGTAACCAATAGTAAAATTTTCTTTGCTTAATTTGTGTTATATATACCTCATCAAAATTGTTGAATAGACACACAAAGCAAAACATTTCTTGATTTCTTCTCTACCAACTTAATTAGTTTTGATCATTTTTAGTGCAGAAATGGATTGTGTAAAACTTGTATTCTTTATGCTATATACCATTCTCAGTCAACTTGTTTTCTCCTTATCCTTACCTCATTTGTGCCCCAAAGATCAAGCTCTTTCTCTTCTACAATTCAAGCACATGTTTATCATTGATCCTAATGCTTCTGATTATTGTTTTAAATTTAAAGGGTTTCATTCATATCCGAAAACTCTTACATGGAATAGGAGCACAGATTGTTGCTCATGGGATGGAGTACATTGTGACAAGATGACGGGGCAGGTGATTGAGCTCAACCTCACTTGCAGCGGACTTCAAGGCAAGTTTCATTCCAATAGTAGCCTCTTTCAACTTTGCAATCTCAAAAGGCTTGATTTGTCTTTTAATAATTTCTCTGGATCGCTCATTTCATCTAAATTTGGCAAATTCTCTAGTTTGACACATCTTGATCTATCAGTTTCAAGTTTTTCAGGTCAAATCCCTTCTGAAATATCTTATCTAACCAATTTAAACGTTCTTCGTATCACGACTGTTGATCCATATGGGCTTAGAGCTGGGCCTCACAATTTTGAATTGCTCCTTAAGAACTTGACCCAATTAAGAGAGCTCAACCTTGACTCTGTGAACATCTCTTCCACCATTCCTCTGAATTTCTCTTCTTATTTAACAGTTCTACAGCTTCCATACACACAGTTACGTGGGGTATTACCCGAAAGAGTATTCCACCTTTCCAACTTAGAATTCCTTCATTTATCATCCAATCCCCAGCTCACTGTTAGGTTTCCCACAACTACATGGAATAGCAGTGCATCACTCATGAAGTTATATCTCTATGATGTGAATTTTACTGGTAGGATACCTGAATCATTTAGCCATCTAACTTCACTTCATGAGTTGGACATGGGTTATTCTAATCTGGCAGGGCCTATTCCTAAACCTCTAGGGAATCTCTCCCACGTAGAGAGTTTGTTCCTTAATGGTAACTATCTTGAAGGACCAATTTCCCAGTTCTCGATATTTGAAAAGCTCAAGATGTTATCACTTGGAAATAACAACCTTGATGGCCGACTTGAGTTCTTATCCTTTAACAGAAGTTGGACCCATCTAATTGAAATGCTAGATTATTCATCCAATTCCCTAACTGGTCCAATTCCATCCAACGTAAGCGGACTGCGAAATCTACAATCACTCTACTTGTCATCAAACTACTTGAATGGGACTATACCTTCCTGGATATTCTCCCTTCCTTCACTGAGAGTGTTAGACTTGAGCAATAACACTTTCAGTGGAAAAATTCAGGAGTTCAAGTCCAAAACATTAAGTACCGTTACTCTAAAACAAAATAAGCTGGAAGGTCCTATTCCAAAGTCAATCCTAAACCAGCAGAGCCTACTAGCTCTTCTCCTTTCACACAATAATATCAGTGGACAGATTGATTCAGCTATCTGCAATATGAAAACATTACTTCTACTAGATTTGAAAAGTAATAATTTGGAGGGTACAATTCCACAATGTTTGGGTGAGATGAGTACAGTTCGGATTTTGGATTTAAGCAACAATGGTCTTAGTGGGACAATTAATCCAACTTTTACTAATGAAAACCGATTCAACATCATTAAATTGAATGGCAATAAACTACAGGGGAAAGTTCCATCATCTTTGATCAATTGTGAAAAATTGGAATTTCTAGATTTAAGTAACAATGAGTTGAATGACACGTTTCCAAAATGGTTGGGAGAGCTACCTCATTTGCAGATCTTAAAGTTGAGATCAAATAAGTTCTATGGCCCTATAAGGACTGACAATTTGTTTGCTCAAATTCGAGTCATAGATCTCTCATCCAACGGATTTAGTGGAGATTTACCAGTGAACTTGTTTCAGAATTTTCAAGCCATGAAAAAAAATGGTGAGGACAGTGGAACCCGAAAGTATATAGCAGATATATATTCTTATTTTTACAAAAATTCTTTGATAGTGACAACGAAGGGACTGGATTATGAACTTCCTCAAGTTTTGACTACACAAATAATTATCGATCTCTCAATGAATAGTTTTGAAGGTCATATTCCAAACATTATTGGAGATCTCGTTGGACTTCGTACGTTGAACCTATCTCATAATGTCTTGGAAGGTCACATACCAGAATCACTGCAACATTTATCTGTACTTGAATCATTGGATCTTTCATCCAACAAAATAGGCGGTGAAATATCACAACAACTTGTGTCCCTCACGTCACTTGAAGTCTTAAATCTCTCTCACAATCATCTTGTTGGATGCATCCCCAAAGGAAAACAATTTGATACATTTGAGAACAGTTCATACCAAGGAAATGATGGATTACGAGGATTGCCACTCTCAAAACACTGTGGTGGTGATGATAGGGTACCACAAGCAATAACTCCATCTGAGCTAGATCAAGAAGAAGAAGAAGATTCACCAATGATCAGTTGGCAAGCGGTTCTCATGGGTTACGGTTGTGGACTTGTTATTGGACTGTCCGTAATATACATAATGTTGTCAACTCAATATCCAACATGGTTTTCGAGGTTGGTTGTGCAATTGGAACACATAATTACTACGAGAATGAAAAGGCACAAGAAAAGATATTAGTGAGTAGCTACCTTCAGGTATTCAACTTGATCTTTATCTTTCTTGAGGTCATTTTATATATCAATGTATTTTCGACCTCCTTCATCCTCAAAGCTCTTACCTTTAATTCTTCATTTTTGAAAATTGCAGGATTCATGTCTACAAAGTTTCTGAAGATGCAGATAAAAGCCTTTATCTTTCATATTTTGTGATGTTTCCATAAAGTATTTGTTATCCTATGAATAAAGACATGACTTTCCCTTCCTTTGAGACTCAACCAGATTTCGTTTATATTCGTCTATGGCATGTAGATATAAATTAGACTGATAAACAGAAACCGGACATAAACTTGAATCTTTAGATCATTTAATCAGATGATATGTGTCATCACTAAAAACATAGGATTTCACTCAACTCTTTCACATGACATCATAACACAAACATAGAACACTCTACTTTAAGTTCGAAAACATAAAAATCTTAAGTTACAGAGTTCGAAAATATTTTTTTTTTCAGACTCATGATGGTCCTTCATGAGTCTGTGGTCAAGAAGAAGAAGATTCACCAATGATCAGTTGGCAGGCGGTTTTCATGGGTTGCGGTTGTGGTCTAGCTATTGGACAGTCTGTAATATACATAATGTTGTCAACTCAATATCCAACATGGTTTTCGAGGATGGTTGTAAAATTGGAACAAAGAATTGTTACGAGAATGAAAAGGCACAAGAAAAGATATTGGTGTGTAGCAACCTCCACGTATTCAACTTGATCTTTGTCCTTCAAAGATTATTTTTTTATATATCGATGTAATTTCTACCTACTTCATCCTTAAAGCTCTTAACTTTAATTCTTCATTTCTGAAAATTGCAGGATTCAAGTCTACTGAGTTGCAGATAAAAGTCTTTATTTTTCATAGTTTGTGGTGTCTCCATAAAAGATACGACTTTTCTTACTTTGAGACCCAACCGGATTTTGTTTTCATATGTCTATGGCATTTAGAAATAAATCCGACTGACAAACAGAAATCGAACAGAAACTTGAATCTTCAGATCATTCAATCGGACGATATATGTCATCACTAAAAACATAGTATTTCACTCAACTCTGTCACATGACATCATAACAAAAACATAGAGCACTCGACTTTATGTTCAGAAACATAAAATTCTGTAGTTACAGAGTTCGAAAATACTTTTTACAGACTCATCGAAAGACCAAAGAAACATCAGGAAACCATGGACCAAAGTTGCAGTCTTCAAACTTTAAATTTTATCATTGAAGCAGCAGCAAAATGCCCAATCGACGTATCATGAGAAAGAGACTATGATCTCAGAAATGGGAATCTTTCGGTCCATAACTCAGAAAATCTAGTATCCAACACGGCCTCATGGTCTCAGAAGGAGCATCTTCTGTTATTATCATCAACGAATTCAGCATTACACGCTATAGTATCCAACACGGCCTCATGGGCTACTCAATGCATTGAGTGTAAATAAGATGAATTGGTAAAGTTCTACTGGTTGATAATATAATGTTTAGGGATCACGTACAACACCCAAGAACAGGATCATAGTAAAACATGTGACAATCTGTCAGGATATTGTTCAACATACAATAACTTGAATAGCAACGACAACCACAATGGGGTTGGTCTAGCAGTTGAAAAATAGGAGAAACAACCTTAGAAACCAAGGTTAGAATCCTAGCAGAACACAAGCTGGCCTGTGTTGGTGGTTGAGTTACCCATTATCTGTGTTGGTGGGAGGTAGGCGGTACCGATTGAGTTAATCAAGTATTACTGCTACACAACAGCAACTACGCATCAGTCCCAAACAACCACTTGCATAGAGACCTGCAATAACGTTTAAAGCCTTAACTAAGATTAGACATGAACACGCAATTAAGTGATAGAATTGCTAGTGATCCAAATCCATATGGATTTGACACTTCATTTAGGTAGAAGTCAAGCAGAACCGCTTGCCTATAGGTGATGTTTATCGTGATCAACTATTATTCAGATTATTTAATTAGCAAACCCCACCATAATTTCAAAGTTTTGGGGCAAAGATAATGATTCAGAAAAAGAAAAGTAGAAAACAAAAAGAAATACCTCGCCAAACAAACTTTAAAACCAGGTTTCTTTAATGTATCCTCCTTGATCTGAAGCAGTGCTTCAATCTCTGTGCAAAATCCATATGTAGGATCCTTTTAGCTGAATTTGATGAGTAGAGATGCCATCACTAAGCTGCTGCAGTTATCAGCTCTACTAAACTAAACTGTGGGCTGGAACCTTGTGTATTCCAGCATCTAGCATTGCTTTTCTCAAGGCAGCAGCATGATCCCACCTCTCTGCGCCAGCATAAATGCTTGAGAGTTGCACATAACGGCCAGAATGATTCGGTTGCGACTCAAGCAATAGTTGTGATACTTCATTTCCCAATTCAATAGCTCCATGAAGTCTACAAGCACCCATCAGAGCCCCCAAGACAGTGGCATCAGCTTCAAAAGGCATCTTCTTTATGAAGTCGTACGCTTCCTGCAGTAACCCAGCTCTCCCTAAGAGATCAACCACACAACCATAATGTTCCATCTTAGCTACAAGTCCAAATTCATGTGACATTGCTTCAAACAATTTAAAACCGAAATCAACAAGCTTGGCACGCGCACAAGCTGATAGAACAGCCACAAAGGTAATCTCATTTGGTTGCAGCCCCTTTGCCCTCATCTTCTCATACATCATTAATGCCTGCTTCTCTCTTCCATTCAAAGCTAGGGAAGAAATCATAGCATTCCAAGCGCAAACCTGCTTGCTAACCATTGCATCAAATATCTTTGAAGCATAAACCAAACAACCCATCTTTCCATAAAATGCGATCAATGCGGTCGTCGTGAAGACACTCAACTCCTCATTCTTTACCATGTAAGCATGTACTTGCCTCCCAAGATATAATGCCACACCAACATCCAAAAACGTGCAAGAAGAAAGAATACTAACAAAAGTCGCCTCATTTGGCTTCAATAAACCACACTTCACATCCTCGTGTACCATCATTCTCTGGAAAAACTTAACAGCAACTTCAGAGCACCCGTTCTTCATGTACCCATGAATCATACTAGTCCATGAATAAACATCTCTATAAGACATGCGAGAAAACATCAAGAACCCCAAACCCATATCCCCATTTTTCCCACAAGCATCAAGCATTGCATTATACGAGACAACACACGGTTCCGGAATTTCATCAAACACCTTGTGTGCACTCCCGAGTTCACCCGTGTGCGAATACAGCCCAATGAAAGATGTACACACATACGGGTCACCCAAGACCCCTCTTCTCAAGACTTGACAGTGAAGGTTCTTGCCTATATATGAAGCCAAACGGGGAGGGAAAGACGAGGCTGCTTTGATAAGGGAAGGGAAAGTATGGCTATTCGGCTGAGCTTGATGAAAGAGCATGTGGGTGAAAAGGGTGAGAGCTGTTTGAGGCTGAGAAATGTTGAGATAAGCCCTGATGAGAGTGTTGTAAAGAAGTGTGTTGATCCATTGAGAGGTAAGGAGGAGACAGCCGCTCGTTGTGAGCAGGGAATGTATTTGTCTAATTTGGTTTGAGTGTTTGATAAAATGCTGCAGAAGTTGAAGCATATGTTCAGGTTTTTTTGGCTTTGGCATTCCAACATTGTCAGCACCTAAGATCATGGGGAAGTAATTTATAAGCAGTCATAGACATTTTTCACTGTCCCACGCAGTGGCGGAGTTATTAAAATATAAGAAAATAAACACACAAAGAAATCAAGGGGATTCAACATCTATTAAATATACAACAACAACAACAACAACATACCCAATGAAATCCCACAAGTGGAGTCTGAGTAGGGTAGAGTGTATGCAGACCTTACCACTACCTTGTGGAGGTAGAGAGGCTGTTTCCGGAAGACCCTCGACTCGAGTATAGCAATCAGAGTAAGTATGAAAAGGAAAAATGACAAAGAAGATAATATAGCAACTACTATGAAAATAGTAACAACAACAAAATAATGCAATAATCGGAACATCATAAAAATAGATGGTGGTAGAAAGCAAAAGCAAGCCACTACAAGAATAACGTTACTACTACGACAAACACCACTAAGCCAAAACTCTTTGGAAAGTAAGAGAACACTCCACTACCTATTAATCTTCTAACCTAATCTGCAACCTCCACACCCTCCTATCTAAGGTCATGTCTTCAGTTGGAGCTGAGGTCCAGCTGAGTACATAGAAAAAAAAAAATTATGCAGATTCTTTTGGTTTGACTTAGCTATTAGAATTTTCATTTGATCATTACTTGTTACACTATCAATTAACATATGTCCTAGTCCATAAGAAGGCATTTACTAAAATCTTGTTGTTGACTTATTGAAACCTTACCATTGGGCTAACTATCTAAGAAAATGGCTGTTAGTTATTTGTTATACATCAATTTCTATTCGACCTCGTTTATCCTTGTAGCTCTTAACGTCAACTCTTGATTTTTGAAAATTGCCGGTTTCGAGTCTAACTAGTTGCCGAAATGCATATACAAGCTTTTACTTTCATAGTTATTGATGTTTCATGAAGTGTTTATTACCCTATGAATAAAGACATGAGTTTTCTTCCTTTGCAACTCAACCAGATGAAATCTGTCTATAGTATGTAGAACTAAATTCAGCATCATAATTATTAGTTAACTATCTCCACCTATTCCTTACCATATTAGTGGACTACATAACCTACTATTTCTCATATTGTCATCAAACTATTTGAACAAGACAAAATGTTCCATCCTGGTTATCCTCCCTTCTTCGGTTTTGAAGAAAAACCATCAATTTCATTGGCCAAATTGAGGAACTCAAGTCCAAAACATAATCTTGGACTGATTTAGGGGGCAAAAATCAATTCCTAAGAATGTCATCAAATGCAATAAGGGTCAAAACTTCTTTTGAGCCGAGCATCTATCGGAAACCATTTCTCTACCCCCAACAAAGGTAGGTGCAAGTGACTCCACTTGTAAAACTACACTAAGTTAGTTGTTGTTGTTATTACAAAAGGGACAAAACAGATACCCCACCAAAGCAAAACAAACTTTTTCCCACAAAACTTAGCAAATGAATCAAAAAGGATCTAGCTTTGAGTACCAAGATTCAACCTTTTTTCACTTACAAATCCAATACTTCAAAAACATCTCATTATACTATCAAAAAAGAACATACAGTTTACTCATCTGTAAGTAAAGAACGAAGCAAAGGAGAAAAAAATTATACCTTG
The DNA here is from genome assembly GCA_029007595.1 of Solanum commersonii. Taxonomy (NCBI): domain Eukaryota; kingdom Viridiplantae; phylum Streptophyta; class Magnoliopsida; order Solanales; family Solanaceae; genus Solanum; species Solanum commersonii. Next base: position 1,155,360 of record JAJTWQ010000116.1, read on the forward strand.
CAGCTGCAAATCCTTGAATTTTAGCCTAATGGGGTTTCTCTATTATGCTTTTGAAACTTCAAAACAAAACAAAAAAATTATTAGTAAAAAAAGAAAAAAAAAAATCCCTTTTTGCTTCCGCTGATTTCACTGATGAAATTAGGGCTCCACTATTCTCTCGGGTTATGGGTAAAATGATGTAATTTAAATGCTGAATTGGTCCCTAAGCTTTTCTTTATGTGAAGTTTGATCCCTTTAGTATCTACAAGTACAACTTTTTAATTGAAGAGAAGCTATATTAAAAGTGTATATATATTTAATTATATACTTCATCCGTCTCAAAATATTTGTTCTTCGTTTTTTTAAAAGTTAAGTTGACTAATATTCAAAACTAAATCAGATTTAATGACTAATATTCGGAGCTGAATCAAATTTAATTAGTTTAATATTCTATAATTAAAATGTTAGTAACAGAAAACTTCATGAAAAGTATTATAAGAAGCAGTTTTTCTCATATCAATATGATGAAAAATATATTTTAAAATATTGGTCAAAATTTATGTAGTTTAATTCTCGGAAAAAAATGTGACAAGTAATTTAAGACGGAGGGAAAAAATGATTTTAATGACCATCAACTGAAAATTGTATCAAAAGAATGTGAGATGTGTAATATTCTTGTTCTTATCCCAAACACGTTAATGGAATAGGGGTTAAAATTCACAAATATATATTCATATCACGTATTAAATTTGAAATTTTATGACATTAACTATTTTTTTAAAGAAGTGCCTGAAAAATGGTCAGTAATCACTATTTATTATGGAATAGAAGTATAGATTATTGCTCGTGGGATGCAGTTCATTATGACGAAACAACATAATAAGTGAATAATTTTAACCTCACTTTAAACTAATTTCAAGAAAATTTACACTCACAAATCATTCAAAAAGTATCTATACCAGATAAAGATAATCTAATTTATATAGAAAAAAAATCTTATAATGATAATATATATCACTTAAACTTGATAAATAACACACAAAAGTCCAAATTAATTATTTTAAGGTAAAGATTAGTCCACGTAGTATACAAATTATGCAATAATTCAATCAACAAATTAAATGCATGGATCTTAGATTATTATTATAATTATTACAACTAAATATTATATCCGTACGAGTTCAAAGTGCAAGTTTAAATTTAGTTTAATATTAATTGTTTAAAATAAATGTGCCAGCTCTAATTAACAAGGCTAATCATATATTATAATTAAGCAAATCTTTTTATTCAATGAAAGTGCTTACATTATGATTTTGTCTTATGGTTGTTGTGTCTGCTCAACTAATTAATGCCACCCACATGTAAGAATTTGAACTTCAAAAAAATCAAATTATTTTACTCTTACCTGAAAATTTAACAAATTTAATTAAAGTAATAAGAGTAAAGAAAGTATGTTGTTTGTGGAATTTGGAATAGCACAAATAGGTTTTCGTGTTCTGATTTCAAAAATTATAATGAATTTTTTTCTTACTATTAAAAATAGATAATAATGTTATAATATTAATTGGAATAAGTGATGTGAAACTAAAAAGTTAGAATAACTGTAAAAAAATGACTTAAGCATGTATTTCTATAATTCATTCTTTTCACCCATTGATATATTCATATTGAAATCCGATTAAATTCATATTCGCATCGAAAATCTTATGTTTGAAGTAAAACACTCCAGAACAAAGATACTTCATACTCAAAGCTCGAACTGAAAATTTCTTATGAAGAATAAAGGAATATAGAAAATCTCTGATTCATATTATAAGGTTCGATAAAATTTAGATTCACACCAAAAAGTCTCATATTTTAGTTAAAAACACTCTATAACAAAGATAAACTTCATACTCAAAGCTCGAACATGAAACATTTAATTAAAGATAAAAGAGTATAGACAAATTTATAAGTTACAAGTTATATTTTAACTATCAAAAATAACAAGTTACATTGAAAAAAAAATTCCCCAATAAACTCTTAAGATATTTGGATATTAGTTAATATGCAAATCTTCCATAGATCTTTTAAACAATAATTTAAGAAGAATTATCCATAATTGAATAAACTTCCTAGATATGAAATCTTCATATTTAAGATCACAAATCTTTCAATTAACACTTAAACCAATTGTTGAACTCCAAGTATTCTAATGAGCTGGCAGTAGATAGCAAAGCTTAGACTTTATACTCTTAATGTTCTTTTTATCTCAAATAAAACAAAAACAAAAAAAAGACATTAAAAGGAAAGTTCAAAAAAGAAAAAAGAAAAACACATGATGCCCTTTACAAATGGTACAACAATTATTTAAACCACTAATGTGTTGGACCAATAAGTAATCCCTCCACCAATAACGATGTTTGGCAGAGTAGTAAGTACTCATTCATCATTAATCAGATGTCTCGAGTTCGAGCACTGAATATGAAGTCGGCTTTGCTAGAGAGTAATTTACCTATCAATGTGAACTTCTCGACACGAATCTAAATTTAACCGGGCTCTAGTACTAATTCATTATTAATCAGATCGATGTCTCAGATTCGAGCACCAAATATGAAGTTGCCTTTGTTAGAGACTTATTTACCTATCAATGTGAACTTCTCAGTGCGAATCTAAATTTAGTCGGGTTCTAGTACTCATTCATTATTAATCAGATGTCTCAGGTTCGAGCACTAGATAGGAAGCTGCCTTTGTTAGAGACTAATTTACCTATCAATGAGAACTTCTCGGCGCGAATCTAAATTTAATCAAGCTCTAATACAAGTATCGAACATCGATGGAAACCAAGAATACTTACATGATAGCTCATGTTGCAAGTTTTAAATGTGTACATAGCATGATATATAAGTGCATGCAGCCTTTAGGAAAATAGAATAAGCATTTACTTGTCAATATTCCCTAATTATTGACGAGTTCATGAACTTATCCAACAAACATTAAGGTCTATAATTGAAGATTTTGCAGAAAAAAAGATGTATTTTGTTTTTTTTTTCCTCCAGTTTTTGTCTGTACTTTTAACAATCCCATGTTTTGAATCTCATAGACAGTAACAATTGGCTTTTGAAATAATGCAACTCCTCATCCAACATATGGCCATCATATTGTCTTTACATATGTTAGATTAGGTTCCACTTCTTCTCATGTCTCAAGAATGATTTCTAGTGTCGAGTCAGCTTGCGTGCATGCATAGATATCGAGTAACCAGTGGCGAATTTAAAGCCAAAAGTTAGGGCATCGGCACCCGTGGTCTCTTTTTAAAATTACATATTTTATATATATATTTTTTAAGATTTTGTATAATATTATATTCTAGCACCCGTACTATAAGAATTCTAAATGGTCCACATGGTTAAATGTTGAGCTTTTGACCTTGAGGATTAAGGATCAATTCTCACTTCAATATATTTTACTTGGTGCACCCATGTTTGAAAAATTCTAGATTGTTTCATTTCACGTGTCTTAGTTTGATTGTGCACGAAGTTTAAGAAAAAATGTTTGCAACTTGTTGTCTTAAACTAAAGACATGTATAATGTACAAACATCTGATCCTTTGAATCTTGATCTAAGGTCAAGTACATGTGCTTAACACATTTTTTAAATATTGGGATTTCATTAATATTTTTTTCACTTCCAAGAAGTTGTAAGCACATCATAATGATTGAGTATTAAAGAAATTAATTACTAGTCCCATTTTATGTGGCAACATTTCATAAGTTTGAAATTGAAGACTTTGAAATTAAAAAAGAAATTAATTACTAAATGTATTTATTATTTTAAGATTAGTTAAAAATGTACCTTTAATGACTTTCTATAAGGAAATTCATTCTTTTTATCAAAACTGCGGAGGGAGTACTAGTTTTAATAAGTAGTTATGCTAATGACCTGTGATTCAGTCTTATCAAAACTGCCTCTATTATTTGCTTAACAACAAATTGGCAGAAAGAAATAATGCTAATTTCACTTGACTTTGTTAAAGAGGCATGTTTTATGTCAGTTTATCATGTCAACAGTACCTAATCTTAACATAAACTAGAAAATTAACAAAACCAAACAACCCCTAGTGTTTTGGCTCAATGTCCAAGGTAGTACAACACATGATGTGTGATAAGAGCAGCTTATGTTGCTCGAACTCTTCAAAAATGTTGATGGTCATGTGTCTGATCCTCCAAAAATAGTATAGTTTTCGAGGATTCAATACAGCTACAGCAACATTCTTGGTAAATCCGAGTAACACAAAGAGCAGCACGTCAGGGGCTCAAACCATACTGGAAAACCAGGTCTTACATGGAAAAAGGGCAGAGGAACGGACCCATTATCCACCTAGTTTATATGTTGTAATCAACAACTTACCGGTTATCAAGAACAACAAGAACAATGCAAACTAAATATAGAACAAGGGAACTTTGTTCAAAACTAACTTTTTCACTCAAAAGTTTATAGTCTTCAAAGGCTCAATCCACAAGTGAGATAACACCTAAAGTGCTAAACTCAGATTTTAACTTGGTTTCAACTTACTCATGGCTAAATATTTACCATGTGTACTAAGGACTTGCTCGGACTCTTCAAAAGTGCAATTGAGGTTGTGTCAGATCCTCCAAAAGTAGTGCATATTTAGAGGATCCGACAGCTATGCAGCATCATTTTTAGAGAGGCTGAGCAACATAACTGGGAGCTCAGCCCTTTGTGACTGTCAGAGTACAACAACAAGATCAACTTCTCAAGAAAAAAAAATAAAGCTAAGAATACCATAGATAAAGAATGAAGTCTTTTTTCTGTTTCTCATTTCTTTCTTTTCCACTTACAAATAAGTATTGGAATTCAAAATTTTACAATTTGCATATTGCAATCTACCACTAGGATGAACAAAACTTGTGTACAGTTGAATAGGAAAAAAAAAATACTATGGAAGTTTTCTTATGTAAAGAATAAAGGAAAGAATCTCTATGTCATTTTGTCTATTCACAGTGAAAGAACAGACTAATGAAAGAAAAAAAAAACTAATCCTAGTTCAAATGAACATGAAGTTAGGGTCCTTTATGTGGTGGAGAGGAATATTTGCTATTGAGGCAAGATAAAGTTTTGTTCCCCATAGGAGAAAGGGAACAGGAAACCTGCATTACGCGGCTCAGGCTCGTTGGAGTTGATGCTCTTGAAGGGAAGTTCATTTTGAGACGGTAAGCACTTCTCGGGGACAAGCTCACTTGTTCTAAAGCATGGGATTGCAGCTGTGAGGGGTAATCCCTCAAACATCCGATACGAGGTCCAGCTCCTGTGCTCCATTTGCAAGACAGTTGCTTTCCCAACTGATACGATTTAAGATCCTTGTGTGAATTTATCCTTTGGATGATAGATTCATCTGGAATTATCTCTTCTTTACTTTCATCAAGTTCTTCAACAGAAGAGCTGTGTTTTAAATCCATTTGATCTTGTTCGGGAGCAAACAATTCTCTTGCTGTTTTGTATCCGTCTGTTGGTGATTCTGAGTTGGAAATAGATTTAGCAGCTTCACTTTCATTCTTTAACTTCTCTATGAAACCATCATTCCGGGGAATTTGAAGATTAGGCAATTTGATACTGAAGTTATGAGATGGTTTTGAATCGGAAAGTTGTATATCAGCAGCTTGCTCTTGCACTTTTAAGTCTCTTTTCTCTGAAGTTGACTCTTCTAGATCATTCTCCTCTGTCTCCAAACCATCTTTTTGTAAGTCATCCTCAGAAGAGTCGCCTCTGAGGAAAACACCACTCTTCTTGCCAATCGATTCTTCCTCGTCTTCATCAGAATCAAGCTTAACATCATTGAGGTCGACATTGTTCTCTGTCATGAATGAAATGAAATCCTGGAAGTTTTCTGGGGTAGGTCGGTAATGTCCACTATGAGGCCAGACAGCCTGTAGAATTCAGGTAACAAATGCAAAAAGAGTTTAGATCGAAATCACAAATAAGCTGCCAATATGAGTCGAATCAGAAGTGTGAAAATGACTCGAAGGTATATTAACATACCTTCAATACTCCTCGTTCTGCAACTATTCTCCCAGCAGCTAATGTAGCTCCTCCAGCCAAGAAACTAGAATGCTGAAATGTGCCTTTAGTTTTCTTGCCAACGTATAAGGTTTTCGAGGTGCTGAGGACAAAAATCCACTTAGTTCCTTTTGGTCCATCAGTCGTGTCAAGGAGCTTCCCGGTTTCCTTGTAGAAGAGTTTCCCATCTTCTACCTCAACTTCATAAGCCTTTCTTTCCATCTGTAGTTTAAAAAAAAAAGGATGAGTAAAGTTTCCAAATTCCCACAAGTGCAACTAGCAAAGATACTAATGGACTGTTAAATGGAGTAAGGACTTACCGGACCGAGGTACTTAATGCACTGCTGCTGAAGTTTCCATCGAGGGCATTTATCAACAATGTTCACTTCTTTTCCTTCTCCAATATCCAACCTGATTCAGAGAAACACAGTTAGCAAACAAGAAACTTTCATGATGTATTATCGTTAAAACTCAATCATTCGTTATCTAGACAATTACCAGTAGAAGAAGGGTTCTTTGCTTTGAGAATGCAACCACTGGACATAATAGAAATGCAAGTTGTGTCCATACCGATGTCGTGGGTCGATCTGTTACACAAAAAAAGCCTTACCCTTATTAGCAAAATTGAAATTTGGCATAAAACACAAGTTCAGTATACCATTAAAAAGATCTACTTACAGCTTCAAGCCAGTGCTGTAGAGCTAGTTTCTGGGCTTTGCCATTCTTAGATAAGCCCTTGCCAACCTGCATGAAGAAGAAAAAGATCAGCAAAAATCTTAAAGAGTAAATTCAAAATCTTTGCAATAACTTTCATCAGCATTTACGAAATGATCCAAAATTTACCTTGGCTGCTCTAGTTCTTGCTCTTGACCAACGAGAAACTGCTGTCTCGTGTTTGTCAAGATCAAAAAATGAAATAGAACTATGCTTGAGTTCAGCAAAATCTAATAGCTTCCACCTGAAATTTTTCGAAAAATACATGTCAGGAACATTCAAATCAATAGAGTTTATCGATAGGATTTTTTTTTGGCATAGAAAACGTACCAGCTTTGCTCTATAAGTACTGCACAGTCAGCTAATTTTCTTCTAGTCCTAAAACTCTTGTACACTTTCTGCAACTTTAAAGCTGCTTCATGTTTGGGGCTGCTAGTATATGCTAGAGGAGATTTTTGAGACTCTCCATTCATGCTTCCTAACCTACGAAACTCGCTAAACTCCGGTTTCTCTTCTGATGAAGTTCTCTTGAACTCCATTGCACTTCCCATTGTCCTAAAGCTGATAGTTTTTTCTATCGACATCCTTCCGGAGCCATCTGATTGCAATATTGTTGGTTCTGTGTCATGGCTCTTAAAGCTAACTGACCGTAGTGGCGTCTTCCGCTCATCATGTCCGAAATCGATAGATTTCACAACAACAGAATCAACGCCTGTTTCCGTATCACTTTGAGAGGCAAGTGGGCTCGAAAAGGATAACCCCATACGATTTCAAAATCGAATCTTGAATAGCTTATTGAGACCTTAAAATCCTGTCAATAGTAACATACATTTAGAGTTGATTCATTCAAATTATATTAATCAAAATGCCAAATGGAAACACATCAACAAGTAAAATTTTTGTACATCACATTATGAGCTGTACTATAAAGTATAAAGTATAAACTAATATTACCATTTAATCTCCAAATGTAGACAATCAATAAGTATCATTTGCAAGAACCAACTTTTTGCAAATTTTGACTAAGAAGATATTCTTAAGAAAAATTTATAATCACTTCATATTTTACATTTTTATATTTGAACAAGTTAAAGCAAGAAGATACAGATTCTCAAAAAACAGAAGAACATTTCCAAGGGAGAATGAATATTACAAAGCTATTAAAGTATGAAACAAAGGCATAAACTTTAAAATATGAATCTATTGGCACGTTCTAATTTACTCAAATCTCTAAAAATCTCAAGAAACACATTCAAAGTGGGAAAAAACAGAAAAGAATCCACATTTGGCAGATCATAAGAAAAAGAAGCAACCCCATAAAAACAAAAAACAAAAAAAAGACCAGTTTTACAAAATTCTTGAAAACCCAAGTTGCAAAAAACACAAAAAAACATAAAAAGAACAATGAAGATTCAAACTTTTTTGTTTGTTTTCCCACCCAGTGTCCGATACCCACATTGGAGCCTAACTAAATTTGAATTCACTCACATTAGGATAAAGACCTCTCTAACAAAGGGGACTCTATAGCCAGAGGACTCAAACTCATACCTCTAGTTAAAGATAAAAATGAGTATTTACCGCTCCACCGCAACCCTTTACAACCCTTTGTTGGTAAAGATTCAAACTTTACCTCAATGCAGGAATTTTTGAACCAAGAATCCATTTTCAATGTCCCAAACACCTCAGAAAACAAAAATGCATAGATTTTTCTAATTAACTCAGCTCAATCTCTCAAAATCCCAAGAAACACATTCAAACAAAGAGAACAAAAAAACAGAAAAGAACCCACATTTGACAGATCATAAGAACAAGAAACAATCCAACAAAAACACAGAAAGACCACTTTCACAAGATTCTTGAGATTCTTGAAAACCCAATTTACCAAAACACAAGAAATCATGAAAATGGACAATAAAAATTCAATCTTTACCTCAAATGCAACAATCTTTGGAACCAAAAATTGTAAAAAATGGGTATTAGTTTGTTTTTTGGCAATGATTGATACACAAAAAAAACTTGTTCTTTTTCACTTTTGTGCTTTATGGGTATTTTTCTGAATAGGTGTGCTATAAACAGAATGAATATGAATATACTGATGGCTATTAGCTGATTTATATATATATAGGAGGAAAAGAGAAGACATAGGAAAGTGTGGGGTTGTTGGAGGGGTGTGTGAGGTGGTGTTGGGGGAGGGGGTTGGTTGGGTTGGCACGTGGATGGACTTTTTAGTGAGGCTGTAATAAAATTTGTATTTAAAAAAAAAAAAAAACTTTTATTCTTTCAAAATGAAAAAAAAAACCTTAATTGTTACGCGATCACGTAGAATTCGAGATGTAATATAAATAGTTTATGTTGATAATCATATGTATGATGCAAGTATTAGTGACTGTATTTTAAGGTGTATAATAGGAAGTTTAGTCTGATAAAGGCATTAGTGTATGATTTCACATCTCAAACTCGTAACTTATAGATCATATACATGATGATAATTTTTATCAGATTTTAATTAAATTCAGTAAGTACTTAGTAAGGCTGACAATTTTCATTATTTTGTATTTTAACCCTTGTACTCTTTCAAAATGAAACAATAAAATAAATTTGTTACGCGTTTATGGAGGATTCGAGACATAATATAAGTAATTTATGTAGATAATCGTCTATATGAAGCAAGCATTAGTGATTGAGCTTAGAGTGAAATGTAGGAAACTTACTTTAACGGGTGATTCATAGATCACAGGATGACAATTTTTATCGTTACTCCAAAACTCTTCTTCGATTTCAACCAGATTTAGTAAGTACATAGATTTACCATTTCTTTCTCATTATTTTCTTTTTAATTCCTTATAGTCAATGTGAACAAAATCTAGTTCAAACTTTATTAAGTATGCAAGATTATAAATCATACTCCTATAATTCTTTTAAAACTTGTTGAGCACGAATGGTTTTCATATAGCTTTTTGAAAAATTCCACCCTACTTTATTTTTATTGGAATAAATAAAACCAAGAATTTTTTTTAGAGAGAATTTATTTTTATTAAAACTTGAATCTAAGTTCACATTTTATCATATAATTGGAATTTCACTCGACTCAAATCCTTGATTTTCATTTCCATAATATACTTTATTTTCACTTCTAACGCATCTATTCTGTAAAATTATGAAATGAGTCGAAGGTCTATCGAAAATCTTCTTACTAAGGTAGGGATAAGGCGTACAATTCACTTTTCGCAGATTCACTTGTGAAATTTTATTAGATATGTTATTGTTTTTGGTGGTGGTGGTGGTGGTGTCGTCGTTGTTGTGTTGGTAGGGCTGGATCCACGTGTAATATGTGATTTCACGTAAACGTAATATTCCCTTCATTCCATATGAACTGAATTTATGAGACAATGCACACATATTAAGAAAAACATTCAAAGACATAATTTAAGTTGTAATTTCTACTATTGTCCATTTATGAAATCATAAATATAATTTTGTATGTATTGTATTTTATCTCCTAGAAAATATGAAACTTCAATAAATGAAAGGACAAATATGAAAAATAATTCAAACATCTATATTGAACTTTGAACAATTCAATTATTTTGAACAATATTTAAAAAAACTCAAAAATTCACTTAATATGAAATAGAGGGAGTAGTTTTTATATTGTTTTATATGTATTAAGAAATATATTACATATTTTTATGAATATTAATCAATTGTGAGATAAATTATTATTATTTATTAACTTAGTATTTTTATAAAAAATCATAAACTTCAAACGTTAAATCTGCCTCCGTGAATTAATTAAAAGCAATGTAGGCAAATGAAAGGTGACAAATAGACCATCAAAAGTCGTGGCATAATGAATAGGATATTTCTTATACTGCTTTTATCAAAAGTTTCAAATTTAAGTCTTGAATATAAAAAAAAAAATCTCAATAAAAAACATGTTCTCCTTTAATAAGCCTTACATGATAAATTTAAATTAGTCAGAACATTAATACAGATATCAAACACCAGTCATGAAAATAGGAAAAGAGATGACAAATAGGAAGACTTGGAAGAAAAAAAAAACAGCTTCTTGTGTGGCAGTCAAATTCTAGTATATATTTAATAATAAAATTCCACACTGATGGCATTGACCTAGTATAGATATGAATAAATCTCAATTGATGATGTAAATAGCTAGGTAGGTTCACTAACCAAACATCATAAATAACTTAGCCTCCAAGCTTTTTTTAAAATCAAGAAAAATCCTACAACAATCACTATTAATGTGTTGTTTCATGATCTACAAGAATTAATATATACCCTCCTAAAAAAAATTTAAAAAATCAGCTAAATATTCATCGAAAATATTTTCAACGACTATTTTTCTGATGAATCGTCAAAAATTGATTAATTTCTAGTAGTCGAAAACATTTTCAACGATCATTTTTTTCTGATGAAATATTATGATTGATTTCTAATAGCGATATATCTTAAGGCGAGATTTAGAGATGTTTCATACATCATGTATTATAAGGTCATATAGATAATTAATAGTACTAATTAAATGTTGATTAGTCATAACTCATAATGATGTATTTGCTTAGGTTGGAATTTGGATAGAGGATGTTGATTTTTAATTTTTTTGAGTTGGTAAATACTTGGGAATAAATAATAATATTAATTAGAGAAAAAGTGAAAGCTCAAAGTTATTTGAAACTTCCATGTATACTTCTTAGATGACCCACAAGTTGACTAATTAAATCCCATAATAATTTTATTTTAATAATAAAGAGGGGGTTTGATGAGTTAATAACAACAAAAAGTTTTTTAGATAAGTCTAAAGAGACAGATATTTTTTAAAAAATATTTATTTAATGCAAAGAATTTAACATTAATCAGGCCTACACATTTTTGGTGTCATTTTGTTATAACTCATACTACCTGTCAAAGATTTAATATAAACTTATATATAGGAGTATTATTTTGATTTTTTATTTATCTAGTACATAAATAATTGAATGTAAGAGCGATCTTGGAGCAACGATAAAATTGTCTCTGAAGATTCAAGCCGTGAAGCAGTTACTAATATTTATATTAGGGTAGGTTGTCTATCTCACGCACATCTTAAGGTGCGGTCCTTTCCTGAGCGGGATATTTTGTAGATCGATTGTCCATTTATATATAGTTGAAGGTTGTGGATTAAAATGAGTGGCTACCAAGCATAGTAGTTGCCAATTTAGTTATTTTTATTATTTAATAATTTATATGTTTCTTTTTAATTTCTTTAACATGTTATTAGACCAAATTAAATACCATTTATTGGAGTACTTTTTTGAAGAAATTTTTTTTGGAGCACTAGAAAATGTCATGAAACCAAATCTTACGTACCCAAGAAGAAAACGTTTGTTGAATTAGTGTAATTTTGGACACAAAAAAAGTTATTTTCAACAACACCAACTTACTATATCTTATTTTTATATAATATTAATATCACTGACTCAAATCTTAATAGGACGGGTCGACACTCTGCTAGCTCCTCCGGTCTTTTGATGAACCCTATCTCTGTGATCAGGACAAATCCATAACACGTATATTGTCCACTTTAAACCTATATAAGTGGCACAATCCATAACGAACCATACAAATTGATTCGTGAGAATTAATATATAGATCGATCGATGGATCGGATGAAGAAATACGATAACTGAACTAGTAAAGATTGATTACGTTTTTAATTTTTTTTTAAAAGTCTTCATATAGAGTGTGAACAGTAAAAACTTTACACTTCAAATCAACATGCACGCACACATAAAAATGTGTAATTAGTCATTAAACAAATAATTAAATAGACAAAAAATAACTGTAGTATTTTATAGAAAAAAAAAATACTTTATAGCTAACGCGTAGCCCAAAAAGAAGAAAACAATAAAACTCGATTAATTAAATTATATATAGTAATATCGGTATTTTTTATTTTTTTTTATTTTTGTGGAAAGTATTATACTTTATTAGCAATGAAAATAATCTTTCTTTTTATATTGATAAATAATATAAGAAAATTACCCCATTTCAAATATTTCATGCATAATCTTTCATTCGAGAAGAAGCAATCGTTAGTGATCTGAAAGTATTTTTGAGCTACTTAATTAACAACGAATGTGTTCTAAGCTACTTTATTTACGGTAAGAATATGCATTTTGTGGAGAAAAATAAATGGAGGGAAAATTATCTAATTTCAATCAATTTAAGGATAAAATTGATACTTTACATTTTAAAAAAAAATTATAAAAAAGTTATGATGCAAAGAGATGTTTTTCATTAAAGTTTTGGTTATATTTTTTTTTTCTTTTTATATTTTTATAAAAAAGAAGAATCTGACTTTTGCTCTTTTTCTTAGGAGGGATATTTGACCAAACCAAAAATTGCAACAAAAATAATAAAAATAATAGTTCGGCACAAAATGTAGGTGTTTCCCACTAAGCTAATTTACATATTTATTTATTTAATTAATTAATTTATATGTATTTTTTTCTTATTTATTTCTACTAAATGCCAAAAAAAAAAGAGAAAAGTATTCAAATAAAAGTTAGACATGCTTTTGAAGTTTGAAAATTACTCCTCCCCCCTTCCAAAAAAAAAAAACTAATTTTCATTTATCCATTTTCGAAAGTCAATTGACTAATTTTCGAAGCTAAATTGGATAATCAGATTAATTCAATATATTACATTAATATTTTGATATTTAGAAACTATACGATAATTAAGTATTATAAGTCACAACTTTTGTCATGCTAATTTGATATATAAAAAAATCAAATTTACATAATCTAATTCTTAAGAAACGAAACATGTCAACTAATAATGAAGGGCGAGAATAAATGAAAAATTCCCAAATATTAAGGCATTTACATAAAATTATATTGGTCATAATAATGTAATAAGCAATGAAAAGAAAAAAGAAACCTATACAAACACTTTTTTTTCTTTTAAAAAAACATTATATATATATATATCATTTTTTTCTTATAACTACTAGTTATTAATATATAATATATTATAAAGTGTCTCATATAAATCAAAAAAAAAATAATCAAACATGAAGTCAAACCCTAAAACCCTCAATTTTGAGGTATGCACTGTCATTTTCTCTAGACATTTTTTTTAATACTACTAGTAATAAATTGCACCTTCCAATTTTCTTTTTAACATTGTAAAAAGCAAAAATTCTTACACCATAATATAAAATTATTATTTGACTAAAAATAATAATCAGACATTACATGACATATCCAACTGTCAAATTTCAGATCTCCATGCAAACCTAACAATTGCTCCTATTATTATTATTAATAAAACTTTATTTTAAAATATTTTTATTTTTATTTAAAGTAGTACTTTTAAGTACAATTAATATAAGTAGATAATTCTTTTCCCATTTTGATGGGTACTTTGTACCGTACAATGAGCCGGTCTTGCCTCACATATCCACGTCTCCGCATGCTATTGGACCACGTGGTCTTGTCTCCTTTTAATATTTTTTTTTATTCGTATTATCTGTCTTTTATAATGTTTTGTAAATTATTCTTTGATCGTTAGATCAAAGTATGCATCTAATCTAGCTTGTGTGACGATATGAGAGTGAAAAAAGAAGAGAGATGAATGAGATAGTGAACGCTAACTATGTACGTACTTGGTCGTGAGTGTAATCTTTTTTATGGCGTAAACCCTAAATCCCTAAACTAAATAGTTATATTGTTATTACTCTTTCTTGATCACATGAATCATTGGCTCTAAAATATGTAGATCTAATTTATGAGAGAGAGAAAAAGATGAATGATAAAGTTGATTCCGATCTAATGTGTCAATGATTTATTAGTATCGATAATTATATGAATAAAAAAACTCCTCATATCAGACATAAGTTATTTTGTATTATTTAAAAAGACTCGAAACGACTCATATTTTACTATCATGATGAGACAAGTGTATCTCATTGAGATACATTGACGTTGTTGCGTCTTATCATATTAATGGTGCAATGTCATATTGCCACAAAGCTTTAATTAGATCACTTAATTAATATATATTATTCATAAAGTTAGGTGTCATTATGTAAAACCGACACAAGAACACTATATAAAAATAAAAATTAAAGACGCAAGAATTGTGGTCACTAATTAAGCTCGTAATGCATATAAATTATCTATAAACATGTAATACGTGTTTCAATTTATAAAGCATATAATACAATTATATATATATACTCAGTATAATTTTATAAATGGAGTTTGAATAGATTAAAGTATATGCTGACTTTACACTTACCTGTTAAAAATAGAAATCTTATTTCTAATAATCCTCCGACTTAAAATAAAACATTTTCAAGTAATTTGAAAAGAGAAATACAGAATTGAGAGCAATAACATCAACGAAATAATTTGAAATAGAGAGCAGTAATAGCAACAAAATAATATGATAACGTACTAAAACACAAATAATAACTAAAATCGAAGAATATGAACTACAAAAATAGTGGTTTTTTTTTTTAATAACAAAAATAGTGCTAATACTATTGATAACAAAATAAAATAAAATTAAGTCCTAGTATTAAAAAGTATATACCACCAATTCAATTGACACAATAATCTTCATATTGTAATCAAAGTTGGAAACACAATATATTTTAATCAGATTTACTGTTTACCAATGTTTGCATATAATGATACAAAAGAGTTAGCTGTACAAAGTCATTTTTTAAAAAAAAAAGGGGACTTTGTCTAGCTAAGCAAGACTATATTTTGTTTATTAATTGAGATTATTATTAGATATGTATGCAAAATGTATTAATCAAAAGTATCGAAATCAAGACTTAAAAGAATGAAAAAGTTATGGCAAAAAATACTATCTTGTTTAAAAGATTGTGTTAAATTTGTATACAAAATGTATCAATCATAAGTCTCAAGTTCAAGACTTGATGAAAACACCGATCTGGTAAGAAACGCTACTAATAAATTAATGGTATTCTCTTATTAAAAAATGTATGGCATATTTAAACCCATAATCATTTTTACAAAATTAACTTAGTTATTAAATAAAGTTATTTTAATTTTTTTTTGTAAACAATGTACTAGCTTAATTCATACTTTAAATATATTTTATTCACTAAATTGATTTATATCATTCAATTCGAAAAAGAAGTTTTGCCGGCATGAGGTTGTGAAATTTGAAAAAGAATGGATGAGTAACCAGCAAAGCAGTAGCTGGAGACCACAAACAAGCTCCTATTTTTATTTTTATTTAAAGTTTTCGTTCGATATTTGATATTTATATTATAATCAGATCAAATTTTGATCTACACACATTGTAGAATTCATTTTCGAGGACACACACTCCCAATAGAATTTTTCTTATTTACACAAGTTCAAATCTAAGAGCACTAATTAAGAATGAAAATTTTCATCTCACATCAGAACTTATATCGATAATAACTAGAGGGGCACTAAAATTTGAACATTATCATGATCCGGAAATTGACATTATCACACTTAGTTTTGAATTTACTTCTAACTAATTATCTCAAATTTAAAATCTGAGAATAATCTTTATCACGATAGTAAATTATTACTATATAAATTTAAATCAATTAAGTCAGTAAATTTCGAATATTTCGAATATTCCGAAACGAGAATGACTAAGTACATTATCTTGACATGCACCGACGGTCAAAATCATAAACAAAAACGTAACGCCAACGAATATTTTTGCATGGTGTTGTTGTAAAGTTTTTGGAAAATATATTACTACTAAAGTCCACTACACATGTATCAAAGTAGAGTAAATAATAATAATTATTATTATTATAATAAGTCAGCGCGTTTTTATCTGTATTTTTTGTACTATTATTATTAACACACCTTTTTTGTTTTGTTTATGTGTTTGACTCTTGACTTTTGTGTGTACTTGATTTTAGAGTAATGTTCTTTTAATTCTAAGTCTTACTATTATTAAGTGTAAATTGTAATCCTACGAAAAGAGGTTTGAAGAGGGTAGAGTGTACTACAAAGAGAGATTTGAAGAGGATAAAGTGTACACATATTTTATTCTTATTTTTGAGATAAATAAGTTATTTTCGAAAGATTTGAGTTCATAGAACTTAGGAGATAGTTTTTTTTTTAGTGAAAATGGATCTGCAACGACTATAATTTATATCGTCGATCATCGAGATCCTGACCTAAATATTGACGCATGCATATGGTTTTCTTTGTAAACGCTATAATCCATCATATTGTGGTGAAAAAGTCCTCTCAAACCTACATCTATTATAATATAATAATTAATAGGTAAGATTTACACCCTTCTAGGTGAATCCGCCGACTAATCTATGCTCATTTTTTCATGCCTTAATGAATAGAAATATCTAATAATTTTATTATTTTTATTCTTTACTTGATTTTCGTATTCAACAGGATTTGAATTTGAAACCTCAGATTAAAGATAAAGAAGACGTATTTATTAGTTATCACTTCATCACATTTCTTATCGATAAGTTAAATACTCATAAAACCAATCAAAGTGTGCATAAATAAATCCGAACGTGTTACTTTAAAAACAACGTCTCAGCAAGTTGTAACTTGTAACTACCCAAAACAGCTTTACAACTCACATCCTTAATTTGGTGCAATATGTCAAACTTTTATGTATACTTTTTTTCCACACACTTTTTTGTCTTCATCAAATGGATTTTTTTTTTTCTATTTTGATTTATTGTGTTAGATTGGTCGGTGACAGAATTTTTTTGGCTGACATGAGTGGTAAGAAAATATTAATTAAGAAGAGTTTTGACGATCTTTATCTTTATTTATATTTTAAGATATAATTTCTCTTTATTAAATATTTATTACTTTATTTACGAGTCATTACCCCATAATTGAAGTGTTTGTAGTCTTCACAATAATTATATGCTAAAGGTAAAATGGGAAAAGAATAATTAATTTTATCTTAAACTTTTTTAAAGTGACTAATACAATTTAAGATCGACAACTTTTTTTAAACGTTACGACATGTAATTTGAGACGAAGGAAATATATATAGAACTAATCATGAATAAAGTCGTAAGTGACCCTCTTGAGTCTTGACACTTAAATTTAGACTTATTCCTATTTATAAGCATTTAAATTGTTCGAAAATATGTATCTGAATTAAAAATTTAAGAGATCAATGTGAATAAATTCAAATTTCAACGTCAAAATAAAAGATGTAGAAAAATTTAGAAGACCGCAAATGACTTTTAAGTCATAAATAATAATCAAACTAAAAATAGCTATAGCTAGTTATGAAATGATTTAGAGAAACTCAAATCAAACTAGGCAGGCCAAGTCTCCAATGACTATTATTACTTTGATCATACAATAAGATTTTTCATATGATGTAGAACCAAATTTTGACTAAAAAGGGAAATTTTATTTGGCATTATAATTCCCAATTCCAATAGAAATACCACAATTCACACAATACATATGTTTTTGTAATAATCTTTTTCAATGTCACACATTGAATTAGGACTTGTAAAACATTAAGATTTCAGAAAAAAAAAAGTCTTTGTGTAGGACTTGAAGTCATCAACGTGCAACTAAAGGACTAATTGTGTGTTTATATTTGGCACTCTCTACACACATATAAACTCATTCATATGTACTTGAAAACCGTCCAAAATCGCAATGGAGCAGTAAATATACTTTTGGTTCGAGTTTTAGAATTAAAATTACCTTTAATTAAAAAAATTACTCCTCAACATGAGATATTTCAGCATGACTCCACATAGTCAATCTCAAAGTGAGCAGTTTGAATACCGAGTAAGAAAATAAAAACAAAGACTTTCTTGAGAATATTGTTGTAGGGTTGTTAAGTATTTTTTTTTCATTATTAATTAAAGATTTGATTTAAAAAAACACGTTCTACTTCTCAAAATACAATAATAAAGCGATACGAATTTTATTCAAACTATAATCAAACACAGTACTCTATAGCAAACAAGAAATAAAACCTTTTGAGCAAGCTGATTTATAGAAAATCATTATGGAACTTTTTTGTGACATGACACACATAAGGTCCACATCTCAAAAAAAAAAAAGCTTTAGGAATAAAATCGCTCTTGATAGAAAGCGTGATTCACTCAAAATGAAAAAGTATCGACATAAATTTTAATTAAACCTGAATATAAATATCAAACACCAAATAACAAATCAGAAACAAAAACCTTTGAATAAGATTTATGGGAAATCATTATGGAATTTTTTTTTGTGACATTGGCATACATGAGGTCCACATCTAAAAAAATAAAAAGTAAACCTTTTTACGTGTTTCTCAACGTGTAGCATTTTATTTTTTCTTTTGTTCCCAAATCCCAATTATATGCATGCTTTATAAACCTTTCAATGTGACATAAATAATATGTTACATGTATTGTGTGAATGGTGATAATTTCTACACTAGATTGATGCTAAATGGAACAACTTTTGTCATTAAACAAAAAAAATGTACTATTAATCCTATTTAACTAAGGATTATTAGAACATCACGTTAGTTACGAGCTATTTATCAATAATGAACATACACCCTTTCACTTAAAAAGAAATAAGAATTAGCTACAATATATTGTTAGATTTTTTTTATTTTTTTTCATTCGATGTTCGATATTCATATTGAAAGTCCGATTAACACGGCATGAACTTGGATTGGTCGGGCTCTAACACGGTACCAGACACTGGATGAAAAAAATAATCAACAATGAATATTGTAGCTATTATTTTTTTTAAGTGAAAAGAGTCAATGTTAATTCTAGTTATTGACTTAAAACATTCTTGTTACACTTCATCAATTTATTTAATAGCATAAATATTTGTTAATTAAATCATTATGAATTTTTTTTTTGGCCCCTCAGACCTTATTAATAAATTCTGATTTTAATCCTCAAATGGTATATAATTAATCACATTTAGTTTTTAATTAATTGAAATATGCACATTTAATCTCTGTGTTTGCAAAATATTTAAAAATCTATCATGATTATCAATTATTCCACTATTCAATTACATCTCGTATTGTTACATTGAGAACAATTATAAAAATAGTTCAAAAGATAACATTTTTTTATATATAAAAAATCACAACACACTATATTTAACTAAACAAGTATGTGTTATCGATTATCGATTATCACAAGAATTAAAATTATCGATAACTAAGGAAAGGAGGTACTACTATGAACTATCCAATATACAAATACATTTCATAAAAGTCAAAATATTTTTAAGATCAGTGTGTTTCCTTTTGGGAAACAAAAAGAAAAAATATGTCAAAGAAAAAATGTCATTTTAATATAAAGAAAAAAAAGGCTTTGAAAATCATTTTTCATGGTTAATGTGGGACCAAATACCCATAAACCGTGTATGGTAATAAAAGCCCAAATTTGACCCATCTACTTTGTAAAGGATGTGGGCCCATGAACTGTTCAGATCACGGTTCATGGGTCCCGTTGGATCGTTAATCTAGAGTAATTAGGTCGTATACGGTATCAGTGTAGTTTAACTTATTATAACCGACAATGTTACGATAAAGTTATAGATATTCCTATATATCCTTAATTAGAGATCGTGAGTTCAAGCCTTAAGTATGAACTCGTCTTTATTAAAGAGCGTTTTACCCTCGATGCAAAATTTTCCGACACAAATATGAATATATGAAAATAGTCAGGCCCTGATATGGTAGTTGAATACTAGATGAAACCAAGAAAACATATTAAGATGTCTAAGACTCGTTTATATTGGACTTAAAAGTTAATTTTTCTTTGTTAAACTTTATGTATATTCAAATAGAATATTACAATGAGGTAGACATGAATTCATGAATTTTGAATCATAATTTTTTTTACTATACATATTAGGCGAATATCTTAGAAAGTTGAATTAAAACTATTAAATTCTACTGATCCCATAAATTTTATTATGGCTCATTCTTACAAAGAGGGAATTATAGCTAGTATATAACCTACCAACAAGGATTGTGGTGGAGTGGTAAGTACTCTTTCATCCTTAATCAAAAGGTCTCGGGTTCGAGCCCCCTTAGGTACTGAGTCGCCTTTGTTAGGAAGCGTTTTACCCCTCAATCTGGGACTTTCCGGTGAGAATTCGGACTTAGTCAGGCACCAATGTGAATACCGGACACCAGATGGAGAACCAAAAAAAATAAAGTATATAACCTTATAGGGTTGTGTTTTAAAAGAATAAATTGAAAGGGAAATATTTTTTCCGAAAAAATGTTTTGTTGGAAAATAAGTGGACTTATTTTTATTTTTTTTTATTTTTTGTGTTTGATAAGTAAATAAAAGTATATTATCTTGAGTATTTATATATAGTCTAGCAAAATACTATGTGGATGGATTGGAATGGCATGGAGAGTGAGGGTTCAGGGTGGGATGATCAAATGGCGGGTTTTGGGGATGTTGGGTCATTGGGGAGGAGACAACAAACTTGAAATGTCACTAATGAAACTTGTTTTTTCTCTTTTCATTAAAGAAATCATTTTCCTCAGTTTTGAGAAGCTTGTTTACCTAATGTTTTGATCCACCAAACATTTTTCTCCATACCAAATACACTTCAAAGAAAAAAAGACTTTGTCTAGCAAGTATTTTTAGTCAAACAAACAAAGAGCTTGTCAAGCAAGTTCTTGAAAATTTCTATCTAAAGAACAAGAAAATGCAGAGTAAAAGTTGACAAACTTACAAGAAAATGATGGCCACCAATACATAAGTTATGCGCATTCTAACCTTTTTACTATAAGGTTTTGAACAACCAACCATCATACTACATATTATTCAATTATTTTCTCTTCTTCCATGATTAATTATAGTAAAAACAATTATTTTTGTTGGTATTGCACATATAAAACTTCAATAGATTTACCCACTATGGGTGAAAATTGAAAAAATATAGAATAAAAAAGTCCAGCCACTATGTAATTCACTAAAACAACAATTTATGAACTCTCACCCTATAAAAAGTTTACCTACTAGCTAATAATCTAAATTTATTATGAATAGACTATGACAAGGGCGTGAAAGAGGAACGTAGACGTAATTGATAAAGTTGTTATCATGTGGTTAGAAGATTTTGAGTACAATTGTATAAACAACTTATTGCAGAAATATAAAAAAGATTGCGCACAAAAGATGTGGTACGATCTTTCCTTGAACTCTGCAACTGTTATGCCCCTTCTCCGAATCATTCACATAGGGATTGTTGATTAGCAACTTGCCCATGTGAATTCCAATATTGCAAATTATTAATTTGTTTATTAGACTAATAACAAGTAAATAAATAAATATAACCTTAGTATTTATTGAAATTAGGTTATGAACTTTTGATGGGGAGACACTTTTTCACAAGTTGCAAATAACACATTGGTTTATTCCTCTTTTTGCAAGTAGTTGACTTTGTGTTGTCTTCTACTTATTTATTTTTTTGGGACCTTTTTATACTATTTTGAATGATGAAAAGTCAAATCATTTCATGATGTAATTTATATTAGACAAATTTAAAATTTAAACATTACGAGTTTCTACATAATCTTTAGTAACAATTAGATTTATAGTTAAATATTTGTGAATATTTTAACTTAGTGAAAGCATGAAAGGTCAGACCACAATTGCAGAAGAGTATACAGGGAGAGTTAAACCTCCGATTGATTAACAAGAGATACAAAGTAATAATTTAAAGGGATAAAACGAGGTACATATTTAAAATGTTCAATTAAAAACAAAAGAGTCGATCATCTATTATTATTCAAAACTGAATGAAGTCCTTCCATTTCAACGCAAACTCGTAAAATGGAATATCTTTTCATTGAAGGATACAAAAAAACCAAAAAGATAAAAAAAAAATCATATCGAACCAAATTAATTCAGTTCTTCGATTTTTCGTCGGTTTTCATTTTAATTTTTTTAAGTGTTGGGCCAAAGCCCAACACCCTTATGGCCCAAATATTAAATTCCTAATATTTTAGCCCATACCCGTTAGGGTTTAACTCCATTTGAACCAATAAGGTCATAAACTATTTCCCCTTTTCAATTTTCTCTTTTTTCTCTCTGTGCAAGTAGAGCTGCAGTAATTGGGGAGAAATTCACCTCGAAATTGAGCGATTCGCTATAACTGGTAAGTTTTTATGTATTTCTCCAATTTTCAAGCTAAATTTTGATGTAATTTTCAGCGAAAGTGATAGCTTTTTGTGTAATTTGCTAGAGGTTTGAATTTGAGTTTGAATTTGTCTGTAACTAGGTTTAGAAGTGATAAAAGATGCAACATGATGAGGTTATATGGCAAGTTATCAGACACAAGCATTGCAGTTTCATGGCCAAGTGAGTTCTTTTTTAGTTTTTGAGTTTTCACTTCATATGATATCCGTTAGAGGTTTTTATTTGATTTTTTTTGTTGCGACATTTACAGGATTGAGACTGGCATATTTTGTCGAAACCCATATAATGTAACTGGGATTTGCAACCGTAGCTCATGTCCTCTGGCTAATAGCCGGTACGCCACCATTCGGGATCATGATGGTACTGATTTGCAGCTTATTTTACTGTAATTGTTGAAATGTTGTAAATATGTTATAGCTTTTGTTTAAATAAAAGAACCCACAAAAAGGTAGCTGCTTTTTTCAAGTTTCAGGCAAAAAAAGAGTAAGAATAAGTAAATGGTTGTCACTGGAATTCTAAGGAATACAGGATATGAGTTGAACGTTCTTCCGTCTGTATATTAGAAAAGTTTTTTTTATGTTATCTCATTAAATGAATAACTTGGCTGCTACAGGAATGGCCATATATTTGGATTATACTGATTTAATGTTTTTCTTCTGGGTTTTGAGTTATGAATCATGAGGTTAACTTGAAATTTTGTTGATGCGGTAAGTCAATGTGGTCGTCTAAATGTTCTGATATTTATAGTAATCTGTCTAAGGAATCTAGTCTGGTTTCGAAGGCTTCTCCAAGACTGCTTCTTTCTGTATATTTTCTGTGGAAACTGGTACTTTGATAATCATAGGAGTGATCGTGGGTATCTCCAAAGTTTAATCATAAATCATGTACTTTGGTAGAGTTTCTTTTGGATCCTCCGATGAACTCTAGTTGGTGTGCATTTGCTTATTTACTTGTTTTTTTGTGCTATGCAGGAGTATTCTATTTGTACATGAAAACAATAGAAAGGGCACACATGCCAAACAAACTTTGGGAACGAGTTAAATTGCCAAGAAATTACGAAAAGGCTCTTGAAATCATTGATAAACATTTGGTAATGAAATTAGCTTTTTTTTTTTACTTACTGCTGTATACGTTTTGTTCTTCAATGCAATAACTTCCCTCCTCCATCCTCTCTTTGTCAACTACCACAGATGTATTGGCCTAAGTTTCTTGTGCACAAGGCAAAGCAACGTTTAACAAAAATGACTCAGATGCGAATAAGAATGAGGAAACTTGCTTTGAAAACAAGGTTCGACTTCCCTTCCAAAACACTTAATATACATACACTTATCGATTTATTGGCTTAAATTTTACTTTTTATGGCCTTGAGCATTACTGTCGAGGAGTTTAAAGGTGCATGCTTCAAAGTTTTAGATTCTCGTTTGTTTAATTGATCTGCGTCTTCATTCCATTTCACCTTCTCTCACCCTTCTTCCAGAAGAATGAATATAAAACAATTAATTCCCTGGATTCTTCGTTAGTAAAGGTTGGGAGGACGCTTAGATGCAGTACAAGTAGACTTGCAGTTAGATGTTCATCTAACAATCCAGAAGTGAAAGGGAGTGCCCTGCTTTGATTAAAGAAGGTGGGGTTGTGGGGCTTCATCAAAGAGCATTTATTTATTACATCTTCGATAACTATACCAATGGCCTGCGATATTGGATAAGGACATACCCAGTGTATGCAGAATCATAACTATCACAGCTTATCCAGTTGCCCTTTAGTTCCTGGATATGCAGCTAATCATCCGTGAAAGAATTTGCTCTGATACGTTTCTTTAAATTGCCTAGTTATTGGTATGGCCATCAGTTAACTTGAGTTAAATAGTTCAAGTAACCTTCCTCTATGATCATATCAACGGTCATTACTTTTGGCAAAGGCCTGGACATCCTTTTATTCCTTCCCATCCAGATTATGTACAACATAATTGCCATAGCTGTAATAGCACTATGTTCGTCCTATAAGTATTTGATATGACAATGAACTTTTGAACAGCTGGGTGGTTTCAAATTCGTTTAGTGGGCTTAACCTCCCATGTCAATTAGGTGTTGCTAGGAGAATATTTCTGTTTCTCCTAATTCAAACTAGTACTTACAAAAAAGCTTGCTTTAAACCAATGAATTAATGGTACCAGTTGTGTTTTTGAGATCATAAACACTCCTATCAACTTTCAATAAGGGGCTTGTTTACTTCCATTTGGTGGTACCACCTCCCCTTTAGGAAATAGATCTTTGCTTATGGATGTTTGACTGTTCACATTTTTCTGCACTAGCTAGTATATGTTTTAATTTGTTGTGTGTCCAGGGAGAAGATAATGACCACACCAAGGAAAGAAACAAAAAGAGAATCTCGGCGACAGGAAAAGGCTGAAAAAGCTGCTCTTCTCGATAAAGTGAGTTTATGCTTGGAATTCGTTCCCTTTTGTTCATGGTAGCTTGTTGTCTTCTTCCTACTTGGTAGATCATCTGGCTATATCCTTTACAATTTATGCCATTTGTATTCTGCAGAGTATTGAGAAGGAACTGCTTGAACGCCTTTCAAAAGGAGTGTATGGCGACATATACAATTATCCTGAGCAGAAGTATCAAGAGATTCTTGCTAGAGAAGCAGAGCAAGTGGCTAGTGAAGAAGAAGACGAGGAGGTCTTTCTCAAAAGCTTTGTGATATTTTCTCAATATTCCTTGTTTTCCTAGTTTTGCCTTCCTCTCTTGGTTGCTACCCACCCTCCATTTTTTTATTTCTTTTGGGAGTTTGGTGTGTTGTGATTCTAGCTAGTAACTTGGGATTACCCTCCTCTGGTGAAACTTCGGCTGATACAATGAGATTGGTCAATTTATTCATTCTTCTGTTAATGACTGAAATAAACAGGAATTTGAAGTAGAATATGTTGAAGGTTATGAAGATCTTGAAGAAGAAGATGACATTGAAGATTTTGATGGTTTTGGAATTAGAGACAATGGCTTGGATGCTGATACCGGTAAATTTCTTGATGGATATGCTCTCCTTTGCTCATCCTGTCTCCCCTTCCCACCGTTCTGTTAGTGCAATAAATTAATGACACTTCATCCTTTAGTGAGGAGGCAATGCGCATATTCAACTCATAACTAACAGCCCCCATAGGTTTACCTAGACACCAGGAAGTAAAAGAATATGCATTTGTATTCTTGCGATGTTTAGTAAGCGTTTAGACAATACTTGGTTCAAGTAGAAAACAAAGAGCATTTGAAGCTGAAAAAGAGTACTGGCTTGTATACTTTATGAAGTTTTCTGCTTTTGAAGTAGAAATCACAAATTTGTAGCGGTCGCATTCTTCTGGTGTATTGTGACTGATACATGTATTATATCTTTGGCTGAAGCATGTATTCATGTCTATTATTGTGACAAAATTGATTTAAAATTAATTATTGTGAACTAGTTGTGTATGATCAGAATCTTGTGTTTCTTATCTAAAGGTTGTCTGGTAGTGTTAATCCTTGTCTATGCTTTATATATATAATACTCGTCTAATGTGGGAATCACTCCACTAGGAGACGATGAAGATGATGACGACGATGACGAAGAGGCTGTTACAGTTCATCGGAAGAGTGGTGGAAAAGATTCTGCTTTAGCTAGAAAAAGAGCTGAGAAAGATGATCCAAGTGCCAAAGCAAAGAAAAAGGCAAAAGTACTCGTGGAGGTAAAAATTACTAACACATATATGTTTCCTAACATATAATAAACTGTTGTGGTTGGGTTCTTCCCAAGATCCCGTGCATAGCGTGAACTTAGTGCACAAGACTGCCCTTAAATTTGTTTCCTATTGTGTACTGCTTTACTGCACACTTAATTCTTGGTTTTGTTTTGAAAAAAATCATTTTTTTGTTATTTATCTCCTAGGTTGAGCACAACGATACAAGTGCAAGACAGACAACAGTACAATGAGAGCTTGCTTTCTAAGTGGCACGGCAAAAATATTTGGTTGGACACAAATGTTACGCGAAGAGATAGAACAAACTGGATCGTACTAAATTTTGATGTTGTAGTAACAATTTTTGTGGTAATTCTTCGTATTTTCGAGTAGAAAATAGAGAAAAAAACTCTTGGGCTGGGCCAAATCTGATTTGG
Source organism: Solanum commersonii (assembly GCA_029007595.1). Classification (NCBI taxonomy): domain Eukaryota; kingdom Viridiplantae; phylum Streptophyta; class Magnoliopsida; order Solanales; family Solanaceae; genus Solanum; species Solanum commersonii. The sequence continues at coordinate 1,182,481 of JAJTWQ010000116.1, forward strand.
TTAGAGTCCCATAATCAGCTTGGGTTGTGATCTTGAGGCCCATAACACAATGGCTGGAAGAAATGATTTTGTATTACTCATCTCATTACCTTATTTTCCCCTTCATCTTGCCATTGCTCTATGAAAAGTTCCATTTTATTTTGGATAAATTATAGAAATACACACCCTTTGTTTTACTTATTTCCATTATCCCCTACTACTTTTAAAAATCTCCAAAATCCCTTATTTCTTTAATGTATCCGAGCGGCATATTAATGTATCCGAGCTACATATTAATGTATCCGAGACAGTATTTAATGTATTCGAGTTTTAATTATTGTATCCATTTTTTTTAATTTCTAAGGGATTAATGTAATTAGAAACTTATTAGGGATATATTATAATTTCATATTAAAACTATGAGATTTATGTAATTTACCCTATTATTTTTAACAATTGACTTGGTGTGATTGTATCGTTAACTTATTTTTTCATTACCTTGCCCTACACACTACAATAAGAGGAAGGGACAATTTTTTATTTATTTATAGGTTTTGGATCACAATTTATTTTCTTATCGGGTGTTGAATAGGTTATTTGTACATGTTAAAAAAAAAAAAATCTAATACAAGGCTTGAATCAAAGGTTATTAGGTTTTGTTGAATTCATAACTACCATGACTCTATCCCTAGATGCAATTTATTGAAACATTGTAGTTATTATCAAGACAATACAATATGATACATTATAATATTGTACGAAACAACAATTCAAGCACTTTCTAACATGTTGATGTTTGTTACCCATTGTATTGTTAGATAAAACACAACGTTTGTTTTTATTATTATTTAAATTTAATTGCATCGTATAGTTAAATTCATCGTTAGCTAACATTGAAAAGTTTCATTTTGTGTAACGATCAATTTGATGTGATCGTATCGTCATCTTAATTTTTCTTTTCTTTTGAGCTGATGATCTTTCAAAAACAACTCTCTAACTCACAGAAGTAGTTGTAAGACCTTCATACATTATATCCTCCTCATACCCTGCTTTTGCAAATTTTCATAGATTATATTGTTATGGTGATCCAATTCGATTCTGAACTTTACTTTTCTTATAGTTTTTATCATTAAAATTATTAATATGTAACATGATGTAACTACAGAGAGAACGTATATACAAACATTGTATTAATTAAAACAATACGATACAATAAAGCACACTAAGAATAGCAAAAACATTTTTTGTATAAGAGCAAAGAGGGGGGTTGGATTTAAACATAATAACACTTTTGGAGTACAAAAATGATTTTCACCTAAATTGGAGACCATGAAAGGAAAACTATACAACTTTATATAGTCCCTTTTTCCCTTCTCATCTGCCAATAAGAAATCGTTGTTTGCCCTAATTAGGTGCAAACTTTTCTCTATCCGCCGTCACCTAATTTGTGAATCTATACTCAAATTCAGCTTGTTGTTTCTTCATAGGTATAAGAAAATCCTCTCAAATATCATTCTATTGAATGTTTTAGTTAAGTTTTGTTGAAAACTATCATGGGTTTCTTTGAATCTTGATGTACTAAGTTTTTTTTTTTTTAAAAACATTTTCTTTCTCTTTTTCTTGTGGGTCTTGCTTGTTATGATTGTTTGTTATGTGGGTATGTGTTAGAATTGTTAATTAACTTTTGGGTTGTTGCAAGTTGGGTTTTTTGTTAAGATCTTGTGAGCTGAAATGGACTAATTACCTATTTCTGTACTTGTTCTATATGGGTTTTGCTTAGAATAATTGTTTGTTATGTGGGTATGTGTTAGAATTGTTAATTAGCTTTTGGGTTGTTGCAAGTTTTTTTTTTAAGATCTTGTGAGCTGAAATGGACTAATTACTATTTCTGTACTCTGTTCTATCTGGGTTTTGCTTAGAATGATTCTTTGTCATGTGGGTATATGTTAGAATTGTTAATTAGCTTTTGGGTTGTTGCAAGTTGGGATATTTGTTAAGATCTTGTGAACTGAAATGGACTAATCAGCTATTTCTATACTTGGTAGGAGTCTTTTAGTCTATCTAGTGATTTGTATGTCATTAGGAAATGTAGAGAGGTTCTAGTGTTACAAAACCTCAAATTATTTGTGGTGGAATCGGTCTATATAGAGCAAAATGGATTGTCCCCGACTAGTTGGGGTTGAGGGGTAGGTGTTCTTGTATAGTGGATGTATAGCGGATGCACAAGAGAGGTCATGGGTTCGAGCTGTGGAAACAGCCTCTTGCATGCAGAAATGCAGTGTTCTTTTTGGGGTTTTAGTTTTTTCTATATCAGTGTGTGGTAAAATCTTGATTCGATGGAAGTTAGAAAGCTAGGGTGTTTCTGGAAGATTCTGTTTATAGACTGAGTCCTTAGTGAAGAACCTGTGGTGTGTCAAATATTGGGAGTAACTTTAGGTGCTAGAAGCTCGATGCTTCCAAACTTTTAGCTTTCTTGTCTTTGCAGTGGTTTAATTGCTTTTTGGTGTGCACATTGAAATTGAAAGAGTGAGTTTTTATGCTGGGATTGTCTAATGGGGAAGTGCCAAATCTTACCTTATTTTCCTTTTTGTTGATTGTAGCTTTTAAGGAGCTGCATAGTGAGCCTGTTTGTTATTTGATGATTGTGAATTTAAATGTTGTTACTTAACTAGTTATTTGTGTGTACATTTTACACATACTTGCAAAAAAATTGCATTAGCTTGATTGTTTCTCTTTAAAGTCGTGGAAGACAGCCATATTGAATCCACATGCACACTGATTTTCTTTAAATACTATTTTATGCTATAGTTGTTTTTTCACTTTTTTTTGTAACTTTAATTTGCTCTGAGCACACCTTTTATGAGGTAATGATGTCCATTTTAATTTTTTTTATGGGTGTTGGAGAAGTACATGATGATCATTACAACTTGGAATGCTGATATGACAGCAACTTGTTTTGTATTCGTACTGTCTGATCACTTCTGCAGCTACTGCCAAGATTGTTTATTGTCAATTATTCTTAATGTTGCTTTGAAGTGATTTGACTACATTTTTTTATCGTCTTTGCTCTTATACCTGTGTTAGTTTCAAACTGAACCAGAAACTGTCAGTGGACTCGTTGAGTTTCCTGTTATTTGTTGTTCAAATCTTCTTTTTTTCTTATTACTCAAGAGAACGAGATGATGAATATTATACTGTCATGATTGTTGTATGATACCATTCATCATGTATTCGTACTGGCTGATCGTTCTTCTTGAATTATATTTTCGTCTTGGAGTTTTATTAATATCTGGTTTTCATTTTTATTTTGGGATTTAAAATGTATTCCTTGAACTATTACTTTTTGAGTATTGCTTAACTATTGAAATCTTTTCAGTCATATTTACGTATCACATTCTGAACTAACCATCAATTTGGAGAATGAGATGATGAGTGCTATACAAGTTTGATAGCTGATATGATGGCGTATTATCATGTATTAGCTCTAGCTGATCATTCTCTTTTGGGCGACTTATATTGGTTCTTCCTGTGTGTTGAGTAGTCTTGTTAATGCATTTGATTGACATACTTTAACGACTGGTCGATCTCTACCTTATACAAGTTAAAATATTAAATGAATTGTCCTTCACAGTTTTACCTTTTGACATTTTATCCTCCTAATATGTAGTTCTTAAGCCAATTTTTTGCTTGTTCGCACTTCTTTAACATGAAATAGGTCAATATGGTTGTTGATTGAGAATGATATGATGAACTTCATACTAGTGATTGCTGCTGATATGATGGCATTTTATCATGTATTAGCTCTAGCTGATCATTCTCTTTTGTGTGACTTAAATTGGTTCCTCCTGTGTGTTGAGAGTAGTCTTGTTATTGCATTTTATTGATATGCTGCAATGACTGGTCAATCTCTACCTTACACAAGATATACACAATTTAAAATATTAAATGAATTGTCTTCATACTTTTACCTTTTGACATTTTATCCTCCTAATATGGAGTAGTTCTAAAGGCAAATTTTTGTTTGTTGTCGCTCTTCTTTAACATGAAGTAGCTCAATATGGTTGTGGATTGAGAATGATATGATGAACTTCATACTAGTGATTGCTGTTATGATGGCATTTTATCATGTATTAGCTCTAGCTGATCATTCTCTTTCTGTCCACTCTAATTTTGTTTCCTTGAATTGGTTTCCTTTTTTTTTACCTAACATTATAGTATCTTAGCTCTTGACTTGAGTAATTAATTTCCTGGTTTTCTTCACATCTGATGGGAAATGTTGGGCTTTTTCCCTCCATTGTTTTGTTGTTTGCCTTGAAAGAGAATTTTCTATGGTGCAATCTCATGTTTATTTGAGTAATTTAACTAGACTGTAGCAAGGATGTGAGTAGTTGGGGATATTTACTGTATCTTCTCTTATTTGAAATATCTGAGTAGACTTGCTTTGGCTTTTTTCAAGGAGTGTAGTTGCCTTTTGTTATCATCCTTCTTTTGCATCCTCAGTGAGGTTTATGTATTGGTTTATCTAATGAATTTTATTTTTGTACAAGAGCTTCCTCACTCATTTCTGTACTGTGGACAGATTAAATTGATTCTGTTGGAATGAGGAGGAGAAGTTACAGCCCATCACCACAGAGAGGTTATGGCAGAAGAGGAAGGAGTCCGAGTCCCAGAGGTCGATATGGTGGTCATAGTAGAGATGGTCCGACTAGTCTTTTAGTTCGAAATCTTCGCCATGATTGTCGGTATGCACTAATGAGTGTCCTCAAATTTATGATATGTTTGAAGTATTCCATGTCTTCCTTTTGCCAGTTCATTCCTGAATTGCTATATCAGTTTTTAGTGATTTTGAGCTTGTAACTGATCATGTAGATATGTTACTTTTATAGAAAATTCTCAGATGATTCTTATCTTGAGGCTATGTCCATAGTGAAGCGGGCCAAGATGACAAATTGTTGGTATAAGCAGAAACAGTTGTTGAAAAATCATGCTGTTAGGATTCAAGAAATATAATTGTGTTACTTCCCTTCATTGTATTACATTGCCAGTAGACTTGTAGTACTTTTATAAATTGGTACCCCACAGTTTACTGCTTGCATGCAGGCCAGAAGACCTCAGAAGGCCGTTCGGGCAATTTGGCCCTGTGAAGGATATTTACTTGCCAAAGGACTACTACACTGGGTGAGCTTGTTTTGCATGTGATTATTCATCTGCTCAATTCTTCTGGTCTCAGAAGGAAGAAGAAAGAAAAAGGAAAAAAAGAGCGGAGTCTCCCTCTCTCTGACCAGATATTCTTTATTTACAGTCAAGCTCCGCTCTGCTGAAAAATAAATATTGAAGATTTTATTTTTCTAGCACACATTGTTTGGTACCAATATCCCCGTTAATGGATTTGGCTAAATTTTGTTTGTCGGTGATACCATAAAGGCATAAAGTTTTTTCCTTCTTAAAATTTGTTGGTTAATTTTTTTTGTTGTTAGAAACCGGCCTGTGCTTTTATTAAATTGTGAAATTTAGCAGCGAAACTAAGAGTCTTGAAGACTTCAATCAAGTAATAAGCATTCTGTTGACACATTGAAGTAGTAAGAGTTCTTGACATCAATCAGGTAGTAAGAGTTGAAGGTGATGTTAATGGTAGTGAAGATTTGAAGGAATTTGGATTTGAATACAATGTGAAGATTTCAAGATTTCAAGTCTTGAAGAATTTCAAGGCATCTTTAAACTGATACATTCAAGGTCAGCAGCCATGTGCTTGCTTATGTGCTTATGAAGACGTTATTTTTTGGTGGGATTATTTGAATTTGTGCTGTTTTTAACTTTGTTACTGTTTAGGCTAGTTCTTTGATTTCCTCAATATATCTCTTAGAATCTAGTTCCCCAATATTTGTTCTTGATCAGTCCTTATGGGGATTTGGTGGAATTGCTAGCGCTCGACAAATTTGATTCTTTAACCCTTATTGGCCTTATATTCACAGATTGGGTCTTACCTTTTAAACTCCGATCAGATGACTGTAGCTAGGGTGCCTTATATTCTGATCGCCTGCCGAACACCATATTGTTTGAGAAATATCTGTTCTAAATCTGTTCTTGTGTTCCCACCTCTTTTTCACAGTGAACCACGAGGCTTTGGATTTGTCCAGTTTGTGGATCCTGCTGATGCTGCAGATGCCAAGTATCAGATGGATGGACAAGGTTTTCAAGGTCGGCAACTGACTGTGGTTTTTGCCGAGGAAAACAGGAAAAAACCTACTGAAATGAGATCTAGGGAACGCAGTGGAAGGTAATACTTTGTATTTCATTTGCTAATATCATACTAGTCCATTTTAATTCTGTCTTGAGTAGTCCTTATTGTCTCGTGTAGTGGTGGAAGTTTCCTGTGTCTTTCATGACAGTATTCTAACTTTGGCTTGATGTTTGAAAGTAAAACATTAAGTAGTCTACATTGTTATAAAATTGTCTGTCCCTTTTGACTTTGTAAATGATTGGCTGATTATTTTGGATTTGGATATTCATTTAGTTTGATTTTCTTGCCAGTCATAGGAGTAGCCGCAGCCATGATCGGAGACGTACTCCACCTTCACGGTATGCAAGAGCAGGATCACACAACCGTGATTACTCTCCCAAGAGAAGGCATTACTCGAGGTATGCAATATTACCTATATTTGTTGTTTGTTTAATTAAAGGGGCTCTAGATTGTAATAATGATGCGCTTCCAACAACCAGCCAGGCCATATCAGACACTATCTTTGGTATTAAGTTCATTTTTTTTGTTTTATTGCGTGCATAGTCTGATTCATTTAGCTGATAAAGCATGCTGCCTGTTTTATGATACTATCCATTGTTTGCTTGTTAAAAAATCATATTTTGAACTTGTTTACTGCCTCCTACAAGTTGGTCCTAGGATGTTAATCAGACATTTTAGAAATTCGCTTGCCCTATGTACTACCTTTTTAGCTCTTTTTTCACATCTTTTGAGACAACAATAAGTAATACAAGCTATTTGTCTGTGTATCTCTATCCCATCTAATTCCCACTTGATGACTTCTACTTTGCAGGTCTGTCTCACCTGAAGAGAAAAGATACAGTCGTGAGAGGTCATATTCACGATCCCCTCGTGACCTTTCTCCTCCACCACATAATGGGTCAAGGAGTCGCAGTCAAACTCCAGTCAGAGATCGCCCACCATATAATGGCAGTCCAAGGAGCCGTAGCAGAAGTCCAGTTAGGAGGGAGCGTTCTCCGGTTAGGGGTCACAGCAGGAGCCCTAGTAGGAGCCCTGGTTGTGCTCCCTACTCGCCATGATCCAAACTGCAATGTGTCTCCATTATACCGAGCTCTATATCTTAAGTAGATTAATGCTGTAATGGATCTATCTATTTGTACGACTCTCTGGTGTTTCTAAACTCGAGTAGAACTTAATTTGGCTTTGGCTACAGATTCTAGACTCGTGCAGTAGACTACAATTTGGATCGTTTGTGCCATTGGATGGTCTTTTCAATATGTTGTGTGCGCTCATTACTGTTGAGTTTATGCATTCAAGTGCTGTTTGGACATGCGTGTTGTGTTCAAAGAAGTGCATTCATCATCTGTTGTATTTAACCTAGAATTTTGAAGGTTCGGAGTTACTATCTAAACTCTTATTATTATCGCGATATAACTTGTTCTCTATAGAAATTACTCGTGAAACTTATGATTTAGAAGATTTTTGAATCTTTGTGCTTTTATTTTTTTTGGAGGAGTTAGAAATTGTATATATTAATGGTGTTTTTGTCACTGCTAAATATGTTTGAATCTTGTGAAGTGATACATATTGATTTTCATAATTTTGACACTCTAATTGATCTAATATTTGGTTGGTCAATTGGAAATGGCCTGGTGATTGATACTCAGCATTGAGGAATTTCATTTTTTTGGTGATTAGAGGTCTACAAAAGTGAATTCATGATTATAAGCGTTCTTCGTATGTATTAGTATATGCTGACTTTTTGAATTTGGTTGATAAGACTCCAATTGACGTGTAATTTGGTTGGTCCATTGAAAATGATACGAGGTTAAGAAATAAGAATTCAGGATTATCTAGACTTGTAAGATGTATTAGTCTATGGATTTCTATGGATTTTTTGAATTATGTTTGACCGATTCTGTTTTACGTGAGCCATTTGTGATGACCTAGGAAATGATATACATTACCTCTGCATGATTGGCGTCACCCTTATGGAGTTTCATGATTACAAAACACTCATTTAAGATTATCTAAGCTTTTTATGTGTATTAAATCGATGAGTTTATAGAATATGACTGACTGACTTTGTTTGACCCTATTTTTTTTTTTTGTTTATTTGAAACGATCTAGTGAATGATGCTCATTGTTTCCTTCTTTTTGTCTTCGGATCATAAAATAAGAATTTAAGATTATCTTAATTTTTCGAGTGAGCACATGGTTCCTGACAGAAAGATGAAAGGAAATATGTCTAGAATTTGAAAAAAAGAAACATATATCAACAAAATGTGAATGATGTTGGCCATTATTGAGAAATTGTCACTTTCCAACTTGTATTATTTGTGTACCTTGGCTAAATTTTTGCAAACATTTTGACCAAGTTAATGACTTTCCTCTCATTAATCCAATCTTATAATATAAAAAAAAGTCATAAAATTACTTGGCCATTAATTAAAATTTTAAAATTAAGAAATAAAAATGAAGGTAGTAGTAATATAGACTAGGCTAATGAATGAATTTTTATAATTCTAGTTTCATCATTCTAATAGAGGATTAAATAGAGACATGTGGCACAATCTTATTCGTCGATTCAATATTTAATAAATATCGGATCGGTGGATAAGATTATGACACATGTATGTCAGTTAGTATAAAGGGTATATATGCTCTAGTCTTTGGACGGCAGAGACACCAATATTTCAAAAGTATGATGAAGGATATCTACATATCATTTACGATAGTTTAGGTATGTTTATTTTTTTCCCTTTTTGAATTTATATTTGAATTCTAGAGACCATGGCTCCATAGGTCCCCACACATGCTTAGTTGTCTTCAACTAAAGAAAAGAAATAAATAAAAATTTTATTCATAAAATATTCAATCATTCTTCCACATAGACTTTTCACTTTTTTTTTTAACCTCAACCTGAAATTATTGATTCATTTCTTTTGAGAGGTAAATACACCAAAAGTCATTATACTCCGCCAGTTTCAAAATAGTTATCATGTTTTATTTTTTAAAATATAAATTTAAAATTATAAATTAAAATCAAATTATCGAAAAATTATAAAAATGATATTATTTATAAATTATGAATTTTTAATTTACACTATTTAAATCTCAAAAAAAATATTATAATAAATATTTTGAAATAAAGGGAGTAGTACTTTTTATTTTTTACTTACTTATTAAAAAATATAAAATAAGAGAGGTTTAATTTATACTATTTAAATCTCAAAAAATATTATAATAAATATTTTGAAATGAAGAGTAGTACTTTTTATTTTTACTTATTAAAAAATAATAAAATAAGAGAGGAATTTAAGCTAGATACACGGCTAAAATCTTGATGTGTCGTCAAAATCTGTCACATTTTTCAAGAATCTTCAGATCTAGAGAAGAAAAAAAAAGTGAAAAAAGTTTTTTTTTTTTTTTTTGTACTTTTTTCATATTGCTAGTAGAAAAACAAGAATTGTATAGTGTGTATAGATGTGTAAAGTTCTAGAATTGAGGTTTGATATAGCACAAGTGCTACATTTAAGGCTTCTTTATTACTTTCTTGTCTTCTTCTTTCCTATGTGTACCCAAAAAAAGTAATCTTTTTAATTGTGTATATGTACAAAAACTTGAATAAAATAATTATTTGGAACTATACTGTATATGGGTGTTTATGTTTTTTAATTATAAGTATAGTTTAAGGTTAAAGTTTTAATCTTTATCAATAATTATGTAGTAATAAATGAACAGTCATTTTTGGGAGTCTCTTGAAGTTACTGCTACAGTAGAATAGTGTCTTGTGCTGTTTCAGTTTTCCTCTTTGTGACCACTCATTTCTCTGTTATTTTGTACTCAACAAAGTGTAGTGTGAAGTGGGGCAAGAGGGTTTTCTTCAAATTTTTGGTTTTTGTGTTGTCAGCTTTGTCCACTTAACTATTTGGTGTTTACATTTGAGTTTTACCAACTCTTAATAGGATCTTGGTTAATAGATTTTCTTGGTTTTGCTATAGTGGAGCAGAAGTTGAATTCAGGTACTTGTTTCTTTTCCTTTTCTTGTTCCTTCATTTTCTGCTTCTGGTTGAAATGTTTTGTACTTCTAAATCAGTTTTGAGATGTGGGGTTTTTGAGTGTTGAGGCTAAACTTGTAAAGGGTTTCTTAATCTTTAGATATTTCTTGGGATTTTGGTGTTGTCTATGCTATTTAAGGTGTAAGGTAGTGTTAGTTTTTGATAAAGTTTGGTTCTTTGAAGTTTCTTAAGCATTTCTTGCTTAGGAGATGTGGATGAGAGTGACTGTTTTGCTCTTATGAACTGATAAAACACATGTCATAATCAATGTTACCTCTGTAGTGACAATGTTTTTTGTTTTTAAGCTGCCATGAAGTGGACTGATAACTATATGTCTTAATTTGTGTACTACTATGAGACAGAAATGTTAAATTCTTGTGAATCTGTGACCTATTGTTTTGGTAGACAAGCATGCTAAACTGCGTAAAGTTTGAATCTTTTGTTAGGTTCTTGTTAAATGGAACCAGACTGTATTAGGTGCTGTTCACTGATGTAATTCTGGGTTCAGCTAGACATCATTTAGTGGATTACTATGCTAAGACTTCTTTTGTTATGGGTGTGGTTTGCGTTTTTAATATCAGGGTGGGGTGGGATGGGATGGGAGTATGGTGTATATTCTTCTATATAGTTCATGTTGGTAGTACAAGATCCTATACTTGAGCAGCGTCAACAAGTTAGACAGCAAACAGCCATTTCCACTTTCTGATACTGGTTTTGTTTTGAATTACTTTGCTATAAACACGATCCTCAGTAGATATCATGTGGTGACTCAGCCATTTCCCTTGAGGTCATGCACGTGTATACTTTGTTTCATATTCATTTGGTGGGTTCTTCATCCCTAGTTAATATGGTTAGGAGAAACCCAATGACATAGAAGGACACTGTTAATTTAAGTTCGAGCATCTTTACCGAACAGTCTCATTTTCTAATTGTCTAATTTACTCGGTTTTTAGATTTCTGGGGTCAGTATTACTGGAAGAATGAACTTTTCGCCTGTTAAGTTTTGCAGTTCTGCTTATCATTCAATGTTATAGTCATACAACTGAGCCCATTTGCTCTCTATTCAATCAAACTAGCTTTAATTTCTTGTAATCTTTTTCCTGTAGCACCCTCTTGACAAATACCGTTTGAAGCAACAGTTGCCGGCTGATTGATATAAGAATTGAAGTTTTGGATGCTTCTGATGACGCTTAAACCGTGGCTTGCCATATCTATTCTATTTTTTTTCTTTATCTCAAATGTAATAGGTAATGCAGTAAGTTTCTCCCTGTCAGCTCTATAATGTTATTGCTGTGTATTGATTCAGCACTCTAGTTAATATCATGCAAGGGTCCTTATTTGGTTATATGATATGCCTTATAATGGTAAATATCAGTTCGTATCAATTGATAGATAGGGTATATTTGGAAATGGACCATCAAATTTGAATTATTAAAAACTATGCATCGTGTTGTCTGTATCATTTATTGAATGCTTAATGGAATTCTTCTTGTTTATTTGTTTATTTTGTGGTGTCATGCAACTTAGGTATAAATATCATTTATTTCCTCCTTTATTGGCTTTCTACGTTTAGTTTATCAAACATTTCTTTTGGGCGATAATTCATATGCTAATCATGCAAGATAAGTTGTAACATGTACTAGTATACAGTACTAAATGCTTGTTGAACAAAAAAATGTTCTAATTTATAAGATAGATCTATAAGCTTTGAGTAAAGTATGTTAACTTTTCAAAGATGAAGTTATTATAAGAAATTTCATAGATGAAATAGTTAACTGAATATAGTAAAATTGCTTGGAGTAGCTTGATTGTGCTACATGATTAGAAGAGGGCAAAAGAGGTAAGGAGTTCACCAGATAGTGGCTGTGTCATGGAGTACAAAAAACCATTATGGGAGACTGCATGGTGATTTGACAGTGAAACGCCAGGTAGCGTTGTGACATTTAATAGTTCTGCCAATCAATTAAGGTTTATCGATCAAGCCTCCCATTGATGGTCTAAAATTCTTCTTTGCACTCTTTGAAGGATTAGGTATTGAGTATTTGACCCAAAAAGTGCTTCTTGCTCCGCCATCAACTGGTCCCTGAAGCTTCTTCTGGTCCCTCTGCCTCCAAAACTCAAGCTCCCTCTCCCACTTTAGAGAAATTTTTGTAATTACACATTTGGTGATTACCAGAAAAAGTTAGTTACCTAAAAAACATGACTAAGGTTTAACTAAAGGATCATCCTTCACAAGTCATTGATAGAACAATGAGTTAGGATAGGCTACAGGAAGAAGCATTGAAGCTGTCTTACAAAATCTTGGTGTTTCGTAGCGACTTGATGAAGAAACTAGTAGCATCATATTATCGTTGTAAGAATGCAATTGGAAAAAAAGACAAACCAATAATGGCAAGTCAGAAGAAATCTAGTGTTATCTTCTTATTTTGTACCTAGAAAGTTGTTTGATATGCTTTCTCAAGAATCGGTTTTAGCATTGGTATTTTGATAGTTGTTCCACTGAGGGTCCATCAGAAACAACCTATCTACCTTCACAAGGTAGGGGTAAGGCTGCGTACACACCACCCTCCCCAGACCCCACAGGTGGGATTGCACTTGGTATATAAGTTGTTGTTGTTTTGATAGTTGTGCCAGTATTGTGTTGTGATTTCTGCTGTTTATGTTATATACTTACATTTTTATTTATAATTATAATGGGATCCAACCGTCTGAGCGGCTTACATAATGGCCTTGCATGATGGTGCTTTGATTCATTTGTAGTGCTAACATGCATGTTTTTCAAAATTGTAGGTGCATTTGTTGGAATAAACATCGGCACAGATGTAACAAATTTACCCCCAGCTTCAGATGTGGTTGCACTCCTTAAAGCTCGTCAGATAACTCATGTGCGCCTATTTAATGCTGATGCTCATATGTTGAAAGCTTTAGCCAACACTAGTATCGAAGTTATTATAGGCGTTACAAATGAAGAAGTCCTAGGGATTGGAGAGTCTCCATCAACTGCAGCTGCTTGGGTAAATAGAAATGTAGCAGCTTACATGCCCGGAACAAATATTACGGCTATTGCTGTGGGAAGTGAAGTTCTCACCGCAATCCCAAATGCTGCACCAGTTTTGGTTCCTGCTATGAATTACTTACAAAAAGCATTAGTAGCTTCACGACTAAATAACCAAGTTAAAGTTTCAACCCCACAATCAATGGACGTGATTGCTAAGGCATTTCCTCCTTCCACTGCCACTTTCAATTCTTCATGGAACTCAACGATCTTCCAGATCCTTCAGTTTCTAAGAAATACAAACTCGTATTACATGTTGAATGCTTATCCATATTATGAGTATGTTCACTCTGATGGAATCTTTCCAATTGAATATGCTCTTTTCCAACCACTCTCTGCGGTGAAGCAAATTGTTGATCCGAACACCTTGTTTCATTATGTAAGCATGTTTGATGCTTTAGTTGATGCTACATACAACTCTATAGAAGCACTCAACTTTTCAGACATCCCTGTTGTTGTGACGGAGACTGGTTGGCCATGGGCTGGTGGTTCCAACGAGCCAGATGCTACCAAGGAAAATGCGGAAACTTTTAATAATAACCTGATTCGGCGTGTTTCAAATGATACCGGTCCACCCAGTCAACCCAAAATTCCCATTAACACCTTTATTTACGAGATGTTCAATGAAGACAAAAGACCTGGGCCAATCTCAGAAAGAAGTTGGGGGGTCTTTTCTACTAACGGGAGCGATGTTTATACCCTTGGTCTAGGTTCATCGGACAGCATTTCTGACAATTCTAGTACAGCTTTTTGTGTAGCGAAACCGGGTGCAGATGAGAACAAATTGCAAGATGGAATTAACTGGGCTTGTGGCCAGGGACGTGCTAATTGCACTGCAATTCAATCTGGGCAGCCTTGTTATTTCCCAGATACTATACAAAATCATGCTTCGTATGCTTACAACGACTATTATCAAAGAATGCATAGTCTTGGTGGAACATGTGATTTTGATGGTACAGCAACAATGACAACACAAGATCCAAGTAAGTTTTATTATGTAATTTTCTTTTTCATCTTTACATGGAGTTCCGGGAGATGACTTGATTGTTGTCTGGATCGTTTTGGCTGATAATAGTGATTTGGTAAATTAACAGTCAACGACATGTTGATATCCCTCTTTTATTTTTCACTCCCATATCAGTAAGAATCTATTTTGCCTATCTGGCTGAAGGCAAATATGCTCTTAGAGATCTTATTTTCCCTTGCTGAAACAAATAAATATCAACTCCCGTCATGTTTGACATGATGTAATATCACATATTCTAGTTCATATTACTTGATGAAGCTAGAGTACAAGTGTGTTTTTATTGCATAAGTCGAGTTTTATTGCTCCTAACTGATGTTTGGGGTTAAGCTGATAGAAATGTTGTTTTAGTTCAATATGACAATATCTTTATTTTTACGGCTATATTAGACGAATGGCATTAATTTCTTCAAATGTTTGTGTATGATATATGGGACTGAAGCATCGCTTGTTTACAAGAAAGCCTTGTGTCTACTTAGTTTCATACAGTTTAAACAATGGTTCTCCGGGTTGTGACGCTTTAATTAACATGCAAATTACGCGTTTCTACATTATTGCGAAATGCTTCTAGCAGTATGTTTCTTTGTAACATTTCAACATGCTGAACCTTGCATTTTAGTCTATACGAAGCTCTTTTGCTCTAACGTTCTCTTTTGCTTTTCAAAATTGTCAATAACAATCTAGGAAGTATTCATTAAAATTGCTACCGTTTTCATCCTTTGTGTATGTTATCAGAACCATTTTTCGTTTTCTTTCCTGAAACCCGATTCATTTAATGGTTTTCCTGGTGCAGGTTCCAGAACATGTAAATTTACCGGAAGGTGAGATATCTAAACCAAGTACAATACATAAATTATCTTTACGAGTACAATCAAACCTCTCTATAACAGTCATCCTCTATAACAACCACATTTTTGTTGGGATTGATTCTTCATGTTATATTATATGTTCTCTATTACAACATATTCGTTGTTGACGCTGTCATAGAGAAGCTTGACTATACTAACATGTTGCATTTGCACAAATATTGCCTCTATTTGGGCTGAATTTGCTTCTTTTTCATCCGACAGTTCGAATTCAGGTGGTGGGGTGTTCCCTCCGGCAGCATTTGGACCTATCGGTGCGACTTCTCAGTGTTCAACGATTCGATCGCCGGTTATTGCTTACACAATGGTTGTTTTTTTGGCTTTGTTGATTCTTGATGTGAATGCACATTTTGTTTTCTAGCATATTAGGAAGATTGAGATCTTTGCATTTTTGGATTCCCTTTGTGTATTTTGCAGGAAAATTGAACAAACTCTTTTAGTTTGTTAGTTTAGATGATTGATATTTGTCTTTTAACACTCAACTAGATGATGATTTAAATCCATTTTTTGCATTATTTTTCTTGTTGGTGAAAAGCTTCCTTACCATGACCCCCACCCCCATCCCATCCATGATCGTTATAACAGTGGTGTTCAGGTCAGCTTGACACATGTTTACTCCCATTAGTTCAAGTACACACGGAATTTTGTCCATCAATGTTTAAACATATAAGAAGAAACCACTTCCTATAAAAGATGAGACATACGAGGAAAATTTACTTTTCATCAAAGCTTATACAAACGTGAAGAAATCACTTTTTTCTATTAAAGCTCAAGATATATGAGAAAAAATTACTTTTCATCAAAGTTTATACAAATACGAAGAAATCACTTTTTCTATTAAAGTTTAAGACATATGAGAACAAGTTACTCTCTATCAAAGCTTACACTAACGAGAAGAAATCACCTTTTTTTTATTAATGCCTAGACATATGAGAAAAAAAATTACACTTTTTATCAAAGCTTAAACAAACACGAAGAAATTATTTAATCAAGATAGAATCTATTTGTAAAAGTTGTGGATTTTTTTAAAAAAAATGTTCTTTAATCTTTATTTTTGAAGATGAAGATATGTTTGGATAACAAAATTTGCTAAGTCCTTTTAGATGGATAAAATTCTTTGAATGTTGAGATTCTTAAAGGATAGAATTTGATAATTGATTCCACCATATTCAAAGTTGATATTTTTTTTTGTTGCAAAAATCATTATCTTGAGTAAAGAAAGCTAAAAAAAGTTTAGAAGAAAAATAAAGCTTACAAAGTTGATAATACTAGTGTTCGACTCATTTTCTGACATCGAATTCATCTGAATTCAATAATTTTTGTACCAAACACAAATTCATTGTTAAAATTTGTTACAACGAGCTCAATGTAAGAAATCTATATGATTGAATCAAATATAATTTAAATTGTGAATTCGCCTCTGAATCCGACCAAATGATTCCTAACGTTAATTAATTTGTTTTTTTCAAAAAAAAAGTTGGAATGATACTCCAAACCGACGTCGTATTTGAACAAAGCAGAATCAGCAAAAGGCTTCCACTTGGATAAAGCTGAAAGATTATCTTCTAGCAGGATAAAATAAAAATGTACAGCGGCGCTCCGTCCGGCGGAATAGCAATCGGCGGCGGCGGCGGAGGTAGAGGAAGAGGAGGAGGAAGAACATGGCCGTCGACGACGTCGGTATCAACATCAGGGAAGAGAATACACAAGGAAATGACAGAATTAAGCATGGAAGCACCACCAGATTGTGCAGCTGGACCTAAAGGAGATAATATTTACCATTGGGTTGCTACTCTCTTTGGACCACCTGGTAATTTCTCTTTGATTAGCTATAAAGATTTAATCTTTCTGTTTTTTGCGAGTTTCATATCTCAACTATCCGTTGTTCCATTTTCCTACTTGAGTGAGTTAAACTATCACTATTTATGTGTTAAAACACTTTTCAACTATAAGCTATTTCCTTTTCCTATTACAATTATCACACACATTCATGTAGAAAAAGAGAACATATGATAATTGATGTGTGTTTTAATACATAGAGAGTGATAGTTCAGGTAGGAAAAAGGAATAGATGATAGTTGGGCTGTGAAATTTACGAAAAAGTGATAATTCAGGTGGGTTTTTGATCATTATCTCTTTTTTTTCCGTTCTTCTAAGAAAAATATGATCTTTTTTTTCTTCATTTTCTATGAGGATGAGTACTAGTTGTTGAGTTTGAAGTATAAATGTACATTCTTTATAGGCGTTTGGACATAAAAATTGTGATATTTGAAAAAAGTGTACTCCCTCTGTCTCGATTGATGTGATAGCGTTCG